>CM016619.1:35196438-36396438 GCA_005393395.2 Gossypium australe
CACAAGCCGTAGGTTCAATATCCCCCTCATGGTTCACAATTTGCTCCTCCAAGAACTCAATTTCAGACCTACAACTTTTAGCATCCCTAATTCCCAGTCTTTCCACAAAGAACAATCTTAAGTCCACATGATTTGGAATCCTCCCGTTGTCAAATTCATTAAGAAACGAAAAGAACCTAAGCCTTAAATTCTCATCACTTCTATCGACATACAATTTAGCCTTCCTAGCATGTTTTTGCAACAGCTCAACCTGTTCCCTAACATCATCGCTCAATCCAACATCATTTATTGGAAAAACATCCAAAAGGGTAGAAATTTCTTGATTCAAATCATGGAAATGACCTGAAATTGAATGGTTTTGAAGCAAAAGCCACAACTTACTGGATTGAGCACAATAATCAAGTAGTATCTTGGACCTATAGAGCAACAAATAGAGCTCCTTGAAGCACAAGATGGCTGTTGAAGGCAAGCTTGGCATGGACCGTGATCCAGAATCCCTCAGATACTCCAACATAACAAGGAAAATTTCCATCTTCCGAATCAAAGATCGAGAATTCCTCCGCTGAAAGAAGAAAGGTTTGTCGGAAAAGCAAGAGATAAGCTCAGAGGAGACGGCTGCCAAGGTTTGAAGAAGAGCTACTTGGGTTAAGTCAACAGGAGCCAAGAAAGCCTCTAGAGACGGCGATCTTCTCCTCCTTAGAGAAGAGAATATGGCAGCAGTTGCCATGGTTGATAACTCCGAAGTTGAATTCTCAAACAAGGGTCAGAATAAAAGAAGCAACTCCGGCAAAAAATAGAACAAATTAATTTCTAGCTTTTGAAGATTTTTCAGCCTTATTCTAGCTCTGGGTGGTTGGTTGAATCTTCAAAGGATGTTGTCAACAATATTTGGTCTTCGATTAAAGACTTTTATACGAAACGAAAAATAAAATGGGATTCTTTGATTTGAGTAAAAAAAAAAAAACCAAAATCCGCGTTTGTTTAGGAAGATGAAGGAACAAAAAGAAAAGTGAATTTTCCTGGAAAGACTTTTCTTTTACATATAATAATAATAATAATAATAATAAATATACTATTTTCCCACCTTTTCCCTTTTGTTTTCTTTGTTTGTGTGGTTTCTCTCTCAAAGAATTTCAATGCAGTTGCTGTGAAAATGACTTGAATGGCTTTGAATGTCCATTCGTTTCTTCTACTCTACTGTTTAAAGAGCAAGAGAGAGAGAGAGGGTTTTTAAATGCGTACAGCTATGGTTACCTTGTCATCTTCTTTATTTTGGTTAAACCATTAAAGACGGCAAATGAAGGTTTCTTTTGGGGGATTGTTGTTGATTTAATAGAGCTGACCAAATAATTTGAGAATATCAAAATTAGATTTTAACCCTCTGCCTGTCTCAATATTTTATTTTTATGGATTGATTTCACTTTAAATATCTTTGACTTTCTTCTTTTCACAAATTAAACTCATTTGTTTGAATTCAACTTTTATTTTTATTTATTTTATTTAAACAAGGGAAATCATTTAATTTTTTTTGAAATTCAATAAATTGATTGAAACTGTTAAAATTCTTTCATTTTTATTTTTAAAATTTAAAATAACTTTTTTCTATGTTATGTTGCTGACTCCTCATTTCTAGGGTTTTCTACCTTAATCATATAAAAAAATATTGTATAAAATTATGATTTCACATCATTTTTATTTCTTTTTAATAAGAGTATGACAAATCTAATTTTTTCTCCTAATTTTTAATATTTTTTAGTTGGATTTGAAATTTTTCAGGAAGAAAAAGTCGAAAATCAAGAGAATAATTTGATTTGTCATGCTCCTGTTGAAAAGGAATAGAGATGACGTGTAATAACAATTTCATACAATCTTTTCTCATAAAAAATTTATACGAAAACAAATTATTTACGAAGATGAGTCTTAATCTATACACCACTTATAAAAGATAATATTTTAAATTTAAATACAATATAATTAAAATGGGTGATGTCAAAATCTACACCCTTTGTCACCCATATTTTTATTTTTTAAAATTTTATATATTTTACTTTTAAGTGGTATAATTTTGAATTTCATACATTTATTTTACGAAAATTAAAAGTTAGTCCATTTATTTTAATTTATCATAATTTGATCTCTGTATATTTTTGATTATTTAATATTATTAAACTCGATCATCAAACTATTTACCTCAAGTTCAACCATTTATCAAGTTCATATGCAAAGAATTAATAAAATCATCAATTCAACAGTTTATAAATGGCAAATTAAAAAAGAATCAATGATTTAAGTTTTTATGTTTTTATCAACAATTGGATTAGTTTTAATAAAGTACAAGGATTAAATTTTAATAAATAAAAGTAAAGGGATTAGTTTTCAATTTTTTATAATGTAAAGAGATAAAAATTTATAATTAGACCTTTAAAATAAACTTAGCGTTAAAGGCTAAGTACAGTTGAGTTTTGATAGAATAAGAGAATAGCTCAATTAGAAAGATTGAATTGCAACAGATTAACTTCTATTCTGAATCTTGATTACTTTCCCTCTTTGTACATTTTGGTAATGTATATATAGAGCTTTGAATCATCAACTGCTCTTTAACAAACTTCTAGCTGTACAACAACTTGGCTTACTGACTTGTTAACTGTCTAACTACTTACTAACTCTGACATTCACCCAGCTTCTCGATGGGTAAGACTCGAAGAAGATTTCTAAATCGAGAAAAAACCATCACTGATAGTGGCTTAGTGAGAACATCCGCTACTTGATCACATGCAGGTCCTTCACCAACCAAAATAGACCCATCCGCAACTCGTTCACGAACAAAAAATAGGCCGAGCTCTACATGTTTAAACTTAGAATGTAAGACAGGGTTGGCTGTAACTGCAAGAGTACTAGAACTATCGCACCAAATATTTGGAGTATCATCAGACTTAATCTGTAGTTCCTGAAGCAAGGAAAGTAACCAAGTAACCTAACTAGTGGCTGCAGCAAGGATCCTATATTCTGCCTCTGCCGTGGAGCGAGAAACCACTGGCTGCTTTTTAGAGCACCACGATACATGATTGGATTTATAATAAACACAATACCCTAAAGTTGACCGACGGTCATCAAAATCTAACTCCTAGTTAGCGTCAGCATATGCAACTAAGGAAAGCCGGGTGGACTGCCGAAACACAATCCTAAGGTCAAAAGTCCCACACAAATACCGCAAGACACGTTTTAGAGCAGTCTTGTGCACTGTGGTAGGGTTATGTATAAACTGGCATATCTTATTTACTGCATATGCAATGTCGGTCCTAGTAATTACAACGTATTAGAGCGCACCAGCAAGGCTCCTATACTCAGTCGGATCCTCTAATCGGTCGACATCCTCCTTGGAGAGAGTGGACGAGCTAAGCATTGGAGTGTGGACACTTTTTGCATTGGTCATTGAAGCTCGAGCAAGAATATCATGTGTGTATTTTGTCTGACAAAGGTGAAGACATCCTGAGGAATAGCGTGTTACCTTTATGCCGAGAAAATAGTGGAGACCACCCATGTCCTTGAGCGAAAACTCATCATTTAACAACCGAACAAACCACTCAATAGCAGTAGTCACACTTCCAATAATAATAATGTCATCAACATATACCAGAACATAGAGCGTGTAGTCAGTCTTGATCCGAACAAACAAGGATGCATCAGACTCCGAGACGACGAAACCAATAGACATAATGAAACACTTCAGCTTCTCAAACCAAGTGCGAGGGGCTTGACGAAAGCCATATAGAGCTTTCTTCAGTCGGCACACAAGTGGGTTTCCAGTCGAATCATACTGAACATAACCCGGCGGTTGTTGCATAAACACTTTAGTATCTAAGTCACCATTTAAAAAGACATTATTGACATCTACCTGTCGAAGTAACCACTTTTTGGAAATAGCAACGGACAGGATAACTCTAACAATGGCAGGTTTCACCACTGAACTAAACGTTTCCTTGAAGTCGCAACCAGGAACTTGAGAAAAACCTTTTGCTACTAATTGAACCTTCCTCCGGGCAATAGTGCCATCAGGTTTCCTTTTGATTTTGAACAGCCACTTGCATCTGATGAGGCTTAGTAGCAGCACCAGACGAAGATGGGGCAGAACTATCGGCTAGCGATGAATTGATCATAGGTGGTGATATTATGACGGTCTCCACAGATCGAGACGAAATAGTCCAAACAAAAGGTACCATTGTTGAAACGGACGTACCAGAGGTCGTTACTGTATCCCGTAAACCATGCTCAGAGGACAGAAACCTATTCTCATCAAATACAACATGTCAGGAAATGACTATTTTACCATTCGGTAAGAGGCACATGCAACATGTAAATCTAGTGCATACATCAATAAACGAAATATAATACCACTTATCGTCACATGCAACAAATCTGGGATCCCAAATGTCAGAAACAATCAAATTAAAAGGTTGATATTCAGTGGTAGACATGGAGAACGACAGTTTATGCGAGCGTCCTTGTTGGCACGCAGTACATAAACCATCAAAACAGTGTTTAGTAGAGACAATATTACATTTATTTAAAACATCTTTAACGATAGAAGCAGACAGGTGACCAAGACGGTTATGCCACAAAGTAAAAACAGGACAATCAGTAGTCTTTTGAACCCTCGTATGAGCAGCAAATGGGGCATTAGTGGACGGAGCAGACACCACGGGTACGGGAAAGTGATATAGTCCTTCAGGAATGTGGCCCTTCAACAAAACTTCCCAGGTCACGATGTCCTTAACAACACAATACGTCGGATGAAATTCAAAGAATACATCATTATCATTAGCGAACTGTGACACTGACAGAAGATTCTTTCCTATACTAGGCACACACAAAACATTAGATAGATGCAGCAATTTGGACTGAGTAGGTGTAACAGCCCGATTTTGACCCTAATCGGAATAGTGGTTTCGGGACCACAAATCCGAGTCCAAAAAAATTTTAAAATTATTTTCAGTGTTTATTATGTGTGAATTTGCTGTGTGAAATTTTCATGTTTTAATTTTGTTGTTTGAATGTTCGATTTAATAAAAGGGCTTAATCGCGTAAAATGAAAATTTGATGGTTAAATATGAAAGTGCCTAATTATTTTTGTCTTTTTAATATGGAGGCTTTATGTTGCAATTTAACCATAAATGAAGGTAGTGGGCGACATATGTTTATATTATATAGTTTTGTTATTAATTATAAAAGTTATAAAAGTTTAAATAATAAATAATATATTATAAGGTTATTATAATAAAAGAAAACATAAGAAAGTGGCCATATTCATCTTTTTGTCCCGAAACTAAAAGAAAAAAAGAAATACGAAGAACAAGCCACATTCGGCCATAGCCAAGCTTGATTAAGGTATGTAACTAGCTCAGTTTTTTATAATTTTTATGTTTTTGAGATCGTTGCTAAGTTATCTTCAAAGCCCATGTCTTAATTTTTGAATTTGATTGATACGGTTCGCCTCAGGTTTGAAACGAGTCGTAGATGTTGCCCGATCGTAAATTAGGTAGTTTTTGAACAAAAAGGATAATTTTAATGGTAACGGCTTGAAAATAAAGATAATCAAGTGGATGATAGGGATTTGAAACAAGAATGAACCTTTAACAAAAAATTAAAGACCCGAATCTTATAAGTTTCAAATGAATGAAAGGAAGTTGAATAAACCGAGACCCGCTATCTAGCAAGATAGGAACCCACGGTATAAAATTGAACGCCACACCCGAGAGGATGATAAGTTCGTAACAAAGTTAAAATTGATGCCACTAGAAACTAGATAAATCAATTCGAACCTTAAAGAATTTAGGAGTGAATTAAACTCACCAAAATGATAATTCATTCAATAAAAATCAAGTGCCTACAATTGAAGTTTGACAAGCTATTTATAGGTAGCTTGTAGTGGCTATAAAAAAATAAAAATAAAAAAATAAAAAATAAAAATAAACATAAATATTTAATTCCAATATGGCACATTAATTTCTTCAATCCAATTGATCTTGTCTTCCACCATATTCTTCAAGTTGCTAATGTTTTGTTTCCATTCATGCTTCCACTTCATTTATCTTTATTTGTTTATTTATACCTAATTCAATTATTCCTCCATTAGCTCTCCATTTAGCCATCCATCACCTAATACTCCACCCAAGTAGCTTGTTGCACCACTATGCCTTTTATTATTTCCTATAAAACACAACCAAACATTAATTTAAATAAAAATTAAAATACTTTAATTTAAACACTAGATATATTAAATATTATACTAATTAAACAACTTAATTAATATGAAAATAACATGTAATAAAATAATAAATTAGCATCCAAACTAGCTAATATATTCGGTCTTAAATAAATTGTAAATGTTCAGCGTGTTCTTGGAGTACTTCCTTTCTTTGTTCCAAATTTGTGCCACTAAAACTGAAGTGGCCTCCTTAAACTGTTTAGCCCGGCTACGCGTAATTGGTCCATTGGGTAGTTCAAGGGTGTCTCGGTTAATCTCCGCCATAGGCGCGTCCGTATCATTCCCTCTCTCTTTAAGTTGATTCGTCCTCGAATCAACACCTACATCAAAAGGAGACAGATCAGATACATTAAAACTCGCGCTCACGTTATAGTCACCTGGTAAGTCCAATTTGTATGAGTTGTCATTTATTCGTTCAAGGACTTGAAATGGACCGTCCCCCCTTGGGAGAAGTTTGGAGCGCCTTTGCGTGGGAAACCTTTCTTTTCGCATATGAACCCAAACCCAGTCCCCTGGTTCAAAGAGAATGCGTCTACGACCTTTGTTAGCTCGTTGGACGTATTGCTCGGTTCTTGCCTCAATATTCTCGCGCACCTTTCGATGCAGTTCCTTTATGTAGTCTGCCTTTTTCTTAGCATCAGAATGGATAAATTTATCTGAAGGCAATGGTAATAAATCAAGAGGAGTGAGAGGGTTAAACCCATAAACAATCTCAAAAGGCGAAAATTTAGTTGCAGAATGAACAGCTCGGTTGTAAGCAAATTCGATGTGGGGGAGATAGTCTTCCCACGTTTTGAGATTTTTCCACACCAATGCTCGCAACAAGGTTGACAGGACTCGGTTCACTACTTCGGTTTGTCCATCCGTTTGAGGATGACAAGTGGTCGAAAATAGCAATTTCGTCCCTAACTTTCCCCACAGAGTTCCCCAAAAATGACTTAAAAATTTTACGTCCCGATCAGATACGATCGTCTTCGGAACTCCATGCAATCGTATGATTTCCCTAAAAACAAGTTTGCAATATGCACAGCATCGTCAGTCTTAGAACAAGGGATAAAATGGGACATTTTAGAAAAACGATCAACTACAACAAAAATTGAGTCCTTCCCGGTTTTTAATCTCGGTATTCCAAGGATGAAATCCATGGAAATGTCAGCCCACGGAGTGTCTGGAATAGGAAGGGGCGTATATAAACCATGAGGCTGGACCCGCGATTTTGCTCATTTGTAAGCTATGCAACGTTCGTAAATCTGTTCGACATCTTTTCTCATTCCTGGCCAGAAAAAATGTTCTTGAAGGGTGGACAATGTTTTGTCTCTTCCAAAGTGACCCATAAGGCCACCACTATGTGCCTCTAACACAAGCATGTCTCTCATAGAACCTTGCGGTATACATAACTTGTTTTCCTTGAAAAGGAATCCTTCATGCCTGTAAAACTTATCAAAAGCACCACTCTCGCAAGCATTATAGACATTACCAAAATCAGCATCATTAGCATACAATTCCTTAATGTGATGGAAACCAAGTAATTTAGAATCAAGAAAGGTTAATAAAGTATACCTTCGTGATAACGCATCCGCTACTACATTTTCCTTACCTTTCTTATACTTAATTACGTATGAAAACGATTCTAAATACTCGATCCATTTCGCATGCCGTTTGTTGAGCTTATGCTGACCTTTAATGTACTTGAGCGCTTCATGATCTGAATGAATAACAAACTCTTTCGGCCTCAAGTAGTGCTGCCACGTTTCAAGCGATCTTATTAGAGCGTACATCTCTTTGTCATACACGGGGTAATTAAGTGCAGCTCCGCTTAATTTCTCGCTGAAGTACGCCACCGGTCTTCCATCCTGAGTTAGAACGGCTCCGATCCCTACACCTGATGCATCACACTCAATTTCAAAGGTTTTAGTAAAGTCAGGAAGGGATAACAATGGAGCTTTAACAAGACATTCTTTAATGGCATTAAAAGACCATTCTTGCTCATCGGACCAATGGAAAGCTGAATTCTTCTTGATCACGCTCGTTAAAGGAGCGGCTATCGTGCTGAAGTTGGGCACGAATCGGCGGTAAAAACTAGCCAACCCATGGAAACTTCGTACTTGGCTAATCGTTGTAGGACGGGGCTATTCTTGGATTGCTCGAACCTTCTCTTGGTACACTTCTAAGCCATTTGCACTTACGATGTATCCTAAGAAAACAACCTTGTCAGTACAAAAAGAACATTTCTTGAGATTGGCGTACAATACCTCTTTCCGCAGTGTTTCTAAGATCGCACGTAGATGTTGGATGTGATCCTCCAAAGATTTACTGTACACTAAAATGTCATCAAAATAAACAACACATGATTTGCCAATGAAAGCTCGTAAAACATGATTCATAAGTAGCATAAAAGTACTTGGAGCGTTTGTAAGTCCGAATAGCATTACCAACCATTCGTACAAACCTAACTTTGTTTTGAAAGCCGTTTTCCATTCATCGCCTTCTCGCATCCTAATTTGGTGATAGCCACTTTTGAGATCAATCTTTGTAAAGATTCGAGCTCCGCTTAACTCGTCGAGCATGTCATCGAGTCGGGGTATCAGGTGTCGGTATTTGATGGTAATCTTGTTGATGGCGCGACAGTCAACACACATCCGCTACGAACCATCTTTCTTTGGCACTAGTAACACCGGTACCGCGCATGGACTAAGGCTTTCTCGGATATATCTCTTTTCTAGCAATTCAGTGATTTGCTTTTGGAGCTTTTTTGTTTCCTCGGGATTGCTCCGGTACGCAGGTCGATTGGGCAGAAAAGCTCCCGGCACCAAGTCAATTTGGTGTTCTATGCCTCGAATGGGCGGTAAACCACTTGGTATCTCATCTGGAAAGATGTCCTCGAATTCCTGAATCAGAGACAACACAGAAGAAGGAAGATTCTCGGGTAAGTCATTAGTGTTCAAAAATGATTCCTTGTATAGTAGGACATACATCGGTTGTCTCACACACAAAGCTTTTCGAATATCTCTTGCTTTTGCAAAAACACTCATTTTTCCACTTTCTTTTTCATCTTCATCTTTTTCTTTCTTTTGTTTTCTCTCATTTGTTTTTGCACTCGTATTCTTATCTAGCTCATTTTTCTTAACTTTCTCTTTTGTATTCTTTTCTTTTTCTTTTGATTGATCAATGGAAATCCTGAGTTTTTGCTGATCATCAAAGACTTGCTTAGGCGCTAAAGGGGCAAGTGTTACATTCCTTCCAAGATGCTTGAAGGAATACCGATTAGTGTAGCCATCGTGCATCACTCGGCGATCGTATTGCCATGGTCGTCCTAAAAGTAAGTGGCCCGCATGCATCGGTACTACGTCACATAGCACTTCATCAGAGTATTTTCCGATGCTGAAGGATACTAAGACTTGCTTAGTAACTTTGAGTTCTCCACCGTCGTTAAGCCACTGAAGCTTATACGGAGTCGGATGCTTTGTCGTTGTCAATCCTAGCTTTTCCACCATGAAGGTACTGGCTACGTTCGTGCAACTCCCTCCGTCGATGATAAGACTACAAACCTTGCCTTGCACCTGACATCTCGAATGAAAGATATTTTCTCGTTGCTCCTTGCTTCCTACACTTTGAAGATTGAGGCTTCACTTCACGACAAGCAACTCACCTTCAACAGGTTGTTCTATGTCCTCATCAGCCTCAGAATTGGATTCGAATTCAATTTCTTCTTCGTCTTCGATTTCAATCTCACCGTTAGCTTGCATCACCATAGTTTGTCTATTCGGGCATTGGCTTGCAATATGTCCTCGGCCAAGGCACTTGAAGCATTTGATGTCCCTCGATCTAGCATTAGAACTTTCTGGAACCTTGCCTTTGCTTGTTTCAGCCAAAGGCTTGTTCATCTTAGGAGTGAAAGTGGAGTCTTTCGGCTTATTTACGGGGAACCCCTTGCTGGTACTTGGGCCCCACTTCGAGGGTTTAGCATTGGAATAACTCCGGAATGCTCCTTTTTGCTTCAATTGCTTTCCGAATTTAATGGCCATGTGGACCATATCTTCTATTTCAACATAATGTTGTAGTTCCACAACATTTGCTATCTCCCGGTTGAGTCCAGCTAGGAATCGAGCCATGGTGGCTTCTCGTTCTTCTTGGATATCGGCTCGGATCATCGCGACCTCCATTTCTTTGTAATAGTCTTCGACGCTTTTCATCCCTTGTGCAAGATGTTGGAGTTTTTGATGTAACTCCCGATGGTAGTAAGAGGGAATGAATCTTCGTCTCATGGTCGCTTTCATCTCGGTCCAAGTAGTGATTAGACGTTCGCCATTGCGCCGACGGCTCGTAGTCAACTGATCCCACCAGATCATGGCATAGTCAGAAAACTCTATGGCGGCTAATTTGACCTTTTTATTTTCAGAGTAGTTATGACAATCGAACACAAGTTCGATCTTCTTTTCCCATTCCAAATAGGCTTCAGGATCTGACTTGCCTTGAAAAGGAGGAATGGTTAACTTGATGTTCTTGAGATCATCATCTTCCCCCCTTCGATCTCTTTGCTCACGTGTTCGCGGGCCTCTTCTTCGTTCATTCTGTTCCGAAACTTGATTACTGTCAGCTTCACTTTGTTCGTATGTGTCGTTGTCATGCAGCCAATGTCATTCTTGTTCCCTTCTCGGAATTGGAGGGGTGTTTGCTCGTTGTCTCCGTTCATCTCTTTGGTCCAAACGTTCGGTGATAGAATGGAGCAAGCGTGTGACTTCTCGTAATGCAACTTGCATTTGTAAATCAGGATCTCTACCTCCGGGAACATTTCTTTGTGGTTGCAATCTTCTTCCGCCACCAGCGGCATCAGATTCCTCGTCGCCCATTACTCGACGTTCGGAACTTCTAGACATATTGAACAAAATTTAAAGAAACCTCACCACAATTCTCTTCTTGATTACTCACAAGGAATATAAATATTGAACACACACGCTCGTGTTTCTCACTCAATTTTTGGCTCTTTTTTTTTTTTAAATCTCTCTTGCCTTTTTCCACTCGAATACACTTCTCTAAATTCTAGAAGGCTGTCCTCGATTTTTACTAGCAACTTGTAAGTCGGTTTGAAGGAGTTAAAGGATAAAAGGTAAGGGTAGGCTTAAAAAAAAATTTGGTATAGTGGCATTGGGGTGAAGAAGGGTGGTTTGAAGATCGGGGAAAGAAGTAATGAATCAAAACCTGCAAACCCTTTTTTTTTACAATTTTTTTTGAATTCTCTCTTTTTTTTTAATTCAATTTTTTTTTGAATTTTTGTATCTTTCTTTCTTTCTTTTTTTTTTACAACACCAAACGCACTATATGTGAAGTACAAAGAAAGATAGAAAAAAATAAATTAAAAACTTTGATTTTTTTTGAACTTACTCGGAATAGCTCGAGATTGTTAAACGTGCCTAATTTAATTGGCTCTGATACCAGATGATACGGTTCGCCTCAGGTTTGAAACGAGTCGTAGATGTTGCCCGATCGTAAATTAGGTAGTTTTTGAACAAAAGGATAATTTTAATGGTAACGGCTTGAAAATAAAGATAATCAAGTGGATGATAGGGATTTGAAACAAGAATGAACCTTTAATAAAAAATTAAAGACCCGAATCTTATAAGTTTCAAATGAATGAAAGGAAGTTGAATAAACCGAGACCCGCTATCTAGCAAGATAGGAACCCACGGTATAAAATTGAACGCCACACCCGAGAGGATGATAAGTTCGTAACAAAGTTAAAATTGATGCCACTAGAAACTAGATAAATCAATTCGAACCTTGAAGAATTTAGGAGTGAATTAAACTCACCAAAATGATAATTCATTCAATAAAAATCAAGTGCCTACAATTGAAGTTTGACAAGCTATTTATAGGTAGCTTGTAGTGACTATAAAAAAAATAAAAATAAAAAAATAAAAAATAAAAATAAACATAAATATTTAGTTCCAATATGGCACATTAATTTCTTCAATCCAATTGATCTTGTCTTCCACCATATTCTTCAAGTTGCTAATGTTTTGTTTCCATTCATGCTTCCACTTCATTTATCTTTATTTGTTTATTTATACCTAATTCAATTATTCCTCCATTAGCTCTCCATTTAGCCATCCATCACCTAATACTCCACCCAAGTAGCTTGTTGCACCACTATGCCTTTTATTATTTCCTATAAAACACAACCAAACATTAATTTAAATAAAAATTAAAATACTTTAATTTAAACACTAGATATATTAAATATTATACTAATTAAACAACTTAATTAATATGAAAATAACATGTAATAAAATAATAAATTAGCATCCAAACTAGCTAATATATTCGGTCTTAAATAAATTGTAAATGTTCGGCGTGTTCTTGGAGTACTTCCTTTCTTCGTTCCAAATTTGTGCCACTAAAACTAAAGTGGCCTCCTTAAACTGTTTAGCCCGGCTACGCGTAATTGGTCCATTGGGTAGTTCAAGGGTGTCTCGGTTAATCTCCGCCATAGGCGCGTCCGTATCATTGATGATGATTTTGTGTTTTGCCGTTGATGAGTTTATGAGTTTTATGATGCTAGTTGATGAATTATGAAATATATGTGTTAGATTAATATGTTTTGTCTTTGAATTTTTGATGAATTTGAGTAATTAGGGCTAAATTATAAAAATAATTTTTTTAAGGGACTAAAATATGAAATAAATGAAATTTATGGACTTGTAAGGGCATGGGTGATATTTGGCCTAGCTATGGTGATGTGAAATTTTGTGTATTTTGTGTTTTATGCAATAGGGACTGCAAAAAGTGTAAAATGTCAGGGGCAAAATAGTAATTTGCCCATTTATGTGTTTTTGGATTAAATTGAATGGAATTATGTTTGAATAAGTTTAATTTGAATATGTTAGATCAAGAATCGAAGAAAACAGGTTTGGATCGGGGAAAAACAAAAATAATCGAATATCCGTTCATTTCGTCCGTCGATATCCGAGGTAAGTTTATAAGTAATAAATGTTGTTGAATTTGAATGTGTATGATTTTTATATATTGAATTTAATTGTATGAATTTCTATGGTTGGAGCTGAATGCATGAATGTTTATGAAATTTTGGAATATATTCGGTTCAATTGAGATATGAATTATGAATAAGAATAACTTTGTAACAATGATATATCAGGCTTATTGCCTAACAGGCTTTGATGCCGGTGTATGATATCAGGCTTATTGCCTAGCAGGCTTGATGCCGGTGTATGATGTCAGGCTTATTGCCTAGCAGGCTTTATGCCGGTATATTATGTCAGGCTTATTACCTAGCGCGCTCTGTGCCAGTGTTTTATACAAGGCTTTATGCTTAATGAATTTTAAGTAAGCAACGGTAAAAGCAATCAAATGTGTTAAGTGAGCTAAAGCATGCAGGTATGTGAATATGGTTATTCTATTCGAAATGAAAGTTAATTGATTGAAAGATATGTGACAAAAATGTTTTGTGATGATATTAAAAATGTATGAAACTATGAGTAAGGTATTCGGTTTTATGATAAGTATAAGTATGTGTTTTAAAAGTTTTATTCACGACATTGTATATATATATATATATATATGAATACGTATATATATAATCGATTATCTATGATATTATGACTTTGAAATTGGAGAATATATTGATAATTTATATATATGGTATATTCGGCCATGGTATATTGAGGTATAAATATATGTTTGATTCGGGTTATTTTATAAATGATTCAGGTATGTATGAGGTTTATTTGTTAAATGGAAAATAAGGTAAGTGAAGTTACTTAATGAGGAACATGGATTATATGAGAAAAGTGATTGTATATGTGTATGTGATTAACTATTTTGGTCTGTTTGAATTGAATTTTATATGTTTCTATAATGAATTATTTGCTTATGGCTTACTAAGATTTCAAAGCTTACTTTGTGTATTTTTCTTATGATTATAGAGTTTCAGAGACTTGCTTGGGTTGGAAGTCGAAGGAGATCTCATCACACTATCTAGTTTTCGCTTCGGTAAATAAATGCTTGGAGATTTGGTTACGTGGCATGTATAGACTAGTTTTGATATGGTTGGTTTTGAAATTATATATATATAGCCATGCGAAAATGGCTTGATTATGATGTTAATGGTTGCGTATTCGGTCATGTCTTAAGTTTAATTTGGAAGTATGTTTCATGGTAAATATGTTTGTAATGTGGTTATATGATTTGGCAATGAGATATACTAAGTATGAAGTATAATCGGCTTTATAGTTAGCTGATTTTGGAAGTATGAAAACTGGTATAATTTGATTTGGTAATAAAGTAAAGTGATGAAAATATATTTGATTGAGTATTAGTTATATAGATTCGGTTTGAAATGGCAAAGTATACACATATAATATGCTTGAATGGTTGGGTTTTTAGGTACAGTTCATGATGGAAAATGATGATTATATTTTGAGTGTGTTTGATGGCCATTTTGAATAGCTAAAAGCGACATGGTTGTTTTAATATTAGGTTATGAGATGGCATGCTTAGATTAAAATGCGAGTGATGGTAATATTATGACTTATTAAGGTTAAATTGATGATCGAATAAGTGTGTATTTGAATGGTTGGACATATAAGGTTTAAACATGATAATTTGCATGCGAAATAGGTTTGTTTGAATTGTCATTTGTGTTCAAAAAGGGACAACTTTTATTTTGATAAAATGGGTATAGATTTAATAGGAAATTTTCTAGTCGAATAAATAAAGAGATGAGTGGCTAGGTATATATTAATTTGGATCGGTTATTGAACATGCAAATTGGGTGTATTCTGATTTGCCTTAGTGTCCAAAAATAGTTAATGATATTGGTAATCTATGCACGAATTAATAAAGTACAAGACCATATTTTATTATGTGGTAATATTTGCTAATGTCTCATGTATAGATGTTATTTAGACCATAATGTATGTCTTGTTGTACTTAATAATTCAAATGTGCATAGGTTTATAAAAGATATGTTTGATATTTAGTTATTGAAATGTAATAAGTTTATTTTTAATTTGAATATTCGAATGTCATGTTTGTAGGTCATACGGTTTGGCTCTTGGATTTATAAAGCATATGTAATATGATTTGATATATATATATATATATATATTAGTTGGTTCGAATATGAAATTTATGATTCGAAAAAACATGGTTTTGTGGTATGATAGTTTGGTTTGGAATGTGAATTTATAAATGACATTGATAAGATAAGTTATTAAATATGTTCTGTAATTTGTGAAAGAGTTAAATAAGCATGTCTTGATTTTGTTGGTTATGTGTTTCATATGACTGGATGTAATTTTTATAATTGAGTAAATGGTTACTATTTGAATTGTAAAATTTTCATTGAGTTGTAATTTGATCGGTAATGCCTTGTAACCTTAATCCGGTGACGGATACGGGTTAGGGGTGTTACATTTTGTTGGTATCAGAGCTATGGTTTAGTCGGTTCTAGGACTACCATAGCGTATGTGTCTAGCTATACATGCCATATTTAACCTGCGATAGTGTGATATCTCCCAACTCTGACGAAAATTGTTTTGATGGGACAAATAAGTTTTCCAACCGAGCTAATTTTGATAGTACAGAAGTAATACTCAAATATTTGAGTGGAAATGTGTTGATGATGAGTTGAGACTCATAAAGGTAAGAATCAAATTGTATGACATGTTGTTATTGATAAATGTTGTAATTATATGAGCATATGAGATATGATATTTGAGTTATGATTGCTATCTAAAATGCTCTGATTGTGAAACAGTGATTTGAGTTGGCATATGAGCAATGTGTTAAGAATAAAAGTGATTAAAAGCAAAAGTTTATTAAATGAATTGAGAATGTGAAATTAGTAATGAACTAACTATTTGTGATAGTATGTATTATGTGCATTTATGTGAGAGTTAAATTTGAGGCTTTACTACCCTCACCCCCTTATCAGTAAAATGTTACAATTTTAATATAAGAGTTGGAATGAATAAGCTCACAAGTGTGGATTTATAGAAATCCGTGTTTGAAAGATTAGTAATGTGGTCAGAAAAGAGAATGAATCAGCAAATGAAGACAGTACTAAAAGAGATATTGGACAGTTCTGAAGACTATTCAGATTATGCGAAGTCACTGTTAAAGAAGAAGTTAACTCCGATTAAATGACTTATTCAGGTATGTTATCTAAAGAAAGTATTAACTGGAAGCTTTTCTGAATAGATTTCTGTTAGTGATGGGATAAGGTGAAAATTTCTGATGACAGAATTAAACAGAAGATTAATGTTTGAATTGTATTGATGGTTGAGTACAGTGGTTGTAGTTGAGTTAATTACGACGATCACTTCTGAGTAAGCAATGTGTTCATTTACCTTCAGAGGATGTGTAGCTGATTATATTAAGATGAAATTATCATCGTATGAGAATGTTAGCTAAACATAATAATAGATGAAAGCATTGAAATCTGTTTGGATTATGTTCGACATTGTTATGTCTTTCTCCGATAATTTGTTTCATTGTGTGGATATGAAAGTCGGCGGTAAAATCTATATGAGACTAATATTCTGTTTCTACTAGTTATTATTGAATATATGTATGAAGATTATAATGCTTCTGTTACTGTGGATTTCAGTATTTAAGAATGACATCATTCTTTCTGGACATTTTCTAGGATATTCTCAGAATTTTATATCATTATATATAGGTTGTAATTTTTAGATATCCTCTGTGACTTCATATTCTAAAATTTTGCTATTCCGGTTTTCTTATGATTCCATGTGATTATCTACAAGAGATCTCTATTTGACAGAGGCGACTATTTCTATTATGATTTTAATCTCTGGCTTGAAATGTGAGAGTACAGTGGTACCATCCTCAAAGTTATAGAAGTTGTGTTTCTACAATGGTTGCTATTTAAATCATATTTGATACTTCTCTGTGTTCAAATGCTTCATTAATAGTCGGGATAATATCTATTTATAGGGTTGAGACATCGTTCTTATTAAGGCCAAATGATTTCTATTTGGTTAAGGTGATTTCAGTATAATTTAGAGTTTTGATGATTAATATATGAGATAGTTTCATTATAAACTCTTTTCTAGTTTTTGTGAAGGTCCAACATTGATAAAAGTGAAAATGATAGAAGAATAATATCAAATCTGTGAAACAATACGTTTGGGTTATCCTTTTTAACGAGAAGAAAAGATTTCTTCGAAAAGACTGATTCAGTGGTTTAGTCTGATTTGAATTATTTGATTGAAAAGATAATTGGGTCATATGTGTCTGAATCTATCCATCTGACTGGAAATAAACTTTGAATGTACATGTGTGAATTGAGGGATAGTCTGGAAGAAAAGCTCGTATTCTTGAATACTTGATACCGAATTAGATCCATCAGAATGATTCTATCTAGGAAATGTTGTGATAAATTAAAGTTAGTTGATTGTTGAAGTTTTCTTTTGCACGAAGATAATTTCGACCGAAACATTAGTTCTGGTACAATTTGAGTTAAATAAAGAGATTATGATTTTCGGTCATATGTTATTGAATGGTTTGAAATGTGTTCTAATACAGGAATGTGCAGAGATATCTTGTGATTCTATACAGTTAAAGCTACATGAAAAGAGTTATTCGATACGTGAATTAAAAACGGTTGACATTGTATTGATGAGGGATAGTTAGAAACATTGACTGTTTGCTAGTAATGTAATTTATTTCATGCTGCAAAGCGAGATCTGAACTTGGTACAATATAGATGGCTTGAATCGTCGAAAAGTTTTGAGTCAATAATTTATTATTATCCGAGGAAAATGATTATAGTTTTGAATGTTTTGATTGGGCGATGAATACGTGATTGATCTTATCAGGTAATGAACAGTTGTTAGTTGAACTAGAGGCTAAATAAATGTTTATATAGTGAAGTTGTGAAATTCAGAAATGTGTCAGCGAATTATAAGTTAAAAAGGAGTTCAATATAAATAGATTTTTGATTCAGAATCTCAGATGTGATATCGATGATCAATTGTTATTTCGAGATAGAGTGTGCATACTGAAAAAGTTCTATGAATATACAACAACTGCTACAAGAAACTCTCAGTGGTGTTCATATGGGATTAACAAGATGCGCAACAGTCCGAGATATGATATAGATGATGAGTGTGAAATGTGATATTTCTGACTTTGTTGATTATAGAAATAGAGGGTTAATGAATTTTGTATCGGGATTATCTTTATCATTGAAAAAGATGGAGTTATCTGAAATATGGTTAATTGTCTGAAGAAATCTCTTGGTAAGTATAGATTTTTCTCTTTTGATAAAATAGATAAGTTATTCGTTTCTGTGTTGGTAAATATGTCTATGGTGTCAGTTATCATTGCTTTGGATTGAGATATGAAATTTATATGGTAATTCTAATAGAGAGATTACAGAAATCTATGAGTATGAAATTGCATTGAAATCAGAAAACACACACCAAAATTCTTGAAATATTTATTTGTCACAATGTTTTAGAATTTCAAAGTAACTAAGAAAGATTGTTGTTATTATAATCAGTTACCAAACTTCGTTACTTCAGAATCGAGTTTTGTGAGAAAATGATTCACAGGATTAAAATCGTCAGAAAATGTGAGTTGAAAATGGAAACAATTTAATACAGTTATAAGCAGTTTCAGCTAGGGATGATGTATAGTGAAAGTCAGATCAAAATTTTAGTTGTGAGATTAAAGAGATTTGAAATTCGAAGCTATGTGTGAATTTGAAATATATGATGTGAAAGTGATTCACAATAGTCTGAAAACAACATTGAATTGTCAGAAATTGTATGTAGACTTGAAACGAAAAGATATAGAGTTTTAGATTGAAAATAAAGTGTTTTTGAAAGTTTCATCGTGGAAGAAAATACTTAGATTTTTGTCATAAAGGCAAGTTGAGTCCGAGGCATATTGGACTATATGAGATTATAGAGCGTTATCTGAACTTATTCACCGGTAAGATTTTCAGGGACGAAAATCCTTAAGGGGGGAGAGTTGTAACAGCCCGGTTTTGACCCTAACTGGAATAGTGGTTTCGGGACCACAAATCCGAGTCTGAAAAATATTTTAAAATTATTTTTAGTGTTTATTATGTGTGAATTTGCTGTGTGAAATTTTTATGTTTTAATTTTGTTGTTTGAATGTTCGATTTAATAAAAGGGCTTAATCGCGTAAAATGAAAATTTGATGGTTAAATATGAAAGTGCCTAATTGTTGTTGTCTTTTTAATATGCAGGCTTTATGTTGCAATTTAGCCATAAATGAAGGTAGTGGGCGACATATGTTTATATCATATAGTTTTGTTATTAATTATAAAAGTTATAAAAGTTTAAATAATAAATAATATATTATAAGGTTATAATAAAAGAAAACATAAGAAAGTGGCCATATTCATCTTTTTGTGCCGAAACTAAAAGAAAAAAAGAAATAAGAAGAACAAGCCACATTCGGCCATAGCCAAGCTTAATTAAGGTATGTAACTAGCTCGGTTTTTGATAATTTTTACGTTTTTGAGATCGTTGCTAAGTTATCTTCAAAGCCCATGTCTTAATTTTTGAATTTGAAGATTATTTTGTGTTTTGCTATTGATGAGTTTATGAGTTTTATGATGCTAGTTGATGAATTATGAAATCTGTGTTAGATTAATATGTTTTGTCTCTGAATTTTTGATGAATTTGAGTAATTAGGGCTAAATTATAAAAATAAATTTTTTGAGGGACTAAAATATGAAATAAATGAAATTTATGGACTTGTAAGGGCATGGGTGACATTTGGCCTAGCTATGGTGATGTGAAATTTTGTGTATTTTGTGTTTTATGCAATAGGGACTGCAAAAAATGTAAAATGTTAGGGGCAAAATGGTAATTTGCCCATTTATGTGTTTTTGGATTAAATTGAATGGAATTATGTTTAAATAAGTTTAATTTGAATATGTTAGATCAAGAATCGAAGAAAACAGGTTTGGATCGGGGAAAAACAAAAATAATCGAATATCCGTTTATTTCGTCCGTCGATATCCGATGTAAGTTTATAAGTAATAAACGTTGTTGATTTTGAATGTGTATGATTTTTATATATTGAATTTAATTGTATGAATTTCTATGGTTGGAGCTGAATGCATGAATGTTTATGAAATTTTGGAATATATTCGGTTCAATTGAGATATGAATTATGAATAAGAATAACTTTGTAACAGTGATATATCAGGATTATTGCCTAGCAGGCTTTGATGCCGGTGTATGATGTCAGGCTTATTGCCTAGCAGGCTTGATGCCGGTGTATGATGTCAGGCTTATTGCCTAGCAGGCTTTATGCCGGTGTATTATGTCAGGCTTATTACCTAGCGGGCTTTGTGCCAGTGTTTTATACAAGGCTTTATGCTTAATGAATTTTAAGTGAGCAACGGTAAAAGCAGTCAAATGTGTTAAGTGAGCTAAAGCATTCATGTATGTGAATATGGTTATTCTATTCAAAATGAAAGTTAATTGATTGAAAGATATGTGACAAAAATGTTTTGTGATGATATTAAAAATGTATGAAACTATGAGTAAGGTATTCGGTTTTATGATAAGTATAAGTATGTGTTTTAAAAGTTTTATTCACGACATTGTATATATATATATGAATACGTATATATATAATCGATTATCTATGATATTATGACTTTGAAATTGGAGAATATATTGATAATTTATATATATGGTATATTCGGCCATGGTATATTGAGGTATAAATATATGTTTTATTCGGGTTATTTTATAAATGATTCAGGTATGTATGAGGTTTATTTGTTAAATGGAAAATTAGGTAAGTGAAGTTACTTAATGTGGAATATGGATTATATGAGAAAAGTGATTGTATATGTGTATGTGATTAACTATTTTGGTCTGTTTGAATTGAATTATATATGTTTCTATAATGAATTATTTGCTTATGGCTTACTAAGATTTCAAAGCTTACTTTGTGTATTTTTCTTATGATTATAGAGTTTCAGAGACTTGCTTGGGTTGGAAGTCGAAGGAGATCTCATCACACTATCTAGTTTTCGCTTCGGTAAATAAATGCTTGGAGATTTGGTTACGTGGCATGTATAGACTAGTTTTGATATGGTTGGTTTTGAAATATATATATATATATATATATATATATAGCCATGCGAAAATGGCTTGATTATGATGTTAATGGTTGCGTATTCGATCATGTCTTAAGTTTAATTTGGAAGTATGTTTCATTGTAAATATGTTTGTAATGTGGTTATATGATTTGGCAATGAGATATACTAAGTATGAAGTATAATCGGCTTTATAGTTAGCTCATTTTGGAAGTATGAAAACTGGTATAATTTGATTTGGTAATAAAGTAAAGTGATGAAAATATATTTGATTGAGTATTAGTTATATAGATTCGGTTTGAAATGGCAAAGTATACACATATAATATGCTTGAATGGTTGGGTTTTTAGGTACAGTTCATGATGGAAAATGATGATTATATTTTGAGTATGTTTGATGGCCATTTGAATAGCTAAAAGTGACATGGTTGTTTTGATATTAGGTTATGAGATAGCATGCTTAGATTAAAATGCGAGTGATGGTAATATTATGACTTATTAAGGTTAAATTGATGATCGAATAAGTGTGTATTTGAATGGTTGGACATATAAGGTTTAAACATGATAATTTGCATGCGAAATAGGTATGTTTGAATTGTCATTTGTGTTCAAAAGGGACAACTTTTATTTTGATAAAATGGGTATAGATTTAATAGGAAATTTTCTATTCGAATAAATAAAGAAATGAGTGGCTAGGTATATATTAATTTGGATCGGTTATTGAACATG
This sequence comes from Gossypium australe, assembly GCA_005393395.2. Lineage (NCBI taxonomy): Eukaryota > Viridiplantae > Streptophyta > Magnoliopsida > Malvales > Malvaceae > Gossypium > Gossypium australe. The sequence goes on from CM016619.1 coordinate 35,218,568, forward strand.
CAAATTGGGTGTATTCTGATTTGCCTTAGTGTCCAAAAATGGTTAATGATATTGGTAATCTGTGCACGAATTAATAAAGTACAAGACCATATTTTATTATGTGGTAATATTTGATAATGTCTCATGTATAGATGTTATTTAGACCATAATGTATGTCTTGTTGTACTTAATAATTCAAATGTGCATAGGTTTATAAAAGATATGTTTGATATTTAGTTATTGAAATGTAATAAGTTTATTTTTAATTTGAATATTCGAATGTCATGTTTGTAGGTCATACGGTTTGGCTCTTGGACTTATAAAGCATATGTAATATGATTTGATATATATATATATATATATATTAGTTGGTTCGAATATGAAATTTATGATTCGAAAAACATGGTTTTGTGGTATGATAGTTTGGTTTGGAATGTGAATTTATAAATGACATTGATAAGATAAGTTATTAAATATGTTTTGTAATTTGTGAAAAAGTTAAATAAGCATGTCTTGATTTTGTTGGTTATGTGTTTCATATGACCGGATGTGATTTATATGATTGAGTAAATGGTTACTATTCGAATTGTAAAATTTTTATTGAGTTGTAATTTGATCGGTAATGCCTCGTAACCTTAATCTGGCGACGGATACGGGTTAGGGGTGTTACATTAGGTAAAACACTACTACCAACCGATGTAATCGTAGCAGGAGTCCTGTCACCCATTAAAAGAGAAGACGTACTTGAGTACGGAGTGTTATTGTGCAAGACCGAAGGATCACAACAAACATGATGACTAGCACCAGAGTCGGGGTACTAGGACATGGTACCAACAGGCATGGGAATGTAGGAATCGTTGCCACCACCGGTTGACTCGAATTGAGTAGTTTTGATATGAGACCCTAAAGAGTGGAGTAATCAGATGCATGTAGATCACCGACCCGAAGTAGCCCAATACACAGCTCAAACCCTGAGTAAACCCGAGATCTGGGTTTAGTGGGTCACAAAACAGATACACCACCAATCCGTCCAAAATTCGGCCCAAGCCCAGGAGAGGTGTCGACTTGAACATAATTGGACATAGACCCATTGGGAACAAGAGGGGTTGTCGGCCTAGCATTAGAAGGCTCACTGGCACACGGCCCATCGCCACTTGGCAGTCCAAAATCACGCCCGTTTGTATATGGCCCATTTGCTTGCGGCCTAGGAATGTATTTGGGCGGATGCACCATGTAATACCCACTTTGGTAATTTGGCCCACTTGCATTAGGCACATAGGACAAATTTAGCCCACGTGAGACCCCACCATCATGATAGCCAGCCATTAACCAATATTGACCACTATCACCAACATTTGGACCATACGAAACCCTAGGTGTTTTTACCTGAGGAGGCCCCCATTCACGCATGCCTTCTTCTTCTTGCGGCGCACCAAGACTTGATGAAGCAAAAATTGGATCACTGTGATATGGCACCGGAGTAACCGGTGGTGGCACCTCTGAGTCTCGGTGGTAGCGGTAGCAGCAGCATTGGGCTGCATGACCAAACCTGCTGCAGATTTGACATTGAAGTTGAGATCAAAAACTTCGTCCTCGGCCACAGGTGGACCCACGACCATCACGGGCGGATCCCTCCGCTCCTTGCAACTTCGTATTCTCAACCAAATTCGCATGGAGGGCGACGTCTTGAATCGCACGAGCATGCCGACTCTCACATTCGACCAATGCATCCACCAGCCACTGGAAGGACAAGGCGTCAGGCGACAACGAGGCAGAGAAGACGATCGCCTCAAACTCCAGCTGAAGGCCAGCGAGCATGATCTCAATCCTCTCTTCTTTTGAAACGTGAGATCCAGAAGTTTCTAACAAAGAGTAGAGATTCTTAAGATGAGTGACATAAGACTTGATGGAGAGAGTACATTTCTTCAACGAGTGGAGTTCATGGCGTATTCGGGACTGCTTTGCACCCGTATCGGCCGCAAAAAGGTTTGTCGCCATGGTCCATACGTCGCAAGCCATGTGAGCATCAGTGAAGGAAGGTAAGAGCGAGGGGCTAACAGTGAAGAGGAGCCACAACGTCAAGAGTCGATCCTGCTATATGAACACCGAGGCTGACGGATTGGGAGCAAGCATTCCTTCTTGTGTTTGAATGAACCTCGACAGGGGAGGTACGGTTCTGTCTAAGAACCCTGTCAGATCATAACCATCAGCAATTAATTTTACCTGTTTGTGCCATTGAATGTAGGTGCCATCCTCAAGCTTGACTACCTCATGTCGAGGAAACGAGATGACGACACGATCACCGGTGAAGGCAGCTGAGCCAGGTTCAACGGACGCGAAATTGGCAGAGTTTGTGGTGGCCATAGATCCCAAGATCAGCCAGCGACTGATACCATGTTAAAGGCTAAGTACAGTTGAGTTTTGATAGAATAAGAGAATAGCTCATGTAGCACCCCTAACCCGTATTCGTCGCTGAATTAGGGTTATGAGGCGTTACCGAATAAATTGGAAACTTTTACAGACTTCTTATAATTTAATACAACCAATCAGATCAAATGTCCCTTTTATAGATCAACGAGAACTTAATCATGCTTTAGAATAGGGTCAGGACTAAACCGAACACATATCGAATTTCTCGAAAATTTAAAACTTTTCAAAGTTACAGAGGTCACACGCCCGCGTGGGCAGGCTGTGTGCCTCCCACGGCCTCAACACGCCCTTGTGTCTTAGCCGTGTCAAAACAAGGCATACATACTGAATTGCCCACACGGTCATGGACACGCTCGTGTGCCTCACCCGTGGTCGCTATTGACTTCACCACACGACCAGTCACACGCCCATGTGTCCAGCCCGTGGTCGATCTTGACTTGCCTTGAATTTCAACCACGAGGGACACGGTCGAGCCACATGTCTGTGTGCTCAACCGTGTGGGCAAATATAGGTCATTTTCAAGGCCAAAATGCCACCCACACTTGGGTCATTCCTACAATCTCAAACAAGCATTATTCAAAACACATTGGCAACCAAAATCATGTCCAATGAACAACATATCATCTCATTCAATCTCATTTCTAATCATGCCAACTTGTATACCAATTTGCACAACCAAAAACACATGTATAACCAAGTATAATTCAATCACAAATTGCCATCCTATAACTATTTCGTTGCTCAAATATACATACTCAAATTTCATCCATATGCTTACCATAAACTTGACCATTTCATAGACGTGAGATCATACCAAAACCAACATCATATACCATATTCACAAATGCATAATACCAACATATAACTAGCCACATCACGTAGCTAATTTCATATCTCAAACATATACCAAAAAGACTGGCCTATACATGCCATATTTAGCTATATACACTTTTCAAAGGTACCAAAACAAATTTGAGTAGTGTGATGACGATCCTCGACGGTCTCCGAGCCTTCAGTAGCTTCGATGATCTATAAAACAGAGCAAACACACACAAAGTAAGCTTTCAAAAGCTTAGTAAGCCATATACAAATAAACTTAGCATAAAATGCACATAACCATATTGATACAATGACATTAATGTTTCTCAATACAAATTCATCACATATTCTTCAGCTCATTTGCTTAGCCAAAGTTTACCACATTCTTCAACTCAAATATCACATATACACATAGCTCATTCAAGCATATATTCACATATTATCTCATCATTTCAATTCACATATTCACCTTAGTAAGTTTATATAGACACTTACCTTTCATACACACATAGTGTACTTTTCAAACGTACCTGAAATAGATATACAACTCACATAATCGTTCATTTCTCAGATTTGCCCGTTGAATCGTTCGGAATCTAATAGGATACTCAGAATGCTCGGAATAGTCATACAAGGCCAACGTCCCAGACGTGGTCTTACATGTAATCAGATATCGATGCCACTGTCCCAGACAGGGTCTTACACGAATCAAATACGATGCCAATGTCCCAGACATGGTCTTACACGTAAATCTCATATCGATGCGAACGTCCCAGACATGGTCTTACACGAAATCTCGAATCAATGCCAACGTCCCAGATGTAGTCTTACATGATATCACATATCGAACACTATGTCATGACATATGCAATCCTATCTATTCCTAAGCTCATACGGGACTTCTCAGACTTAACAACTTGTTGACTTATTCGTAAACTTGGATTTCACATACATTCCATCTCAATGGATTTTCATAACAATTCCAATTTCATATATACACAAATAATTCAATTCAAATACATTTATTCGTATATCGACTTACCTCGGATTCGAATATTCGATCAGATTCGGTTATTCACCAACTTTCGATTTTCCACGATCTATGTTCGTTTTCCTTGGTTCTTGGTCTAAACATATTCAAATTTAATCCATTTATTCACTGAATCATTCAATTCAATCCGAAAACACACATTTAGGGAAATTTACAATTTAACCATCATATTTTCACATTTGGACAATTTAGTCCCTATTTCACAAAATCACAAAATACACAAAATTACCATATACCCATGCTTAGCTGAATGTTCATGTATCTCATACAAGTCCATACATTTCATTTATTTCATAATTTAGTCCCTCCAAATATTATTTTCTCAATTGAGTTCAAAATACTCAAATTTAACAAAACTCCAAAGACAAACTATGATAATCAAACACATATCTTTCATATTTCACTATCAAACATCACAAAACACATGAGTTCATCAAAGAATCATTTCAAAAACATCATCAATTCTCAAAATTAAGACATGGGTTTTGAAGTACACAAAGCAACAATTGCAAAAACGTAGAAATTATCGAAAACCGATTAAAAACATACCTTGAATTTGAATCAAAAGCTAGCCAAAACCTAGCTTTCCTTTTTTCTTTTCTTTTCTTTTCTTATGGTATTCGGTCAAGATGATAAGAATATGGCCATTTTTCATGTTTTATTTTGTTATAAAATCATTAATAATCCTTTTACAAAAATAACCTTATGCCTAAACATTTAAAACATATAAAATTCAAGGCTATTAATGTCCAATACCATCCACTCACTTTTAAAATGGTTTAATTTCCTCATAAGGCCTCCACATTTAAAAGCCATAACATATAGGTGCTTTAACAAATAGCATGCAAATTTTGTATTTAATGCAATTTAACCCTTTTCTCAAATGCACACAGACGGACAATTTAAATTACGGAACTTTAACACATGCTTAATCACATATCAAAGGCACAGAAAATAATATTAAAATATTTTACTGACTCGGATTTATGGTCCCGAAACCACTGTTCTGACTAGGTTCTAAACCGGACTGTTATAGCTCAATTAGAAATATTGAATTACAACAGATTAACTTCTATTCTGAATCTTGATTACTTTCCCTCTTTGTACATTTTGGTAATGTATATATAGAGCTTTGAATCATCAACTGCTCTTTAACAGACTTCTAGCTGTATAACAACTTGTTAATATAAAAAATTTTGATAATTTTTCATGGATTTATAAAATTTACTATGAAATAGTACAAGCTTGATTTAAAAAAAAAATTATAATACAATCTCGTCCAATATAAAAGATATTTTTGTTAAAATAATAAACAATTCAAATTTAAATTCATTTTTTCTTAAAAAAAAATCCTTTTATTGGATGTTAAAATGCGTAATAGCATAGATTAATGATTTATACTATTATTTAAGTCTTTCATTAAGTTAATATTACAAGTCAATTGGACATCAATTCGGTTAAAAATTATGAAAATGTTCTTTCATAATTAAAATAAGTTATGTTATTTGATGATATTTTAATCCTTTTATTTAAAAATAATAAAAATATGCATATGGAGGGATTTAAATCCACGCTAATAACATTAGTAAAAATTTAAATTTACCACTCAACCAAAATTTTATTTTAATTTTGCCATGCACATTTTTTCACCACCATCAATTGTATATATTAATAATGTTATTTATACACACTTTATACATTATTTATTACATGTTGTGTTCTAAATATGTGGTTTTTACGCTTATACATGTATGATAGAATTTCCAATATTTATAATGTGTAATTGTTATTTATAATAAGGTAGTATATTAGTAGGAATTATTTTTTATTATTAAAATTTTAAATCTTTTCTCCAAATTGGAATCTTTGGATTAATTTCTTTATGTTCTTTTTTGATGAAATCTTTGAATTATTTTCTTAATTTATTTTATTGTTAAATTTTATGAAAAATTTAAATTATTTATATGTTAATATTTACATATATTTTTACTATTAAATACTAATTTAAAATCAACTAATTTAAGTTGATTAAGCCTTAATTCGGTTGGTATCGATATTATTGTTAGTGTAGGAGGATGTGGGTTTGAGCGCGTTAAAGCATATTATTCTCCTATTTAAGGGTTGGGAAGGGATTATGAATAGTTCTATGTGTAAGTAAAATTTGATTCGATTCCAAAAAAATAAAAAAAAATATTTGAATTTCGAGTTAATCGAATTGAGTTATTCAAATTATCCAAGTCAACTCGAATAAATAATTCAAGCTTTGAGTTCGAATCGAGTTGAATTTTACAATCTCAATAACTCAAATAATTCGAATGACAGATTAGTGTAAATATCATTTTGGTCCCTGTCAAATTTGAAAATGAGTAAATTGGTCTCTTTCTCAACAAAAATTACAAAAAAAATTCAAAAAAATTCAAAAAATTTATAAAAATTCCAAAATTTATCTTTTTTTAATATAAAAATTCTAAAAAGAATCTAAAATATATATAAAGTTAAAAAAATTAAAATTTTTGTAGGATAATAATTTGTGAAATACATTGATTATAGAATCTCTTAATTTTATTTGTGAAATATAATTATTTTGTTATTTTTTTTATTATTAAAAGAAAGGGGACATTGGATTTGCTTCAATTAAAGGGTTGACCCGAAACAAGAACTGGGCCCACTCGACATATAGGCGCGTGGAATTATGAAAAAAGTAAGGCTAGTTTGCAAGCTGGCTAAAATGAAAAGTTTTCCACTTTGACTAAAAAACACAATTACAACAAGTTGACCTTGAAAAAGCAAAATCAATACGGACATCTCTCTCTTCTTTGTAGAGTTAAAGGAAATCCTTTACCAAATCTTTGAAACATTTGAAATCTTATTTTTGTGCCAAAATTAAACCACTCCCTTTCCATATTACTTACATTTCATTATTTTACAATAATTATTTAACATTAACAAATATTTTAGTTTTTTTTTAAACTGGCATTTGAATTTAATAGATAGGTTTATTTTGATCATTAAACTTAAAAATTATAAAAGCTTGATGATATAAAATAATATCAAAGTGTCATATTTAGTATTTTAATAATTAGAACAGTGGTTGAATATGTCAAATCATCGGTTTCCAATTCGATCAGTTCGCTCTCCGAGCCAAAAATAATTAAATAAAAAATTTAAATTTGATGGAAATCTAAAAAAGAATTTAAAATTAAAATATTTTATTAAATCAGTTCAATCTGTTCAACTATTGAGTTTTGTCTCGATTTTTTATTTTTACCAATTTCAAGTAGCTTCTAAGTCAATATGTTTAATCCATTTGTTCAGTTCGTTATGCCGATCAGCTCTCAATCTATCCCATCTGGTTTGGTCTTGTTTTAGTAACACTATTTACATCATCAAATCTTGATAAAATTCAAGTTTAGGAACTAAAATAGATTTAATTGCCTAATTCAATGACCAAAGTGGACTAAAAAAAGTATAGGTACGAAAGTAGACCTAATTACTAAGTTCAAGGATGAAAAATTATATATATTTTTAATAAACAAGATAATTTAATTGTAAATATCAACAATTGAAAACTGTCTAACTTTTTCTGTTAGCAAACTACAAGATAATGGATAATTTAGTCCTATCATTTAAAAAAAAAAAAAACCCTTAGTTAATCCTTATATTATTCGAAATTAAGTAAATAAAAACAATTAAAGAGATGTTAAATATTTTTCTACGTGAAAAAAAAGAAGCAAATACGAAAAACATGATCACGTGTAAATTCATAAAAAATGAAAAAAAAAACTATATATATAATTCATAAAATTTATAAAAAATCTAAAAATAAACATAAAAATAATTCTAACGATTTTCCAAAATTTTAAAAGTTTTTGAAAAATATTTGTAATATTCTCAAAAAACATCTAAGAAACTATAAAAATTTATGAATATCCAGAATATTTGAAAATATTATAAAAACATATATAAAAGAAAAGTTTTTTATAAATAATTCCCATATTTTTGTTTTTTTTAAATTTAAATATTTTCTTAATATTTTTAATTTTGGAAATATTTATTTTATTTTTAAAATTGAATGAATTTATTAATATTATATTATATTTTATATTTTTTTAAATAATATGATATTTAAATTTGACAAATAGTATAAAAATAACTCAATAACAAAAATGTACTAGCCTTTTAATAGGTGTCATAACAAGCCAATCAACACACGTAATTTTCTTAATTGATTTAAATGTGGATTTTGAGAAAATTCAAAACAATTATAAAATGTTCTTGAAAATCCAAAGAATTGAAAATGTATTTTTTTTAAAATAAAAGAAATTATCTAAAACTTAAAAAAAAATACCAAAAAAGCAAAAAAAAAAATAAATCACTACCGAACTTACTTAGTTAAATATAGGGTAAATTATGCCAAGGCCACTAAACTATTAATTATTTTACAGTTTGGTCACTTAACTTCAAAAAATTAAAAAATTGATCATTGAACTATTTAAAAGGTTTCATTTAAGTCACTAAATTATTCAAAAGTTTTTATTTAAGTCATAGGGATATTAAGTTTTTTTTTTTAAAAAATAAATTCGACTAGCGAGCTCTAAGCGACGGTTTAATACCGTCAACAAGTAAGAAGAACGTACCTTAGATTCAAGTCAATCTGGCGGTCAGTGTCGAATATCAGAGAAAAAAATTGTTTGGAATTTGGTTTGCAAATTTGTGCATAAAAAAAAAACTAAATTGTAGAAGAGATGGGGAATAAGTGTTATCGATTGGTGCAAAGAAGGCAATACAGCAACGACTTTAATAGTCCATTGACTTGAATAAAAACTTTCGAATAATTTAGTGATTTTTTTATAATATTTTAAAATAGAATAATCAAAACGTAAATTTATTAATTGCTTAATGACATCAACCTCAATTCTTTTTCTTGATTAAATAAATAATCATAGTTAATTGAAAGGAATAATGGAAAAAATCTCATTATTGAAATTGACCTTTGCTTTTCTTAGTTTGAAATGATAATTTTGTTATAGAATGAGTGCAACAAAAACATTTGAAGTAGGGAAATCTTTCTTCTTCAGGTCGTTGTAACTCATATTTTTAATTTGAATTTCATAACTTGAAATAAATTTATTGATTGATGCAAAGAAATAGTTTAGATGTAAGATAATGAAATTCAAAAAGACTTGAATATAAAATAATATAAAGGAGTTTTATGTAAATAGGGATGGGGGTAGAATGGGAGGAAGAAAGAGACAGGTCCACAAGGCATAACAGCCGGTTGGTCTTGGAATCCACGAAAAGCAAGTATCCGAAGGGAGTGGTTTTTTAGGCCTAACGTAGCGTCTATGTCGGATTTTGGTTCATTTGGTTGAGTTTGGTTTAGGGTTCCACCCGCCAACAAATTTTGTCCGCTCAGACTACTTCCTTTTCTTCTCGATTGAACGTTCAAACAACTTTTACGAATAAGACACACAAGCCAAGCCGCCCACATTCCAGAATCAACCCACCACCACCAACTACTTTATCCACTTGTTTTAACTGTAATAATTAACGATTCAAGAATTACATTAAATTTGTGTCAAGAGGGATATCAACTCAGGCCAGAAATATTACAAAAATAATTTTGTATTTAAAATAAATTATAATATTTGAAGATATTTTAAATTTTTTTATTTTAACAAAAAACAAAAAACATATATATATATATATATATATAGTGTGTGATTTAAACTCACCCAATTAATTTAGTAAGACATTAAATTTATTATCTCCATAAGTTGTATATCAATATTTACTATTTATGTCGTTCTTTGTTTCGTTGGTGTCACCCATCAATCGGGTCCCAACTCTATTAGAGAAATTATTTTAATATCCCTTCACATTTAAAATAAATTATATTATTTGAGGTACTTTAGTTTTTATTTAAAAAACTAATAAAATATATATATGATGATATTTGAATCCAGTCCAATTGGGTTAGCAAAATCTTAAACTTACCATTCAATTAAAGTTTTATTTTAATATTTTTATACGTTTTAATTATGTTATGTACACTTTATTATCTCCGTCAACTGTATATATGATTTCCACATGCATATACGTGTGATAGAGTTTCTAGTGTTTATAAAATGTTTAATTTTCTAATTTAATAGCTATTTACATATTTAAACAAAAAAAAATATTTACAGTATAATTATTTAAAATATATTGAATAACAATATTTATATTTATCAATTCATTATTTATTTATATTTGTATTTATACATATAGCATAATGTGTTGAAAGATGATGTTAATACTCACTCTATATTCAACAAAATCAAATTCGAAAAAGCCCATTCACATTGATTTTGACATTTTTGTTAATAATCAAATATCATTTCAAGAAGATATAAAATCAAAGAATTGTCTTGATCACAACTTTACATCTACTTACTATTAATTAATTCCACTTATAATGTTGTTTAAATCGGATGATTATTATAATTGCATTTCACTCATAGTTGTTAAGTATTTTTATCGCTCAATAATTTGGTTTGTTGTAAAATTATAAATATTGTTATTTTCATATTTCGTAAGTCCACCTCACCTAGCGATTTAATATCGACAAGCCCTAGACTCCACAAGCTCAAGACCTCACGGCCCTATACCATCGGGTCTACACAACTGACAATAATACAGTATGTGCCAACTCACACTTCACATATATGTTGTTTTGCCACAGCAATCCATACCTATATTGAGAAAGGACCAATAGGTCAACTAAATCACAAGGAGTCTAGAGCTAATATATGGACAACAAGTGACACATTAAAAATGATCAAGGTACATATGAGTTTGGATGGATGGTGCGGTACAGTGCATTTAGTTTATCTTTTTTCTTACACTATAATATCGCTATATATCTAATCTTACCACTACTGCTGTTTTTACACTAACTGTAGGTAAATGCGCCGTCCATCCAAACTCACATTAACTTTTGTTAATCTAAGCCCTATAAGCCAACTATAATTAGCTAAATACATATATCCGTCGTGTCCAGTGGTGCCATCATAGGTGTGACACCCTGAGCCGGTTTAGTCCAGGCCAGTGACTGCCTGGCTTGTCCATTCCTGCCACCAGTTCAACCAGTTTTTGGGTCTTAGTTTCGGTTTTGAGTTCTTGGGCCCGATTTTCGATCTCTGATATCAATTTCGGTGACCGACAGGTGGTCCTTTGGCGATTGAGAAGTGGAGGAATCACATTCCTATTGGGACTCTACCGGATAATTTGATTTCAAATTAACTATTCCAAAAATAATATTATTTTAATAGATTTAATATGAAATTTAATTTAATACTTATATTAATAGTATTTTATTAATTTAATATTAAAGTGATTATCTTAATATTAAATTTAATTTAATATTTATCTTGTAGAAAAATATTTTATTAATTTAATATATTTAAAATTAAATTAATATAATACTTATTAAGAGAGCCTTGGGTCATTATTTTTCACACACTTGAATTCAAGAGAAAGTTGTAGAGAGAATTTTCTGAAGAAATTATTTCAGAAATTTTCTAGAGATTTTTTCTTATTTACAACTTAACCCCAAAGTTTAAAAAAATTGCGAAATTACCCCACTGGTAATTTTGTGGAAATTTTTTTATTCGAAGTGAGTCCAACTACTCGGTCGAAGCGTTCATCTTGGACAAATCGAAAAAGTACAATTTTAATTAAATGTTTATTACTTTAGATATCGCAACCAAGTTCCTGTTTTTGGAAAAAAAATTAAAACTCTAGTTTTTCCCTATACATATTTTCCTCTGTGTTTTCCAAACTCCATTTTCTAACAATTGGTATCATGAGTCATGTTACGCTCTACTTATAAGTATAAACAGATAATCAAAATATATTTATCTTCTTTTTGAATGATTTGATTACATAGAAAATGACATTCTTTAGATCTTACGTATGTTTTGAGTTATATATGAGAATTGAGCGGTGGCGATTGAAGACCCAAAGAAATCATTGTGGTGAAAAACTATGTAATTTTTGTCTTTCATTTATTCTCTATAAATAGAACCATGGAAACCTTGACTGAAAATTTTATTTTAACTACCTATCTCCTTATATATCTGTTTTATAATTGTTTATAATATTTATATTATGTTATAGTATAAGTTTGATATATATATATGCATATATGACCCACAGTTGATCGATTAAAACAATAAGATGTGTGGTAATGAGAAAATACATGTGTTGTATTGATCCATTCATTTCTTTAGGTTATTCAATTGTTGTGAGAAGTGTAGTAATGAAAATGTGCATGTCTAGGATTGACTCTAGTAAGCACTACAACAAATTAAACTTTTAGTGGTGTTTGGATCGAAAACGCCGCAAAGGTTGAACTTTTAATAGCGATTGTATTGAAAAACGCCACAAATATATACCATTAGTGGCGCTAACCGAAAAATGCCGCAATAAGTCATTATAAAGTGGTGTTTGTGGAAATAGCGCCGTAAATAGTGCATATTTAGCAGCATTTTATGCCATGTGCCGCACAGGTACACCGAATGGGAGCAGCGTTAGTGGCGTTTTTCCCATAAATGCCGCAAAAGGTAAAGCAATAGCAGCGTTTTGCCCATAAACGCCGCAAATATTTTTTAATTAAAAACGATAGTGGTGTTTTTCTCATAAATGCTGCTAAAGGTAAAGAAATAGTGGCGTTTTGCCCATAAACGCCGCAAATATTTTTTAATTTTTATTTAAATGGCGTCGTTTTGATAGCTGACCCCCCAACCCTTATTCCCCCAAATCCCTAACTTAGTTTTTCCCCAATTCCCTAACTTAATTTTTTCTTTCCCATCTGTCTACTGCCGGTCGTCTATCTGGTCATCCGTATGCTGCATCGCCGTCGATAGTGCATTTGCCATCAATCTCCATCTCTTTTGTCGACGCTGCTCCGTCCATTGCTACTCGACAGTCCTCTGCTCAAAGATTTTTTATGGAAAGTCAATAAACTTAGTATGATTCTATTTCGTGTTTGAGATTGAAATGTTTGATAATACAAGGGCATATTATGTAGAGTTTGTTGTTAAACTTTCTTTGGAATAAGTTATTACTATCTTTTCAGGTCATTTTATTTGTACATGTAAGTTATGAAAAATTGTACCTGAGAAAGCTTTTGAATGTTTATTATTGCATTCATTCTTATTGATTTAATATTTTCTTGCAACAGGGTGATGAGGCTCTCGAAGAAGCATATTCTTTAAGTGCAAGCAAATAAGTTCCTAATATTTCTCAGCCAAGACAAAGCAAGAGATTTAAGCAGAAGCATGCTGTATAAGAAGATTTTACGCTGAACTATTTTAGTTTATGGTGAGTCTTGTATATTTAAAGGAATTGTATTATTTTTAATATAGTGGAATTTTTTATGCTGACTCATTCAAGATATATTGCAAAATCATGAAATACTCCACATCCTTGCTCCAAAAGGCCCATATTTTTTGAATGGTAATTGCTTGGTTGAGAAAATTTGATTAAACTGAGTAATTACTAACCTGATATTTTTATCTTGTGATAGGGATCTGATCTTGCAGTGCTAATAATTACACCTTCATCGCTTCCTCTTATCTGATTTGAACCTTTATAGCATGATTTTTCTCAAAAGATTCATAAAATTATTTCTTCTGTGTTTGGCCAATTTTTGGCATTTGGAAAGCATTGTTTCTATGCTTTTATCTCAGAAGATCCTTTCCTCTTGAAAACCTATTTTTTATTAGTTAAACAGTAGGACCATTCTGTAATATGCTTAGCTTGCTTAGATACTCTGGTATCTATCCTATATCGTATAACCGTAATTAAAGAACTGTATAGTTTCAAGGATTTTGCTAACCTATGGCACTTTCTAATTTTGTAATGGATGTTCTATGAAATGCAATAACTAGTAACATTATTTATCATTTTAAATGCATTTTGTTAAAGATATTACCATATATTGTGACCTTAAGAGTGACTTCAGCACATTTATTACCAAATCCTAATTTAAATCTAAGAGTTAGTTTGGCAATGCTTTTGAAAAGTATTTTTAAAAAGTGCTGTGGAAAAGTGCTTTTGAGGAATGCTTTTGAAAAGTTTGCTTTAAAATTTGAGTGTTTAGCATTGCTGTCAAAAAGTGCTTTTTAGAAATAAAATGTCCATTTTAGACATGTTATTATCAAGTAACAAATATACATTTAAATAAAATTTAAATTAGTTAATATTATTATATTTTAGTAAGAATATAAAAAAATTACTATAACTTGTTAATATTTTAATATATGAAATATAAATTTTAAATATTTTTAAGTAATAGATATTAATTACTTATAAAATTTAATTAGAATATATAAACTACATTTTAAATATTTGTAATTAATATTTTAAAAATATTTTTTATTTTTAATTAATGATTTTAACACATTTGTAATTAAGCACCACAAAAAAAAGAAAGTACTATGTTATTAGAGGGGTGAAAAAGTAATTAAGCACTAAAAGTGCTTTTGGGAGAGGAAAAGCTAAAAAATTTTGCTTCTCCTTTTTAGAAGTGTTTTTCAAAAGCACTTCTGAAAAGCCAAAAATTCCAGCTGAAAGCAGCTTGTTCTACACAGCTTTTCTTCCATAAGTGCTTTTGGAGCCAGAAGTGCTTTTGAAAAACAATGAAGAACTGACCCTAAGTGGCAATGCATTATCCGCATTTAGTTGTATTTGAAAACTTCAGCTCTTGGCCTAATGGCACTAGATGTTTACCCTAAAAACCCACATTCTGGGTTCGAATCATAGGGGCAGCCCTGTTTATGGTATGTGAGTTGGTAATGATTTGCTTATGTCAGGGTGTGTGAATCAATTGCAAATGTAATATATATATATATATATATATATAAATAGAATTGGTTAGTTTTTCTACCTTCTAGAAATAGTTTTTCTACCTTTTAACGAACTACCTTATTAAGAAGATCTTTGTATATAGAGAAGAACGACCAGATTGAATTATTTGTTTCGTAGTTCTTGTGATTTTGAGTTTGAGATTCGGTATTGCAAAATAGGAGATGTTGGAATGAATTTGGAGGTTAAAAATGATACGTATGAGTTCAGAATGGTAAATATTTTGCTATTATGGAGATTATGATACGAATTTAGAAATGTATATATTTTTTTGTTATCGAGTATGTTTTTGGATTATCTATTGAAGAGTTATGTGTTTACTTTTATGTTTTTCGTTTTCCAGTTATATTTTGCTGGAATTATTCTAATAATTGTATCTTTTTCCTTGTGTATAAGAACATGCATTTATGTTGGAAACAATACAGTCATCCATTTTACAAGATGTGGCCAAGAAGTTGGTACAAAAACCGTGCTTGATCTCATCTTGGTAAGCTCTGGGCTAGCTCGATCTCAACTACATTGCCCTACCTGCTCTGAGCCTCATCACCCTGTTTCTATTGTAACCGACGATTTCCGATTAGGTTGGGGCTGGATTGTAACAACCCCAGACCCGGCCCAGACGTTATGGCCAAATCCGGGAATGTCACGTTGAAGGGATAATTCAAAACGATTTTGCTAAGTTAAAATTTAAGGCCTAAAAGCCCAAAATACTTGAATCTTGTTAAGTAATGATAAAAGCCCATATTTTTAGGTATTTTGAAAACCATGTTTAAGAAAATTTATTTAAGTTTAACAACTAAGTAAACAGTTGAACAATGATAACAAAACACAAAATCTAAGGTCAAATTGGAGTACAAGGCCTTATTACATCCAACGAAAATAAAGTAATTGAAATCATGTCTTTTGAGACAAATAAATAAAACTTCTAAGTATCTTGTAGTGTAGCCATCTCCGAGTCCTCTCCCACGTCGAGCCGTTTACTGAGGATCACCTGAAACATTTAATAAAAAAGGGGTGAGTTTCGAAACTCAGTGTGTACGACCCTTGGTAATCCAATCAACATATAATTATCACATTGGGCCTAAGCCCTATAAAAAACGGTGGTCTTGGGCCTTAGCCCACAATGACCTCATATCACATCAGTATCACAGGAATGCAATGCACCCATCCCAAATCCAACCCTACACTCCATTTCCCTTCCAACCTTACACTCCTATGGGGATATAAATATCAACCCACCCATCCCTACACTCCAAAGGTAGCACCAATAGCGACACTACTCAAATGTTGCAGCAAAACTGCTATAATGGGCTTAAAGCCACCGGTGGATCCATGGTCGTCAAGAGACTATGCGATCCTCAAATCTTCCTCCGTATCATCAAAACCCACCCAAATGCAACATATATTTCATGAATGCAAAGTACAAATTTCACACATTAAGCACTTAGGGGTATTTTAGTCATTTCACTACCCAGAGGTATTTTTGTAATTCTACCCTATAGGGGTATTTAGGTAATTTTGCAAAACATGGGTATTTTGGAAATTTTGTAAATCGGGATATTTTGATAATTCTGCAAATCAATGGTATTTTGGTAATTTTACAAATCAGGGGTATTTTAGTAATTTTGCAAATCTAAGGATATTTTGGAAATTTTCAAACTAAGGGTATTTTGGTAATTTTCAAACTAAGGGTATTTTGGTAATTTTCAAATTAGGGGTATTTTGGTCCTCTCGGGTTTTAGTTATGAACTTTGGCCCATTAAAAAGTCCTTGCGGCTAAAGTGAACAGACACTATGCACCAGGTAGGGTTCCAGAGAAGAGGAGGTGGGCCACTAGGACCACTTAAGTACCAAGCTCTCCCTAGATCCAATCCTAGACATGCATATGTCCGTTGCCATACTCTAACCCAGCGACTTGTCTACGGACATGTTTAATTATTAGATTAAGTCTTATGCGGTTTAAGAGTTGTTCAGAACTAGGCCTAAAGTCCATTAAACCCTAGCATACTTGTCTACGTCCCCATAAAGCCCATCAAGCACATTTTGCGTTCATATAGCCCATTAAGCCCAAATCACATCCTTATGGCCCATTAGGCCCAGATCTCATTCATATGGCCAATTAGGCCCAAAACAATTCTAGATCATGTAACATGTATGACTAACTCAATTCATATAACCAAATCAATCAATTTCATCAAACTTAGCCTCAGGGCCCACCGGGCCCATTTAGCCACTTTGGCTTTTCGGCTTTCCGGCATTGCCGATATCATGTGTGTGTAGTGTTTGTACACACCTGGTTACTGTGGCATGCTATACTACCCTTAGCCTTGAACCTATAACCAACCAACCTTCAATCAATCACTCATATTTAATCAAAACATTTACCAAAAGCCGAAGCCTTACCGTAACCTTACCGTGTGCCACCGGGTTCTAATAGCCCTTCCTTAGCTACTAATCATGAGTATCCCCTAGATCTGCACTCACACATACACCATCAAATTTCGAGTGACTCATAATCCACACAAGTCACGCCTATAGATCATACTCACATTCGGCCATTTACTTAAACCATAATCGAGTTGAGTACACTTACACTTTGCTAATAATCCTTACCACGCTTGTGATCTCTGAACCTTACCCTTTTTTATACAAGATTAACGGCAATGAGAAGTTAGATAGCCCTTCGGCTTTTAACAAAACACACTAAGGGGTTAACTGAATATTTACCGAATCCACTTTTGATCCTGCGGCCTAGATAGCTACTAAACGAGATTCGGCTTTTAACCTTGACTGATAGTAGGTAACAATTGATTTGTGATGGAGGAAAACAACAAAGATTCGGCACTAATAGGGATTTCGGCAAGAGAAGATGATGATACTTCGGCAATAAAAGAGTTTAGCTATGAGAGAATTCGGCAAAAAGGGATTCGGCTATAGGAGATTTCGGCAACAAGGCAAGGTATTTTCGGTTGTAGAAAAATAAGGTTTCGGCAAGGAAAAGAAAAATAATGGAAAATTCGGCATTACCTAGGACCCCAGAATCGACACACACACATTTTTATAGCCTATAGCCGAAAATTAGCCACCCCTAAAGTCCAATTCGACACCACTTCATCCACTGCTCATCTCCTAATTTTTCTCCATGATATCTCCCTTATCTTTCTCTTAAATTCTCTCTACTGATCACTTCTCCTTAGAGTCCCTCTACACGCCACTTTCAGCCTTCTAGAAGCCTAAAATTAAACTCCAAAATAAAGCTAAGCTAGCACTCGAACCTAAGACCTCCCTACATGCATATGTCGCCACCTCCCTACACCCTAGTGGCGTCATTTAACCACTTCACCACAGGCTTCTTTGTGCCATTTTTCACTTTATTTTTATTTAAAAGCCCACTACTCACAACCCTGATTCCTTAATTAATTAAATTAAGAATCCTCCACCACAAAACTTGAACCCAGAGCTTCTCCAACACACCTAGACATTCCAAATTCATTAAACCTTTAAAGCCGTCATGTCATTTGTCATTTTCTTGCTCACTTAAAAATTTTATGAGACCCGAAGCCCAATAGGCCCAATTTTACTAGGCCCAAATTCGAGGCGTTACATGGATGGGGATTTATGAATCTTCTTCCTTTCAACCTGTTTTTTCATCATTTTATAGTAGCAAGTAGTTGTTTAGTGAATGGATTTTGTTATACTAGCTACGATAGAAAGAGATTACATAGAGGTTACCTAGGTAGGTAATGCATTTCTAACATGTGACCTTGGAATTAGGCTTCTAGGTGTGCTGAACTTGAAGTGAACTGTTGGCACTATAAAAAAAACACAAATGCATTAGAATTTAGAAGCTATAAGTAAAGCCTTTTTCATGTAGTTGTATGTGATGCACTGAATGTTAAAACCAAGAAGGGGGAGGGGGAATAGGGGGTGAAGATTGCCTGAGTCAAAAGCTTGAACACTGATATCGAATCCCTAGAGTTGATAATGTATAAGCAGGAGCCATGCTAGTAGAAGGTAGATCAGAACATGGTCTATCATCTTATGTATAGGTAGTGACATATGCTGCATACTTTGATTATCTTACAAGAATGAAGGAGAATTTTATTGATGCATTTTCTTGTAGTCATAACCAAACTTGTAAATAGATTTAAGAATGTTTGTTAAAGATGCTGGAGAATCATATGGCATTATGAACAAGTTTGACAAAATCTGTGTTTATGGTTATTGTGGATTTGACTTTCCTCTAAGTTATCATTTCTCATCTATCATTGCATCCATGATATAAATAGTTAGATGATATTAATTTTTGTTGAGTGCTTTAAATCTATGAAAATTCGGGTTCTATATGAAATAAAATGGGTTGGTAAAATCTGTTAATGTTAGTGGCATTTATGTGGGAAAACGCCGCTATAGAACATGATCTTTAACAACGCTTTTTGTTACAATCGCTGCTATAGAATATGATCTTTATCGGCGCTTTTACTACAAACACCTCTAAAGAACATGATCTTTTGCGGCGATTCTAGCTACAAACGCCACAACATGCTCGACTCTCTTGCGGCGTTTATAAAAAAAAAAGCGCAGTTAAAGTTCATGTTCTATAACAACGTTTTCCCACATAAACGCCGCAAGTTTTAGCGGCGCTTATAAGCACCATTATAGGTTCAAAAAAAGGCCGCTAAAAACCTATTTTGTTGTAGTGAAAGAAAGGCTTGGTTTTTAAGTGGTCAAATATGACTCATTCATATTCACTTATTCGGGTTTTGTAACACCCCAAATTGTATAAGGTTAGAATTAATAAAATCACCAAGAAATGAACCTTAGTCTTGATGGTTAAAAGCTTAGTATATTGCGTAAAGAACCAAGGTTCAAGCTTCACTCTTCCCATTTCTTCTATTTTTTTCAACAACCAAAGAACAAAGGCCAACTAAAATATATAATAAATGTGGTAGAAATAAGCTAAGATTGGGCAGTAGCCCAAATAGTAAGGCCTTGAATTCTCCCTCACTCCCTAGGTTCAAGCCGCACCAAATTCATTCCCCCATTTATTTTTTTTTTATTTTTAGCAAAAAGGGGTATTTTACCATTCAGGCCCTCATTTATGAAACCCTAAGTATTTAATAACCTTTTCTAATTATACATTGCTTTTAATTCCCTTTCAAACACTAAATAAAACTTTTTTTCTCTCTTCTCTTTAAATTCATTTTATTCTTTTATTTTCTCCTTTTCTTTTCAAAAAAAATTACGTTCTTTGCTGGAAATCGATCTCTTGGAAACCCAAATCAAAACCAATTCACGATTTAACTCATTTTCCTCTGAGCATTAAATTTAGCATCGATCGTCCTTGAAATCTCATCAAAAGATTGGTAAGTATTCTAGTTTCAGTAGTAAAACTGGTAAATTCTGAAATAACAAGATTTCTCGCTAATTCCCCATTTCAATCACGAATCTTTTACAAAATCCTTCAAAAATCTTGATGTTTCTTGGAATGCGTAATTAATTCTCGTGTGCTTGTTAGTTGAAAGACTCATTGTAGGCATCCCATATTAGATTTGGACGTGAAGACCATCGTTCGAGACCCCAGAAATCATGTGTGTGTTCTTTTACAAGAAAATCATGGCAAAATCGAGCCTAAGTTAGACCATACGACCAACCACATGAGCGTGTGGGCCACCCGTATGGACTACACAACCACCATACACGACAATGTCCCCCCTGAAACCCTAGGTTTTCCCTTCTCACATAGCCTAAGACACCCCACACGACCGTGTCACCTCTGTAGGTTATAGTTTCGAATGCCACATGGCCACAATCTCTCACACGGCCTAGCAACACAATTGTGTACCCTTTCCACACAGTCCAGGACTTCCCACATGGTCCAATAACACGACCGTGTGTTCCCTGTAACTTGAAATTTAACCCAAAATTTTATGTTTTGATCATATTAGTCCCTAAATAGGTTTCGAACTACATTTAGTGAATTAAATTATGCAATTAGGTCCTTGATGATAAGAAATATGCTAGGATATAGGATTGATCGATTTATTGCAACATTTATTTATATTTATGAATATTTGAATGAGACATGAATAGGCTATGTTGCTATTGAATTTATACTTGTGAATGTATGTACGACATGCATTATGATACTGTTAACCCGAATACTTGATAAAAGCATGACTTCGCTACTGATTTGCCATGTGTTAGTACATTAAATACTATCATATTTTATTTGTATTAAATATGTCATAATACATTGCATGGGTTGGGACGATATGTACGGAGAAGGATCAGACAGTCTATCTACAAGAAAAATGATGGTGTAAGTTACAGCCATGAGGCAGTTCTTATATGCAAATTGTTGTGTATCCACAACCAAAGGTAGATTCCATTGTGGGTATTGCTATGTATCCACAGCTAAAGGCCGATTCAAATAGCGGGTTTATGCTGTAAAATCTAAAGCCAAAAAGCAGGTTTCATCTATAGGACTTTTGTTGTGTGTCCACAGCCAAAATAGTAATTATTATGTACGAATCAGTAGTGGTTTATCGTCGTCCCGGTATGTTGGAGAAGGGGGTTCTAGGAAACTCCTATTATGATGTGTAGCGGTGAGATAGGATTTATTTTGTTTAAACTAGAAACTAAATGACATCATTCAAATCATGTGCACACAAATCTAAAAATTATGTTATGACACATAAGCGTGAAAATATATGTATATATGTGCATGGATATGATTATTGTGGGAAAAATGATAATTTGGTTAATTTTGAAAATTTTTACTCCAAGTTCTGACATATTAATGATGATTGCACTTAAAAATTCGATACTCTGAACTGAACTGCTATATATGATTATTTTATGCAATGTTAATTAATGTGTCTTAATAATTGTTGCATTGATTTTATTATAAATGAACTCACACTAAGCGTCAAAGCTCACCCCCTTAAATTTTCATCCTTACAGATAACCCACTAGGTTAGGATGCGAACATGACATCTAGAGGGTCTCAGCACAATCTATTTTATTTTCAACTTATTAAGGCTTAATCTTTAGATTTATTTTATTATTTGAGGACTGTAAAATTTTATTTTTGAACCATGACATGGGACTTAGGATTTAGGTTTGTTTTATTTTGCATGACATTTTATTTGAATTTTTAAGATATTATGCTATGATTATTAATTAGTATGCATGAACCCTCGATTTTCCTTAAAACCAATAGATATCAATTTTTCGCTACCAAATTAAAATTAAGATTTTACAGATAATAATACTATTTGTAACTAAATTTTCTACTGAATTAAACAAATGTTTTAAAATAACTATTTTCAAATACTCTAATAACTCTGCTAGGCCATCTCGGTGGTTAATGTAATCTTCCAAATTTGGATCTAACGTTTACGCTGAGTTGAGGATGTTATAATTTTTCCCTTAAAAGAAAAACTGTAGAGAATCAGAATTTTTTATCTTTATGATTGATTGATTCTTGTGAAGGAATGCATGTGACTATTATAAAATTGTCATAGCGTGCCACGTATATTGCAACAACCCATTTTCCAGTGGTGATGGAACAGTGGTTTTGGGACCACAAGTTTCCATCACGTCGACTCGTAAATATTATTTATAGAATATTTATGGAGTCATTAGATTCGTATCAATTTTTCGTTAAGAAATTTTATCGTTTAGATAGCTAATTAAAGAAAAAGAGCTAAATTGTAAAAGATGCAAAACTTAGCAATTATTGCAATTACATGAACATTTGTCTTAATTGTAAAATGTGAGAGGACCAATAAGGCAATTAGACCTTAGAAAAAATAAGTGGACGGTCAAGTGTGGTTTTTGATGAAATTTTAGTTAATTTTAAAGGTTAAAAAGGTAAATAATTATTAATTAAATAAAACTAAAATATGAAATTATCATCTTCTTCCTAAAATTTTCATGTTTAACTGAATAGCCATGGTTTCTTAAGCTTGGAGAATAGGCCAAGTTCAATTCCTTGCATGTGAGTGATTTCCCTACCCGTTTCTTGTAATTTTTATGTTTTTGAGATCATTGCAACTAGGTCCGGCTAGCCCGTACCTTCGTTTTTGAATCTGTTAAAAATCTTAGAAGTTGCCATTGATGGATATTGGTTGTTTGTGATGATAGTTGTATGTTTGAAGCTTTGATTGTTGTATTTGGTTGTTTTGTGAAGTGATTTTTTGTTAGATTTTGATTTAAGGATTAAATTGTTAAAATATCAAAATTTCAAGGTTTGATGCTTTTTAAGGGCCTAGAATATTCGGCTGAAATTTGATTCCTAGAAAATGGTCAATTTGATGATTTTCGGATTAAGGGACTAAATTGAAAAAATTGTAAAAGTTAAGGGCAATTGTGTAAATTCAAAAAAAAGGTTATAAAATGTAAAGTAAATTGGAATATGAAATAAAAGCTAATAATTGGGATTTTTATATTTTAGATCAAGACCCTATTAATTTACATGGAAAAGAAAAAATAGCGGAATAGTCCTTAAACTTCTACAACTACTACAACTCAGTCCAAGTATGGACGGTTAATAATGTAATATCTATATGAAATGTTTGATGATATAATATGATATAATTGTTTTATTGTTGATGTATAGTTGTTTAAGAAATATTATTAAATTTCTATATTTGGATCGGATGAACACGAAATATAGTATAATTAAATGACGACGTGTTATGTTGGGATTGGAGTGGAGATTGATGTGGTGTGATATATATATTTTTCCCGAGTAGGCCGGGGTTCAGCATTTGTTGCGAACTCTCGTGTTATACTCCTTGTTTTGGTGTGTTATCAGGTAGATGAGCTCTTATGAGCATTTGGCGTGTTTTTAGTTGCACTAGCTCTTTAGAGCAATTGACGTGTTATCAGGTGGATGAGTTCTTATGAGCATTTGGCTTGTTTTCGGATGGATTACTGTGCTTGTATCTGTAAGTCTTTCATTAGATCATAAATTATTGTACTATACATATATAATGACTTTTAATGGCATGACATGTAATTGATATCTAGAATTGATTATTTTGTGGATATGTATATTATTCTAGGAGAACTTTGGTTGAGCTTTGAATTGAGAGATGCAATTCACCGGTATGTAGTTGTGGATGATAGGAAGCATGTGTTGTTGGATCATTTTTTATTGAATTGTTTTATATACTTTGGTAAGACTTATTAATTTTGTAAGTTGAACTTACTAAACTTCAATAAGCTTACTTGTGTTATTTTCTGTTCTTGTAGATACTTTTAAAAGTTAGACGGTCGGATCAGCACTCAAGTCACACTATCCATCCGTTCTCGGTAGTTTTTGGAACGTTATTTTGGATTATTTGGCACGTAATAGGCTTGTTCTTCATTACTATTGTTTTTATACGTAAATCTATAAAAAATGATCTTAAGTGCAAGTAGAAAACTTACTATGATATATGTGACTGAAGGGAGATGTTTTTGGTACAAGATTATAGTATATGTCATATTGAAACGTTGTGGTTGGTGCCTATGATAGGCATATTGGTTGAGTGTTAAGTCATATGAATTGACATGCTTTGGTTGATGATTCATATTGATGATTAGGTGTAAATTTGTGGTACCAATGAAAGTACAATAGGTAGGCATTTAATATGGTTGAAAATAACATGATTTGAGTTTGTTTAATGTCATTTTGGATAGGTCTGTTGGTTGGTAAATGGTTTATTTAGTGTTCAAGGAAGATTGAAATGGTAAACTTTTCATTTAAGGTTTATTTAGGCGCACACGGCCTGGGGCACGCCTTTGTCACTTGGCCGTGTGCCACACACGGTCTGTGACACGACCGTGTGTATTAAGTCAGTGTGTTACATGGCCTAGCACATGGCCTGTGACACAGCCGTGTGTCGCAAGTTAAAGAGTTACACGGTCTGGCACACGGCCGTGTGGCCCAACTCAGTGAGTTACATGGGCAAAGATACAGGCTAAGACACAGCCATGTATCCCTATTTCGAAAGTTTAATGGCTTGGGGCATTCCATATAGCCTAGCTACATGGCCGTGTGTCCCTTGTTTTGAAATTTTTCATATTTTCTTGAAATTTTCTAATTTGTTTCAAATTAGTCTCGAATTACTCCTAATCCATTTTTAGGGCCTCTAAGGCTCAATTTAGGGACAAAATGAATATGATTGGTTGGTTTTTTATTAAGGTTAATCATTTTAATGTTATAATTTTAATGATTTCTGATTGATCGGTAATACTCTGTAACTCTAATCCGGCGATGGAGACGAGTTAGGGGTGTTACACATATATTAGAAACATGTCTTATAGAATAGGTAAAAATGCCACTAAGACTATTGTATTATCATTTTTGAAATCTAGAATTAAAACCTTGCATGTTTTTTTATAATATTGAGTGGGAGAAGGCCCTTAAACAAGACTTACGACCTTCATTAATGGTCCCTAAGTGATAGAATGATAAAGTTTCGAGTAAATTTCTACCCTGACTACACCCCAAGGTAAAATTTATCATGTAGGTTCACTGGATGAGATTTCCTTTTAAGGACAATTAGTCATGCATGACTCTCAGTGAGATTCTCCCCAGATGACTCACAAATATAAGCATGTTCATGATGAGTGTTGAATTAATGGTTACACACTAAAGATTGCCTCTTATTAAATAGTTTCCAAAGAAAATATATTTAAGCTAAAGATGATGGCTAAACGTTAAACAAACATTGGTTCGTGTGGTGTCTTGAGAATTAAGATTCACAAACTAATTGGATGTAATCCATGTTCTTGCCTAGTTAATCATGGGACCCCAATGCGACATAATTGATGGGTGTGAGAATAATTGTAGTAACGAAAAATGTTTTTTAAGGTTTTAGTACAATACACATGCATCATACTTCATTCTTGATATGTTGCTAAAATGAAAATATTTGCTTAATAGAAAGATAATAATTAGTGAATCTTTATTATTTTTTCAGTTCAAATATGTCTCTTACTCCTCTTATTAGCATTCTTACTGAGAATAAATTGAATGGGGATAACTTTCGAGAATGAAAATGGAAGTTGCTAATAGTTTTCAATTCTGAGAAACATAAATTCGTCCTTAATGAACTTTGCTCACCTGAAACTTAGCCCAAAGCGAGAAATTATTGGAGAGATTCTGACTCTATTACTCAACGTTATCTGTTAGTGAGCATGAGTAATGTGCTAAAAAAGTAACAAGAGAATTTTTGTACTGTCAAAGAGATCATGACAATTTGGAGGATTTGCTCGGAGGCCAGGTTGCATTGGCTCGATGATTTGCTATTACAAATTTGATGAACTCTCAGCAGAAACCCGACAATCCAGTTAAAGACCATATGCTTAAGCATATTGGATTCTTTGTGGAAGCGGAGGACAATGGGGCTGAGCTGGATGTGAACACTTAGATTGAAATAGTGTTTAAATCATTGACCAATGAGTTCGTTGGCTTTAGGGCCGCTTACAACTTAAGGAACAATGTGCTTACCTTGACTCAGCTCATGAAGGAATTACAATCCTATGAGTTGATGTTGAATGGTTGTAGGCCAGTTAAGGAGAAACCTGAGACAAACTTAGTTATGGGCCTTTCGCCCTCTAAGGGGAAGCAAAAATCTAAGAGAAAGAAGAAACCGACTAAGTCTTAGATTCCAATTTGTGTGGATAAGAAGAAGACTAAGGCGTTAAAGGATCCTAAAAAGATCAAATGTTTCTTCTGTAACAGGGAAAGACACTTTAGATCAAACTATAATGAGCATAAGGATTACCTAGCTAAAAATGGAAAAGCTATGGAACTCTTTATGGTTAAAGCTTGATCAGTGGAAGAATCAATTGACAACTGAGTTATTATTTTGGAGCCACTAACCATGTGTGTGTTTCTTTACAGGGGTTCAGCAAAACGAGAAGTCTGTGTGATAGGAGCCTCTTGCGGACCAAAAATAAGAGCTATGTTTCAGCCGAAGTAATGGGAGAAGTTATTTTACATTTTGATAATTTTAGGAAGATTATTTTAAAGGACGTATTTTATGTACCTTGTTTTAAGAGGAATTTAATTTCTGTAGTATATTTATTTTATGTTGGTTATTTCATGACATTTAATAAAAAGATTGCTATTCACGAAAATTGTTCTTTAATCTGTAATGGATAAATGAAAAAAAATCTCTACTTTATCAAACCAAATAACTACTCGATGCTTCAAACTGAAATGGTGAATAAGAAACTTAGAACTTCTCACTTTAATGAGTGGTACTTATGGAAATTAAGGCTTGATCATATTAACCAAGAAAAAATTACTAGACTCGTGAAAGATGGTCCTTTAAGCATGCTTAAAGAAGTTAGTATTCCATAATGTGAATCTTCTTGGAAGGTAAAATGACTAAGATGTCTTTTAATACAAAAGGTATAAGGTCTAACTAACCTTTAAAACTTGTGCATGCTGATGTATGTGATCCCATGAGTATCAGTGCCCGAGGAGGTTACGATTATTACGTGACTTAAATCAAAAACTATTCTCAATATGGATATGTGTATCTAATACATTGTAAAAGTTAAAATTTTGATAAATTTCAAGAGTTTCATGCAAAAGTGGAAAAATAATTAGGTTTATCCATAAAGAATCTTTGGTTTGACCGAGGTGGGGAATACTTGTCCAACGAGTTCTTAGGATACCTCATAGAGAATGAGATTTTATCCCAGTTGATTGTGCTGAGCACTCCACAACAGAATGACATAGCTGAGAGAAGGAATAGAACCTTGCTTGAAATGGTTCGTTCAATGTTAAGCTATTCACAACTTCCTACTTCCTTCTGGGGATGTACGATACAAATAACTTGCTATATTCTGAATAGTGTGCCAACTAGGTCTGCTTGTAAGACATTTTATGAACAGTAACTTGGAAAGACACCCACTCTAAATCACATTAGAATATAGGGTTGTCCAACACACATTTCGGATAAGGATACAAAATAGTTGGATGCATGGACAGAATTGTGAATGTTTGTAGGATATCTAAAAGGAATAAATGGTGGATTATTTTAGAATACGAAAGATAATACGATTAAAGTTTCTACTCAAGCTACTTTCTTTTAGGAAAGCTACATGGATAACTTTAAGCCACAAAGTAAAGTGGTACTCGAGGAACTTTTAAGAGTTGTAAAACAATGACCAAGTGTAACAGCCCGATTTTGGGCCTAGTCAGAACAGTGGTTTCTGGACCACAAATTTGACACAACAAAGTTCATTTTTATTATATTTTTATGGTCTACAATTTCATGGAATGATTTCGTGAAAATTTCGTTCGAAAATTTTGACGTTTGGGCACTCAATTTAGTCAAAAGGACTAAATTGTAAAAAGTGAAAAAGTTGAGTTCTACATGCTAAAGGTGTCTAATTTCTATGAAATTTTAAATTGAAGGTCCTTAGATGGTAATTAGACCATTTGTTAAGATAGTGGACAAAAATGGACATGGTGAGATAAAATTTCAAAGTTTTAAGTGAAGGGCATTTTGCTCATTTGGTAAATAAAAGAATAAAAAGGGAAAATCAAGCTAAAATCTTATCCATCTTCTTCCCCAAGTGCCAAAATTTAGAAGGGCTCCATAGCTAGGGTTTTGGCACTTTTCAAGCTTGATAGTAAGTGCATCCTAGCCCCGTTTTTAATGCTCTTTACGTTTTTGAAGTCGTATTCACCCGATCTTTCTATTTCCACCATTATTTTGATGTAGGGTTCATGTTTGAAATTTGACCCATGTATGACATACATGTGTTTTGATTTTTTATGGTAGAAAATGAAAGTTTGATGTGTAATAAACAACTTTTACTAAGTGATTTTTTACGAAAATGCCTAAAAAGGACTTATTTGTAAAAAGTTGTAAAATAGGTAGTAAAAATTTGATCTGATGAAAAATATGGGCTGATATGAGCATGTAGATGGTTCGGCTAGGCTTAGGAAACAAAGAAATTGAATGTATTTCGATTTACGAGACTAGGGACTAAATTGTAAATATGTCAAAGTTTAAGGGAAAAATGTAATTTTTCATAATGTGATTTGTAGACTGATTTGAGTAATGTGAATATTAAATAAGCTAAATTTTCTATTTTTGATTAAGAAAAATGAAGTTCGGACCTTGATCGGGAAAAGAATAAGGTGTTTGACGATTAAATCATTTCCTACTATTTTTGTACCGAGGTAAGTTCATATGTAAATAATGCATTATTATTTATGCTTTAATTGTGTTATTACTATATGAATTGTGATTTACTCTTGAATGAAATCGACAAAGTTTGACAAACGAGAAAATCCCAGTTGAACCTTAGGAATAGTTAGGATACAAATGTCATGACATTAGGGTTATTGAGATTTCATGTAAGACCATATCTGGGATATGGCATCAATATAAGACTTCGTGTAAGACCATAGTTGGGCTATTGGAATTTATATGAGATCCCATGTAAGACCATATCTGGGATATGGCATTGGTATCGTACTGTGAGTATGAGATGTCTTGAGTATCCTTTACTATTCTAAGTGCTTCAACAGGTAGTTCGAAGGAAACGTTAAAGTTGTAAAAGACTATGGTATGATGTGAAAGATTATGGTAAGTTGCAAGTTGGTACAGGTATGTACATAAAACTCATGCCTAATGAGCTCGATATGTGATGAAACCTCGAATTGGTTCGATTGAGTAAGTTATGATGTTAAGATTTTAATAACATCTATGCTAAGCTTGATTATGAATTCACAATTACATTTATGTTAATTTACTTTATGTTAAATATATGTTAAAGTGTGTATGATGTCTATTATTTGTATAGGAACTTACTAAGCTTTAAAGCCTACTCCCTTTCTTTTTCCCTTGTCTTATAGTGTCACGAAGCCAACTCGGGGATTGAAGATGGTTGGACATTCATTCACACTATCAAATTATCATTTTGGGTACTTATGAATTCAATATTTTGAGTTATGGCATGTATAGAGACATGGTGTTTTGTTATATGTCATAATTAATTTGGCCATGAGTGATGGCTTCAATAGTTGATAATTCATTTTATAAATGGCCATTGAAAATGGCTAATATTGGTTAAGTATATATGCATATGATGATGTTTTCATGAATGTGGGAAATTGCATGGTTTGAGATGCTAAGTATATGATGTTTGTATGTGATAAATGATAGCATGTAAATCATGTGTGGATGCCTTGTGTATGGCTGATTAGGTTGAGAATATATGTTTGGATTGGTGCTATGTTTTGTTGTGCAGGTTGGTGCATGGAAGGGTGGCAAAAAGGCTTGGTAAATAGCCTTATATTTGTCCACACGGGTGTGTCTACGCCGTGTGCGACACACGGTCTGCCCCATGGGCATGTGTTTCGGCCGTGTGTCCCCTGTACCTTAATTGTTGCAAAACAGAATGCTCAGTAATGAGCACATGTGTAACACCCCATACCCGAGTCCAAGGCTAGGACTGGATACAAGACATTACCATGCTTGAACTCACTTAAACATACACTCACGGGCTATAAAATTTCGTTCCGATTAAAAACTTCTCTTTCTTAGTCTAAACGAACATTTCATGGACCTATGAGGCCTTAAGCACCTATCAGAAAACTTTCGGAACTTAATCGAAAACTCATCTTTGAAGCAGGGTTCACACGTCCATGTGACTTGGAACACGCCCGTGTGCACTTGGACACGCCCATGTCTACAAACCGTGGGGAGTTACTGACTATATTCACACGGCCTTGACACGCCCGTGTCTTTCAACCGTGGGAAGTTACTAACTATATTCACATGGCTTGGGCACACGCTCATGTCCAACCCGTGTGTCTTACACGGCTCGTGCACACGGCTGAGGGATTTACCCATGGTCTATTCTGACTAATAGTAATAAGGTGCAGGGTACGCACGGCCTAGACACACGCCCGTGTGTCTAACCGTGTGGGCAGTTAAAGGCTATTTACTAAGCCATTTGCTACCCTGAAATCAAGATCAACTCAACTCAAATCAATACAATTCATGAACAACATGCTTCATTGGATTTAACAACATACATACTTAGTCAACATTGGCCAATCACTTAGCCATATACAAAAGAATAATAGTTTAATAGCCTATACAATGGCCCTTTTTAAAACATGTTCTCAAAAATGAATGCTTCCTATACATGCCATACTTAGTAAAATAACTTGGCTATACCAAAATAGAGATAGATAGTGTGCTACGAGCTCTGACTCCAACGATCCACAAGTTAGCTTGGCAGGACTACATCGAAAGAAAGAATTAAAGACGTAAGCATTTAGCTTAGTAAGTTTGCATGTAAAGTACATAACGGTATACTTGCTTAATATAAACCATTTGACATAACAATGTTATCATAAATTTCAGCTGTAAAGCTTACTTACTCATACATGATTCTTACTTGTCTCATGATACTTAATATTCTCATACTTATAAGGTAAACAAGGTACCTGTAACACTTGATCACATTGATCAGCATACTTTAATATAATAATCATGATCACTAATTCTTCATTCATAACATAATAATACTCAATTTCAACTTGATAATAGCTTTACTTTCTGAGCTTTCTTGTTATCTTATTTTAACTTTACTTGTTTGCCCGATGAACTTCTGTGAATAACCGAGGATACTAAATCTCTTGCCATGCACTTGATGCCAAAGCCATATCCTAGATACGGTCTTACATGGAATATCTCTTCTTGAATCAATGCCAAGCTTACCTTGGACTTAAATGATAACTTGCTTGATAACTTGATCAATGCCAAGCTTGCTTCCTTGGACTTACATGATAAGTTGCTGGATAACTTGATCAATGCCAAGCTTGCTTCCTTGGACTTACATGATAACTTGCTTGATAACTTGATCAATGCCAAGCTTGCTTCCTTGGACTTACATGATAACTTGCTTGAATGCTGATGCCACATTCCAAACATGGTCTTACACGGACTTTCTCATTTCATGTGGTAGATCGAGTATCCTGGTAATTCATCTTCAATCGGGACTTTCTCAAGCTTAATCTTATCGATTTCTTTATTTAACATAGCATTAAACATTCCATGATAATAGTGTACATTATACTAAGCAATTAAATGATAAAAATCATAAAGCTTAGAAATCATACAAACTTACCTCAATATACAAAATGTATGTAGATATGCAATTTAGTCCTCGAATTTGTTCTTGCCTCGATTTCGATCCAGGCTTTGTTTTTCTTGATCTATAATCATAAATAGATCATTTAATATTCATATTGACTAAATTGACTCATATTCATACTTTGGGAAAATTATTATTTTGCCCCTATACTTTCTCAAATTTGCACTTTTGCCACTAAGCTCGTAAAATGATTTTCATACAACTTCCTTAAACTACATGCTTAGCTGATTAATAGTCTCAACTATAGCAATCATCAATTCTTACTAATTCTAGTATGTATGACCAATTTTTATAACTATTACAAATTGGTCCATACTATCATTTTTCATGAAATTCACTTAGAAAAAGATGTTTATCTAACATCAAACTCTCATAAACTTCCATAAAACATCATTTAACAAACATATCATTCATGGGTAGATTTTTGAGCATGCATCTTAGCTCATCTTATAGCTAAAAATAGCTAATTCATAATACGAGAACTTCAAAAATATGACGAATATCAAAAACGGGCTAAAATGAACTTACTAGCAAGCTAGAAAAAAATGAAGAATCCTAGCTATGGAGTCTTCAAAGTTTCAGCACAAGGGGGAAGAAGATGAATAGATTTTTATCATCTTTTTCCTATTTGAATCATTTATTAGACAAATAACTAAAATGCCATTCACCTTAAAAATTTCTATTTTACCTATTCATGACCAATTTTGTCCAAAAATTAAATTTTGGGAAAATTGCTATTTAAGGACTTCCAATTATTATGCTAAATCTATTTCATACCAAAAAGTTTCTAGAAACTCATATTTTGCAACTTTTGCAATTTAGTCCTTTTGGACCAATTGACCTCAACTTAATAAAATTGCTTCATAAAACTTTCACACTAACATGCAAACATGGCATAAACTTTAAAAACTCATAAATTCACCTTGGGTTCGTGGCCTCGCACCACTATCCTGACTAGGCCCTAAATCGGGCTGTTACAACACGAGCAGATACACAGGCGCGTGTCTTAGCCGTATGGACGGCACGGCCTCGAACACGGGCGTGTGCCCTGGCCGTGTGAAGTCTGCACCTATTTTATGAAAAATTATAAAAATTTAATTGATCACACGGCCTAAGCACACGGGTGTGTGACTTGGCCGTGTGACCTCAAATTGATGATAACGACATAAACAGAATGCTCCCTAATTTGAACACGGCCTGAAGCACGGGCATGCCTCGAACCCACACGGGCGTTTGACCCCTTTTTCATGAAAAATTTTCTAAGTTTCCCAAAAGTTTCCATAGTTCTCGGTTTAGTCTCGAACCACTCTTGATGCATGTTGTGGGCCTCGTAGGCTCGTTTTAGGGATAATATGGATGTTTTTGAAAAGATTAAAATTTGAGTGGAAATTTCTGTTTCGATTTTGAATGTTTGCTTATGAATAAGTCCGGTAATGCCTCGTACCTATCCCGGTGTCGGATATGGGTAAGGGGTGTTACACCAAGTTCAGTTCTCAAGAAAGTTGTAGAAAGACCTACAAGCAATCACTAACATAGGAGAATCTGTCGTAGTGGGAGATTTTCTAAGAAACTAGACTTTTTCAACTATGATGGTAGTATTTATAATACGAAAACCAATTATAAGGATAATGATCCACTCACTTACGAGGAGGCTTGTAGGATTTTGATTCCAAGCTCTAGAAACAGGCCATGGATCCCAAGATAGATTCTATGGAATCCAAGAAAGTGTGGGAACTTGTAGACTTACAAGTTGGGATTAAACTCATAGGGTGCAAATGGATCAACAAGAAGAAGACAAATGCGGAATGGAAAGTGAAAACACATAAATCTAGACTTGTAGGGAAATGCTACACATAGAAAGAAGACATCAATTACGATGAGACATTCTCTCTGGTAGCCATGCTTAAGTCTATTCGCATACTTTTACATTGGCAAATGGATGCCAAGACAAAATTCTTGAATAACTATCTTGTGAAGACCATTTACATGGCTCAACCCACTGGCTATGTTATCAAAGGAAAGGAGTAGAAAGTTTGCAAACTACTAAGATCCATTTATGGATTTAAGCAGACATTCCACTCATGAAATAAAAGGTTTGATCAAATGATCAAGATTTTTGGGTTTGAGCAAAACATTGATAAACCTTGTGTTTACAAGCATATAAAGGACAAAAATGGCTTTCCTCGTTCTGTATGTCGATGATATTCTACTTATCGAAAGCGATGTAGGAGAATTGTCATTAGTTAAAATATGGTTAATTCAACAGTTTAGCATGAATGACTTGGGTGAAACTAGTTATATTCTTGGAATTCGAATCCTAAGGGATCAAAAAAATAAAATGATAGCTTTATGACAAGCTTCATACATCGATAAGGTATTGAAACGGTTTGCAATGATCGATGCAAAATCAGTTGCTCAATTGATGACATCGAATTTTCAACTATACTAAGGCAATAGAAGTAAGAGAGCATATGAGTAAGGTTCCATATGCTTCGGCAGTTGGAAGCCTTATGTATGTGATGCTTTGCACACGTCCAGATATTTGTTTCATTGTGGGAATGGTTAGTCGTTATCAAGTGAATCATGATCTCAAGTATTGGCAAGCTGTAAAACATATATTAAGGTATTTTAAAAGAACCAGGGATAATATGCTTATGTATTCTGGGGAGAACCTTACTCCTATTGGATACACAGATTCAGACTTCCAAACTTGTAAGGATTTGAGGAAATCAACATCGGGTAATGTATTCATCCTAGGCGATAGATCCATAGTATGTAGAACTGTAAAACAAACTTGCACTGCTGGCTGTACTATGGACGCCGAGTATAGCTGCTTCTGAGGCAATGAAAGAAGCGACTTGGCTTTCAAA
This sequence comes from Gossypium australe, assembly GCA_005393395.2. NCBI lineage: Eukaryota > Viridiplantae > Streptophyta > Magnoliopsida > Malvales > Malvaceae > Gossypium > Gossypium australe. The sequence goes on from CM016619.1 coordinate 35,253,824, forward strand.
TTTCTTAACTGATCTTGAAGTCATTCCTGGTATGTATTTTGATAACAGTGCTGCAACAGCTAATACTAAGGAAATGACAAATCACAAGGGGACTAAACACATTGACTAGAAGTATCACTTAATATGAGAGGGAATAACTAGGAATAGTAGATGTGGTGAAAGTAGCTTCTGAATATAATCTTGCAGATTCGTTTGTTAAAAATCTTGTAACTAGGAGTTTTAACAAACATGTCGAGGATATAAGAATGTGAAACATTAATGCATTTACTTCACTAGGGCAAGTGAGAGATTGTTGGGAAATGTACCTATATTGTAGTAAACATGTAATTGTTTTCTATGTATTTGAACGATGAATAATTAAATAAAGTTAATTTCACATTTCACTATTATGTCTTTTGTGTTTCTGTCTTTCATGTTTTACATGTATAGCGAAATTTTGAAAAACAAATATTAGCTCATTGATTTTCTAAGTTTAAATTGATGATAAGTGGCATTGTAAGAACGTTTACATTGCGAGAAAGACAACTTACATCAGTACATAATCTAAAAGAGTTTGTAATCCTGTAAAAAAAAATCAAAGTGAACGTTTGATTCAAACACTTAGAATGATTATTATGTCGTTTATAATTCCAATTGAGGAGATGACTAGTCTTAGCTATTGGAACAATTGACTTCATGGGTAGAGAAATAAATGTATTAATTGGAAGAATGATAAATTGGATTGGACCCAAGATGAATTAATTTTGAATCTGTTGGTAAATTAATTCACTTGTGACGTTCATGGTGTGATTTACCTAAATCCTGAGTTAGTCACTGACGATACGTATGTAACTTATACGCTTTGATATAAGTGGAGGTTTATACTCTAAAGATGACCGAGCCCATAGCCGGTATGTTGGGTACATGACTTGTGTATGACATTATTTTACTAGCAACAATTGAATTCATAGTTGGATTAAAGAGTTAACGTTAGCATCTCACAGGCATTGTGTGGATTAATAAATATAGAATGCGACCACAGGTTGCTTATTCTCAAACGAGCAATTTATCATAATTATTTGTTGATAGTAATCATATTATCATTAAGAAGACACAATGGTGACAATGAGATAAAATATGATTGTATTGAGTGAACAAATTTAACTCAAAGGAATCAATGATCTCATATGAGGGTAACACACACATGACAAGGTCATTGGACAAAGCAATTGGATGAATTGCTTTCATAAATAGTATACAATGAGTTTTCAATCATGATACTTCTTGTGGATTGACTCCAAGATTAAGTAAATTGCGAATTATCAGAACAATGCTTTTGGACATAATTGCAATTACTCGAGCCTAATTGTATATGTTCGATTGGTCCTCCACTAGTTCAAAAAAAGCTTGATTAGATTGCTTTTGAATCAGAAGAAAATAATTTAATTGAGTCAATTTATTCGATGTGGAATTAAATTAGGCAGTCGTGAGAATTGTTTAACTAAAAAATTTGATTAAAAAATTTTCTTGAAAAAATAATTTGGAAAATCTCAGTGATTAATTAAAACAAATATGATGTTTTTGAAAATTAATTTTCAAGTCAGAAAATTGGCCCAATGGGTAATTGAACTTGAAAATTGGACCTTAGATAAAAAATTGGGCCCAAAAACCCAAAACCAAGAGTAAGACCCAAAAATTGGTCGAACTGGGCCTGGCATGTGAAATCAGACCGGTCGGGCGGTCACTAGCCTGGATTGAACCGACTCAGGGTGCCGTGAAGGTGTCGCACCTACGATGGCACCATCGAACGAGACAGTGCCAGTGGCGGCGACGACATTATTCCGGTTGCCGGCAGGTGGTCCTTTGTAGGTTGAGCAGTGGAGGAATCATACTTCTACTGAGACTTTACTGTGTAATTTGGTTTCAGATTAACTATTATAAAAATAATATTATTTTAATAGTAATATTAAATTAAATTTAATATTTATATTAATAGTATTTTATTAATTTAATATTAAAGTGATTAAGTTTAATCATAGTTGAACTCTCTAAACTATCCCTATATAAAGAGAGTATTGGGTCATTATTTTTCACATGAATTGAAGTGAAAGTTGTACAGAGAAAATTCTCTAAAGAAAATTATTTTAGAAGATTTCTAGATATATTTTTCTTATTTACAACTTGACCCCAAAGTTTAGAGAAATTATGAAATTACCCCACTGATAATTTTGTGGAAAATTTTCTAATTCGAAGCGAATCAACACTCGGCACACATAAACTTGAGGATAGCGAAGAAGAGTACTCGGGCGAATCATTCATCCTAGATGAATTGAAAAGGAACAATTTTGATTAAGTGTTTATTACTTTAGATATTACAACCAAGTTCTTGTTGTTGGAAAAAAAATTTAAAACTCTGGTTTTTCCCTATACTTATTTTTCGTTGCGTTTTTCAAACCCGATTTTCTAACACTGTCAAAAGAACACAATAAATATATTAATCAAACAAACATTTATGGCTTAAACACATTCATAATACAATTCACAACTAAATCTGAGCCTTAATCGAGCTTATGAAAGCTCTTTTGTTGACCTGAGCACAAATTAGAACCAAATTGCAAAGTTTTGAAAATCCAGCGTCGACGTCATGGCATTGCCTCCTCCATGTTGAGGCATCGCCAAATAGTTTCTGACATTGCAATATCCAGCCACTCGACGTCGAGATGTCACAAACTTTCGGTCGATGTTGTGATGAGTAGAGTTTCTCGTCTCGGCGTGGACTCTATTTTTGGTACATTTTAGTCCATTTGATACCTATTTCATGCCAAGCCAAACCATTAGCACAAGTGGTGCATAATGCACACTTATATCTATAAAACCAATTTAAAGCATAAAACAAATGTCGTAACCATTTTTTTGAAAAATCGGGGGTCGACTTGGATTTTTGAAAATGAAAACGAAAAACTTGGGAGTCGCCACCAGTCCTTTTTGATGAGGTGTAATCGGGTCACCTCGTAAAACGGTTATTTTTAATAAACAGTTTGATTTATCAAAACAATGATTTCGGTCTACGAAACTCAGAAAATGGATTCGAGAGTCGGTTACGTACGAGGGAGGGTTAGCACACTCGATACGCCCAAAATTGGTACCTAATTGATTAATTAATGTCTTAATGTCAAAAATTTGAAAAGATTTTAAAATACGAATCCTTTAGAAAATGTTTGGATAATTCGAATTGGATATCGAAATTCTCTTGTTCCGAAAAGATGAAATACCACATCCAGCACGTTAGGACACGACGTTTTGACCCTCGATACCAAGATCATTTCATGATTTCCAAAATTCATGAATTGCAATTTTAAAAGGGTATTCCACTATTTGGCCAAATCAAAAAGCCGAAACCCAGCACGATTGGGCACGATTCCTCGAATTTCCAAACATGAAATATTGCCTTATTTGAGAAAACATGGTCAAAATCTTAGAAGGATATTTAGTCATTTAAACGAGCGGGAAATCGAAACCCAACACGATTGAGCACGATTCTCAAACTTCTAAATACAGAATATCGATCATTTTAAAACCTGATGTATCGAATAAAGGTTAATGTGACAAGTTATAATGAAATGTAAAAACAAATTACAATACGAATATGCGTAGCAAAATGGAAATAAATGTGTTTAGTACGAATGATAATATAAAGAACGAAAATGAAATAGAATAAAAATGACCGAGTCAAAAATGAAGATAATGAAAAGTAAAATAAGGAAATACAAAAATAATTATAATTATAAATACGGAAAGGAAATATAATAATAATAATAATAATAATAATAATAATAATAATAGAAATGATAATAAGTATACTTAGTAAAGAAAAAATAATAATAATGAAATAATAAAAAATAATAATAATAAAATGATAATAAAAACAATAATAGTAAGACAACACTAATAAAATAGCATATAAAATGATAATAATAATAACGACAGTAGTTTTAAGAAGAATGATAAAAATAATAAGAGTAATAATAATAATAATAGTAGTAACAAAACAAAAATAAAAATAAAAAATAAATAAATAACAATAGTAATAATAATGTAAAAAACCATTAATGAAAATAAATAACATTTAAAGGGAAATAAACAATTTAAAAGATATAATATTAAATATTAAATATTAATTAAAAAAGGAGAATAATTAGGAAACTCAATAAACGAATAATTAAATGAAAATAATTAATGGACTGTATTGAAAACAGAATAAAAGTCAGGGGGCTGGAATTGCAATAAATAAAAAAAGGCGAATAAGAACCACAACACCACACGCATAAACTCTTAAGGACCAAATGGGTAAATAACCCAGTCCCTAAATGCGCGACGTTTCAAATGGCCCAGGCGCGGATTGAATTGAAATGAAACGGAAATAACAAGGGAAAATCGCAAAAAGGAAAACACGAAATGGGACTTGATCCAATAGCGCTGCAAAAGGATAGGGACCGATCGCGCAAATATTCCTTTTAAGGAATATGCGCAGTAAGCTTGCTAACCAAACGGCGCCGTTTTGCTAAATGTATATAAAGCCTAATATTTCCAAAAAAATCATATTTTTAACCCTAAAATTTTCTTAAAAATCAGCAGCCATTCCCCAAAACCTTTCTTCTCCTCATCTCTTCCCACACCCTTTTCGCTTGACGATTGAGCCTCCTTTTTGGCCGATTTGTCACACCACCGTGCCACCACCATATCACCGGTGATGCCCGAGCCCAGGCCTTTTAGCCCCTTTTTAGAAGCCTCAAAACGCGAGAGAAGAGAAAGGATAGAAAACCCCCTCTGTCCTTGGTTTGGCCACAATGACGGAAAGAAGGTTCCGACGATGCGCCTCAAGATTCAGGTCCGTTTTCTTTGCAGTTTTCATTTTATTTTTGTTTGTGAAAGATTTCGAAATAAAATAAAAATATGACAGTAAATAGTGATAGAAAAATAAAACGAAATCAACCTTTTGATTTTTTTCTTTTTTTTTTATTTTTGATCTCTGATGTTCGTGGTTCGTAAAAAAAGAAGAAGACCCCCTTACAAATGTTTTGAATCGGCTTTTATAGCCAAAATTTTTACAACTTTCTTTGCTTCACGTCCTTTCTCTTTTAATGTCTTGCAGGTGATGGCGCAAATGGTGATGGAGGCGCTGGCGGTGGTGGCTAGACTGACTCGATAGTGGCGGTGGCTAGGGGCGGCACTAGGGTGCGGCGCCACTTGGGTTGGGGGCTAGGGTTTTTGTTTGTTTCTGATTTGGGTTTGTAGTGGGCTTATTTGGGTTTGTTGTAGAAATGGGCTGGGGTAAGTGGGTTGTGGTTTAATGTGGGTTTATTTGGGTTTAAGTCTGATTTGTAATTGGGTTTTGGTGTTGTATTAGGGTCTTTTTATGGGTCATGGGTTTATTTGGGTTTGTTTAATGTTGTAGAATGGGCTCCGAGCAATTTGGGCCTTCTACAGCTGCCTCTCTTTGCTCATTGTCGTGTAACTGGAATAGAGCGAAGACATAAAGAAGGACCAAATTTGCCTGGTCATGCTGAGTCTTGATTCTTTGGTACTCGTATTCTTTAGGTAGCCTCATTCCAGTCCATTGTATCTTGTTGCTTCGATCCACTTTCACCACTACTTTAGAAAGCTAGGATATATAGCTTCAATTTGCTCTTGCTGCAACTTCGAGGGGATGAGATTTGTTTATTTTTAACTTGCTCCACTGTGTCTTCAGGGAGATAAGATTTAATGTCTTCAATCTGCTCCTGCAACTTTAGGAGTGCCAGATCTGCTATCTTCAATCTGCTCCTGCAACATCAGGAATGCCAGACTTACTATCTTCAATCTGCTCCCGCAACATTAAGAATGCCAGACTTGCTATCTTCAATCTGCTTCTGCAACATCAAGAATGCCAGACTTGCTATCTTCGATCTACTCCTGCAACATCAGGAATACTAGACCTGCTATCTTCGATCTGCTCCTGCAACATTAGGAATGCCAGACTTGCTATCTTCGATCTGCTCCTACAACATCAGGAATGCCAGACCTACAATCTTTAGTCTACCCCACTACTATCTCAAGAGGACAAAATCTGAACTTTTTGCTTCCTTACTATCTTCAAGAAGACTTCAATCTTCAGCCTACTCCACTACCATCTCGAGGGAACAAAATCTGAACTTTCTAATTTTGATTCATTACTATCCTCAGGAAGACTTCAATCTTCAGTTTGCTCCACTACCATCTCTAGGGAACAAAATATGAACTTTTTGGTTTGCTTCCTTACTATCTTCAGGAAGACTTCAATCTTCAGTTTGCTCCACTACCATCTCTAGGGAACAAAACCTGAACTTTTTGGTTTGCTTCCTTACTATCTTCAGGAAGACTTCAATCTTCAGTTTGCTCCACTACCATCTCTAGGAAACAAACTCTGAACTTTCCAATTTGCTACACCGTCCTCTGAGGGACATGTCCTGTAGACTCGATTTCACATACATATGTTTATGTCAAATGATCAGAATGCTATGATCAGAATAAATCAAATGCTCCTAGCCACACTTGTTATGAATGCCAAAAATGCCATGTTTTTTTTAATATACCATGATTAAAATGCAATGATCGGAATGAACCAAATGCTCCTAACCAAATGATATTTTGGATGACATTTGCATGAATGCAAACTGTCATGAGAATGATCTATTTTTTTAAATGTATAATGATTAGGATGCAATGATCAGAATGAATCAAATGCTCCTAACTAAATGTGTTTTGCATGATAAGGCGTCATTGCTCGTTGTTCATCAAAGTTTCATCGCTGAAGCGTTACCATGCATTCTCATTCAGCTGGTATCTTTGACAGAAAACCCAAAAAAACAATCATATTCTGCTCAGTAAGCTTGCCCCACTGTGATTTCAGAGTCCCTTCCACAGTATCTACTAGGACATAAAGTTTGTACCTCCCACTGTAACTTCAGGAGAATAACAGTTGGTTTCCTCCATCCAATCTGTTACCCTTAGGAGATATAGAAATTGTATCAATTTGATCTGTTACACCATTTCCTGGGTGTAATGACCAGATGTATATGCATGATATTTGCATGAATGCAACGTATCATTTTTCTTTTCCCGAGAATGATCCCCTTGTACACCTGGTTGACATTGCTCGTTATTTTTTGAGGTTGTATCACCAACGAAATGTCTTTTTTTTTGTTCAATCAAAGAGGTAATTATCTTTCTCCAAACCTTAGGCTTGGTGAGTTCTAAACAACAGTCATGTTTTAGATCCTTGTATTATTTAGAAGCTTCCAAAGTAATATGCGAAACTCCTTTCATGAAAGTATTATTAGTCCACTAATCGTTATTTTAATGCAAAATGCCTGAAAAAGGTTGTAACAATAGACAAGAAGGAATTTGATTGGGAGCATAGCTCGAAACAAACAAGTTAATCAAAGCTAGCAAATGCAATCAAGAAGGAAATTTATTGGTAGTATATTTTGAAAAGAATAAGATAATCACAAATAACAAATTTAAAATGGGTAAAATGGAAAATAGGTGCCCCAGATATCGCAGCCTGAGCTTCTCTGTTTAAACTTCTTGAGGACCATTTTAAGCTCAATACGTGTTTAAGGGATCCGGAGTACTTTGTCGATGCCCCAAGATGTAACATCTCTCCTTCTTGTTAGTTCGGAGAAAGCGAGACTACTACATGCCCCCTTTTCGATCAAAATTTGAGCTGCTCTTTTAGGGTTTTCAACTCATACCCCTTTGGTCTCAAAGCGCCCTTTACGGGTTTTCGCCTTAGCCTCTCATTTTTCTTTCTTTTCCCTTTTTGTGTGTGTGTGTGTGTTTTTGTTTTTGTTTTTGTTTTTTTTGGGAAAAACTTTTTATTGAATCTGAATTCACTGGATTGGGTAGGTCCTTGCCATCTATCTTGGTCAATAATCCATGTTTCCCTAGAATAGGCCTTCTTTGTTGCATAAGGTCCTTCCCAGTTTGGCATTCACTTTTTTCTGAAGTCCCTATGGGAAAGTTTTTCTTCAAAGCCCTACCATGAAATTTTCTAGGGCAATCCCTTTTTGTTGTAAACTCGTATCATCTGACCGTGGCAGATAGCTTTTAACATTTTCTCTTCAGATTCACTTGATCACATCGGGATTGGATCCATTCTACCTCATCTAACTTCAGTTCTGATAAAACTCAGAAAAAAGGAATTTCGACTTCAATGGGCGAAACCAGTGAGAAATGTGTTGCTCTGGTGGGGAGTCCTAACAGACGTTCGACAAGCACATATGAGGCTCGATCATTTTCCCAATGATCCATTTTTTTTACCGTTCGTTTTGGGACGATACGGTGTTTAATCTTGAATAGACTGCAAACTTCTGATGTCGTGCTGCTGTTTAAATTTAATGCATCGTCAAATATGGTCTCTTTTGGGATTCCGTACCGACATAGAATTTGTTGACTGTCGACTTTGTGACATCGGCATATGAAGTAACTTCCGCTCACTTTGTGAAGTAATCGACGACCACAGAGGTAAATCGATACCTGTCAGACTTTTGGCATGATTGGCCTGCTACCATCCATGCCCCATATAAAGAAAGTCATAGATTCTACTTATTCTTTGTAAGGTGGGATCTGTCTATTATCTTATTCTACCACCCTTAACAAATTAGGAGATAGGTTACAACCTCTGTTGTCTCCAAAGTCCTGAGATCCCTCTAGACACATATTTTACTCAAAAGTAGACTCTCAGTCAATAGAAGCGTCGCTCATGTCGTTGATATCTAGGGACCTGTTGTAGGTACGAAAGAATATTCAAAGAACAAATGAATCTAAGAATAATTATTTACGTGGTATGAACAAAAGTAAATGAATAAAAGAATATTCTCTTCAAGTGAGACACAAAAATTCATTTTCATTGAAATAAAGATTTTGGACAGAAGCCTACTTCACAAAAAGACTCTTATTGCCTCTAGGTTTAAGGCAATAAGCATGTTTTAAATATTACCCTAAATTAGTTCTAAAAACATAGGGATCTCTTCCACAGTCCCATTGTTCAAAATCTCTCAGGTTCGTAAGTTCTTGGAAACTTCGATCCCCGGTTCCCTCTTCACTTTTGATTTCTTCAAGGAGTCACAACTTGGTTATCTCTTCCCTCAATTATCGCATTTACTGCCTTGTCAAAGTGGTCAGGTTTTGATAAATCGTCGATCTTCACAATTCCCATTTTAATGAACCTTTCTACCAACTTTTTAAATGTAGTACAGTTTTCAATTGAGTGACCCGTTATCCCCGCATGGTAGTCGTATTGAGCGTTCGGGTCATACCATTTAGGATATGGGGGCTGTAACGGCTTTAGATAAAATGGGGACACCACATGTGCGTCGAATAATCTTTGATATAGCTCCTTACACATCATCGAGATTGGCGTAAATTAGGGCTTTTCGGAGTTTTGCCTTGCACCCGATTCCTGTCTTATCGACCCGTGTTGTCCAGTAGTAATTACTTTTGGCTGGCTAACAGTAATTGCCTTCGAGTACCCTTTGTATGTACCCGTATTATTCACCTCGTCATCCTTTTTTCTAGGAGCAGACTTTCTAGTGGTTTCCCCTACTTCAATCTTGCCACCCCTTATGGCATTTTCAATCATTTCTCCTGCCATCACTATATCAGCGAAGCTCTTGGTGGTACTTCCTATCATGTGGGTGATGAATGGAGCTTTCAGGGTGTTGATAAAAAGCATGGTAATTCCCTTCTCTAGGAGAGGTGGTTGAACCTGTGTTGCTATCTCTCTCCATCGCTGGGTGTATTGTCTAAAGCTCTCACTTGGCTTTTTCTCCATATTTTGCAGCGTGATCCTATCAGGTGCTATGTCTGTCACGTGACCGTATTGTTTCATGAAGGCCTGTGCCAGGTCCTTCCATATCTTAATCTGGGCACGACTAAGCTGATTGTACCACCTGGCTGCCGACCTGACCAAACTGTCCTGAAAGCAGTGAATCAGCAATTGGTCATTATTAACGTGTCCCGCCATTCTTCGACAGAACATCGTGATGTGCATTTCGGGACAGCTAGTCCCGTTGTACTTTTCAAATTCCGGAGTTTTAAACTTTGGCAGAAGTATCAAGTTCGGGACCAAACTTAAGTCCTTAGCGTCTACCCCGTAATGGTAGTCAGCAGTCTCCATTGCTTTGAACTTCTCTTCTAACCACTTGCAACGGTTCTTGAGTTGCCTTGGCAGGTCTACTTTTGCCTTGTCCATTTCTGCCATTTCGTTGAGATCGGGGACTACAAGGTTAGCTGGACTATCTCTTAGGTTGGAACCTGAGCCTGCTTGGAAGTTCATGGGTGATCTAGCATCAGCCTGCCCCTGTTGAGGCCTAATCGTGACAGATGGCCTTTGGGGATACTCTTCAGGCTGTATTTGTGTATGTGGTGGGGTAAAACCTGGGGGAATGCCTTCGCTATTTTCTCTAGCCATAGCCATGGGACCTTTTCCTTTGTCCATCGCCCCGTTCAGCATCTGGGCCATTTGAGCCATCATGTTCCTTTGAGCTTCCAACATTTGGTCTCTCATTTCTTGTTGGAGCTTTGCCAATTGCTCTTGCATCTGGTCTTGCATGTCTTTCTGGAATTATTCAAATCTTTGATCCATTTTCTTCGTTTTAGCACGTGTACCGTAATTGTGCTCAATTTCCAGATTTTTCCTTTTCTCTCTCTCTTTTTCTGTATTAATTTCAACTAATTAAGCTCTCTCTATGGGCTTAAATGCATGAGATGCAATACAAATGCATGGAATGAATGTAAAAAGAAAAAGAGGTGTTGATTATGAATTCAATTCCATTAGAAGAACTTTTCTAGAAAATAAATTTCTTTACATAAAACGGATTGCATACAAGGTTTGTCATCATAGTCCAGGTGAAAACACCAATCCTTTTCTTCGTATCCGGATGTTATGGTCGTGTCTCGTGAATTTCTCAATAGATGCCTTTTCTAGCTCCTTGTTACTTGGTCTAGGCCGTACCTCTTCACTCACTTATCCTCCGCGATGTAACAGCCCGAATATGACTCACATCGAAATTGTGGTTCCGGGACCACGATTTCGAGCCCAAAAATATTTTTGTTTATATTTTATTCGATAGCTAGATTATGCGTTTGAGTGGGTATTAAAATATTTTGGAGTTATATGCATCTTTGAGTGGTTAAAATAATAAAAGTGTTAAAATGACTAAATGAGAAAGTAGATATTGTTGAAATTAAGGCTAAATTGATTTGTTTACTTTACACATGGGATCTAGTTGCAATTTAACCACATTTTCCTCCTAGTGGACGTCATTTACAATGACTAGTGTATATATTATATATTATATATTGTATATTATTATTAGTTAGTGGGGTAATGATTAATAAAGTATATTTGATTTTGTTTAAAGAAAATAATAAGAAAAACATATTCTCTCCCCACTTACTTCATCTTCTCCACGAAAACAAGGAGAAAGGAAGTGAAAATTTAAACTCCATGGCCGGTTCTTGCATGTCCTCTTAAGGTAAGGAATTTAGCTTCATTTTTGTAAATTCTTGCATGGTTGAGCTAGCTATCATGAGTACTTTAAAATACATGTGGAAATTGTGGAGCTTGGAGCTTGTTTTAGGTTCGACCATGAATGAACATATTGATCTATTCATGTTGATAGAAGATTTTTAAGATATAAGTGATCGATTGTAAATGATAAATACTAAATTGAATTCATTTTTTTTAGTGAGTTTACGGTATAAACCCCCAATTGTCGAATATAACATGGCAATTTTAACAATATATGCTGAATGGGATATTATTATATGCATGTGGTGGTTTATGTAACTTTTGATTTCTTGAAGTATTTATAATTTTATATACGTGTATTCATTGATGTGTATACATACAATTGTTGAATGTAACATGCTAAGGGATTTAGTTTATGTAAAGGCCAAATGTGAGTTGGATCATGTATGTAACTAAGGTTTTAGAGTTAAATGAATTGATGTGAATTGATTTTTAAATACATGTGGATTATGAGGTAAAGTACGATGGAGTTTGAATGATTAATTATGAGTATTTGGGCATAGTCAATTGGGAAAGTAGTACAATGATGTGTTTAGAATTGAGATGAATGAAATTCATTTGAATAGGCTCTTTTCAAACCTTGTTTAGATCAAGGGAAGAAAGAGTTGGAAAAGGAGCGGGGGAAAGCTAAACTAGACGAGTAGCCGGGACATTCTTACCCTCCAACTGTCAAGGTAAGTCCTTAAGCAAATATACGCTAAAGAATTGTTTATGATTATGATGAATAATGAAACTTGAATAGTTAAAGTGTACTTATAGGTAATAGCCGAATGTAGGAGTATTGTATTGAATTGAACTTACTTGGTAAAATGAAAAGTGTATAAGTATGTTCGGGTTGGTATGTGGAAGTAATATGAAGTATATGAGTTGTTTGTATTGTTGGTATTATGAAGTGAGTGTTGAATTCATGATTATATATAATTCGGGCTTTGAGCCTAGCAGGCCTTGTACCGGTGATGTATATCAGGCTTACTGCCTAGCAGGCTAAATACCGGTGATCAAATTCAGACCTCGGGTCTAGCAGGTTTAATGCCGGTGATATCTTTAATTAAAGAAGTCATGAAACTCTTACAAAGTGGAATGTAGCTACTGCAATAAGATAAAGGTTCGGGTAAGATAAGTTTTTACCTAGACACCAGGAATAAGGTAAGTTAATTGATATATATATATATATATATATATATCCTTTCAAAGTAAGTAAGTTGTAATGTAGTTAATGATTCTAGTGAAGTGTTTGATATGAGCATGATTCGTAAATGGAAGTAAAAGCTTGATTATGCTATTGAGATTTGAATATGTGTATAAATGTTAAATGTGAGAAGAAATGGATATGCTTGTACATGTATGTGGCTATTATCATGTGGTTAAATGTATGGCATAGTTAATATTTTTTGAACTTGCAAATCTTTATGGTATATAAATGCTTTGGATAGTTGTATACTAAAGATAAGTGATTATCAAATGTAAACATGTGAATAAAGGCATTCGGCCTTAGTGAAATTTATTGGTTAAACCATTGTATTCAAGATCATGTAGAATTTAAAATTTATATATATTTATATGTAAATTACTTGAATGTTTGATTGTGCATCTTAATAGCTTGAGACTTATTAAGCTAGTGAGCTTACTCTGTTTATGTTAATGTTCTATTTTATAGATTTTGGTCAAGCTACGAGCTCGGGAAAATCGTCAGCAAAGTCAACCACATTATCATCTTTTTGGGTACTATTTTAGTTTGGTCAGGTTGAATAAAGGCATGTATAGGGTTGATAATATCTATGTTTGAGTTGAAAACTTTATCTATATATATATATATATATATATATGCCATGCAAATATGGCTTATATTCTTTTTGTTAAAATGGTATCGATGCATGTTTGTTTAATAATCAATGATTGTATGGTTGGTAGGCTAATTTATATTCGGCTAAGGTACATGTGTTTTTAATAGGTCTATTGTGATCTTGTGGTTAATGGATATTTGGACTAAGATGATGATCTAAGATTGTAGAATCAATTACGGTATACAAATGAGATATATTGATATGCTTGATATGTCATTATATTCGATGTTCAATCATGTTTAAAAGAGTTTAAATGTCATTTTGGTAAAATGATAGATGGCGCATGTGAGTATATGGATGATGAAAACATTTGATTGGTATATACGGTATAGACTTATATGAGTTTTTCGTTGGATTTTTTTTAAAAATAGTTAAACATGAGTGATTATTTGTAATGCTTAGGTATGTACTTAGTTTATAATAATCATAACTAGGTATAAGCATATCATGTATTTATATTAAATAAATCATTTGGGTATGTGTGAATGGTAATGTATAATCATGGTATTGATTGAATGATTCATATGAGGTTGTTAATGGTATAGTTTAGATGCCGAATGTGTGGTTAAGTAGGAAAGCTGAACTTACCATATTACTTGGCCGAATCCACGAAGTCACTTGCTATAATTTGATAAGAATTCTTAGTAATGTGAGGCGAAGTGATTGTATTAATATGAGATAAATTTTGGTCTGTGATAACGTTTATTAATGTAATAATGATCACATTGCTTATGCTTGTATTGAATTTAACGCTTATTGGGAAATGTGTTTAGTTCGAAAATGCCTTCTAACTGTAATTCGGCGACAGATATAGGTTAGGGGTGTTACATTTGATTGGTATCAGAGCCTACGGTTTAGTCGATTTTAGGACTACTGTAGCGCGCGAGAGTCTAGCTATACATGCCTTTATTGTATATTTGATAGTGTGGTGACTTCTGACATTTCAAACTGTGTTTTATACAGTAAATGGATCATGATCCCGATAGAGCCGTAGCGGATGATATAGAGAGTGTAGCGCCTGACTGTGCACGCAAATCAGCGCCAATAGACTCTCGACCAGTTTCGGGTAGCCACGAGGGGGAGGCTAAACAAGCCTTCTACTAGATGATGAACGAGTGGTTTACCCAGTTTATTCATACTAACCCGGCTGTACAACAACCTCCATCCCCGAATAATCCAACTCTGATCCCTTCAGCACCTCCAATGATAGATCCAGTAAGATCTAGTAGGCCTCCTGTTGATAAAATTAGAAAATATGGGGCTGAAGAATTTAAAGCTAATGATGATAATGATGCAGAAAGGGCTGAGAAGTGGCTTGAAAACACTATTAGGGTACTAGATGAGTTTTCCTGCACTCCAGATGAATGTTTGAAATGTGCTATATCTTTACTTCGGGACACTGCATATCACTGGTGGAATACACTAGTATCAGTGGTTCCGAAAGAAAAAGTGACGTGGGATTTCTTCCAGAATGAATTCCGCAAGAAATATATCAGCCAGAGGTTCATCGACCAGAAACGGAAAGAATTTCTGGAGCTAAAACAGGTTCGCATGACTGTGACTGAATATGAGCGGAAATTTGTCAGATTGAGCCGATATGCCCGAGAGTGTGTATCAACTGAAGCCATTATGTGCAAAACATTCGAAGACGGCTTGAATGAAGATATAAAGTTTCTTGTTGGCATTCTTGAAATCAAAGAGTTCGTAGTACTTGTCGAGCGAGCTTGTAAAGCTGAAGAACTTGGTAAAGAGAAAAGAAAAGCTGAGATGGAAGCTAGAGACACTCGTAAAAGATCATCGAGTAAGACTTTCCAACCTGTAACTAAAAAGTTCAGAGATGACTTTAGCCGACAGAAAGCTACTTCGGAAATGTCTAGACGAGATCGACCCTCAGTGGGTTCCCGAGCTACCTCGATGGCCAGTGTTGGTAACGTTCCACAGAATCGAGTTGAATGCAAGCACTGTGGTAAATGGCATTCCGGGAGTTGTAGATTTCAAGATCGGTCTTGCTTTAAATGTGGATCGTCAGATCATTTTATTCGAGAGTGCCCGATGCTAGCCGAGCAAAATACAGCTCAGAACACTAAACCGAATAGTGCACCAGCACGGGGCAGACTACCCAGACATTCAGGCAATGTAGGTGGCAGTCAGAGAGGGAAGAAGGACACTGCAGTTCAATCAAAGGCTAGAGCTCCAGCTAGAGCTTATGCTATATGAGCCAGAGAGGATGCTTCTCCCTCAGATGTCATTACCGGTACTTTCAATCTTTATGATACTCCTATGATTGCATTGATTGATCCTGGTTCGACTCATTCATATGCGTGTGAAACTTTAGTATCCAGTAAGACTCTACCTGTTGAGTCTACTGAGTTTGTGATCCGTGTGTCTAACCCTTTGGGCCGCTGTGTACTTGTTGATAAAGTGTGTAAAAGTTGCCCGTTGATGATTCGGGATTCCTGCTTCCCAGATGATTTAATGTTGTTGCCTTTTGACGAGTTCGATATAATTTTGGGAATGGACTGGTTAACTTTGCATGATGCAGTGGTGAATTGCAAAAGAAAGATTATTGATTTGAGATGTCAGAATGGTGAGATTATTCGGGTCGAATCAAATGATCTGAATGGGTTGCCTACAGTGATATCCTCGATGCTAGCTCGAAAGTATGTGAGAAAAGGTTGTGAAGCTTACTTGGCTTATGTGTTGGATAATAAAGTGTCTGAAAAGCAAATTGAATCAATACCGGTTGTGAATGAATACCCAGATGTGTTTCCTGAAGAATTACCAGGATTACCACCAATACGAGAGATTAAGTTTGGCATCGAACTAGTTCCAGGGATGACTCCGATTTTGATAGCTCCGTATCAGATGGCACCTACCGAGTTGAAAGAGTTGAAAGCACAGTTGCAAGAGTTAACAGATAGGGGCTTTGCACGGCCGAGTTTCTCTCCTTGGGGTGCACCGGTTCTATTTGTGAAAAAGAAAGATGGGACTATGCGAATGTGTATTGATTATCAGCAGTTAAATAAAGTGACAATGAAGAATAAATACCCGTTGCCTCGAATAGATGATTTGTTTGACCAGTTGAAAGGAGCTTTAGTGTTTTCAAAGATTGATCTGAGATCGGGTTATTATCAGCTGCGAGTCAGAGATTCTGATGTACCTAAAACTGCATTCCGGACGAGGTACGAACATTTTGAGTTTTTGGTTATGCCTTTTGGACTTACTAATGCACCTACTGTTTTTATGGATTTGATGAATCGGGTTTTCAGACAGTATTTAGATCGGTTTGTAGTAGTGTTTATTGATGATATCCTGGTCTACTCCAAAGATGAAATCGAACATGCCGAGCATTTGAGATTAGTGCTACAAACCTTGCGAGAACAACAGTTGTACGCGAAGTTTAGTAAGTATGAATTCTGGATGAAAGAAGTCAGCTTTTTGGGACATGTTGTTTCAGCGTCAGGTATTCGAGTTGATCCGAACAAAATCTCAGCTATACTTGATTAGAAGCCACCAAAGAATGTTTCCGAGATTCGAAGTTTTCTGGGACTTGCAGGATACTACAGACGATTTGTGAAAGGTTTTTCCATAATAGCTACACCTTTGACAAGGCTATTATAGAAAGATGTCAGGTTTGAGTGGACAAAAAGGTGTTAGAAAAGTTTTGATCAGTTGAAAGCCCTTTTAACCGAAGCCCCAGTGTTAATTCAGCCTGAATCGGGTAAAGAATTTGTTGTGTCTAGTGATGCTTCTTTGAATGGTGTGGGTTGTGTTTTAATGCAGGAAGGCAAGGTAGTGGCTTATGCTTCAAGACAGTTGAAGCCTCATGAAAGAAACTATCCGACTCATGATCTAGAACTAGCAGCCATTGTATTCGCATTGAAAATTTGGCGTCATTACTTATTCGGCGAGAAATGTCATGTTTTCTCGGATCACAAAAGTCTAAAGTATTTGATGACTCAAAAAGACCTGAATTTAAGACAATGCAGATGGTTGGAATTGCTAAAATATTACGAATTGGTGATTGACTACCATCTAGGAAAAGCTAACGTTGTTGCAGATGCTTTAAGCTGAAAATCATTATTTGCTCTTCATGCGTTGAACGCACATATGGTTATGACTGGTTATAGTTCGATCATAGCCGAATTAAGGGCTAGACCGTTGTTTATTCAGCAAATTAGCGATGCACAGAAAGTTGACAAAGATATGACTGCTAGACGAACTCAGTGTGAAAATGATACAGAGTCAGAGTTTCAAATTGATAAAAATGACTGTTTAAACTACAAAGGTCGATTGTGTGTATCAAGAAATGCAGATTTGATTCAGATGATATTGGTTGAGGCTCATAATAGTCAAATGTCGATACATCCGGGTAGCACAAAGATGTATAATGATTTGAAACAGTTCTACTGGTGGCCTGGCATGAAAAGGGATATATCCGAATTTGTTTCAAAGTGTTTAGTATGTCAGCAAGTTAAAGCCGAGCATCAGGTGCCTTCTGGATTACTTCAGCCAATTATGATACCTGAATGGAAATGGGATAGAGTTACAATGGATTTTGTATCCGGTCTGCCTATGACACCGAACAAGAAAGATGTCGTTTGGGTTATAGTTGATAGACTGACTAAATCGGCTCACTTTGTGCCAGTTCATGCAGATTATTCACTCGATAAACTTGCTGAATTCTATGTATCACAGATTGTGAGGTTGCATGGTGTACCGAATTCCATTGTTTCAGACAGAGACCCGAGATTCACATCGCGATTTTGGAAGAAGTTGCAAGATGCTTTAGGTACTAAACTTCATTTTAGTACAGCCTTTCATCCGCAAACAGAAGGACAGTCTGAACGAACCATTCAGACACTTGAGGACATGTTGAGATGTTGCGTACTTGAGTTTGAAGGTACGTGGGAAAGATACTTACCTCTGATTGAATTTGCTTATAATAACAGTTTTTAATCTAGTATCAAAATGGCACCATACGGGGCTCTTTATGGTCGCAAGTGTCGTACACCATTGTATTGGACTGAGCTCAGTGAAAACAAGATACACGGGGTTGATTTGATTAAAGAAACTGAACAGAAAGTGGCTGTGATTAGAGATACTTTAAAAGCTGCTTCGGATCCTCAAAATTCTTACGCTGATTTGAAACGTAAAGACATTGAATTTCAAGTCGGAGATCGAGTATTTTTGAAAGTTTCCCCGTGGAAGAAAGTACTTCGGTTCGGTCGAAAAGGCAAACTAAGTCATAGATTCATCGGACCGTATGAAATCATCGAACGTATCGGGCCTGTTGCTTATAGACTGAAGTTGCCCTCTGAATTAGAAAAGATACACAACGTATTTCACGTTTCGATGCTTCATAAATATCGATCAGATCCGTCACATGTGATCTCTCCGTCTGAGGTTGAAATCCGACCTGATATGACGTACGAGGAAGAACCAATCCGTATTTTAGCTCGTGAAATGAAAGAGTTGAGAAATAAGAAAATTCCCTTAGTTAAAGTATTGTGGCAAAAGCTTGGAGTTGAAGAAACAACTTGGGAATCAGAGGATACGATGAAAGAGCGTTATCCGCACCTAATTATCGGTAAGATTTTCGGGACGAAAATCCTTAAAGGGGGGAAGAGTTGTAACAGCCCGAATATGACCCACATCAAAATTATGGTTTCAGGACCACGATTTCGAGCCCAAAAATATTTTTGTTCGATAGCTAGATTATGCATTTGAGTGGGTATTAAAATATTTTGGAGTTATATGCATCTTTGAGTGGTTAAAATAAGAAAAGGGTTAAAATGACTAAATGAGAAAGTAGCTATTGTTGAAATTAAGGCTAAATTGATTTGTTTACTTTACACATGGGATCTAGTTGCAATTTAACCACATTTTCCTCCTAGTGGACGTCATTTACAATGACTAGTGTATATATATATATTATATATTGTATATTATTATTATTAGTTAGTGGGGTAATGATTAATAAAGTATATTTGATTTTGTTTAAAGAAAATAATAAGAAAAACATATTCTCTCCCCACTTACTTCATCTTTTCCACGAAAACAAGGAGAAAGGAAGTGAAAATTTAAACTCCATGGCCGGTTCTTGCATGTCCTCTTAAGGTAAGGAATTTAGCTTCATTTTTGTAAATTCTTGCATGGTTGAGCTAGCTATCATGAGTACTTTAAAATACATGTGGAAATTTTGGAGCTTGGAGCTTGTTTTAGGTTCGGCCATGAATGAACATATTGATCTATTCATGTTGATAAGAAGATTTTTAAGTTATAAGTGATCGGTTGTAAATGATAAATACTAAATTGAATTCATTTTTTTAGTGAGTTTAAGGTATAAACCCCCAATTGCCGAATATAACATGGCAATTTTAACCATATATGCCAAATGGGATATTATTATATGCATGTGGTGGTTTATGTAACTTTTGATTTCTTGAAGTATTTATAATTTTATATACGTGTATTCGTTGATGTGTATACATACAATTGTTGAATGTAACATGGTAAGGGATTTAGTTTATGTAAAGGCCGAATGTGAGTTGGATCATGTATGTAACTAAGGTTTTAGAGTTAAATGAATTGATGTGAATTGATTTTTAAATACATGTGGATTATGAGGTAAAGTACGATGGAATTTGAATGATTAATTTTGAGTATTTGGGCATAATCAATTGGGAGAGTAGTACAATGATGTGTTTAGAATTGAGATGAATGAAATTCATTTGAATAGGCTCTTTTCAAACCTTGTTTAGATCAAGGGAAGAAAGAGTTGGAAAATGAGCGGGGGAAAGTTAAACTAGACGAGTAGCCGGGACATTCTTACCCTCCAACTGTCAAGGTAAGTCCTTAAGCAAATATACGCTAAAGAATTGTTTATGATTGTGATGAATAATGAAACTTGAATAGTTAAAGTGTACTTATAGGTAATAGCCGAATGTAGGAGTATGGTATTGAATTGAACTTACTTGGTAAAACGAGAAGTGTAAAAGTATGTTCGGGTTGGTATGTGGAAGTAATATGAAGTATATGAGTTGTTTGTATTGTTGGTATTATGAAATGAGTGTTGAATTCATGATTATATGTAATTCAAGCTTTGAGCCTAGCAGGCCCTGTGCCGGTGATGTAATTCGGGCTTTGAGCCTAGCAGGCCTTGTGCCGGTGATGTATATCAGGCTTACTGCCTAGCAGGCTAAATGCCGGTGATCAAATTCAAACCTCGGGTCTAGCAGGTTTAATGCCGGTGATATGTTTAATTAAAGAAGTCATGAAACTCTTACAAAGTGGAATGTAGCTACTGCAATAAGATAAAGGTTCGGGTAAGTATAAGTTTTTACCTAGACACCAGGAATAAGGTAAGTTAATTAATATATATATATATATATCCTTTCAAAGTAAGTAAGTCGTAATGTAGTTAATGATTCTAGTGAAGTGTTTGATATGAGCATGATTCGTAAATGGAAGTAAAAGCTTGATTATGCTATTGAGATTTGAATATGTGTATAAATGTTAAATGTGAGAAGAAATGGATATGCTTGTACATGTATGTGGCTATTATCATGTGGTTAAATGTATGGCATAGTTAATATTTTTTGAACTTGCAAATCTTTATGGTATATAAATGCTTTGGATAGTTGTATACTAAAGATAAGTGATTATCAAATGTAAACATGTGAATAAAGGCATTCGGCCTTAGTGAAATTTATTGGTTAAACCATTGTATTCAAGATCATGTAGAATTTAAAATTTATATATATTTATATGTAAATTACTTGAATGTTTGATTGTGCATCTTAATAGCTTGAGACTTATTAAGCTAGTGAGCTTACTCTGTTTATGTTAGTGTTCTATTTTATAGATTTTGGTCAAGCTACGGGCTCGGGAAAATCGTCAGCAAAGTCAACCACATTATCATCTTTTTGGGTACTCTTTTAGTTTGGTCAGGTTGAATAAAGGCATGTATAGGGTTGATAATATCTATGTTTGAGTTGAAAACTTTATCTATGTATATATATATATATATGCCATGCGAATATGGCTTATATTCTTTTTGTTAAAATGGTATCGATGCATGTTAGTTTAATAATCAATGATTGTATGGTTGGTAGGCTAATTTATATTCGGCTAAGGTACATGTGTTTTTAATAGGTCTATTGTGATCTTGTGGTTAATGGATATTTGGACTAAGATGATGATCTAAGATTGTAGAATCAATTACGGTATACAAATGAGATATATTGATATGCTTGATATGTCATTATATTCGATGTTCAATCATGTTTAAAAGAGTTTAAATGTCATTTTGGTAAAATGATAGATGGCGCATGTGAGTATATGAATGATGAAAACATTTGATTGGTATATACGGTATAGACTTATATGAGTTTTTCGTTGGATTTTTTTTTTAAAATAGTTAAACATGAGTGATTATTTGTAATGCTTAGGTATTACTTAGTTTATAATAATCATAACTAGGTATAAGCATATCATGTATTTATATTAAATAAATCATTTGGGTATGTGTGAA
Organism: Gossypium australe; assembly: GCA_005393395.2. Lineage (NCBI taxonomy): Eukaryota > Viridiplantae > Streptophyta > Magnoliopsida > Malvales > Malvaceae > Gossypium > Gossypium australe. The sequence continues at coordinate 35,275,797 of CM016619.1, forward strand.
TGGTAATGTATAATCATGGTGTTGATTGAATGATTCATATGAGGTTGTTAATGGTATAGTTTAGATGCCGAATGTGTGGTTAAGTAGGAAAGATGAACTTACCATATTACTTGGCCGAATCCACGAAGTCACTTGCTATAATTTGATAAGAATTCTTAGTAATGTGAGGCGAAGTGATTGTATTAATATGAGATAAATTTTGGTCTGTGATAACGTTTATTAATGTAATAATGATCACATTGCTTATGCTTGTATTGAATTGAACGCTTATTGGGAAATGTATTTAGTTCGAAAATGCCTTCTAACTGTAATTCGGCGACGGATATAGGTTAGGGGTGTTACACGCGATGTTCATAAACTTCTTTAAGAAAATTGAGACATGATGACTTTCGAATAATCCTTGTCGGCTTGAATCGTTGGGCAGAGTCTTGTATTCTTCTGCGGACTATCAGCCCTCTCTAGTTGTTTACCTGGACTATGTTCGAATGACCGTATTATAATCCACTTCATCAAGTAACTCATTTCCGTATGACAAACTCTTTTATTTAGTAATCGAATATGAATCAACATCTCATTCCTAAGATGATGCGGTGCGATGCAATGCAATACAATCATAAACAAAACAAAACATGTTAGCACAGGAGAAATAAACAAAATATAGTACCTATTCGGGTGACCACTAGGGGTTTGGAATGGTTTTACCTAATGTGGGCTTTTAGGGTTCACTATATGTGGTTTGGTTCTAACGAGAGGGTACCTGAACCAGCAGATTCCTCAATCCTCACCCATTATAGGCTCATATAGATTGAGTTCGATTCAGGGGAATACATTTCCCTATGTCCATGCGGAGGTGAAAACCTCACGAAGACATAGGTACGGATGTATCCCGGAAGTAGTCCACTAGCCCATGCGGAGGTGAAAACCTCACGAAGGCATAGTTTCCCACTCCCACTTAAAGGTGCGACCACAACGGTCATGCAATGCAATGTGCGCAAGAAAATAACAATCATATGCAATGACATAAACGAATGCAAAAAAAGGATCGTAATTTTCAAATCAAATTTTCAAATTTCTTACAAAAGACAGAAAATAATCAATCTACGGCCTGACTCTCTTTATATGTCCCCAGTGGAGTCGCCAAGCTGTCGTAACCATTTTTTTTGAAAAAATAGGGGCCGACTTGGATTTTTGAAAATGAAAACGAAAAACTTGGGAGTCGCCACCAGTCCTTTTTGATGAGGTGTGATCGGGTCACCTCGTAAAACGGTTGTTTTTAATAAACAGTTTAATTTATCAAAACAACGATTTCGGTCTACGAAACTCAGAAAATGGATTCGGGAGTCGATTACGTACGAGGAAGGGTTAGCACCCTCGATACGCCCAAAATTGGTACCTAATTGATTAATTAATGTCTTAATGTCGAAAATTTGAAAAGATTTTAAAATACGAATCCTTTAGAAAATGTTTGGATAATTCGAATTGGATATCAAAATTCTCTTGTTCCAAAAAGATGAAATACGACATCCAGCACGTTAGGAAACGACGTTTCAACCTTCGATACCAAGATCATTTCATGATTTCCAAAATTCATGCATTGCAATTTTAAAAGGGTATTCCACTATTTGGCCAAATCAAAAAGCCGAAACCCAGTACGATTGGGCACGATTCCTCAAATTTCCAAACATGAATTATTGCCTTATTTGAGAAAACACGGTCAAAATCTTAGAAGGATATTTAGTCATTTAGACGAGCGAGAAATCGAAACCTAGCACGATTGAGCACGATTCCTCGAACTTCTAAATATAGAATATCAATCATTTTAAAACATGATGTATCGAATAAAGGTTAATGTGACAGTTATAATGAAATGTAAAACCAAATTACAATACGAATATGTGTAGCAAAATGGAAATAAATGCATTTAGTACGAATGATAATATAAAGAACGAAAATGAAATAGAATAAAAATGACCGAGTCAAAAATGAAGATAATGAAAAGTAAAATCAGGAAATAAAAAATAATTATAATTATAAATACGAAAAGGAAATATAATAATAATAATAAGTATACTAATAGTAAAGAACAAAAAGGTCTGCCTCTTGGCACGAAATTTGTCTGCCTCCTGGCACGTAATTAGGTTCTTCTTTGTTTAATCTGCTATCAAACAACTCTTGACGGTGGTGGTTGACTAGTCTCATCTACTCATCTCGTTCACATTTGTTTTGATCTGCAATCATGGAAAGGGAGTTTGCTAAATTAACACTGGATGAAGAAGAAGAAGCGATTATACAAGTACAGATCGAGCCGAGTCAATTAAGGGAAGAGCAAAATTTGCGGTTGGTGGGATGTTTTTTAACAGCAAGTGTCATTCACTTTCCAGCAATGAAAGGTACCATGGCAAATCTTTGGCATCCAGTCAGAGGTGTTCAGATCCAAGATCTGGGGGATAAAAGGTTTTTGTTTCAATTTTTTCATATTATGGATTTGGAAAGGGTTGTAAAAGGGCCACCATGGACTTTTAATAATCACCTTCTGATCCTTCACCAACTTCAACAGGGTGAGGATCCTTTGAAAGTTCCTTTATACCTTTTTAGGTACAGATTCACGATCTTCCGTTGGGGTCTTTTTCAGAAAATTTGGCAAGGCAATTGGGGGCTTTTTTGGGCAAATTCTTAGAATATGATACTACAGATTTGGGGAAAGGTTGGAGGAATTTTATGAGAATCAAAGCCCAACTGGATGTGCGTCACCCACTAAAAAGGAAAAAAAGTGTCTTTTGCAGGCAATTGCTCATATATTAGATTCAAATATGAAAGATTAACTCTTTTCTGCTTCTACTGTGGGCGTATGGGGCATAATGATTCATACTGTGAAGCAAAAATGCAGTTAGGGGTGGAAGTAGCAGTTATGGGATCGGATCTAACTCTAAGGGCACAATAAAAAAGAGCTTTAGCAATGAAAAGTATTTGGTAACATGACGTTGAAGACAAAGAAACAAATGCAAGCTTCATCACTAATCGCAGCGTAGAAAATAAACCATGGGGTGAGAGAAATCAATCAGAAGTTGGAGCTCTAATAGATCCAATCTTGGGGATTAATCTGGAAGGTGATCGTCTTTTCTGAACACAAAAAGAGCCTCACTCAGCAATGGATTATGATGCAGAAGAAAGGGTTTTAATGGGGGAGGAAGGGAAAAAAGGCAACGAAGTGACAGCGAAGCAGTAGAAAGCAGAGGATCAAGGGAAAATAACCATTTATTATCGGTGACTGCCAAATGGCAAGCCGACCGACAACAATGAAAATCTTAAGCTGGAATATCCAAGGATTGGGGAATCCTCGGACTATTCGAAGGCTTCGGTATACACTGAAGCTACATATTCCCCAAATAGTCTTCTTTATGGAGACAAAAATCAATAAAGTGCGGATGGAACGGGTACGAAGGAGTTGTGGGTTTACTAATGGCATTGAAGTGGACCCCGAAGGTTCGAGGGGAGGGTTATGTTTGGCATGGAAAGGTGATGTCTCTATCAGTCTTCAAAGCTTTTCAAAAAGGCATATTGATGTCCTCATTGACGACCAGACCAATGGGCAACAGTGGAGATTCACAGGCTTCTATGGTTCTCCTTATATGCATGACAGGAATGAAACATGGAGTGTACTAAAGAGGTTGCGTCATAGAGAGGAGCTTCCTTGGTTTGTGTGTGGAGACTTCAATGAAATAATGTATGGATTTAAAAAGAAGGGAGGGCTGCCTAGGTAGGAAAGAAGAATAGAAGCTTTTAGAAATGCCTTAGAAGAATGTCGATTGATGGACGTGGGCTATTCTGGGAATTGGTTCACTTGGGAAAGGGGGAATTTACCAGAAACAAATACCCGTGAACGATTAGATAGAGGTGTAGCCAATGAAAAATGGAGATTTATGTTTCTAGAAGCTACTATTCAACACATGACACATTCAATCTCTGATCACTGTCCTCTTTTAATTTCAACAAACAATGAAGAAGAACGGCTGAGGGGGAAAACGTTCAAATTTGAAGCATGGTGGGTTTTAGAAGAGTCTTTCAAAGCTGAAGTTAAACTCATTTGGGAAACAACACCAGGTGATTTTCTGAAAAAGCTTAATGAACTCAAAACAGGCTTGGGAAAATGGGCTAAAAGAATCAGCCTAGCTAGAAAACGGAAAATAGAGTTTTTGAATTCAAGGCTTGGTGAGTTGATGGAAGCAGAAAGGAGCGACAACAACTTGGAAGAGCTGATTGATACAAAATTGCAATTTAACTTTGAGATCGATAAAGATGAAAGATACTGGGAGCAAAGAGCTAGGGTAAACTGGCTAAAACATGGGGATAGAAACACAACCTTCTTTCATAACCACGTGACACAAAGACGTTAGAGAAACAACATACGAAAGTTGCAGAATACGAATGGAGTTGAAACGAGGGATTTGTTAGAAATGGTCAAAATTGCTAGATCATACTTTCAAAACTTATTCAAAGCACAAGAAAGGGGTAATTATGAAAATATCTTATCAGGCATCGAACAATGTATCACTGAAGAAGATAATCGACTTTTCACGGCGCCTTACGCAAAGGAGGAGATCTGGGAGGCACTACAAAGTATGGGCGCTACAAAAGCTCCGGGTGAAGATGGTTTTCCGGCCTTATTTTTTCAAAAATATTGGCATATCGTTGGGGAAGAGGTCTCAAGTTTCTATCTACATCATTTGCATGGGGGTATGGAGGTTAGTTCCATTAATAACACGCATATTGTGCTTATCCCTAAAAAGGCTAATCATACTAATCTCTCTTAATTTCGACCAATTAGCTTATGTAATGTTATTTACAAAATAATGGCAAAGACTATAGCTAATCGTTTTAGAGAGGTTTTGGAGAAATGCATTGATGGTGCGCAGAATGCCTTTGTGCCAGGAAGACTAATTTCAGATGATGTATTGCTAGCATATGAAATTTTGCATACTCTGAAGAGGAAAAAATTGGGGAAAAAGGGTTGGATGGCTGTCAAACTGGATATGAGTAAGGCATATGATAGGGTTGAATGGTCTTTTGTACAGGAAATCATGAGAAAAATGGGTTTTGACCCAAATTGGATTAATTCAATTATGAATTGTATAGCCACTGTTTCCTATTCAGTAGTACTTAATGGGCAGGCAAGGGACATTTTTCATCCTTCAAGAGGATGGAGAGGGGTTATCTAGTCTAATGAGAAAGTCAATTTAAGAAGGCCACTTGAAAAGGGTTAAAGCAAGTAGACGAGGCCTACAAATTTCACATTTGCTCTTTGCAGACGACTGCATCTTATTTGGAGAGGCTAATGAAAGAGGAGCAGGTTTCATCAAAAGAATTTTGTGTGAATATGGAAAATGTTCGGGACAACAGGTGAATTTTGAAAAATCGACAGTCTTGTTTAGTTCCAACACACGAAAGGAAGAAAAATAGGTAGTCACTCGAATACTAGGAGTACGGTTTTCAAATGATCTCGAGTGCTATCTTGGATTACAGAATATGGTGGGTAGGAGGAAGAAAGAAGCCTTCCAAAATTTAAAAGACAAATTTAAAAAGAGAATCTACAATTGGAGTATCCGTCATCTTTCATAGGGAGGGAAAGAGGTTTTCATTAAGGCGATTTTACAAGCTATACCGATATATGCAATAGCTTGTTTTTTGCTTCCTAAAACTCTATGCGTCGAACTGGAGAGTCTCATTGTAAAATTTTGGTGGCAAAACGGTCATGGTAGACGGGGAATCCAATGGTGTACGTGGAAAGATTTATGCACTACAAAAGAAAATGGTGGTTTAGGTTTTCGAAGTTTTGATCTGTTTAACGTTGCATTATTAGCCAAGCAAGGGTGGCGTCTAATTCATTATCCGAATTCATTATTAGTGCAGGTTTTAAAAGCTAAATATTTCCCAAATTCAGATTTCATACATGCACAGTTGGGGAACTCACCTTCACTTACCTGGAAAAGCGTGTGGACAGCTAAAAGGCTATTGCAAGACGGACTGGGTTAGCGTATTGGAAAAAGTGACCGAGTCTCTGTTTGGAATGACCATTGGATTCCAGGTATAGCCAATATCCGAAGTAATGACAACACAAACAGTACAGAAATAGAGTTAGTTTCTAGCTTAATTGAACCAACAACAAGAAAGTGGAAAGTTGAGCTCATTGAACATACTTTCCCAAAAAACATTGCACAGAAGATTCTACAACTCCCTCTGGCAGAAGAAGCTCATGAAGATTTCCAGGTCTGGTGTGGAGAAAACTTGGGCGAATTTCCAGTAAGAAGTGCTTATAAACTATTACAAGAGGTTAACTTGGACCCTAATGCCTATTTATTACAAACCGAAGGAAAAAATTTCTACAAAAAGCTATGGAGTTTACAGCTTCCTACAAAAATACTCATCACTGTTTGGCGTCTGTCATGGAACTTTCTCTCTACTCGAGAGTCTTTAAGGCGTAGAAGACTGGTTGCTGACAGCTCTTGCCCTCGGTGTCAAAGTGCGGAAGAAGACTACCTCCATGTATTCCGACATTGTCCTACAACAATAGAAACATGGCAGCACCTCAACTTCTCGTGGGTCACAAACACTGCTATTCAAGACATGAGGAACTGGCTTACCTGGGTTTTCAACACAGGGAATAGTAACCAATGCCAACTTTTTTGCTGTGCTGTGTGGATGATGTGGAGTGCCAGAAACCAATTGGTGCATGAAAGGAAGTTAACAACAGGAAAAGAATTAGCACAAAAAGCTCAACTCTACAAAGCAGAGATTGATGGATTGAAAGAAAAAGCACTCACCTCAGGAAATATCGGAGATCCGGGACAGTTGTTAAGGATGGTGGATGCAATTATCTATTGCGATGCAGCTTTTAATAGTCGATTTTCAGCATCGGCTACGGGTCTAGTTGTAAAGGGGAGATGATTGCATTATTCACCTCTAAAGCAATCCTTCGTTCAGCTATTTCATCCTCATTCATGGCGGAGGCATATGCAAATTTAAAGGCAGTAGAGTTAGGGATCTTAATGGGTTTTCAATCTGTTGTTATTAGGGGGTATTCTAAAATAGTCGTCAAAAAATGTAACTCAACAGCAGTAGATAAGTCGATTTTAGGGGCAGTAATACGAGATATTCAACAAAAGAGACAACTTTTTCAGGAAAGTTACTTTCAGTTCATACCCAGATCAGAAAACGGCCAAGCGCACAAAATAGCAACCGAGGCATTGAGGAAGGGAGAGAAGAGTTACCTGGAGGAAGAAGCCTTTCGTCGCCTTCGGAGTAGAAGAGAAGAACAATGGAGGAGGAACCCAGATTGAAGAGAAATGAAAGGGGTTGAAGAGGAAACGGTAGCAGAAATGATTTTTACCCTTGGAAACTGTTATCGGTTTGAAAAAGGAGCATGGGAAACCGAAATGCCAGATTTAATAGAGGCCAGCTCTTTGATTCTGACTAGATTTGACTTAGGATTTGATGGTTCTTTTATTTTTTCATTTCGTTTAGTCTTACCCTTTTTATTTCTGATAAGGCCTTGTCCTAATCAGATCCTTTGGGCCTTACATTTGAACTATAAGTAATTGTTGTTTAATTTTTTAACTTCTGAATAAAATAAATCTAGTCGGAATTTAAAAAAAAACAGTAAAGAACAAATACTAATAATGAAATAATAAAACTAATAATAATAATAAAATGATAATAAAAACAATAATAGTAAGACAACACTAATAAAATAGTATATAAAATGATAATAATAATAACGACAGTAGTTTTAACAAGAATGATAAAAATAATAAGAGTAAAAATAATAATAATAATAATAGTGGTAACAAAACAAAAATAAAAATAAAATAAATAAATAACAATAGTAATAATAATGTAAAAAACCATTAATGAAAATAAATAACATTTAAAGGGAAATAAACAATTTAAAAGATATAATATTAAATATTAATTAAAAAAGGAGAATAATTAGGAAACTCAATAAACGAATAATTAAATGAAAATAATTAATGGATTGTATTGAAAACAGAATAAAAGTCAGGGGGCTGGAATTGCAATAAATAAATAAATAAATAAGCGAATAAGGACCACAACACCACACTCATAAACTCTTGAGGACCAAATGGGTAAATAACCCAGTCCCTAAATGCGCGACGTTTCAAATGGCCCAGGCGCGGATTGAATTGAAATGAAACGGAAATAACAGGGCAAAATCGCAAAAAGGAAAACATGAAATGGGACTTAATCCAATAGCGCCGCAAAAGGATGGGGACCGATCGCGCAAATATTCCTTTTAAGGAATATGCGCAGTGAGCTTGTTAACCAAACGACGCCGTTTTGCTAAATGTATATAAAGCCTAAGATTTCCCAAAAAATCAGATTTTTAACCCTAAAATTTTCTTAAAAATCAGCAACCATTCCCCAAAACCTTTCTTCTCCTCATCTCTTCCCTCACCCTTTTCGCCCGACGATTGAGCCTCCTTTCCGGCCGATTTGTCACACCACCTTGCCACCACCGTATCGGTGGCCGGCGATGCCCGAGCCTAAGCCTTTTAGCCCCTTTTTAGAATCCTAAAAATGCGAGAGAAGAGAAAGGATAGAAAACCCCCTCTGTCCTTGGTTCGGCCACAATGACGGAAAGAAGGTTCTGACGATGCGCCTCAAGATTCAGGTTCGTTTTCTTTGCACTTTTCTTTTTATTTTTGTTTGTGACAGATTTTGAAATAAAATAAAAATATTACAGTAAATAGTGATAGAAAAATAAAACGAAATCAACCTTTTGATTTTTTGCTTTTTTTATTTCTGATCTCTGATGTTGGTTCGTAAAAAAAAAGAAGAAGACCCCCTTACAAATGTTTTGAATCGGCTTTTATAGCTAAAATTTTTACAACTTTCTTTGCTTCATGTCCTTTCTCTTTTAATGTCTTGCAGGTGACGGCGCAAGTGGTGATGGAGGCACTGGCGGTGGTGGCCAGACTGACGTGACAGTGGCGGTGGCTAGGGGCGGCACTAGGGTGCGGCGCCACTGGGGTTGAGGGCTAGGGTTTTTGTTTGTTTTTTATTTGGGTTTGTAGTGGGCTTATTTGGGTTTGTTGTAGAAATGGGCTGGGGTAAGTGGGTTGTGGTTTAATGTGGGTTTATTGGGGTTTAAATCTGATTTGTAATTGGGTTTTGGTGTTGTATTATGGTCCTTTTATGGGTCATGGGTTTACTTGGGTTTGTTTAATGTTGTAGAATGGGCCTTCTACAACAAACATCCATTTTACCGTCTCAAAGCCATAAACTAGTATGCACCAACTATACACTTAAGCATGTCATTTAAACCTATAAATTCATAACCATTGAAACATACATCACTACTCATTCCAAACATATGTTACCATTTTACTCCATTTTAACCATACCATATCAAAACATACTCAAAATATCAATTGGATGATAGATCAAACATTACCAACTCAAACTAATATGTCACAATTGACACCATTTCACAACAAACCATACCAAATATGTTAACATGAATATAAGTTATTCATTGCTATCAAATTCTTACACCATTTCATTCATGCTAATTATACACTATAAGTGTCATATCTTACTAATTCACCATCACATTTCCATTTCAAATACATAACTTAACCATCAACCACCAAACATACCAAAAACATGTATTTTTACATATATGCATATAGCTTTACAATATTAAGCATTAAACTAAGCTCAACCCAAAATATAATTCACAAGAAACACATAGACAGAAACCTATGTACATGCCACAATATCAAGTTACAAAATGAGTAAAAGTCTACTGAGTTGATAAATGGATAGTGTGAGCTTCTATATGATCCGATCGTCACATTCTGCAAACCAAAATCTTTAAGAAAGGAAGTAAAGCAACGTGATAAGCATGACTAATGCTTTATAAGTTCATATGAAATAAACATTAACTTACCTTAACATAGAAATTATACATTTCAAGCTAATGGATTAATACAATAAACTTGACATAACATTTCACGGTAATAAGGTGCGCTCCACGAATAACATAGTTATATAGCATTATCACAAGTAATACATCATTCAAGATATTGCTATACACATACATTATACCAATATAATACCATTTGTATCATTTATTCATCATATAACTACTTAAACATAGTCTCATAACATTTAATAATCATTTCCCTTTTCTTTCTTTTTCTTTTTTTACTAATCTAGTGGCTCGATGAACACTAGTAAATAAATTCGGATACATGGGTAACTACACCACACTAGAAAGCACCGCAGTGCTATACAGAGGCATCGAAGTGCAATCAGAGGAACCAAAGTGGAAACCCATATAAGCACGCAACTAACTTTATTGGCATGCCAATTGTATCTTAATAGTTTACTAAGTTCACACGAGCATTAATATTGAATTTGTAACATTTATATCACTTTAGAATCATTATGTACATATCGTTTACTATAACACATTTCATATCCCTTCAGTACTTCATACAAGTTTATAATTATCACATTTGCAATACTTTACAAATTAGTCAATATCTCACCTTTCGTACTAAATAGTAAAGAATTTCAAAGTATAATTAAATATTCATACATACATAATTCAATTATTTAAAAATTCAAATATGGTAGTACCGTATGAGCTTATCAGAAAAAATGAACAATTCACAAGACGTCAAGTACTAATCCGTTAATTTGCCTTTTTTGCGGTTATCTATGGGTTAGTTCAAATCCCGGTCTATACAATTATTTTATTCAAATTATCAATTCCAAACATTTTATGGCAGTCTACTATATGCATGCATAAATTAACTTTCAATTTTTGGAAGCTTCCTAAAATTTTACATTTTATTCAATTTAGTCCCTAAAACCAAAATTGTCATAACTTACAAATTTGAGCTTTGATTTAAAAATCAATCTCAATTTCATCCTTCTACAGTCTTATATTATCTATAATTATTAAAAAATATCATCAATTTTGAAATTTACACACTTTAGTTACTATATTAAAAAACTAGCAATTAAACTTAGTCCTTTTTCATTTCTAAGCTTAAAATATAACAATTTAACATTAATAACTTAAATAAATTAAATACAGAAACCTTAACAGTTTTACAAATTAGTATACGGACTAGCTAAATCAAGCTCCCATGACCTCAAAAACATAAAAATTATAATAAATAGATTTAAAAATCATACCAAATTGAGGACCAAATGGTTAAAAGAACTCAACAATGGTTTCCAAGGGTTCTTGATGCTTCAGTGGAGAAGAGAAAGGAAAAATAAAGATGATGACTCTTTAATTTCACTTATATACATGTGATTATGTTACTTAATATTAATTATTTTTAACTAAAGTTTAATTAGTTATTTTTAAGCTTAATTAACAATTTAGTGGATAATCATGTGCATCCACCACCGAATGTCAATTTATAAATGGAACATTTGCTTAAATGGTTCTCGATTTAATTAAAAATTTATTGCGATTAATTTTTACCACTTTTATAATTTAGTAATTGTACCTTAATTAGTCATTAATTCGGTAAAATTTTCTATCAAAAAATTAATTCATCTATACAATATCTCTGTAAATATTTAATAAAAATATTTACGAGCTCGATTTACAAAAACGAGGTCTCGATATCTCATTTTTTCAATAGCACTGGCTTTAGAGTTGTTACACTTGTACTTTAAATAACTATCCATTCAATAAAATTAATGAACCAAAAATCAATATAACACTATAAGAGACCCGTAAATATTAATTAATAATATTTTCAGACTCGATCGTTAAAAAACAGGATTTTTAAATCTCATTTTTCAACACAACTAACTTTTGGACTGTTACAAATTTAGACATTAAACCACACCTTTTTAGCTTATCTAAGATATTTTTATGGAAGGATCAAATTATACATCAATACTGAACATTGAAAGGCTATGTCGAAAATTAATTTTAACTCTTTTAATAATTAGGGGTCATTATAAGTTACTAAATCCAACTTACTACCAATATAATTATTTATTATTTCAAATAGATTATATTTATTGTTAGCATAATTGGGATCCTAACGGGTCACACACGATAATGAATTTTAAAAATTAAAATGATATGGACTAAATTAAATACGTTCAAAAGTGCTAAAGGCTTATGGTGTGATTTACCAAAAGTTAATTAAAAAACTATGGCCTATACATTCTTCTCTTGCAACCCCTTTTCATGAAAAAAGAGTTATTTTTATTCTCTCTCCGGCAACACACTAATGGAAGACTTGGAAAATTTTCCATGGTGATTTTTCTTTAACTTTTTCAACGTTTCGGTTTAGAGATTAAAAGCAAAAACATGAATCTGCGTGATTAGCACTAGTTCAAAAAAGTGGATCTCGACCTTATGAAGGGTAGATTATCATTATAAGCAAGATGTTTGAACGACTGTAAGTTTTCCATAATCGAGCTTGGTGTTCAGATGAACTTGGATAACCAATTGTCCAGGTTAATTTCATAGGTATATTTTTATTAAGTTTATATATATTTTTATAAAAGGTTAAATAAAAAATTAGTACCTGGATTTGTCCACTTCTCCCAGATTGGTACTTAAATTTTTTTTGTTCAAGATTGGTACCTAAACTTTTTCTCTGTCAACTAGTTTGATACTGATTTTTAACGCCGTTAAATCTGAGACAAGTGACAGAACAAATTTTGTGACACATGGCATAATAGTATCATCATGATGCCATAATCTAAAAAATATATTAAAAATTAATAAAAATATTTTTAAAAAATTATTTTCATTTTTTTCTTATTTCCTTCCTTTTCCCATATTCCTTTCTACTTCTTCCTTCTTCCTCTTGTCACTTTGTCTTTTTCTTTTCAGGGTTCTTTCAACATTTTTGGATTGCTTTAAAAGAAATTTAAGAACATTGGTTCATTTTTTTTCTTATTCCTTTTTTTTTTTCGATAATTCTTTTCTTCTTCCTTCTTTTTTTTTTTTGATAATTCCTTTCTTCTTCCTTATTCCTCTGGTCACTTTTCTTTTTTTTTGGGGGGGGGGGTTCATTTACATTTCTAGGCAAGAACATTAAAACAATAAAAATTTGTAATAAAAAAATTTCTGGGTTTATTCAACATTTCTCTCATTGAAAAGAAAAATTACAAAACTCATCGATCTATTAAAACACAAAACCCATAACATCACAAACACATTAGAACACACATTAGTCCATTAAAAAAATCAAGAAAATTAACATCACAAACAAAATCCATCAAAAAATTAATATAACAAACAAAAATCCATCAATTTATAAGAACACAACCAAACAAAAAGAAAATGATGAGAAACAAATCAAAACCAATACCCATTTCAAGTTTTTGGGTTCTTAAGATTTAGGCCACGATCGATAAATCCAAATGGTCAAGACATTGGACACAGTGAGAAGAAGCCACGATCAAAGTTCCATGATTATTCAACGGTGGTGGCTCGATTTGACGTCGAAGAGCAGCGACAGTGAGGCGATGACCAGATGCTTTGAAAGCAAAAATAAAGTAGAAAAAAAGAGAGTAGAAGCAATAGAGAGAAATGAAAGTCGTTTGGTACTTCTCCGATTGGTGAGGACACTAAAACAAGTGGTGACAACATCAGAGTAAGACAAGCGACGAAGGAGAATCCCAACAGGATTTCAAGGAGTTCTCTGTGAAAACACATCAGAAATGAAAGAGCAAGAGGAAAATTTTGATCGGTGCCATGATTAGGATCGGAGAACGAACGCTGGTGACAGCGTCGGAGTGCGGCTATGGTGCATGTTGGTGGTGACTAGAGTTTAAAAAGAGAGGAGGAGAATAAGAAGATAAAAAAAAATAAAAGAAATTGGAAACTTGAATGGGAAAGGGAAAGGAAAGAATAAAAGAAAAGGGAAAAAGGAAAAAAAAAAAGAAAAAGTGATAAAAAATAAATTATGACATCATGATGATGTCATTATGTCACGTGTCACAATTTTGTTCTGCCACCTATATCATATTTAACGGCGTTAAAAAAAAAGAGTATTAAACTAGTTGACAGAGAAAAAGTTCAGGTATCAATCTGAGACAAAAAAAAATCTTAAGTATTAATTTGGGAGAAGTGGACAAATTTAGGTACCAATTTTATATTAAACACTTTTATAAATTATAATACTTTTTTTAATATTTTAATATTTTATAATTGTTAAATAATTATTAACCTTTCTATGATTTTTAATTTTTTCTTTTTATAGTTTTGCACTCCTCTAGAATCAATTTGGATAAATTAATTGTCCAAATTCAAATGAACCTGGACAACCATTAGTCTAAGTTTATTCTAGAAATAAAAATTTATTAATTATTTATTAAATTTTTTTAACAAAACTTTAAATTTCATTTTTGCTAACGTGTGTAGACAAAGAAATTTTGAACTAATCACAAAGCGCCGTGTGTCAAGTCAAAATTATTGTGGGTTATGTCAAAATTACCATCGGTGAAAGTGATGATATCATATTGTATCATAATTATTTTTATCTAATTAATTTAAATTAATTAAGAGATAAATAATAAATAATATGTTATCATTAAAAAAATAAAATAATTAATTGATGATATGAAATGATTATTTTGTCTCTATTTCTTGTAGAACATTCAAATTAAGAAGTTAAACACTGCAGAAAGTTTTTTTTATTCAAGTGTATGACACGATAAAGGAGATCACCTCAAGCCATTCTATACATATACAAGTTCAAGAAGTCTAAAGGCTTTTTGTAGAAATCTTTGTAGAAATTTTGACAAACACCATACTTGTTTTGAAGAAAATTTATCTTTTGGTCTAGTTCAATCATGGAGAGGGAGTTAAAAACTATTCTTAAAGAAAGTCGCTTTTCAATCCAATTTAACTAAAGAAAGGAGATCCAAACCAATTTTAAGAACAATTCAACACGACATTTGAAATAACTCACATCCATCTAAGATCTTGTTTAGATGACTTAGATTGAAGCCAAAAGAAAAAGAGGAATCAAATGATTTGTTTGTTTTTAAGAAACTTGAGAGATTGTAACTATTTTTTTAAGTTATCAATAAAATTTGACTTCAAATTTTGAAGTTAATATTTGATCTGAAATTTATGTGTACAACATGGCATGTCACGTCATCATCCTCCCAAATGACATGTCACGTGTCATCTTTTGATAATTTTCGTCAATCATTCATCAATTAATGGTTTTTATTAAGGAAAATAATAAGTTAATTGTTTTTAGGTAAGATTCAATTAAAATTTTTATTTTTTTGGTAAGCGGACCCTTAAGCTAAATTGAAATGCATAAGTTAGAGTAAAATACAGGGGTTAATGATTGAAAAAATCGAGTTTCTTTTTAGTCACTCGAAAAAGCGTATTAAATTAGGTTCTTATGGTTGGTCATTTCAATTGCTTACCTTTGACTTTGAGCCCTTGCCCTTTGCCCATGGCTGCCGTTGCTGCTCATCGTTTACCCAATCCTGAGGCTGATTAATTAAACGTTGGCTCCATTCCCAGAGTTTTCACCTTCAGGCATTTATTAATTAATTAAACTTCGAAAAATACTTTATAACGTAGAATATTTAGCAAGGTTTATAAAAATTAAAGATAAAAAATAAAAAATAAATTGAAGATAAAATTGTTATTTTATTCGTAGAAAGTTGCGAATATTTGATTCAACATGAAAATGACCTCAACGATCTAAAGGCTGTTCTTGTTTATCTAACAGTTGATCTAATCTCATGTGTTTATTTTAATTTTAGAGTTTAATTTTTAAAATAAGGAAGCAATAAAAGACCTTTTTATAATTTCTTTTTGTAATTTTTATAATATTTATAATATTTATAAGTTTTAAAATTTTTATAATCTTTATAAGTTTATATAATCTTTTTAAAAAAATATTTTTAAAAATTTTAATATTTTTTATAATTTTTATTAGAAAATAAAAAAAAATTAAATCAAAGCTGTCAAATGTTATATTTAATTTGTTTGTTGATTAATTTTAATGATCAACATGATCAAAGCCGAAACTATTAATGAAAAATTTAATTAATTTTTTAATTAATGAAAAAAATTCAATTGAGTACAAATTAAGTGAACGAACTTAATTAATTTTTTGATTTTTAAGAGCTTTTTATACTGATAAAACCTTTCATGTTATAATAAAAAATAATAATTTCTATAAATTTAAGTAATTTAAATTCTATATATTCGATAGTGGTGCACGCAAGTATAATTATTGACAAAAAAAAATTATTGTATGAACCTCTGAAATCTAACATAAAACGAAGCATATTTTCAAAAAAAAAAAAAAAAACACATTTAGCGAAGCATATGTTCTTCGATAAAATAAATTATTTTACTATTTTAATTCGATAAACAAGTTTGTATTGTCAAATTTTAAGAATTTTATTATTTAAATAATTTTATATTAATGCCATCATTAATTTTACTTAGGGTAATCAAAATTAGTATTCACTTAATTATAAAAAAATATTTTAGATATTTAAAATAAAATAATTTTGCAATTTAAAGACTCGTGTTACGTAATTCAATTATTATAAATACTTTAGTTAAAATCAGAAACAGGAAGTTGACGTGTCAATTAAAAAAATTGGTATAATAATAATTTAACTATCAAATTTTACATATTATATCAAATTAGTCATAATTTTAAAAATTTAACCCTTAAAATTTACAAATGATCTCAATTTGATCTTAATTGTAAAAACTCAAAGAAATATATAAAAATAAATAAGTATTTTAAAAAATATAATAATAAATTTAAAAATATATAAAAATAAAAAATTAACAAGAAATAGTAATATATAAAAGTAAAATTTTTCAAAAATATAATAATAGATTTAAATTTTATATAATATAAATTAAGTGTCCTATAAAAAATACATGACAAATTTTGAAAATTGCTTATATAATAAAAAATCTTATATTAATATAATTGTAAATGTTAGCGAAATTGAACTTTAAAAAAATGAAACCTTGTATAGTTCTAACATCGGCTTAGGCCCTGTTCGGCGCTCCATCAGGGATGGACTTTTTTGGCCAAAAGCACTTTTCAGCAAAAAGGAATAAAGAACAAGGGCCAGTGGAAAAAAAATTTCAACTTTTGAGAAGTCCTTTTTTACAGATGGAGAAGCCAAAAATTTTAGTTTTTTTCATAGCAGAAGGACTTTTACCTGGTGTTTTACTTTTTTATCCTTGTTTTATTTCTTCTTCCCAATAGACGTTACAGTCCTCTTTTTTTCCCCTTTTCTTTGTCTGATTTTTCCTCTGGTTCCTCTGGTGATTTTTCACTTATCTTCGATCTTTCGGTGGTGGGTGCTTTTCCATATTCTAATTTTCCTTCAATTCTCTTTATTCCAACTGATTCTTTGCCTTCTCCCATTCGGTTCCTTGCCTTTCTCTCTGAATGTGTTTTGCTGCTACATAAGTTTCCCTTTCCGCTTTTGTATTTTTTCTACTTACCTTTTGTTGTTGAATCAAAGTCAGGTGTGAGGGTGCTTTGAGTTCCAGTAGTTGCTTACCTTCCGGGCGGACTTCTTTCAGGTTGTTATCGTAGATCGTGGGTACGTTCTTTCAGGTTTGTAATCCTTCCCGATCGTCTTTCTTGCTTACGGCATTTCCTTTGCCTTGAGACTGGGAAACCCCTGAAGTGAAGCTAAGGGTTGAAGTCTCTTTTCTTTTTCCGAGCCTTCTTCTTTCAATTAAAGACTTGGTCTTTTAGTATATCATTAGTGAAGTAGTTATATATTTGCTTAGGCCATCCGTTCCCATTAGTCATTGTAAAGAGGCTAGACACGATATCTATCAAGGCATGGCTGCCAACACTATTAGCTTAAAACTTCTTGTTGACTCAACTAGCCAAAGAGTTTTATTTGCAGAATCTGGGAAAGAATTTGTCGATTTTATGTTCAACATTCTGTCATTACCTGTTGGTACTGTCATAAGGCATCTCACCAAAGAACAGATGGTTGGTTCCGTTTGAAACCTTTAGACAGCCATTTTAATGTTAGTTTTACTCTCCATTTTAGCATTTAGGCATTTCATTTATGTTATGTAAAAATCACTGTGAAATAGATTATTTGGTATGGTTCAAACTGCATTATTTTGATTACCTATATAGTACAAATTCACTAACTTTTAAGGTATTTCATGTCTCAGTTAAAGGAGTCTTTAATCCTGACTGGTGAATCGCCATAAGAGACTGTTAGTTACAAACTTGCAAGTAATTTTCTGTGCCGTTTACTATCTTCAGGAAATGGTTGCTTGGAACTTTTTCTTTTTTCTGTTAGATGATTGCAATGATGTTGTTGTTGCCAATGTTTGATGTTAGCCATCTTGTTTATATCATGTTACCGGTGATTTTGTGACTTATGGCAGTAGTTGTTCCTGGTGGTTGCCAATATGTTTTTTTACATTACCATTCTTTTTTACCAGTTCAAACCAAAACCAAATTCAAGAGGTTCCATTGCCTACTGTAAAATGTACTCTGCTACAAATTGTGATCTTGAAATTACCCCCCTTCTTGCTCTTTAACATCAAATATTGGCCCCCAAATTTTTCTAGTTGTTTAAATTTGTGTTTTTGCAATGTATGTATCTATGTATCTATGTTTAGGTCACAATTCGTATTCTAACTATAGTTTTGGCATTCTTCCTTTTGATCAGAAGCTGTTGGTACTATTTGTTTTAAATTGACTTGCACCACTTCAATGAGGCTTAAGAAAACTAATTATGATCTTTCATCTGGCCATGATTATCAAAACACTAGAATTAATGTAGCATGTGGCAACTCACTTTATTGTGCTGCTTAAGCACATCTAATATCTCTGTGCCAGGAAACTGTGACTTTTTGTGTGATTGTCAATGAGCATCCTTTTGCATTTTCTTCAATGGATACTGCTGCTAACGTTTTGCCCCACCCCTTTTCTTAAATATTCTCGAGGGATATCTGGAGAACACTGATAAAGGATCAGGAGATTAGTACGTTTAAAACCTCTAATCGAGTTTTAGGTTGAGAACACCCTACTGTCACAGCCCATTTGGAGGCAGTAGATTCAGGGTCCTGTACTCTACTGAAAGGCATGGTATATCCTCTGCTGTAGTATGTATTTACTATGCGAGTATTGTGTAATATCAAGCTTCCTATTCTGCATTACAGATATTTTTCAGTTCTGGGTTGGAGCTTATGGAACTGTTAGATGGACATTGTGATATCCTCGCATTGATAGGATACCAGTGAAATGTTTTTTTTATTTGAAGTTGTGACTTAAGATCAGTTTGAAGACATAATTGTACTTTATTGTTATTTTCATGACCTTACTAACTTGAGAAAATATATATATATATATATATATATATAACGCAAATAATTTGGTATTGTGCTTTCCCTGTAACACATATGTACATAACTTGTTACGTTGTTTCAACTGGAATTATTATGAAGTGCTTATGAAATGATACCAATTGGGATTTTGGACTTCTCTCTATCTATAGGTTTTTACTTTTTAGTATTTATGATATTTAATCTGAAATTGGAATTATAAATTGATATTTTTAGTATGTATAAATTGGAATTATAAATATCTATAAATTGATATTTATGAAAATCGCTAAGGTGATACATTTTTTTTCTTTTTATTACTAATTTGGTAGAGTTGAAAATAGAATTTGATTGTTTAGTAAAATGGTGGGTGGGTAAAACAGATGAGCAAGTAAGAAAAGAAGAAATTAGGGGTAGAAATAAGATGTTTGTTTATTAAATTCAAAGCATTAAAAATTATAATACAATTGTGTCAATATCTAATTATAAATATTTAATTATTATATTTAAATATAATTTATATATTCTAATTAAATTTAATAAATAATTAATATTAATTCTTCAGAAAATATGTAAAATTAACATTATTTATTAAAATAATAATAATAAATTATAATAAATTATTTTTTATATTTTTGCTAAAATATCATAATATTAATTAATTTGAACATTATTTAAATACATATTTGTTACTTTATAATATCATGTCTAAAATAGACATTTTACTTCTCAAAAGCACTTTTTGACAGCAATGCTAAACACTTAAATTTTTTAAAAGCACTTATCAAAAGTACTTCTCAAAAATACTTCTCAAAAGTACTTCTCAAAAGCATTGCCAAATTCGCCCTTGATGAATAGCCCCAAAAGGCAAAAACTATAAAATTGACAATGACATCATCAAACTTTAGTGTCGAATCCAATGACAGAACAATGGATGCTATGCAATCCAGTTATTGGCCTACAGTTGAATCCAACTACGCCTTTTAGAAAAATTTCCACTATATTTCGAGGGTTGCACTGTTATTGAAGTAAACAGCAAATAATTCAACTAAAAAAAATCCCTGATTCATATACTGAAAATCCATTTCTGACAACTCAAATGACTCGCTGCTCATTATCCCACTTCCTCCAACCTTCATTTTCTCCTTTATCTCCTCCTTTTTGCCTTCCTCTTGTTCTGACATATAATTGAATCATATAAATAAATCCTTAGATTTTCTTAATTCAAGTGTAGATAAATTTGTTAATTATATTTTGGTCAGTGGCCAAAAAAAAATTTTAATGGGTCAAAATTAAAATATATATTTTTATAAGAGTTAAAATATAATTTTAAAATTATATTTTTTTATGTATTTATTGGTTTTGAATATGTTACATGCTTTATTGATTTGATAACTTTTTTTTATAGTTTATTAGATTTCTTTTATAATTTTGATAATATTATAATATTTATAAGTTTATATTAATTTTAATTTTTTAATATTTAATAATTTTTAACACTCTTTGATAATTTTTTTTTCTTATTCTCTATGATTTTTAATCATTTTATGGAAAAGTATTATGTTAAACTAGAAGTTGCCACATGTCATTATATAATTGATTCGTCAAATTATTTTAACGATCAATATGGTCAATGACGAAAATAATTAACCAATGAACTTAATTAGTTTTTTAGTTGACGACAAGAACTTAATTTGGTGCGAATTTAATACAAAGGTTTAATTGATTTTTTTATTTGCATTTCTTAAGGGTTTTTTTTTTATGACATAATAGCTTTTTGTTTTTTTCTTCCTCACTGGGATTCAAAGTTGAAACATAAATTTTCAAGTGTCAAAAAGAAAGATAATTTTGAAGTGATTGGGTAAAGAAGGGTTGAATGAAGCAAAACTGGATTCTGGGTTTTTGACCACACTTCTTTCAAAAGCTTTTACCTTAAAAGTGAGATGAGGGTTTTACATTGTAGGATCTGAAGTATTTCCAATGACAACGATTGCATCTTTTCTATTATTCCCTTTCTTTTCCCATTCAAATCATTTTCAGACATGATGAATGTGAAGCCTCAAATCAAATTGTATTGGTTTCACTAGTAGCTTTTTGGACCCAAATTAGCCCACTTTCCCCAACCACTCCCTACTCCAAGTTCTGATCCAACTCCCTCCCCTTCGGCTTTAGTGATAGATAATGAAGTAATTTCCAGATCAGTACATCGTTCTAACATTCATTGGCAAAAGAAAAAAAAAGAAATAGTCATACAAAATTGTAACATGTATAAATAGGAAAGCCAAAGTAGAAACTTAAATGTAATTCAATTAGTTATGTGTATGTGATATTTAATTGTTTCGGGTGCAAATTTGTTTAGCAGGTGTATCAAACTCAGTTTCACTTACACCCAATTCACTAGTTGCATTGGGATGGTTGATCATATTTGTGAAGAACTTTTCTTCTAAGATAAAGAATGAAAAAAAATATGTACAAGGTTTGAATTATTGAGAAATTTGTAATAATGTTTAAGAGTGTTCTAGTGTGATATATCCTTGATACTGTTAATCAAATAAATGGATCCAAAATTTCTAGATTTGGTTTTCACCAGTTGTGGATGTATCTCGTAAATTTTTTTTTTTTGTAATTTTAATTCATTGGGAACACTTCAAACGAAACTTTTAATTTGTTTCACAATTTCAAGATAAAATTTAATTTTCTTCGATCTTAATCTTAAGTTTTCATTTGTTTTAACTTTCTTTACTTCTATTACATTATTTAACACACTCTTATTTCTCATGTTAGTAGGTATGATGACAATTGTACTTTCCTTTCTCCGTGCAATTTTAAATCTTTGGTGTAAACTTGAATTTATACGAGTTCATAAATATGAGAAAGTAAGAGATAGGAATACATACATTGTGTGAAATATTTGACATTGTACAGAATATGTCTGACATATTTCTCCTATTTTTGAAAATGATATCATACAAAGTTGGCCTAATCTTGGTAGGTTTGATGTATTCCCTAACTTCATGGTTTGGAACATTAATAGTATACCTTCGATGAAACATGTGAATATAAATGTTAATTTTTTTTTTGCGTGTTGTGAAATGTCTTATTAATTTGAATTTTAGAAAGAAAGAAATTAATTAATGACTATATTTTACTTATTTAACAAAATGGAAGCCTCAAGGATATCTCGATTCTTGAAAAGTTTCATGGCACATATAGACAACATGTTATATTTACCTATATTGAATTGAAAGTATTGTGTGGTGATGTGAAACCTAATATTAGTATTGACTTATTAAGAAATTAAGGTTAATCAACAAATCATTGAATTTTTTAACAGTTGTTGAAGTAATAAGGATAACGACAACATGAATTATTGATTTAAGATATCGTCTTTTGTATGGAACATAATTGAGTCCCATAGATGATGTTTATTGAGGTCCCGCTACAAATTGGAGTTGTACATTAAGTTAATAAGGTAAACATTATAAGAGTAAAGAATTGAAAACTAAAGTTCGTATGACATACTCAACATCTCTAATCTCTAACATTGACTTCAAAATGGTTTTCCCTTTTAATAACTTTTGGAACAACAATGCTAATCTTAAATAACACACTAATAAAATCTACAGGATAAAGAATGATAAGTTATAAGTACAAAAAAAAAAAAAACCATTGATGTATATTTATTGAATTGATATGAATTTTACCTATTAAGATGGTGTTGTTATCCAATCTAGATATAATGACTTGAAATCAATAAACTCAAACTTATGAAATTTAGTGGAATTATATGCAACATTCATAGGCTGTGTAACACCCCTCACCCGTATTCAACGCTAGAATAAGGTTATGGAGCATTATCAGACTTACTATACAATTAAACACACATACTGATCGTGTCTATCAGAGTCTTAAAAATTTATATAAAGAATGATCGAGCCTAGAACTAACTGTAACAACGATTGAGGCAAGTGCACCTATCGAACAATAGTATAGCTGCGACAAGAACGGATTGTCGAACCCAAAGGAACCAAAAGTACTAATACTAACTTTCTTTTTATTAATTAGCCTAAGAATTAAAGGAATATGTTATCTAATCTAAAATTAACTAACAACTAAGCTAAAGATGCAAAGACAAAGAGAAGGAATTGGGGAAAATAACTTGTGAGAAAAACCAATTGATTAAGACAATACCCGAGGAAGAATCCACTTAGACTTCACTTGTTATCTAACTCTGAACCAGACGATTTATTCACTTGGCTTGATCCGTAGGATTCCCTAATTTATATTAATACCTCTTTCGAGGCTACTAACGTCTAACTCTAGGTTGATTAATTGAAATCTCTTTCTAATTAAAACCCCTAGAATTGCATTAACTTGATCTATGGACTCCCATATTAGGTTTGACCCTAATCCGGCAGATTTTCGTCACCCTATTTCTAGGCGTGCGAGCAACTTCTCTTAACTATGCTAGATCTACTCTTAGGCAGGGACTTTTGCTCCACCACCTAAGCACATCAATACTTGAATCAATATCCCGGAAATACCAAAACAAGAATTAAGAACACATAGTTAAGAACAAATCAAGTATTTATCATATAGTTCAGCAAACGATAACAAGATTCATCTTAGGTTTCATCCCCCTCAGGCATCTGAGGGTTTAGTTCATAATGATAAAATAATACATCTCAAAAGAAAAGATAAAACAAAACATAAGAAAACCCTAAAACCCCCTGAAGGCATTGAAGGAGAGATCCTCTGTCTTGAGTATAACTCCGGCTTCTTGAGATGAATCAACTGGCTTTCTTCTAGTGAATCCCACAATTCTGGCCTCTCTGGCTCGGCTCCTTGGCCTAGCTGGACGCCCCCTTGAAGGTTGTCCTCTAGGGTGTTTATATAGGCTTTTGGAATGGCTTTCTTTTTCCTCTAAGTACCCTAATCCGACTGAAACTCTTCTTTCTCACGTCAAGGACACGCCCATGGCACACGTTCATGTGAATCGTGGCCAGGCCGTGTTCGGGTCTGTTGATAAGGCACGACTGTGTGGTCTTGGGCCCAGGCCGTGTCAATTTCGTGATATGGCCCATTTACTCCGTTTTGGGCCCGTTTCTCGTTCTTTTCATCCTCCGATTCTCTCCTGAATATAAAACATGAAAACAAAGGATTAAGAGCACCAAATTACACAATTCAAGGCTTAAATCATCCAAAAGTATGCTAAATGTGGGATTAAAATATGTTCATATTACAGTTTATCAAATACCCCCACACTTAAGCATTTGCTTGTCCTCAAGCAAAATTCTCAACTCACAATTAAAATGAACTTTCTTGATTCATAATATTCATCAATAATGTTTCATCATAATTCAAAGGTAATTTATACATTGATAATTCAAGTAGAAGGGTCCTAAAAATTCAAACAATTAAAGTCATAGTTTTTATAGTACGAAAACATAGGCGTTTCCTCTTACCTAAATAATTACCTTTGATTCAAAATCGACAAGAGTTGACATCCTCACTAAAGATTCACCCAAATCACTCAAAGTGTTTAAGGTTCAAAATTAAGCACTCAAAAGTCGAACATGAAAGTTAATCCCATAGGCTTGCCTGAAAATCAAATATCCATCACTGTAAAATGAGATGATACACAAATCAAAAGGTCTGTGAAAAGGGTTGTAATGAGGCTTGGGTTAAAGGTGTGGATAAAGGCTGAATTAGAGGGTTAGAATCGTGATTGAATTGACAATTTACCTAACTAGAAAAATGAGCTGATCCTAATCAATTGAAAACTTCATTACAAATAATACGAGCTTTTTCTTCAAGATGTGGAATTTAAACATGTAAGCTCACTTAATTAAAACTAATAAATATACTTTGATTTTTTTTAAGAACAAATCAATCCAATAATAAGAAAGAATTTTAACAACTGATATATAGAGCATAGCTAGGAAACTGTTCAAAATCAAATCTTGACAAAAAAGGAGTCAAGGAATGGTAATAACAAATACAAGATGGGTTTTGGGTTATTATTAGTGGGTGAGTCAATAAAAAGGGTTGTTAGGATCAAAGGGGTTCACTACGGGTTAATTGTGAAGGTAGGCTTTTTGGTGGAGTGAGTGGGTTAAATCCTAAGTGCTTTTATCATCTCTGTATATCAAATCAATAATGTGGTCTTGACATGTATAATCAAAGCAAGTTCTAGAATAACAAAACAATGTTGACACACTCATAATAAAAAGTGAGCACGAAAGAATGTATGCTCTAAAAGGCTCAAAATCTCACAAGAATTATGGTTTTTTGATATCAACCTTGTGAATTTCAAACTTCAAGGTAATAATTAGATTCAGGTAGACAACCTAACAAAATTTTAATTTTTGAAAATAGACTCATCATGCTTGATTCTCTAGTCTCCTAAAGTTTAAATCATCACTACACAATTATCAATGATTTAATCCAAAACATATCAAAGAAAATCATGAATCACATGGAATTCTATTCTAATTAGTAATATGAGAAAATTACTAAAGACAAGATATTATTCATGGCATAATTCAGGGATTTGAGAATAATGAAGAAAGTTAGGCACTTTCTCGAAATAAATATTCACCCCCTACACTTAAGATGTACATTGCCCTCAATGTACAAAGATATATATGAAATTTAAGAGAAAGGGAGAGGTGAAACTTCTTGAATTTGGATGGTATCCTTAAGTTGGGAGTCCCGTGGTGTGGTGGCTGCTACCGAGCTCTACATTAGATGAAGAAATTGGGAAGCTCGTGAAGAATTCGCCAGGAAATAATAAGAATAATTCAAAATATACTAAATATATATTTAAAGACAAAAAAGATAAAGAGAAATAGTGTAAAAATTGAAATAAAACTAAAAGAAAAGATGAATGGCCTGAAAAGTCCTTATTGTTGGATGGTTCGCAAGGTGAGTGTGATTTCTAAGGCTGTGGTGGGGTGGTGGTCGTGGTCAAGGTGTGATTCCCTGGCAGCCTTTAGAACCAAAATAAAAGAAAACGAAATAAGATAAACTAAATTCAGTAGAAGAGAGGTAAAGATAAGGAAAATAAAGAAAACGAGAAAAGAAAAATAAAAGCTAAATGGCCTCAAAGACCCTTGGCTTGTCGAGTAGATGAAGCGGCCGACATGAACTTATGTAGATCGGTCTCCCACAAGGAGGCTGTACTTGAATCCTTCCGCTTCTTCGACATGGCTGTTGTGGAGATCAAGAGTTTAGATAAGGGCTAAGGAAGAAAAGTATGGAAGGGGGGAAGATCTGAAGAATGGGGTAGGTGAAAGGAGGGAGGGGGTGGGTTAAATAGAGTTTTGATGTCTGGTACATCCCCACGCTCGTGTACCGTGGGCGTGTCGAGTCACACGGCTGTGCCGTACGATCGTGTTATGCTTTGTTCGTTTCTCCCACGCCCATGGGCAGGTCGCCACGCCCGTGTTTGGTAAAACACTGTAGGCCACGGTCGCCTCGCACGGCCGTGGTGTTTGATTGGAGTCCGTGGCTTGAAGATATTTTTTGTCCTATGTCGTACTATCTCTGCCATGTCAGTACGTACATCCGTAGTATCTACACGGCCACAGCTACGACCGTGTGTAAGGCCGTGTGGTATGGAAATCTGCACTTGGTTAGTTTATAGTTAGGTGCTAAAAGGGAAAAATAAAAGAAAGAATAAAAAATGTAAAAATTAATGGGGTTAGTACTCGGGTTGCCTCCCGAGAAGCGCTCGTTTAAAGTCTTAAGCTAGACTTTCCTCTCATTCACATAATCAAGGTGGTTTGAAGAGTTGAACATCCTCTCTCATGCTATCAGTTTTACTATCATGGTAAAGCTTAATTCGAGTATCGTTTACTTTAAAAGTTCCAAATGTAGGATTACTTACCTCGACTGTTCCGTATGGGAAAACATTGAGTACCCTAAAAGAGATTCCTTTATTTGTATTAGGGTCAGAAGGAGGTAATCGAGGGTCTACTTTATCTAACAGTACCTGATCTCCGATTTTGAATTTGTTTATCCCTTGGAGTGGCTTTGGTTCCACTTCGTGTATTCCTAATTTCTCTTTGAAGTGTGTCTTCCACTCGTCTAGTTCATCGATATGAAGCCTTCGTTCCTCATGAGTTATTTCCTTGTTGGTATGAGGTTTAGGGTCTGGCTCAGTTGTGTAGTTTCGTGGTGCTTCCTGAAAAGAAGGTTTAACCGAGTGGTCATTAATAAAATTAATTTTCTCACCTTAATTACTCGATGTCCTGGCCGAGTCAAGAGCCTGGAGACTGACTGATTCGTTACCTACAAAAAGTATGAGTTCACCTGCTCTGACATCAATTTTAGTCCTGGCAGTTGCTAAAAAGGGCCTTCCTAGAATTAAGGGGATACTATTGTCCTCATCCATGTCTAAAACGACAAAGTCTATTGGGAATACAAATTTATCAATTTTCACAAGAACATATTCAATTATACCTCTAGGAATTCTAACAATTTTATCAGCTAATTGAATGCTCATCCTAGTTTGTTTGGGTTTCCCTATACCTAGTTGTTTAAACAATTTATAAGGCATAACATTGATGCTCGCCCTTAAATCAGCTAAAGCATTATTAATAGATAATATACCAATTAAGCATGGAATTGTAAAACTCCCTGGATCTTTCAATTTTTGAGGTAGTTTATTTTGCAACATTGCTGAGCACACTGCGTTTAATTCGATATGCGATTCCTCGTCTAACTTCCGCTTGTTTGTTAAAAACTCTTTTAAAAATTTTTTTGAATCTGGCATCTGCGAAAGAGCTTCAAGAAACGGTAAGTTAGTATGTAATTTCTTTAAAAGTTTAAGAAACTTACTGAATTGTTCCTCTGTGTCGTCTTTCCTTATCGCATTGGGGTATGGTATACGAGGTTGGTATTCTTTAATTACCGGTTTTGGCTTTTCATGACTTACCTCGTTCTTACCTTCTTCTACCACATTTTCTTGGCTTGGCTCAGGTTCAGATTCTACCAACCCTTCACTATTTTGAGCTGTTACGGCTTGAAGTTGCTTTTTTGGGTTAGGCTCAGTGTTACTTGGCAAGCTACCTTGTGGTCGTTCGGATATCAGCTTAGCGAGTTGCCCTAACTGGTTTTTGATCCCTTTAATCGATGCTTGTTGATTTCTAAGTGTTGTGTCGATTTTTTGGAAACGAGTTTCTGACACCGCGATGAATTTTGTCAGCATCTCTTCAAGGTTTGGCTTCTTCTCCTGTGGGTAAGGCTGTTGTTGGAAGTTTGGAGGGGGTTGTTGTCTCTAATTTCCTTGACCACCCCATGAAAAATTGGGGTGGTTCCTCCAACCTAGATTATAAGTATTACTATAAGGGTTATTTTGGGATCTGAAATTGTTACCCATATAGTTCATTTGTTCGCTTTCTATGCCCTGTTCATAGGGTGGGTACTCAGGATTCACCACACCTCCACTTGTTTCGCACTGCATTACCGGATATACCTGCAAGGAACTACATAAACCATCAACCTTTTTATTTAACGTTTCTACCTGATTTGATAGCATGGATATTGCGTTGAGGTTGAAAACACTGGCTGCTTTTGTTGTCTTTGTCCTTGTGACTTGCCACTGATAGTTATTCAGTGACATCTTGTAACACCCCAAACCCGGCCCAAAACGCCACGATCGGATCTGGTATGCTACGGGTTGAAATGTTAAAACTTCACTTTGAAGGGGATTTGAAATCTCGGTTTGTTTATGTAAGAATTTGTTCAATAAGTGTTATTTGTAGGAAACCTTTGTAGTTTTTTTTTCTTTTAAAACATATCTTTACATTAAGCGTGCTTGAAATTCCCATCTCATTACTTATAATAATTAAGTCTTTGAAAATAAATTTAAAATATAAACATTAACACATATAAATCGATAACCTAAGCTATGGAGCCTTATTACATAAATAGTCCCAAAATTAAAACTTAAAAGAAAACCCGAAATAGTTTATGAAAATAAAAGACTTGATGGCCCCTTGAATCCGCCTCGGCTCCCATGTCCACGATCTACTGCTCATCTGAAAAGTCAGGGAAATAAAAGGGTGAGTCACCAAGACTCAGTGTGCAAATCCCGAAAACACATAAAAGGCTTGAGGCCCACAAACACATTATGGGCCTCGGCCCATACACAATGGCAACAAAATATTTACTTGCTACATGGCCCAACCCAACCTAAAAGTCCATCCTCTACACACCAGCCCGTACCAGCCAACACACCTCGGGGATTTCTACAATCAACCCACCAACCGCTACACACCATATCGACAGTCATGCTGTCTATTCCTAACAATCAGGAATAAATTTAACATGGCTTAGCCACCGATCACTATTGTGACCTAATTTTACGATTCGTGGTTTAACCACCGATCACCAAGTGACCTATTAACATGCTCTTCCCCTTCATCATATTAACCCCATCCCATGCACACACATACATGCAGAATCAACACAATATACTACCTAAAAGATCATAGACTATCATCTACATCGACGCACATAGAGAAGTTTCTATGATTACGTACCTGGCATCCCTTGCCTACCCTTTTCGGGTAATATGACTGTTCATACAGCCTCTTTCCGGCTTTTAGCCCATAACATATATATAATACAGATTAATTAGTGTGATAGAGATCTACACACCTGATTACAGACAAGACGAGACTTTCTATGTCGACACTATCAGAAGCGTATGAGCTACTATGCGCTTCTAACAAAAACTTACGCCTCAACTCAAGATCTTTCGGCATGCACACTCTCCCTTGAAAACATAATAGCCCTTCCTCATTCACACTAAATTCCGTTGGCCCATCCTTTGATATTAGCGGCAGCTTCACCTTAAGCAGCTCATCGGTCTACTGCTTCTCCTTAACCTGACTGACCTAAGAGAGTTTCACTTGTAGTTCAGCTAATAAACTCCCATTATCGTATAAACTGAGGTGAGCAAACATTGCTCTCAAATCAGAGATTACTTTACGACTCAGGGCATCCGCCACCACGTTAGCTTTACCCGGATGGTACTTGATCGAGCAGTCATAATCTTTTAACAACTCGATCCACCTCCTTTGCCTTAGATTCAACTCCTTCTGGGTCAAAAGGTATTTTAAGCTCTTATGGTCGGTATAAATGACAGATTTCTCCCCGTACAGATAATGTCTCCAGATCTTCAAAGCAAAAACCACCACCGCCAATTCCAAATCATGGGTGGGATAATTTGCTTCGTGCGGTCTTAACTGCCGAGAAGTGTACGCAACAACCTTTCCATCTTGCATCAATACGCATCCTAGTCCCATGTATGAAGCATCACAATAAATCACGAACTCCTTCCCAGCCTCCGGCTGAATCAACACCGGAGCCTCTGTCAAGATCCTTTTTAACCTTTCGAAACTCTCTTGCTGCTTATCGGACCAAACAAATGGAACCCCTTTCCGCAACAACTTAGTCAACGGTGCCGCGATCAATGAAAATCCTTCCACAAACCTTTTGTAATACCCGGCTAAACTAAAAAAACTCCGAATTTTTGCTACCGACTTAGGCAGCTTCCAATCCAACACCGCGCCAATCTTTCGAGGGTCAACCCTAATCCCTTCTGCCGACACAACGTGACCTAGAAAAGTAACTTCCCTTAGCCAAAATTCGCACTTACTGAATTTGGCATATAGCCGCTTCTCCCTCAGAATCTGCAGAACCACCCGAAGATGCGAGTCATGCTCATTCTTCGATTTTGAATAAAACAGGATGTCATCTATAAATACCACGACAAACCGATCCAAGTAGGGTTGGAACACTCGGTTCATCATGTCCATAAACGCTGCTGGCGCGTTGGTCAATCCAAATAGCATCACCATGAATTCGTAGTGACCTAACGAGTCTTGAATGCCGTCTTATGAATATCCGCCTCCTTGACCTTAAGATGATGGTACCCTGATCTTAGATCTATCTTTGAAAAGACTGAAGCCCCCTTCAACTGATCGAACAAGTCATCGATCCTCGGCAACGGGTATTTGTTCTTGATTGTTAACTTATTCAACTAACGATAGTCAATGCACATGCGCATTGATCCATCCTTCTTCTTAACAAATAACATCGGCGCTCCCCAAGGCGACACACTTGGTCAAATAAACCCTCTGTCCAGCAATTCCTGGATCTGCGCTTTCAATTCCACCAACTACTTTGGCGCCATTTTATATGGAGCAATAGATACTGGCGCTGTTCCCGGAAAAAGATCGATACCAAACTTCACTTCATGATCCGGAGGTAATCCCGGAAGCTTTTCTGGGAAAACATCAGGAAATTCCTTCACCGTCCTAACATCTCCGACTGTTAGTTCCTTGGCTTCTAGAGCCCGAACAAACATTAAAATTGCCTCGTATCCTTTTCTCACCATCCTTTCTGCTCGTAAGGTAGACACCACATTTGACAAACAGTTCCCCCTTTCACCTATTACCAACACTTCGCCCCCTCCGGGGTTTTTAACACCATACTCTTGGCTGCACAATCTACATTAGCTTGATACTTCCCCAGCCAATCCATGCCTAAAATTAGATCAAACTCCCCGAAAGGTAATTCCATTAGATTCGTCCATAAAACTATCCCCTGAACTTCTAAAGGTACCTCCCGATAAAACTTGTTTACCACCACAGAATGTCCTAATGGGCTAACTACAGTCATCTCCGTAGAGGAAATCTGAGAATCTACGCTTAAAGTTTCAGACACCCTACTAGCAACATATGAATGCGTCGACCCAATGTCAATCAATGCAGTGTAAGGCAAGCCAAAAATTAAAAACGTACCGGTTATGACATCCGGTGCGTTAGCCTCCTCTCGACGTCTGACAGCATAGACTAACCCCGGCTGTCTCGCCTCAGTGTTTCCTGCCCCTTGGCCTGGTGCTCCACGACCTCGACCGGAACCGTTACCACCTCTGACCGGACCACGACCTCTCTGTGGTTGCTGACCTCCTCTTCCCGGCTGAGCATTCCCTTGACCTGTGGGCCCTTCACTGCCCCGTTGCTGCAGACAGTTTCTAACTTGGTGGTCCGTAGATCCACACCTGAAGCACTTCCCACTGCCCGCCCAACACTCACTTACATGGAATTTACCACATCGAGCACACTTCTGTGTCTGACTAGCAGCAGCAGGTCTCTCATCCCGTCTCGGCCAATCTGACCTAGGTCTTTTCTGAATACCCCCAGCTGCCCCTGATGATCCATAATTTCTCTTACTTCCACTCCTATCTCTATCCCAATTCAATTTTTCTGTCCGCTTAACCTCCTCAGCTATCTTAGCTTTTTTCCATAAGCACAGTAAATTCCTTCTCCCGCTGTGGTGCTATCAGTACACGCAGATCGTCCCTTAGACCATCTTCAAATCGAACACAACGCTCATGGTCTGTGGCCACCATCCCTCGAGCATAACGGCTGAGGCGTAAGAATTCCGCTTCATACGCAGCCATCGACCTACTTCCCTGAACCAGATTCAGAAACACTCTACGCTGCGCATACACATAACTTGTCCCATTGTATTTACTCTGAAATGTCGTTTTGAAGAAATCCAAGGTGATACGGTCAGCCACCATACCATCCTTAACCGTAAGCCACCATTGATAAGCTTCGTCCCGCAGGAGAGATACAACCCCTTTCAGTTTTTCCTCTTCCGTGAAATTCAGATCATCCATTATACGATCAACCGCCTCCAACCAATACTCAGCTGTACTCGGGGCTATACCAGAAATTCCCCTAAACACTTCTGCCCCATAGCTCTAAGTCACTCCGATACAGATTTCCGGGCTCATGTGCCCATGCCTGCCCCAGCATCCCTCTCTAAAACCCTTAACATCGCCTGATATACCGCATCATCTCCGGCCGTCTGATCCTGAAATTCGGCCTCCGCAGCTGGTGGAACTGGCATCTCGTTTCCAGACCCATGGCCAGATTCCACTGGTTCTGACACGGCCATCCTACCCCTACCACGGCCACGCGCAGGACGTCCACGACCCCTTGTACTCATTCTACCGAATCACGTTTATCTGATTAGAAATTTTATGAATTATTAATTTCTTTCACTAATTAACCACGAACAATCTTATGAACAGTAGTTTCAAGAGTATTTCTTTCGAATTCGAAATTATATCTACGGGTTTCAGTCTCAAGTTTGTCTCCTAGTTCTAGGAACCACATACATTCAACCATCATACATCAACATACAAGTAGCATCCACGAACTCACATTCATCAGATAAGGGTATTTTCGTCATTTCACTACCCAGGGGTATTTTCGTAATTTTGTCCTACATGGTATTTTCGTAATTCCTCAAAATAGGGTATCTTGGTGATTTTTCAAAGTAGAGGTATTTTGGTATTATCGTAACACAGGGTATTTTGAATTTTTTTTTTAAAACAGGGGTATTTTGGAAAATTTTATTTTGCAAACCAGGTACTTTTGGAAGTCTAGGGGTTTTCGGGTTAATTTGCAAAACATAGGTATTTTGGTAATTTTACCAATCCAGGGTATTCTGGGAAATTTTCACAAATCAAGGGTATTTTAGAAATTTTTTACAAAACTAAGGGGTATTTTAGTAATTTTGTGAAATAGGGTGGCTGGTCCCTTTCGGGTTTTAAGTATAAATTTTGGGCTCGTCAACAAGTCCTCGTGGCTAAGGTGAACAGTCACTACGCACCAGGTAGGATTCCAGCGAAGAGGAGGTGAGTCACTAGGACCGCTTAAATACCAAGCTCTCCCTGAATCCAGTCCTAGACATGCATATGCCTGTTGCCACACCCTAACCCAGCGACTTGTTTACGGACATGTTAAATTAGATTAAGTCTTATGAATTTAAAGAGTTGTTTAAACTAAGCCTAAAGTCCATTAATGCCTATCATACTAGTCTACATCCATCAAGCCTATCAAACCCAACATGTATATCACATCAAGAGTTAGAATACTTACCTGCGTGGATCGGGTGTCGGTAGACTCGAAGGCCATATATCAACCCAAGCATTTTCTCAAATTCACATCAACTTTACAAAACACCGCTAGAC
This sequence comes from Gossypium australe, assembly GCA_005393395.2. NCBI lineage: Eukaryota > Viridiplantae > Streptophyta > Magnoliopsida > Malvales > Malvaceae > Gossypium > Gossypium australe. Next base: position 35,310,245 of record CM016619.1, read on the forward strand.
CCATTTCACAGTTCGAGTTTTGCAACCGGGCTCTGATACCAAAATGTAACACCCCAAACCCAGCCTAAAACGCCACGACTGGATCTGGTATGCTACGGGTTGAATTGTTAAAACTTCACTTTGAAGGGGATTTAAAATCTCGGTTTGTTTATGTAAGAATTCGTTAAATAAGTGTTATTCGTAGGAAACCTTTGTATTTTTTTCTTTTAAAACATATCTTTACGTTAAGCGTGTTTGAAATTCCCATCTCATTACTTATAATAATTAGGTCTTTGAAAATAAATTTAAAATATAAACATTAACACATATAAATCGATAACCTAAGCTATGAAGCCTTATTACATAAATAGTCCCAAAATTAAAACTTAAAAGAAAACCCGAAATAGTTTATGAAAATAAAAGACTTGATGGCCCCTCGAGCCCGCCTCGGCTCCCATGTCCACGATCTACTGCTCATCTAAAAAGCCAGGGAAATAAAAGGGTGAGTCACCAAGACTCAGTGTGCAAATCCCGAAAACACATAAAATGCTTGAGGCCCACAAACACATTATGGGCCTCAGCCCATACACAATGGCAACAAAATATTTACATGCTACATGGCCCAACCCAACATAAAAGTCCATCCTCTACACACTAGCCCGTACCAACCAACACACCTCGGGGATTTCTACAATCAACCCACCAACCGCTATACACCATATCGACAGTCATGCTGCCTATTCCTAACAATCAGGAATAAATTTAACGTGGCTTAGCCACCGATCACTATTGTGACCTAATTTTACGATTCGTGGTTTAACCACCGATCACCAAGTGACCTATTAACATGCTCTTCCCCTTCATCATATTAACCCCATCCCATGCACACACATACATGCAGAATCAACACAATATACTACCTAAAAGATCACAGACTATCATCTACATCGACACACATAGAGAAGTTTCTATGATTACGTACCTGGCACCCCTTGCCTACCCTTTTCGGGTAATACGACTGTCCATACAGCCTTTTTCCGGCTTTTAGCCCATAACATATATATAATACAGATTAATTAGTTTGATAGAGATCTACACACCTGATTACAGACAAGACGAGACTTTCTATGTCGAAACTATCAGAAGCCGATACGACTGCTATCTGTCTAAGGTTTTGTTCTGAAGCCGGTCCACAACCCGGTGGCCAATCCCGTACTGCTGACACTGCCCGTTTCTTAAACTTAGGGATTGGTTTTACAGATCCAATCCCCCCTTTGCCTGACCGACATGTGATTCCATCAAAAGACCTTATCAGTTGCTACCATCACAACATTTGGTTGTTAATCCATATCATAAAGTTAAGATTATAAACACGATGAACAAACCTAACAAAAATCTAAAGAGAACCCCTTACCTTGAAATCCTGAAAGAAGATTGAGACTCAGAGACTAGTAGTTTCCAGCTTTTAGATCTAAACGATCTACTTCGATTCCCGACGTCACCCAACAAGAAAACATCAAACCATTAATCAAACGTTAACTTACCAATCCCAATAGCCTTTCGGCTTTAGCTTCCAAAAACTGAAAGAGAAAGTGAAGAGAAGTAGATCGGTACTTACCCTATCACAGGAGATTCGGCTACTCCTAGAAGATTTCGGCTTTTTGCGAAAATCAAAAAGAGAAGATGATTCAAAGAAATCTATGGAGATTCGGCTTTTAATGAAGAAATCGGCAGGAAGAAAAAGAATGGACACTAGGGCATTCGGCTATGGCAGAAGAGAGTAAAGAGAAAGAATACTTACGGGTTTCGGCTTATAGAAGAAATCGGGAAAAGGTGTAGAGAAAGGCTATGAGGTTTCAGCTTTAGCAGATAATGAAGAAGAAGATGAAACTTTAAGAGTTTTCTGCTTTTTGAGAAAAGAAACAACTAAGAGAAGAGAATGAGATGAAATGCCGAAATTAAGAAGTACCCTATTTTCTAATCAAATTTTCAGCACACACACTAACCAAAAGCCGGAATTGCCCTCTTTTGAAAACTAAGACTAATTAATTAACAAGGGAAATTTCGGCACCCCTAAGCCATACTAAAACCGATTCCTCCTCCCCCTCAGTGTTGGAATTTCGGCCACCACTGTGGCCAGCAGATAATTCCTAAACTTTCTCCCTTATCATAATCTGATCTCTCATCCACAAGTGACCTAGATAACACCACCTCTTCCTTCCTTTATCTGCCACATTATCAGCCATATTATCTACATTATCCAAACATTTATTCCCCTATTTCCAAGCCCTATTGCCGTCCAACTCACTCCCCCATTTAATGCCGAAAATAATTAAAATTAACTAAGAAAATTGGGCTTCATGCGACTCGAACTTGAGCCTCCTCAGCTGGTACCTTCTCTTTGCTTTCTAAGTGGCGCCACTTTGCCACTGGGCCACAAGCCTTTGTGTCTTAAAACACAGATAACATCTTTTAAGCCCTATCCTACTGGCTTTCCACTAGAGTGTCCAAACAGAAAATTTTAACTAAGGCCTCGGCCCAATCCTGAGCCCAATCTGAACCCCTTAAACACTTTAATTAGCACATTAAACGTAACACATATCAAATGCAAAGGCCTATTAATTCAGGATGTTACACATCTCTTCAATGAATTCATAGGTAGCCTCAGGAGTTTTGTTATTCAAGGTTCCGTCGACGGCTGAATCAATCAATTGTCTAGTTGAAGGGTTAACACCGTTGTAAAAAGTTTGGACCTGTAGTCACAAGGGTAGTCCGTGGTGAGGGCACCTTCTCAATAGATCCTTGTATCTCTCCCATGCATCGTAAAGTGTCTCTAAATCCATCTGCACAAAAGAAGAGATATCATTCCTCAATTTGGCCATTTTGGCCGGCGAAAAATATTTCAATAAAATTTTTCGGTCATCTGATCCCATGTAGTGATTGATCCTCGTGGAAGAGAATGCAACCACTGTTTGGCTTTATTCCTCAAAGAAAAGGGAAATAACCGAAGACGGATGGCATCATCAGAAACGCCATTTATTTTGAAGGTATCACAGAATTCTAGAAAATTAGCTAAGTGTGTGTTAGGATCTTCATCCTGCAAACCATCAAACTGAACAAACTGTTGTATCATCTGTATAGTGTTAGGTTTTAGTTCAAAATTATTTGTAGCAATAGTAGGTCTAACAATACTTGACTCAGTTCCTGTTAAATTAGGTTTAGCATAATGATACATAGTTCGAGGAGCATGATGTTCGGCCATCTCTGGAGGTGGCGGATTATTCTCAGCCATCTCTTCAGTGGTATTAGCTTCGACTTCTTGCTCTTCTTCTATGTGATTTAAGCTTCGCCTTATTTCTCTACGATTTCTGTGAACAGTACCTTCAATATCACTGTTGTAAATCAGGGGTCCTATCGGGTTCCTTCTAGTCATAAACTAGAGGTACCTGCTAGAAGAAAAGAAGAAAATTTAGAAAAGTAAAAATAAATTACAGAAATAAAATAAATATAATATGGTTAAAGTAATAAATTAAGTGTTCTTAATATTTCAGTTCCCCGGCAACGGCGCCAAAAACTTGATCGTGTCTATTAGAGTCTTAAAAATTTATATAAAGAATGATCGAGCCTAGAACTAACTACGACAACGATTGAGGGAAGTGCACCTATCGAACAGTAGTATAGCTGCGACAAGACCGGATTGTCGAACCCAAAAGAACCAAAAGTACTAATACTAACTTTCTTTTTATTATTTAGCCTAAGAATTAAAGGAATTTGTTATCTAATCTAAAATTAACTAACAACTAAGCTAAAGATGCAAAGACAAAGAGAAAGAATTGGGGAAAATAACTTGTGAGAAAAACCAATTGATTAAGACAATACCCGAGGAAGAATCCACCTAGACTTCACTTGTTATCTAACTCTGAACCAAACGATTTATTCACTTGACTTGATCCGTAGGATTCCCTAATTTATATTAATACCTCTTTCGAGGCTACTAACGTCTAACTCTAGGTTGATTAATTGAAATCTCTTTCTAATTAAAACCCCTAGAATTGCATTAACTCGATCTATGGACTCCCATATTAGGTTTGACCCTACTCCGGCAGATTTTCGTCACCCTATTTCTAGGCCTGCAAGCAAACTCCGCTTAACTATGCTAGATCTACTCTTAGGCAGAGACTTTTGCTCCACCACCTAAGCACACCAATACTTGAATCAATATCCCGGAGATACCAAAACAAGAATTAAGAACACATAGTTAAGAACAAATCAAATATTTATCATATAGTTCAACAAATGATAACAAGATTCATCTTAGGTTTCATCCCTCTCAGGTATCTGAGGGTTTAGTTCATAATGATAAAAGAATACATCTCAAAAGAAAAGATAAAACAAAACATGAGAAAACCCTAAAACCCTCTAAAGGAATTGAAAGAGAGATCCTCTATCTTGAGTATAACTCCGGCTTCTTGAGATGAATCAACTGGTTTTCTTCGAGTGAATCCCATAATTCTGGCCTCTCTAGCTCGGCTCCTGGGCATAGCTAGACCCCCGTTGAAGGTTGGCCTCTAGGGTGTTTATATAGGCTTTTGGAATGGCTTTCTTTGCCTCTAAGTACCTTAATTCGATTGAAACTCTTCTTTCTCACGCCAGGGACAGGCCCATGGCACACATCCGTGTGAATCGTGGCCAGGCCAAGTTCGGGTCTGTTGATAAGGCATAGCCGTGTGGTCTTGGGCCCAGGCCGTGTCGATTTTGTGATATAGCCCATTTACTCCGTTTTGGGCCCATTTCTCGTTCTTTTCATCCTTCAGTGCTCTCCTGAATATAAAACATGAAAACAAAGGATTAAGAGCACCAAATTACACAATTCAAGGCTTAAATCATCCAAAAGTATGCTAAATGTGGGATTAAAATATGTTCATATTACAATTTATCACAAACAATTAAACACACATTTCATATACATTTCAAAGTTTCATATAATCATCATTCAACATCATTCACATCGTCCCTAATACGAGCCTACGAGGCCTAAATCATGCATTCGGGGTGGTTCAGGACTAAATCGATAACTTAATAAATTTTTACAAAACTTAGAAAAATTTTCAAACTACAGGGGACACACGACTGTGTGGCCCGTCCGTGTGTCTCACGCGGCCAAAGACACGCTCATGCCATAGGCCGTGTGGACATTCAGATTGGAATCACATGGCTGTTTTTCAACCCGTGTCCTACCCCGTGTAACTCTTTGACATATGTGACAAGGCCAACACACATGCCCGTGTGGCTAGCTCGTGTACCCTAAGATATGGTCACACACGCCAGTGTGCCAGGCCATGTGCTAGGCCTTGCCAAACCTGTTTTCTAATTCATTACGCCCGTGTGCTAGGCCGTTTGGAGCATACTGACTTGTTTTCTAATTCAACATCAGGGGACACACGGCCTTGTAACCTAACCGTGTGTCACACACGGCTGAGACACACGCCCGTGTCTCTGCCCATGTGGACAAGAATAGGCTATTTACCAAGCCATTTTTCCTCCCAAATTTGCACACACCTACACCAAACCAAATGGCACCAAAACATGGTATAAATAGCCATTCAAACCAACTAAATCAAGCCTAATTCATACTAGTTCTATACTATCATCCACATTACACACAAGTAACTAAATAGGCCATTCCATTTACACCAAATTCACATTCATAATTCAACTAAATGGACACTTTCAAACATGCAACATTTTCCCCAAACTCACAAGCATATAACTTCCTAAACATCAACCATTTACCACAAGCATTAATATAACAATTATCAACAGAAGACAAAGGTCATTTGCATATCTATTTAAACAACATAATCAACCAACATAAGCCAACTCTCATGGCTATACACAAAACCAAATACTTAACATTTACAAGCCATTTCAAATAACCAAATTCATTACCAAACTATATATAAAATGACCATAATCCTATACATGCCATATACCCAAATTACTTAAGTTCAAAAGTATCAAGTAATAGTAGGATAGTGTGATGAAGTCCCCGACAATTCTCGAATCTGAGCTAGTTTTGATTTCACTATAAAACACAAAAAATAAACAAAGTAAGCTATAAAGCTTAGTAAGTTCATATAGCATTAAATTCAATTAACCATAAATACACAATTCATACAATTGAATATAACAACATATATCTCATATTAGCTCACAAACCTTCCACATATTCAACCATAAGAGTAAAATTTGAAACTCACAAATTTCTTCGATTCAATGCTTGTACGGTTTATGTACATACCTGTGCCATCTCGTATCAAATACATACTCATCCACATCATTGACTTACCTGTTGAACCATTCGAAATACTATCGGATACTCAGGAGTCTCACACCCTAAGTGCCACAAACATAGCCGAAGCTATCTCAATCTCGTATCACATATAATGCTAACGCTCGAGCTATCAACATGTCTGCTCACACAAGCTGACGGTTATGACTAAGCTACACGGTGCTGCTCACACAAGTTGACAAGTATCTGCAACACATGCTGGATAACTCAGCCACTGGTAGGACCTACCGACCACCACCCAAATCACATAACCCCTAATGACATGTCACTCGTATCCTAATCTATTCCTAAGGTTCAACTGGGATTTCTCACTTGCCGAATCGTTGTTGAACATGTCTGTAGAGTCGTACTCACAATTTATGCAATATCAAAGCATTTAAGATACAATTATAATAAAGCTTATAACATACGAACTTACCTAGAATGTAAAAACGGCGAAACGAGTCGATTAATCCAAAACTTTATTCTTTCCCCGATCTAAGCCCGTATTTCACCCTTATTGATCTAAATATAATCAAAATTAACTTATTTAATAATCTCTTTATTTAATTTAGTCCAAATAATATATTAAGGTAATTTTACACATTTGCCCCTAATATTTCACATTTTTACAATTTAGTCCTTATTTCATAAAATTACAAATTCATGCAATTCAACCAAAAGCCATTCTAGCCAAATTTCAATTAGGTCCCTAGCAGTCCATATTTTTCATTTATTTCACAATTTAATCACACAATTTACACATTTCACAATTTAATCCCTAATTGGACATTTTACTAAAAATCACTTAATAAATATTGTTTATCTAACAACAAGCATGCATTCTCTATCATTAAACATCAAAACACACCAACATTCATCAATGGCAAAACCCTAAACCTTTATCAGTTTTGCAAAATAGTCCCCATGCTAGCTAGATTAAGCAACAACAATCTCAAAAATATAGAAATCATTAAAAACAGGACAAAAATCACTTACCAATTTAGCCTCAAAGTGACCGAACCCTAAATGCATAAAAATGGCTTCCTCTCTTTAAATTTTCGGTTGAAGATGAAGAAATAAAAAGATGATATGTGATTTTTCTTTTATTTAATTATTCTTTATTAACTAATTTACCAAATTAACCTTAATGAATATTAATTATTTCACTAAATGCCAAACCATTATCATCCATTAACTCACTAATGAGTTAATTAACACTTAAGGACCTTTACTTTACAGTTCTATAGCTATTAGACACCTTTAGCTAATAGAACACAAGTGTTACACTTTACGCGATTTAGTCCTTTTTATCAAATTAAACACTCAAACAATAAAATTTCGTAACGAAATTTTCACACAATCATACTATCATGCTGTAGACATTAAAATAATAATAAAATAATTATTTTGACTTTGAATTTATGGTCCCAAAACCACTGTTCCGATTTGACCAAAAATGGGCTATTACAACTCTCCCCCCTTAGGAATTTTCGTCATCGAAAATCTTACCAGAATAGAGGTTAGGGTGTTGTTTTCTCATAGCTTCTTTGGGTTCCCACGTAGTTTCTTCAACCCCGTGACGTTGCCACAAAACTTTCACCAAAGCTATGCTTTTATTTCTCAATTCTTTTACCTATCAACTAAAATTTTGATCGGTTCTTCGTTATACGTTATATCAGGTTGAATTTCAATCTCTGTCAGAGAAATGATATGCGATGGATCCAATCGGTATCATCGTAACATCAACACATGAAATGCATTGTGGATCTTTTCTTACTTTGACGGTAACGCTAGATGATATGGCACTGGCCCTATTCTTTCGATAATCTTATACGACCTGATAAATCGCGGACTCAATTTGCCTTTACGACCAAGTTGAAGAATTTTCTTCCACGGAGATACTTTCAGAAATACTTTGTCGCTGATCTAAAATTCAATGTCTTTATGTTTCAAATCTGCATATGATTTCTGTCGATCTGAAGCGGTTTTCACACTGTCGCGAATTACCTTCACTTTTTCTTCAGTCTCTCTAATTAAATTAACCTCATGAATCTTTTTCTCACTTAGCTCGATCCAATACAACGGAGTTCGGCATTTACGACCATACAATGCTTCATACGGTGCCATCTTTATGCTTATTGAAAACTGTTGTTATACACAAATTCAACCACTGGTAAATATTTCTTCCAGTTGCCTTCAAATTCTAAAACACAACAATGAAGCATATCTTTACGAATCTAGGTTACTCTCTCGGACTAACCGTCTGTTTGTGGATGAAATGCGGCACTAAAGTTCAACCACGTACCCAGAGCTTCTTGCAGTTTCTTCCAAAATCATGAAGTAAACCTTGGATCTCTATCTGAAATAATCGAAATTGGCGACCCGTGCAATCTAACCATCTCTGAAATGTACAATTCAACCAATTTATCAAGCGAAAAGTCTGTACTTATCAGAATGAAATGTGCAGACTTCGTCAGTCGATCCACAATAACCCAAATAACATCTTTCTTTTTCGAAGACAGGGGTAATCCTGATACGAAATCCGTTGTAACTCTATCCCATTTCCACTCTAGCATCATTACTGGTTGTAGCAATCCTGAAGGCACTAGATGTTTAGCTTTGACTTGTTGACAAATTAAGCATTTCGACACAAACTCTAAAATATCTTGTTTCATGCTCGACCACCAATACAACTGTTTCAAATCATTATACATTTTGGTACTCCCCGAATGAATAAATAAATAATTACTGTGTGCTTCGTGTAGAATTTTCTGAATAAACTCAGTATTCTTTGGTACGCAAATTCTACCTCGAAACATTAAACAATCATCAGATCTGATTTGATGTCTGAATCATTATTCGACTCACACCGTACTCTTTTAGCTTGTAAGTCGATATCAAACTTCTGAGCTTCACAAATTTGCTGAAGAAATACTGGTTTAGCTTTTAATTCTCCTAGAATCAAACCATCATCAGACAAAGTTATCTGGGTATTCATCGCTCTCAAAGAAAATAAAGATTTTCTACTCAAAGCATCTGCGACTACATTTGCTTTCCTCAGATAGTAATCAATCACTAACTCATAATCTTTCAGTAAATTGAAATCTTTTTAAGTCATTATGTTCTTCAAACTTTCATGATCAGTAAAGATATGGCACTTTTCACTGTATAAATAATGTCGTCAAATCTTCAATGCAAACACAATAGCGGTCGACTCTAAATCGTGCTTTGGATAATTCTTTTCATGAGACTTTAACTGTCTAGAGGCACAAGCTATCACTTTACCCTCTTGCATCAAAACACAACCCAAACCGTTCCATGACATGTTGCTAAAAATCACAAATTCTTTACCTGATTCAGGTTGAACCAAAACTAGTGCCTCAGTTAACAATGTTTTCAACTGTTCAAAACTTTATTGACATTTTTCGGGCCACTCGAACTTCGCATCTTTTTGTAGCAATTTAGTCATCGGTATAGCAATCACCGAGAATCATTTAACAAAACATCGACAATAACCAGTTAATCCCAGAAAACTTCTGACTTCAGATACATTTCTCGGTGGTTTCCCGTCAACAACTATAGAAATCTTGCTCGGATCAACTCGTATGCCTTCAGCTGAAACAATATGTCCCAAAAATCTGACTTCTCGATGCCAAAACTCACATTTGCTGAATTTAGCAAATAGTTGCTTTTCTCTTAGGGTTTGTAATACAATATTCAAATGCTCAACATGCTCAGAATCATCTTGTGAATAGATCAGAATGTCGTCAATGAACACAACAACAAATCTGTCTAAAAACGGTCTAGAGATTCGGTTCATCAAATTTATAAAAACTGCAGGAGCATTAGTTAATTCGAAAGGCATAACAAGAATTCATAATTCCCGTACCTTGTTCTGAATGTAGTTTTCGGCACATCTGAATCTTTAACTCGCAACTGATAATAACCAGATCTCAAATAAATCTTCGAGAACACTGTTGCTCCTTTCAACTGACCAAATAAATCATCAATTCTTGGCAAAGGATACTTATTCTCTATCGTAACCTTGTTGAGCTGATGATAATCAATACAAAGTCTCACTGATCCGTATTTCTTATTTACGAACAACACTAGTGCACCCCAGGGCAAAAAACTAGGTTGTGCAAAACCTCTATCTGTTAACTCTTGCAACTGAGCTTTCAACTCTTTCAATTCGATTGGAGCCATTCTGTACGGAGCTATAGATATCGGTGATGTTCCTGGTACTAATTCAATTCAAACTCAACCTCTCTAATCCATGGTAGCCCCGGTAATTCTTCTAGAAACACATCCGTATACTCACAGACCACTGGCACTGAGTCAAATTTCGATTAAGACACTTTTATATCTAAAACATAAGCAAGATAAGCTTCGCAACCTTTTCTCACACATCTCTGAACTGACATAGATGAAATCAAAACAGGCAATTCACTCGACTCATCTGATTCAATTCGAATGATTTCACCATTCTGACATTTCAATTCAATAGTCTTTGATTTACAATTCACAACAGCATCATGCAACGTCAACCAATCCATACCCAGAATTACATCGAATTCATCAAGCGGTAAAATCATCAGATTTGCCGGAAAACAGTAATCCCGAATCATCAAAGGATTGTAACACTATTTTCAAATACTCGACGTGCTCAGACTCATCTCGTGAATAGATCAAAATGTCGTCAATGAACACAACAATGAATCTGTCTAAATACGGTCTAAATATCTGATTCATCAAATCCATAAAAATTACAGGAGCATTAGTTAATTTGAGGCATAACAAGAAATTCATAATGTCTGTACCTTATTCTAAATGCAGTTTTCGATACATTTGAATATTTCACTCACAACTGATAATAGCCAGATCTCAAATCAATCTTCGAAAACATTGTTGCCCATTTCAACTGATCAAACAAATCATCTATTCTCGGCAACGAATACTTATTCTTTTTTGTAACCTAATTGAGCTATCTATAGTTAATACACATTCTCATTGACCCATCTTTTTTCTTTACGAACAATACTGGCGTACCCTAGGGTGAAAAACTAGGTCATGCAAAACCTCTATCTGTTAATTCTTGCAACTGAGCTTTCAACTCTTTCAACTCTGTTGGAGCCATTCTGTACGGAGCTATAGATATCGGTGAAGTTCCCGGTAGTAACTCAATAGCAAATCCAACCTCTCTTATCCATGGCAACCCTGGTAATTCGTTAGGAAACATGTAACAGCCTGATTTTGAGGCTATCGGAACAGTGGTTTCAGAACCACTAATTCGAGGTTGAATAAAATATTTTAATATTATTTTACGTGTTATAGTAAGATTTTAAGGATGCATGAAAATTTTGGTGCCTTAATTTTAGCGATTGTATGCTTAATTACGAAAAAGGACTAAATCGCATAAAGTGTGAAAGATCTATTTTACAAGCTTGGGGTGTTTAATAGCTATGGAATATTAAATTGGAGGTCCTTAAAGTGCAATTAGACCACCCTAAAGATGATGGCCGGCCAAGGGAACCAAGAGAGACAAGAGCATTAAATGAGTAAGAAATTTGGTAGTGTTAGGTGACTAAAATGAATAAAATAAGATAAGTAAAGAGAAAGCTATCTTCTTTTTCATTTCTCTTCTTGTTCTATCAAAATTTTCAGCAAGAAATAGGGATTTTTAAGCTCAAGCTTTCAGCCAACATATCCTTTCTTGATAATTTTTGTGCTTTAGGAACCCCCAAAGCTTAAGCTAGCTAATGAGAGGATTATTTTGCAAAGTGGTTGAAAGTTTAGGGACTTTCCATGAGAGTGTTCATGTTTTTTATTGAGTTTTGATAGAAGAAAATGAATGTTAGTGAGTTAAGGAACAACTTTTGTGAAATGTGTTACCATGAAAACACCTAAATGAGACCTATTAGTAAATGTTGAATTTATGTAATAAATGCATGAAATAATTGGTTTTGTGAGTTGTTGTAAGAGAAATAAATGTTCAACTAGGCTTGTTTAATTAGAAAATATGATGAAAAATGATTTATGAGCCTAGGGGTAAAATTGTAATTTTGCCAAAGTAAAAGGGTAAAATGGTCATTTTTGCCTAAGTAGAAATTTTGATATATCATGAATTATAAAGTGATTGAATGAGTGAATTTTATTATTATATATCAAGAAGAGCACGGAATCAACTTGACCGAGGAAAATGCAAGGTTACGGGCTAAAACATCGATTAATACGTTTTGCACTGAGGTAAGTTTATGTGTAAACGATACATCTTTAATACATATGTTGTTACTCATTGGTGCATTGTATGAATGAGATCAATTATGTTTGAGATTGATTGAAATTTATAGATAGTGTATAATTCTCGTATGAACCTCAGAATAGATATGTAAGTGTGGAAAAATATCCGTAAATATTCTTATTGGTGGGCTATATGCGATACCACCGTAATTTCTCTTTTTGGTGGGCTATGTGTGATACCACCGTAATTATTCTTTTTGGTGGGCTGTGTGTGATACCACCAATCAAATGTAACACCCCTAACCCATATCCGTCGCCAAACTAGGGTTACGAGGCATTACCAATCAAATATAACCCAGAACATTCATACATTTCTTTACATGCTTTGTATATTAGCTACATCGATACACTTATCCTATTCAAATTTCGAACCTTAACATTTCTATATTCATATCAAAACAAATATTTCGTAAGCTGATTATCGAGCATATTACTACAATACATGTGCATATCAAACCGAATAATCCATATCACACGGTTTATTTTCCTTTAGTATATTTAACCTAAACAACTTCACAAATTGGTCAAGTAAAGATTTTAAACATCATAATGATATGTGCATTTAACATTTTCATTTATGAATCATTTCCAATCTCCAATAACCAGTTAAAACATACCTAAATTGCATACCTAAAATCATATTTAGACATCATTAGTCCAACCGTACAAAGAACTTTCAATTCAGTCATCAAATAGCCTTAACTTTCGTATTAAGTTTCTCCATTCAATAATAAGCACATCATACTATTTCATTTGTCGAATATCAAACATATCCTGTCTAAACATCATTCTTTCTAACATTCAAGAAACTAAATAAAAATTCGAACCTAAATAACCAATTATACAAGCATAATGTAAGTATATACTTGCTTACACAAACCGAATCAAAATAGCCATCTATAATCTTGCACTGTATAACTTAATTCTTATCTCGCAAGTGATAAAATCAAATACAGATATACATGGCATAAACATTACTTAACTAACATATCACATACTATAACCTAAACATGGATCCATTATTAACTTCATTACCTAAGCCGAATAACACACAATGCTTACCATTATTCATTACCAAAACATATATCCAAATACTATAAATATATATAATGTATTAAGCTCACCAACCTGAACTAATTTATAAGTCATTCATGTCATAACCAATCAAAACATATAACCAAATACAAGCATATATACATCATGAAGTATACTCCCATAATAAGTTAATACTATAACCGAACTCACATAAGTCCTAAGTATCAAGATTTAGCCATTTTTGCATGGCATAATATTTATACATAACCCAAAACAATCCTTTCAAAATATAACCCAGCCTATACATGCCATAGTTCCAAAAATTTAGCTTATAAAATACCAAAGTTAGTCGATAGTGTGATAGACTTTGACGATGATCCCCGAGATCGTAACGAGATTTCAAAATCTATAAAACAATACAAATAAACACACAGTAAGCTATCATAGCTTAGTAAGTTATAAGCAATTTCACAACAATAATGCATTATATCATTATACTAGTAAAGTCAAATTAATATAATCACAACCAAGGTTTATAATCATAACTATAATTTACATCACCTTTCATAAACTTTCGCATTTCATAGCCCAAAGGCCGAACATCCATACCTTCGATAGTAGATTTCACATGCATATATTACTTACCGAATTTATACTTGCATTTCAAACTCATATAAATCACATACTCAAGATCAAAACTAATCAAATGAACTCCTTATACAAAATTCCAAATGGCCGAATTACATTTTATAATTCATATAGCAATCAATAAGATTTTGTAAGAAATTCCCAAATCGACCTATATCAATCGTACTATACATTTAGTAGATACATTCCATCCGAACTAAATTGTCACACATACTTGATTTCAAATAATAACATCTCATAATATCAACTTACCAAATTCAATCCAAAATATAAAAACTAGTCGCACACTTAGTGCTCTTTATCCGATTTCGCTCACTTAGTGCTCGGAAATTTGATTCGCACACTTAGTGCATAACGACCGATTTCGCACACTTAGTGCTCGGTATTTTAAAATTCGCACACTTAGTGCCAAGTGACCGATTTCGCACACTTAGTGCTCGGTGTTAAAATTTCACATTAGTGCATCTCTCAACCTTGTTCCTCATTCATACATATACACATAAACTTAGAATCAACCATATATATATAAATTTTGAATCAACTCATTCATCTCATAAACCCTTATCACATTCGGCAATATTCAATACAAATATATATACTTTCATTCAATTTACTTACATCATTATAAATAAATTCAATTCAACTCAATTTCTTAAAAACTTACCTCGAGTATCGACGGGCTATATTTTCCGACTATTCGACTAACTTCGCTTTTCCCTGATCCAATCCCGATCCTTTTTGTTCTTGATCTAATAAATTTCAAATTTAGCTCATTCAAACATATTTTCATTCAATTAAATCCAAAAACACATAAATGGGAAAATTACTAATTTACCCCTGACATTTATAATTTTTACAATTTAGTCCCTATTGCACAAAGCATAGAATACTCAAAATTTCAAGGTACTCATGTTTGGCCAAATTTTCATAGTGTTCATAAAAGCCCATATATTTCATTTATTCCATATTTTGATCCCTCAATTTACAAATTTCACAATTTAATCCTATTTAGACATTTCTATCAAAAATGCCTTAATTAAACTTAACAATCTAACATCCTATATTTATTTTCCTTCATTAAACACCAATTTCATCAAACTATCAACAATGGCATTTCATGAATACATCATCAAATTCGAAAATTCCAACTTGGGCTAGCTAGTACTCAAAGCAACGATCTCGAAAACGTAAAAATTATCAAAAACCGAACTCAATTACATACCTTAATCAAGCATGCAAGGTCGAAAGTTTCAAGCTTATTCTTCCTTCTCCAGTTTCGGCAATGGAGAGATAAAATAAAAAAATTGATGTTCATCCACTTTGGTTTATGTTTTATTATTATTATTATAATATTATATGTTATTAAATTCACCAAAATTTCAATATAAAACTAATTTGATAATCCATCTACTATAACATGCATTTTGGCCGGCCATTAGTATATACTTATGGCCAAATTGCAACCTTAATACTCCATAATATAAAAACAATCACATTTCGGCCCTTACACATTAACCCTTAATTTTTCATTTTATGCTATTAAACCCTTTTCATTTAATCAGGCATCTAAACGATAAAATTTTAAAACAAAATTTTCACACCAACAAATTCACACATTCAGAACACTAAAACTAATATTTAAATATTTTTCTGACTCGAATTCGTGGTCCCGAAACCACCGTTCCGATCAGGGTAAAAAATCAGGCTGTTTCATTATTATTTATTCACGATGGGCTGTGTGCGAGACCATCGTTTGTATTATCATTTGGCGGGCTATGTGCGTAACCACCCTAAATATTCTTGTTCGTGGGCTATGTGCGATACCACCCTATTATTGATTAATGGTGGGCTGTGTTTGAAACCACCAAGTACTTAGTATTATTCCGAATGGTTCATCGAGAAATTGTCTATGTAAATGTTTCATGTGGCTTTAAATGTTTCATGCGGCTTTGTGGTGATGAGTACAGGATATGTGAGCAATATAAATGTTATGCGGTTGGAAGGTGGTAAGAGATGAGATGAGTAAGCATGGTTACGAAAATGTGAATTATTCTTGTTTAGTACGAAATGTTATTGACTGATTAGCACATTCTATGATGCTTATTGTTTACATGTAAACTTACTAAGCTTAAAACTTACTCCATTTCTTTTCCCTTGTTTTATAGTGTCAAAGAGCCAGCCCGGGATACGAAGATAATTTGAAAATCATCCACACTATCAGCTCATCTCGGTATATTAGACTTAGCATTTTGAATATGGCACGTATAAGGGCTAGACATAGTAAAATGTTTTGTTGTTTTGGTTAAAGATGAACACTTTTGTAAATGGCCATATTTAATGGCTCATTTTCATTATATATGAAAAGATAAGGTTATTCATGAATGTGTATGATACATGATTGAGTTGCTTGGTAAATGGTTGAATTCTTGTCCCCACGGGTAGGCACCTGGGCGTGTGTCTAGGCCGTGTGTGACGCACGGTCAGTCCCATGGGTGTGTGACCAAGCTGTGTGTCCCCTGCATGTTAGTGTTGCAAGTCAGTTTCGACCACGAGCTAGACACACGGGCGTGTGCCCCTTATTTGGTTGCTAATGTCAGAAACAGAATACACAGGTTTTAACACACGGGTGATGACACGGGCGTGTCTAGTCCGTATGAAGGACACGAGCCAAGGACACGGGCGTGTGTCTGACAGTGTGAAAACCCCTGCAGGTTCAAAAAGAAAATAAATTCCACACCGGTTAGGGACATGGGCGTGTGTGACCACACAGCCTGTCCACACGGGTATGTGGCCCTGTTAAAGAAAATTTTTTCTAAGTATACAAAAGATCCCGATTTGATTCCAAGGCCCTCCGTTTGCATGTGTAAGGCCTTGTAGGCCCATAATAAGAATGTTATGAATGTGAAAGAAAGATTTTATATTGGAATGAAATTTGATAGCCCAAAGTTGTATGTTAAAGTGCGTTAAGTCCGGTAATGCCTCGTACCCGATTCCGACGTTGAATACGGGCAAGAGGTGTTACAAAACACATCCAGATATTCACACACAACTGGCACTGATTCAATCTTTGATTCAGACACTTTTGTATCTAAAACATAAGCAATATAAGCTTCACAACTTTTTCTCACACATTTCTAAGTTGACATAGACGAAATCACAACAGGCGATTCACTCGATTCATCTGAATGATTTCATTGTACTGACATTTCAATTCAATGATCTTTCGTCTACAATTTACAATAGCATCATGTAGAGTTAATCAATCCATACCCAGAATTACATTAAACCCCTCAAATGGAAAAAAATATCAAATCAGCCAGAAAACAATAACATCGAGTCATTAAAGGATAGTTCTTGCAAACTTTATCAACTAACACATACTTGCTTAAGGGGTTCGATACTTTAATCATAAACTTAGTAGACTCAATAAAAAAACTCTTATTAGACACCAAATTCATACATATATACGATTGAGTCAATCCAGGATCAATCAATGCAATAACATTAGTGTCGTAAAGAGAAAATGTTCCGGTGATAACATTGGGTGATGACTCATCTTCGCGAGCGCGAATAGCGTAAGCTCTAGTAGGTGCTCTGGCCTTAGATCTCACTGTAGATTCTCTCGTAATACTGTGGTTACCACTCGCATTTCTCACATTTCTTGGTGACCTCTTGTAACACCCCTAACCTGTATTCGTCGTCGGATTAAAGTTAAAGGCGTTACAGGACATATCACACTTATACAGACATTTAGTAAAACAATTCACCAAATGCAATCAAAGTGTCCCTTATATAGGTCAACGAGACCTTAAACATGCTTTAGAGTAGGGCTGAGACTAAACCAAACACATATGAGAATTCTCGAAAATTTAGAACTCTTCTATGTTATGAAGGCCACGCCCGTGTGGGCAGGCCGTGTACCTGCCACGGACACCAAACACACCCATGTGTCTTGACCGTGCCAAAACAGACCTTTTATACTGACTTAACCACACGGCCACTAGACATGCCCGTGTACCATGGCCGTGTACTCTTAGGCTATATACTGACTTATTCACACGGCTTCCAGGCATGTCCATGTGCCAAGGCTGTGTACAATTAGGCTGGCTACTGATTTAATCCCACGGTCACTAGGCACGCCCGTGTGCCACGACCGTGTAGGCAAAACAGGCCATCTGCAAGGCCAAATTGCCACCCTTACTAGGGTCAAACCTTCAAGTAATATACCAAATCATAATATATTCAATTGACAATCAAAGGCATGCCACATAATCAACAAGTTTCCACATTCAATTTCATTTCCATTTATGCCAATTTGCACAACTAAAACACATACATATATTCAAACATGTTTCATCCACATTTACCGTTCTTATAACCATTTCTTTGATCAATCAAACATACTCATAATGCATTCATATGTTTACCATATCTTTGACCATTTCATAAGCTATCTAGCCATACCAAAACATGTATCATTTTCATATATGCCCAAGCATATTACCAATACTTATCTAGCCAAATCTCATGGCTGTAATACACACTTCAAACATAACCAAAATGACTAGCCTATACATGCCATATCTACCTATATGCATATTTCAAATGTACCAAAACAAGTTAAGTAGTGTGATGACGATCCTCGATGATCCCTGAGCCTTCAGTAGCTTTGACGATCTATAAGATAGAGAAAAACACACAGGGTAAGTTTTCAAAAGCTTAGTAAGCCATATACAAATAATGTTAACATAAAATGCTTATAACTGTCTCAATACAATAACAATAATGGTTCTCATAGCATATACATCTCACATAGAGTTTGGCTCAATTGCTTAGCCATAACTTATCACATTCTTCAACTCAATACCACATATGCACATAGCTCATTTAAGCATAATTTCACATATTATCTCATCATCCCATTGCAAGTATTCATCTTAGTAAGTTTATATAGATACTTACCTTTCATACACACTTAGTGTACATATCAAACATACCTAAAACGAATATACAATCACATAATCGTTCGTAGCTCGGATTTGCTCGTTAAACCGTTTGAAATCTAATAGGATATGCAGAATACTCAGAATAGTCGTACAAAGCCAACGTCCCAGACGTGGTCTTACATGAAATCAGATGTCGATGCCACTGTCCCCGACAGGGTCTTACACGAATTAATACGATGCCAATGTCCCAGACATGGTCTTACACATAAGTTTCATATCGATGCCAACGTCCCATACGTGGTCTTTGATGAAATCTCAAATCAATGCCAACGTCCCAGATGTGGTCTTACATGATAAAACATAATAGATACCTATGTCATGACATAGCTAATCCTATCTATTCCTAGGTTTGTACGGGACTTCTCGGACATTGTCACTATATCGATCTTATCTCAGAATTCATGTACATAGTATCTCGAAAGAATTCATTGTTATCAATAGTCATATGAACATATATAATTCAATACAAATATGTTTATTTGTATTATGACTTACATCGGATTCGGATATTCGTTCGGACTCATTTATTCAACTACCTTTGCTTTCCCACGATCTAAGCCCGTTTTCTTCAATTATTCATCTATACATATTCAAATTTAACCCTTTTATTTACCAAAATATTCATTTCAATCCAAAAACACACAGTTAGGGCTATTTGCAACTTAGCCCTCACATTTGCATATTTTATCAATTTAATCCATTTTTCTCAAAACATCAAATATACAAAATCACCATATAATCATGCTTAGTCGAATGCCTATATATCTCATACAAGTCCAAACATTTCATTAAATTCACAATTTAGTCCCTCAAATAATCATTTTCTTAATTACAACCAAATTACTCAAATTCAACAAAACTCCAAAGATAAAATATGCTAACCAAACACATATATTCTATATTTCATCATCAAATATCATAAAACACTTGAGTTCATCAAAGGCTCATCTAAAAAAAATCATCAATTCTAAAAATTAAAACATGGGTTTTATAGTTTTCAAAGCAACGGTTACAAAAACGTAGAAATTATCAAAAACCGAAGTCAAAACTTACCTTAATCAAAGCTTGCAAATGCCGAATGTGTGAAAGCTTGTATATCCTTATCCTTTTCTTTCTAAAATCGGTGGAATAAAGATGATAATAACCATTTCACGCCTTATTTTTGTGTTGTAATTCATTTATTAAACAATTTACAACTTTAACCTTATACTAAAAATATGTATATAAAAACATTAAGGGCATTGATGACCTTTTTCGATCCACTAACTAAATAGTGGTTTAATTGCCTCATAAGGCCTCCTCTTTCAAAAGCCACATCAAATAGGCACTTTTATAATTATCATGCTAGTTTTGCATTTAATGCAATTTAATCCTTTTATCAAATTAAGCACAAAGAAAGACAAATTAACACACAGAAACTTGACACATACCATTTTACATATCATAAACACAGAAAATAATATTAAAATATTATTCTAACTCAAATTTGTGGTCCCGAAACCATTGTTCCGACTAGGGTCCAAACTGGATTGTTACACCTCCCTCTAGCAACTGTATTGCTTGATCTTGCATTCTGAGATTTATCTTTTTCATTTAACTCAGGACAATCACGTATGAAATGATCTTGTGAACCACATTTGAAACAAGCTCGGTTATTCATTCTACATTCACTAGGATGTCGTCTTCTACATTGCTGACATTTAGGTCTATTGTAACGCCCCAAAAATCCCGAAGTTGGTATGTATGAGTAGCACTTAGAATATTAATTTTAAGGTATTATGGGGATTATTTGAAGTCTTAGAGATAGGGAAGACCATAGGGAGCTATAAGGTGGCGTGATGGTCAGCTAAGGAGGTCCAAGGTTCGAGGCTTAGGAGTGGTATTTTGTGGAGTGTTTATTTTGCATAAGTGGACGGCCAGAGTTGTGTTGAATTTGAACTCTTGCGTTGGAGTGTTTGAGTGGTCTTGTGAACTGAGAGTGGAGGAAATTTCGGAGGAGATTAAGGAGATATCAGGGAGAAAAGTTAGGAGATGAGGAGTGTGGATGAGGTGGTGCCGAATGGGACTCTAGGGGAAGGCATTTTTGGCTTGTGGCTATAAAAGGTGAGTGCCGAATCTTTTGAAGGGTTCTTTGAGTTGCCATTATTCTTTTTCTTTCTTTTCTTCCCCTTAATCGGTTCCTCCCATAGCCAAATTCTCCCATTGCCGAAATTTCCTAAAGCCGAATCCCTTTGTGCCGAATTCTTTTGAAGGGCTCTTTCGATTTTCAATACTTTTCTCTTCTCTCCCATAGTCGAATTCTCTCATTGTCGAATTACCACCATCTTTTTCTGTAATAGCCCGATTTAGACTGTGGTTGGAACAGTGGTTTTGAGACCACAAATCCGAGGTCGTAAAAATATTTTAATGACATTTTCTGTGTGAATAGTATGTGATATAGCTTGTGTGAAAATTCTGTGTGATAATTTTATTGACTGCGTGCCGAAATAAAAGAAGGATTTAATTGCGTAAAGTGTAAAAGCTATGTGCTGATTTTTAATTACTTAAAAGTTGTTGTTTTATTAATGTGGAGGCCTTATGAGGCAATTAGTCCATTATTAGAGTTAGTGGATAACAGATGGACATAAATGGCCTAAAAAAATTGTTGGATAAATGGTTGATTCATTAAGGGCAAATTGGTAAACATGAAATAAGTTGATATTAAAATAAAACAAAAGCAAAATGGTGCTCATCTTTGTTTCTATCAACCGAAAATTAGAAAAGAAAGGAAGGGTTAAGAGCTTTAAAGGTTTCAACACATTGAGTCCTTCATTGAAGGTAAGTTTTGTTTCAGTTTTTGATAATTTCTACGTTTTCGTAATCATTACTTCGTGCTCTAGCTAACCCGTGCTTAAATTTTGTGAATTGATGATGTTTGTGAAATGTGCCATTGATGAAAGGGTGAGCTTTGTGATGAGTGTTGGTGTTAAATGAAAGATATGTGTTTAATGAACATGTGTTGTTCTTGAATTTTTGATGAATTTAGCTAATTAGGGCTAAATTGTGAAAATAGCATTTTGAAAGACTAAAATGTGAAATAAATGAAATGTGTAGATTTGTATAAGCATGGTGAGAATTCGGCTAGGCTTGAACCAAGTGAAATTATGTGAATTTGATGATTTGGTGAAATAGGGACTAAAGTGTCGAAATATAAAAATGTGAGGGCTATTTTGTAAAATGCCCTAAATATGTGTGTGTGGACTAAAATGAATAATTTGGTGATTGAATGGATTTAATTTAAATGTGTATAAACCAAGAAAGAAGAAGTTCGAATCGAGATCGAGGCAAAGATAAAGTGCTCGATTAATCGACCGTTTCGATAGTTCGACGTCCGAGGTAAGTTTGGATATAAAACATGTTATTAAGATATGCTTTAGCATTATGAAATGAATGTGTATATGTGTATGAAATCGAGATGCTATGTGTAAGATTTAGTTGATGGCACTAAGTGTGCGAAATTGAAATTGAAATAGAAATGAATAGCACTGTGTGTGCGATGTTATGAAAGCTTCAGCTTATTAATGTGGCACTGTGTATGCAATACCGAGAAAGTCAGTTGAAAGATTAGGCACTAAGTGTGCGATGGCTAATAAGTTTTGATCATGTATATAGCACTGAGTGTGCGATTAAATTGAAAGGACATTAGAGGATGATTGACTTGTAATATCAAGCATTAAGTAGCTTGGAAATTGAATAACTATGTGTTAGCTGAGGTATGTACCAAACCTTTGTGGTTGATGAGTTTATAAATAAAGCTATGGATGGATGAATGAGCATTTTAACTATGAATGATATGGTATGAATATGAGAGAATTGATCCATTTGTATACATGATAGGATTGTATTGTATTTCAAACTTACTAAGCTTTGGAAAGCCTTACTGTGTGATTTGTTTCTCTGCTTTGCAGTGTCAGTAAAGCTAGCTCGGATCTGGGGATCATCAGCTTCTCAATCACACTATCGGCAATCTATTTTGGGTACTTTTGGAAAGATGTATATAGTTGAAATATGGCATGTATAGGCTAGTTATTTGGTACATATTTGAGGTGTGTAATTAGCCATGTGATGTGGCTAAATATATGGTTGCTTCAAGCATGTATGGCTTTGTGATATGAGGCATATTTTGGTATGGTTTATGGTTGAAGAGACTAATTTATCCATGGTAACTTTGTGTTGGTAAGATGCTAGTATGATTTAGTGAAATTGAGAAGGAATAATGTTTAGTATTGAATGTGCTCAAGTTGTATATGTTAGCTTATAAGTTGATATGTTTGAAAGTGAGTTTGTATGAATTGATAGATTGTTCATATGATAGGAAATGGTTGCCAAAATGTGTGTATAAACATGCTTAAGTGTGCTTGTAGTGATCGAGTAGTCAGTCAGTTTCGATAAATCCGTACACGAGGTAAGTTCATATAACTGAACTTATATGTGTATCTATTTATTTGATGGATGAAACTGTGATAGTATTTATTCTATTAGATAAATGTGGAGATATTAAATTAAATGAACGATTTAGGTAAACGAATTGTTGAATAAGACCATAGCTGGGCTATGGAAAAATCGAATATAAGACCATAACCGGGTTATGGCATGTGAATGAAAGATCACTGTAGGACCTTGGCAATGTATGTGTAATACCATAGTGGGACTATGGCATCGAAAAATCGACGTACTAGTATCGTAAGCATTTATAAACTCAAATTGTTTTGATAAGTGAATTAGTGAGAATAGATATGTATCAGTACAGGTATGTACGGAAAACTATTCAAGTAACGAGTTGATGGAAGTCGAGAATTTTATGTTAATTTAGTGATTGATGCTTTAATGCAATTTATGTTATCCATTTAGAAATGTTAATGAATGATAAGATTATTTCATATTTACATACGAACTTACTAAGCTTATAGCTTACTCTGTTTATTTGTTCCTATGTTTATAGTATTTCAAAGCTAGCTCGGATTCGAGGATCGTCAGGGACTTCATCGCACTATTGGAAATCTATTTGGTACTTTTGAGTTGTGTAAATATGGTATATGGCATGTATAGGCTTGTGTCATTTTGGTATGTTTGGTGGATATGTATTTATGCCATTTGGGTTGGCATAAGATGATGAACATGATGATGTTTATAAATGTGCAAATGGTTCTATTTTGAGTTTGGTAAAATTGACATATGTTATGTGATTGAAGTTGATATTTTGGAAGTTATATGTTTGTGAATTAATGCTTGATAATGTATGTTTGAAATGAATTAGTAAATTGAATTGTAGATGTGAATTAGTTATAAAATTAAATGGCAAGTTGTGACATATTTGTGACTTGCATGGTTGGAGATAGATATAGTAAGATTTATGTATGGTTAATGATTTTTAGCTGCATATTTGTGCCTTGAAATGGTACCATTTGTACTTGTGTAGGTATGTGCAAAAAGGGTGGTAAATGGCCTTGCAAATTACCTATTTTTGTCTACACGGACAGAGACACGGGCGCGTGTCTCAGCCGTGTGTGACACACGGTCATGTTAATGGCCATGTGTCCCCTAGTGTTGAAATTGAATTGAAGTCAGTATGCTCCACAAGGTCTCACACACCAGAGTGTGACTGGCCATGTAGTACAAGTCAATAAACCCCCTAAATGGCACACGGCCTAGCACACGAGCGTGTGACTTGACCGTGTTGCATAAGTCAGTATACCCTATAGGTTTGGCACGGCTTGGCACACAGGCGTGTGTGGTCACTTCGAAGGGCACACGGGCTGGACACACGAGCGTGTTGTTGGTTGTGTGACCCAAGTTAGTATGTATGCCCTGTTTCCACATGGCCTGAGAAACGGGCGTGTCTGGAGCCGTGTGAGGCACATGGCCAGTTCACACGGGCGTGTGACCCCTGTATGGTTGAAATTTTTCTAAGTTTCCAAAAATTTCTCGAGATATTGGTTTAGTCCCGAACCACTTCTAAAGCATGTTTAAGGCATCGTAGGCCCTTATAAGGGATAATGTGTTTGTGGTTAAATGATATTTGAGTTTGAATGCATAAATGTATGAGTTATGTATGTTAATTGATGTGTATTGATCGGTAATACCTCGTAACCCTACTCCGACGATAGATACAGGTTAGGGGTGTTACAATTTCAATCTCTGCTAAAGGAATTGCATGTGATGAATCATATTTATATCGGTGCAACATCGATGTAACATCCCGATTTAGGGCCTAGTCAAAATAGTGGTGCGAGACCACAAATACGAGGTCTGTGTATGAGTCTTTGAGGTTTATGCCATGTGTGCATGTTAGTGTGATAGTTTCATGAAGCAATTTGGTGGAATTGTAGTTGAATTGTCCAAAAGGACTAAATTTCAAAAGTTGCAAAATGTGAGATTCTAGAAGCCATTTGTGTGAAATGGCTTTAAAATGTATATTAGAGGTCCTTAAATAGCAATTTTCCCAATTTTTAATTTTTGGACAAAATTGGGCATGGATGAGTTAAAATAGAAAGTTTGTCAAAAAGGGCAATTTGGTCATTTGGCAATTAAGTGACTAAAATGGGAGAAAAAATGACAAAATTCATTCATCTTATTCTCCAAGGCTGCCGAAAATTAGAGAAGCCATTGTTAGGGCTCTTCAAATTTTTCAAGCTTGCTAGTAAGTGCATCCAAACCCCGTTTCTGATATTCTTTGCATTTTTGAAGTCCTAGTAGCATAAGTAAGCTATTTTTAACTATTTGATGAGCTATAATGGATGTTCAAAAATGTACCCATGTATGACATGCATGTATTTTGATGTTTTATGGAAGAATATGAAAGCTTGATGTAGTAGAAACATCTTTTGCTAAGTGATTTTCCATGAAAATGCATGTAGGGACTAGTTTGTAAAAGTTTTGAGTTTGGTCATACATGTGTGATTTAGTGAGAATTGATGAATGCTTTAGTTGTGTAAGTGACTTGGCTAAGCATGTAAAGATAGAAAGTTGAATAAAAATCACTTTACGAGCCTTGGGGAAAAAGTGTAATTATGAGAAAAATTAGGGGCAAAAGAGTAATTTTGCCAAAGTATGAGATAAGTGTCAATTTAGTCAATGTGTGCATTGACTGAGCTAATTTATTCATTATAGATCAAGAAAGACGAAGCCCGGATCAAAACTGAGGCAAGAGCAAGGTGGTGGACTAAATTGCACGTTTCTATACTTTTGAGTATCTAGGTAAGTTTATGCGTAAATAATGCATTTATACTTACACATTCTTAATTCTAATTAGTGTGTAGCATGAATGAGAATGATTGAGAACCCATGTGGTTCAAGTGGAATAAATGTGGTAGACATTTTGAATGGATGAATGATTGAGTAAGTAGATATGTGAATGTGTAGTGATAATGCTAAATGGTGGGCTAAGTGCGATACCATCTTAAGGCATATTGACGATGAGCTGGCTATGTGTGATGCTATCGTTAGGCATATTGTTTAGTGGGCTATGTGCGAAACAACTATGATGACCTTTGTGGTAGGCTAAGTGCGATACTACCTTATTAATTGATTGTGGTGGGCTAAGTGCGAAACCACCGAGACATGAGCTGTGTGGATTAGCTGCGTGGTTGCATTATTGAGTAAAGTAGCGGTGTGGATGTAGTATCAAGAAATAATGATGTGGTGTATTTTGTGTAAATGTGATATTGAATGCAGGGGTGCATTTCAATGGTTATGAGTATGTCACTCATGATGTGTTGGGAATGTGGTATGGGATAGAAAGAGTAAGCATAGTTGTACATTATATGTTAGTATAATGCTAATTGTTGTTTAGCTTATACTATGATGTTTATTTGTTTATGTGTAAACTTACTAAGCTTAAAGGTTACTCTTTTACTTTCCCCTTCTCTTATAGAGTAAAAGAGTTGAATCGAGATACGTGGATCAAGTGGAAGATCGCCCACACTATCAGCACACTCTGGTACATGAGACTCAATGTTTTGTATATGGCATGTATAGGGGCTAGACAAGTTAGTGAATTTTGTTGTAAATGGTTAAGATGTGTTGGCCTTGAGATGGATAATCTATTTTGCATAATGCCATAGTTGTTGCCTACTTTATTATATGAAAAAGATGCAATTATGCATGTAAGATTGCACTTCAATATGAGTTGTTTATGGATGTGTTGAATGAGTGCATGTTGTGTATGCTAGAGGGATGAAAAGAACTTGGCATATAGCTTTGTTCTTGTCCATGTGGATAGACACACGGACGTGTGTCTAGGCCATGTGTGACACACGGTCAGCCCATGGGCGTGTGACTTGGCCGTGCATCCCCTGCATGTTTGCAATTTAAGTCAAAATAGACCACGATTTAGTCACACGGGCGTGTGTATAGGTTGTGTGAGTTTAATTAGTGTTGGCCACGGGCTAGCCACATGAGCGTGTGACTAGGCTTTGAGGCCGTGTGTATGTAGTCAGTGTCTACCACGGGTGGTGAACATGGACGTGTGTGACTACCCACGGGCGTGTATCATCTGACACGGGTGTGTGGCCCCTGTCTAGATGGAGAAGATTTTTAAAGATCGTAAGAGTTTCCGATATGATCTCGAGAGTTCTTGTGTGTATGAGTGAGGCCTCGTAAGTTGAGAATGAGGTTGTTGAGGTGACTAGACAGTAGTCTCGATGAGCCTAAGTGGCGATCAAGTGGTTTTATTACTGTAACACTTCGGGCTCGGTTCTGGCGTAGAACTCGGGTAAAGGGTATTACAATCGACACATGAAACACAATGTGAATCTTTTCCAATTCTGATGGTAAAGCTAGTCATATGCCACTGGCCTTATTCGTTCAATAATCTCATACGGCCCGATGAATCGCGGACTCAACTTGCCTTTGCGACCAAATAGAAGTATTTTCTTCCATGGGGACACTTTCAGAAACACTTTATCACCGATATGAAATTCTATATCTTTCCGTTTCAAATTCGCGTACGATTTCTGTCGATCTGAAGCTGTTTTCAAACAGTCGCAAATTATTTTCCTTTCTCTTTAGTTTCTCTAATCAAATAAACCCCGTGAATTTGTTTTTCGCTAAGCTCGGTCCAGTACAAAGGAGTTTGGCATTTGTGACCATACAATGCTTCGTATGGTGCCATCTTTATGCTCGGTTGAAAACTGTTATTATTCGTAAATTCAACCAACAGAAAATATTTCTCCCAGTTACGTTTGAACTCTAAAACACAACATCTGAGCATATCTTCGAGAATCTAAATTACTCTCTCAGACTGACCGCTAGTTTGTGGATGAAAAGTTGTACTGAAATTCAACTTCGTACCCAGAGCTTCTTGTAAGCTGAAGCAAACCTGAAGGTACTTGATGCTTGGTTTTCACTTGCTGAAAAATAAAACATGTAACACCCCTAACCCGTAACCGTTGCCGAACTAGGGTTAAGAGGCATTACTAACATTTCCGAACATTTCATATCATTTTACAACACAAAGTCAATCATCATTGAAACATATCATTGAAACATGTGTTAGAAAGGGGTCGGGAGTAAACAGAACACATACGAAAATTTTTAGAATTTTAAGGATTTTTCAAAACTGCAGATGTCACACACCCGTGTGGGTAGGCCATATTCCTCACACGACCTTGGACATGCCCGTGCGTCCAAGCCGTGGCAAAACAGGGCATACATACTGACTTGTTCACATGGCCTGAGACACACCCGTGTGCCTCACCCGTGGTCGACACTGACTTGCATCACACAGCCAGTAACACACCCGTGTGTTCAGCCCATGGTCGAGCCTGACTTGTTTCAATTGGCAAACTTAAACAACACGGTCGAGCCACATGCCCGTGTGATCAACCGTGTGGACAATTACAGGTCATTTACAAGGACAAACTTGCCTCCCAAACTTAGGATCACCTACAAGCCTCAATCACATGCATTTATACCTCAATTGACAACCAAATCCTATCAATATATGCACCAATTGACCATCAACTATATCATTTATTATCATACTCAATTTCCATTCAAATAAATCTATTCCAAATACCAATTTTAACATACTAAAGCATATAAGTCTATCATCATATAATTCTTACTACGAGTTCACATTTATACCACAATTCTCATCAACTAATTAAGCATGAAACATACCATACTCATCATTTTTATAGCTCATATATAAGAACCAACATCATTCAACTTCCAAGTCAAATCACATGGCAAGGTCCAAACATTTCAAAACATGCCATATTAACTAGCCTATACATGCCATATTCAGTATACACATCTTTCGAAAGTACCAAAATAGATAGCCGATAGTGTGGTTGAGTCGCTGACGATCCCCGGATCCTAGCTACCTTTACTGACACTGTAAAACAGAGAAACACATCACACAGTAAGCTTTTAAAGCTTTGTAAGTTCGTAATATAATACATATTACTCAAAAATACAACATCAAGACATAAATAAACCATCACTTAGATAGATTCACAAAAAAACGTAATATCATCCTCCACTATATACTCATTCATCCCTCTATTCAACCTTAAACATTAACATCAACCACATAGGTTCGAAACATACCTTTACCAACACTTAGTTAACAAACGTTCTTGCTATTCAATGCTCGATACCATAATTAATTTACTGTTCATTATCTCTTCAATTCAATCGCATATTTAGTGCCCAATTCATAGCCGAAGCTTAAATAACGTCGCACACTTAGTGCCATAATATAGAACCGAACTTAATTCGGTATCGCACACACATTGCCAATCAAAAAGACGAAGCTTCTATTATCTCACACACACAGTGCTAATCATCTCGGTCTCATTTCTAAATACGCACACTTAGTGCCACCTAACTCGATTCCACACACAACATTACTAATCCAATAATCACATAACTATTCATTTCAAAGCATTTAAAAAATAATTTAAGAACACATATTATATCCGAACTTACCTCGGACGTAGAAATACCGAGACTAGTCGATTAATCGAGTACTTTGTCTGTAACACCCCTAACCTGAAATCGTCTCCGAAATAGGGTTAAGAGGCATTACCGGACAACAGGATTATTTATAGCCCAATTACGACACAAAATCAATCATCATCATAATACATCAAACATAAACAAATAGTCCTTTTTAAGGCGTATAAGACCTTAAACACATGCTAGGGAGAGGTCGGGAATAAACCGAACACACACAGAAATTTTTGAACATTTTAAAATTTTATTCTAAGATTCAGGGGATACACGCCCGTGGGAGGAGACCGTGTGCCCTCCACGGCTTCTATACACCCCCGTGTGTCCTCTCGTGTCCATATACTGACTATACCAACACGGTCACTAGGCATGCCCGTGTGCCATGGCCGTGTACTCTTAGCTAGCTACTGATTTGTACACCACGGCTAGCTGACACCCCGTGTCGAGGCCGTGTGCTACTAAGCTACATTCTGCCAATTCACCCATGGTCTTTAGGCACGCCTGTGTGCCCTAACCGTGTGACATTATAGGCCATTTACAAGGCCAAAATGCCACCCATAAGGGTCAAACCTACAAGCCATATTAACCAAGACATCTCATGCACTTGTTACCATCATAAACATACCAAAATAATCATTCAACCCATGCATTCAATACCAATTCCCACCATGACAATTTCATAAACTAAAACTCATATCATCACAAGCACAATTTATTCATTACCAAATATCATTCCTTTCAAATTCACTAATTCTTACTAGCATTTTACCAACACAAAGTTACCATTCATAAGTCAATTTCTCAGCTCAGAATCCATACCAGAAGATGCATCATATATATATACACCAAAGTCATTCATGCTAAAACTAGCACATATCTAGCCATATCTCATGGCTACTACAAATCTCAAACATGATTCAAAAGACCAACCTATACATGCCATATCTTAACTATGTACATCTTTCCAAATACCCCAAAATAGATTGTCGATAGTGTGACTGAGATGCTGACGATCCCCTGATCTTAGCTAGCTTTACTGACACTGCAAAGCAAAGAAACAAATCACACAGTAAGCTTTCCAAAGCTTAGTAAGTTCGACATACAATACAACTATCATATCAATTCAACCAATGTATATAATAAACAATCACATAAATCTATTATCTCGTATTCACGCCCTTTCATCCATAGCTAAAATACTCATTCCCTCAATCAAAGTTCTTTTATACTCATCAGCCACAAAGGTTTAATACGTACCTTAGCTACACATAGTTATTAAACCTCCAAGCTACTCAATGTTTGATACTACTTGTCGATCATCCTTAATTTTCATTCGTTTTGATCGCACACTCAGTGCTATATACATAATCGTAGCATATTTTCCATCGCACACTTAGTGCCTATTCTTTTAACCGACCTATCTCGGTGTTGCACACACAGTACCAAATCAATAAACCGTAGCTTTCATATCATCGCACACCCAGTGCCATTCATTTCTGTTTCGATTTACATTTTCGCACACTTAGTGCCATCAACTAAATCATGCACATAGCATATCAATTTCATACATATATACATATTCAATGCATAATACTAAAATGTATCTTAATAACATGTATTATATCCGAACTTACCTCGGACGTCGAACTATCGATGCGGTCGATTAATTGAGCACTTTATCTTTGCCTCGATCTCGATCCGAACTTCTCCTCTCTTGGTCTATATACAATCAAATTTAGTCCATTCAATCATCAAATCATTCATTTTAGTCCAAACACACATATTTAGGACATTTTACACAATAGCCCTCACATTTTCACATTTCGACACTTTAGTTGCTATTTCACAAAATCATCAAATACACAAAATTTCAATACACATGTGCTTAGCCGAATTCTTCCCATGCTAATACAAGCCCACACATTTCATTTATTTCACATTCTAGTCCTTCAAAATGCTATTTTCACAATTTAGCCCTAATTAACTAAATTCATCAAAAATTCAAGAACAACACATGTTCATTAAACACATATCTTTCATTTAACACCAATACTCATCACCAAGCTCACATACTCATCAATGGCACATCACAAAAACATCATCAATTCATGAAATTACAACATGGGTTAGTTAGAGCACGGAGCAACGATTACAAAAACGTAGAAATTATTGAAAACTGACCCAAAACATACCTTAATTTTGGCTTGATAGTAGTCGAATGTATGAGAGCTTTTAACCCTTCTTTTTCTTTTGAATTTCGGTGGAAGAATGCATGAAATAACGTCCATTTTCATATTATTATCATATTATAATTCTTTAATAAACACGTTCCCATTTTGACCTTATAATATAAGCTTATGAAACACATTTTCAAAGGTTAATATGGACTAATGCCGTCCACTATCTAAAGTAATGGCTAATTTTCCATATAAAACCTCCATCTTTTCAAAGCCACAACATATAAATACTCATAAATCAGCACACAGAATTTTCACACAGGCTATGTCATGTACTATTCACACAGAAAATATCATTAAAATATTTTTACAACCTCAGATTTGTGGTCTCAAACCATTGTTCCGACTAGGGTCTAAACCGGGATGTTACATTGTCTTTGCCTCGATCTCGACCCGAATATCTCCTTTCTTGGTCTATCCATATTCAAACTTAGCTCATTCAATCCCAATCCATTCAATTTAGTCCAAACACACATATTTAGGGCATTTTATAAAATAGCCCTCACATTTTCGCATTTCGACACTTTAGTCCCTATTTCATAAAATCATCAAATACACATAATTTCATTTCACCCATGCCTAGTCGAATTCTCCTTATATCCATACAAGCCCACACATTTCATTTATTTCACATTTTAGTCCTCAATTTCTTATTTTCACAATTAAGCCCAAATTACTTAATTTCACTAAAAATTCAAAGACAAAATATGTTAATCTTTCACCTATCTTTCATATTTCATCATCAGCTATCATAAAACTCAAACATTCATCAATGGCATATCTCAAAATAACCATTAGATTTTAAAATTAAAGCATGGGCTAGTTAGAACACAAAGCAAAGATCACAAAAACGTAGAAATCATCAAAAACTGAGTTGAAAACACATACCAATTTTGCCTAAGCTTGCTGAAACCTTAAAAGCTCATAAACCCTCCTTTCTTTTCTAATTTCAGTGGATAAAGATGAATATGGCTTTCTTTTTCTTATTTGTGTTATTAATATTAACTTAATACATAGTTTACCATTTTGCCCTTTGTTAAAACATTTTTATTTCATTCATTTAATGACCATTTATGTCCATCTCCACTACCAAAGGGCTAATTACCATATAAGGACTTCTCATTTAATAAGCCATGAGAAATAGACACTTTAACAATCAGCACACAGCTTTTATATTTTATGCGATTTAGTCCTTTTTGCTAATTTAGCACTCAATCAATAAAATTTTCACACAGAACTTTCACACATGCTCAATCACATATTAGAAACACAAAAAATAACATTAAAATATTTTTTCGACCTCAGATTTGTGGTCCTGAAACCACTATTTCGACTAGGGTCTAAACCGGGCTGTTACAACGCTCTCCCCCTTAGGGATTTTCGTCCCCGAAAATATTACCAGTGAATAGGTTTGGGTATTTCTCTCTCATAACATTCTTAGGCTCCCACGTAGCCTCTTCAACTCCGTGTTTGTGCCACAACACTTTCACTAAGGAAATTTTTTTGTTTCTCAACTCTTTGATCTCACGTGCCAAAATTCAAATCAGTTCTTCACTATACGACAAATCTGACTGAATCTCAACCTCAGTAGGAGCAATTACATGTGATGGATCAAATCTATATCGACGAAGCATCGATACGTGAAATATATTATGAATTTTCTCTAATTCAGGTGGCAACATCAATCTATAAGCAACTAGCCCAATTCGTTCGATAATCTCATACGGCCCGATGAACCTCGGACTCAACTTGCCTTTTCTGCCAAAACAAAGTATTTTCTTCCACGGAGATACTTTCAAAAACACTTTGTCTCCGACCTCAAATTCGATATCTTTTCGTTTCAAGTCTGCATAAGACTTCTGACGATCTGAAGTCGCTTTCAAACTGTCACGAATCATCTCGGATCTCTGTCAGATACAATAGATAGTGGCACCCCATACAATCTCACAATCTCAAAAATATACAAGTTGGCTAACTTATCAAGTGAAAAATCTGTTCTCACTGGAATAAAATGAGCTGATTTCGTCAATCTGTAAACTATCACCCAGATTGCATCTTTCTTTCTCGAAGATAAAGGTAGTCCTGACATAAAGTCCATCGTGATTCTCTCCCATTTCCACTCAGGAATCATAATCAATTGTAATATACCGGATGGAACCTGATGTTCAGATAAAGTTTGTCAGATTGAGCCGTTATGCCTGGGAGTGTATATCAACTGAAGCTATTATGTGCAAAAGATTTGAAGACGGTCTGAATGAGGACATAATGTTACTTGTTGGCATTCTTGAAATCAAAGAGTTTGTGGTGCTAGTCGAGCGAGCTTGCAAAGCTGAAGAGCTCAGAAAAGAGAAAAGAAAGGCTGAAATTGAGCTAGAGACACTCGTAAAAGATCATCGAGTAGGACTTTCCATTCAGTGCCTAAGAAGTTCAGAGATGACTTCAGCCGACAAAAAACTACTTCAGACTTGTCTAGGCGAGATGGACCACCAGTGAGTTCCCGAGCCACTTCGATGGCTAGTGTTGGTAATGCTCAGCAGAATCGAGTTGAATGCAAGCATTGTGGTAAATGGCATTCTGGGAGTTGTAGATTCCGAGATCGGTCCTGTTTTAAATTTGGATCGTCAGATCATTTTATTAGAGAGTGCCCAATGTTAGCCGAGTAAAATACGGCTTAGAATACTAAACCGAGCAGCACACCAGCACGGGGCAAACCACCCAGACATTCAGGTAATGTAGGTGGCAGTTAGAGAGGGACGAAGGACATTGCAGTTCGATCAGAGGCTCGAGCTCCAGCTAGAGCTTATGCTATACGAGCCAGAGAGGATGCTTCTTCCCCAGATGTCATTACCGGTACTTTCACACTTTATGATACTATTGTGATTCCATTGATTGATACTGGTTCGACTCATTCATATGTGTGTAAAACTCTAGTATCCAGTAAGACACTGCCAGTTGAGTCTACTGAGTTTGTGATCCATGTGTCCAACCCTTTGGGTAGATGTGTTCTTGTTGATAAAGTGTGTAAAGGTTGCCCGTTGATGATTCGAGATTCCCGCTTTCCAGCTGATTTAATGTTGTTGCCCTTCGACGAGTTTGATATAATTTTGGGAATGGATTGGTTAACTTTGCATGATACAGTAGTGAATTGCAAAAGAAAGTTCATTGATTTGAGATGTCAGAACGGTGAGACCATCCAAGTTGAATCTAGTGATTTAAATGGGTTACCTGCCGTAATATCCTTGATACTAGCCCGAAAGTATGTGAGAAAAGGATGCGAAGCTTATTTGGCCTATGTATTGGATAATAAAGTGTCTGAAAAATAGATTGAATCTGCACCGTTTGTGTGTGAATACCCAGATGTGTTTCCTGAAGAATTACCAGGTTTACCACCAGTACGAGAGATTGAGTTTGGCATTGAATTAGTACCGGGGATGACTCCGATTTCGATAGCTCTGTATCGGATAGCACCTAATGAGTTGAAAGAGTTGAAAGCACAGTTGCAAGAGTTGACAGATAGGGGCTTTGCACGACCGAGTTTCTCTCCTTGGAGTGCACCAGTTTTGTTTGTGAAAAAGAAAGACGGGACTATGCGAATGTGTATTGATTATCGGCAGCTGAATAAAGTGACAATAAAGAATAAATACCCGTTGCCTCGAATTGATGATTTGTTTGAGCAGTTAAAAGGGGCTTCAGTGTTCTCAAAGATAGATCTGAGATCAGGTTATTATTAGTTGCGAGTCAGAGATACAGATGTGCCAAAGACTACATTTTGGACGAGGTACGGACATTTTGAGTTTCTGGTTATGCGTTTTGGACTTACTAATGCACCTGTTGTTTTTATGGATATGATGAATCGGGTTTTCAGACAGTTTTTGGATCGGTTTGTAGTAGTGTTTATTGATGATATACTGATCTATTCCAAAGATGAAACCGAGCATGCCGAGCATTTGAGATTAGTGCTACAAACTTTGCAACATCGACAGTTGTATGCAAAGTTTAGTAAGTGTGAGTTCTAGATGAATGAAGTCAGCTTCCTGGGTCATGTTGTTTCAGCGTCAGGTATTCGGGTTGATCCAAACAAAATATCAGGTATACTTGATTGGAAGCAACCAAAGAATGTTTTCGAAATTCAAAGCTTTCTGGGACTTACGGGATACTACAGACGATTCGTCAAAGGTTTTTCCATGATAGCTACACCTTTGACAAAGCTACTACAGAAAGATGTCAAGTTCGAATGGTCGGAAAAGTGTCACAAAAGTTTCGATCAGTTGAAAGCCCTTTTAACCGAAGCTCCAGTGTTAGCTCAACCTGAATCGGGTAAAGAATTTATTGTTTTCAGTGATGCTTCTTTGAATGGGTTGGGTTGTGTTTTGATGTAGGAAGGCAAAGTCATAGCCTACGCTTTGAGACAATTGAAGCCTCATGAAAGAAATTATCCGACTCATGATTTAGAACTAGCAGCCATTGTTTTCGCTTTGAAAATATGGCATCATTACTTGTTCGGCGAAAAAATGTCATGTTTATTCAGATCACAAAAGTCTGAAGTACTTAATGACTCAGAAAGATTTGAACTTGAGACAACGCAGATGGTTAGAACTGTTGAAAGACTATGAATTAGTGATTGACTACCATCCGGGGAAAGCTAACGTTGTTGCAGATGCCTTAAGTCGAAAGTCATTGTTTGCTCTTCGTGCATTGAACGCACATATGGTTATGTCTGGTGATGGTTTGATCATAACCGAGTTGAAAGCAAGACCGATGTTTATTCAGCAAATTTGTTGTACACAAAAAATTGACAAAGACTTGATTGCTAGACGAGTTCAGTGTGAAAATGATACAGAGTCAGAGTTTCGAATTGATGCAAATGATTGTTTGAATTTCAAAGGCCGAATATGTGTTCCGAAGAATGTGGATTTGATTCAAATGATTTTGAATGAGGCTCATAATAGTCGACTATCGATACATCCGGGAAGCACGAAAATGTATAATGATTTGAAACAGTTCTATTGGTGGCCTGGCATGAAACGGGATATATCTGAATTTGTTTCAAAGAGCTTAATTTGTCAGCAAGTAAAAGCCGAGCATCAAGTGCCTTCTGGGTTACTTCAGCCGATCATGATACCTGAATGGAAATGGGATAGAATCACTATGGATTTTGTATCCGGTTTGCCTCCGACACCGAGCAAGAAAGATGCTGTCTGGGTTGTAGTAGATCGATTGACCAAATCAGCTCACTTTGTGCCGGTTTGTATAGACTATTCACTTTATAAACTTGCTGAGTTGTATGTATCTTAAATTGTGAGATTACATAGTGTACCGAGTTCCATTGTTTCAGACAGAGACCTGAGATTCACATCGCGATTTTGGAAGAAGTTGCAAGATGCTTTAGGTACTAAACTCCACTTTAGTACAGCCTTTCATCCGCAGACAGACGGTCAGTCTGAACGAACCATTCAGATACTTGAGGACATGTTGAGATGTTGCGTCCTCGAGTTTGAAGGTACTGGGAAAGATACTTATCTTTGATTGAATTTGCTTATAATAATAGTTTTCAATCGAGTATCAAAATGGCACCTTACGAAGCTCTATATGGCCGCAAGTGTCGTACATCGTTATACTGGACCGAGCTCAGTGAAAATAAGATACACGGGGTAGATTTGATTGAAGAGGCAGAACAGAAAGTGGCTATAATCAGAGATAGTTTGAAAGCTGCCTCGGATCGTCAAAAGTCCTACGCCGATTTGAAATCTAAAGACATTGAGTTTTAGGTTGGAGATCGAGTATTCTTGAAAGTTTCTCCGTGGAAGAAAGTACTCCGATTTGGTCGAAAAGGCAAACTAAGTCCGAGATTCATCGGACCGTACGAGATCATCGAACGAATTGGGCCTGTTGCTTATAGATTGAAGTTGCCCTCTGGATTAGAAAAGATACATAACGTATTTCACGTTTCGATGCTTCGTAAATATAGATCAGATCCGTCACATGTGATTGCTCCGTCTGAGATTGAAATCCGATCCGATATGTCGTATGAGGAAGAACCGATCCGTATTTTAGCTCGGGAAATGAAAAACTTGAGAAACAAAAGTATTCCATTAGTGAAAGTACTATGGAATAGGCACGGAGTTGAAGAGGCTACGTGGGAGCCTGAGGATTCAATGAGGCAACAATATCCGACTTTGTTTAACGGTAAGATTTTCGGGGACGAATATCCCTAATGGGGGAGAGTTGTAACAGTCCGAATTTGACCCTAATCGGAACGGTGGTTTCGGGACCACGAATCCGAGTCTAAAATATTTTTAAATATTATATTTTGTGCTTATTATATGTGAATTAATGTGTGTGAAAGTTTCGTAGAAAAATTTAATCGTTTGTGTGCTTAACTAAATAAAAGGACTTAATCGCGTAAAGTGTAAAAGTTGCAAACTATAGTGAAATGTGCTAAAATGATTATGGCTTTTTAATATGGAGTATCAAAAGGGAAATTAACCCATTTTTATGTGTAGTGGGCGGCATATATCAATAATAACCGTAGTATTATTTGTTTATATATTAAAGTAAAAAGGTTAATTTAGTAATCCAACAATTACATAATATATGTTAATTAAAACAAAAAAATAAACATCTTTACTCCATCTTTCTCTTGGCCGAATATTGAAGAAAGAAAAGGGAGCTAAGTTCTTTGATTTTCAGTTACTTTCCAAGCCAAATTCAAGGTAAGTCTTTAGTTGGTTTTTGTAAATTATTACGTTTTTGAGATCGTTGCTTCGAACCGTAGCTGACCCATGTTAGAATTTTTAAATCTAAGCATGCTTAATGTTCAGCCATTGATACGTTCATGTGATTTTTATGTTTGATGATGTTAAATTAAAGATATGTTAAAGATTAGTATGTTTTGTATTAGAAGTTTTGGTGAAATTGAGTATTTAGGACTAATTTGTAAAAATAAATTGTTAGAGGGGCTTATTTGCAAAATAAATGAAAGAAATGGACTTGTATAGTCCCTATGCATATTCGACCCTTGAGTGGTATTGAGAAATCTTGTGTATTTTGTATTTTGTGCAAATAGGACTAAATTACAAAAATGTGAAACAATAGGGGTAAAATGGTAATTTGATTGTTTATGTGTTTGGGACTAAATTGAAATAAAATGTACTTGAATGAGCTGAATTTTAATGTGTTTAGATCAAGAACAAAGAAAAACGGATTTAGATTGGGGGAAGGCAAAGGTTACCGAATAGCCGGTCTACGTTGTCCGTCGACAGTCGAGGTAAGTCTTTAAGCAAATATACGTCGAAAAATTATTTATGTGACTTAATGAATGATGAAATTTAAATATTTTGTGGATATATATACGAAATTGCCGAATGTTGGTGGTGTGATATTGGATTAATGTTATTTATTTAATGTGATGTGAATAAGCTTATTCGAATTTGATATGCGATAGTATTATGGAATGTATGGGGTATATGTGATCTTGGTATTAATAAGGGTTTAAGGAATGGTTAATTATGCTGATATTCGGGCTTCGAGCCTAGCAGGCCTTGTGCCGGTGATCTATATCGGGCTAAATGCCTAGCAAGCCTTGTGCCGGTGAATCTTATCGGGCTTATTGCCTAGCAGGCTAAATGCCGGTGTTTAAATCTCGGACCTTGAGTCTAGCAGGCTTAGTGCCAGTGTGTGTGTGATTCGGGCTAATGCCTAGCAGGTTCTATACCGGTGAACTGAAATTCCGAGCTCAGAGCATGTAACAACAAAGTTATGAAACAAATCGAGAAAGTCTAAGCTTTTGAAAATGAATCATGTTAATTCGGCCTTGAGGTATGTGTTTTGTTTTCATACTTAAATGTTGCATACGATGTTAATGAGCAAATAATATGAGGAAGCAAATGTGTTATACATTGGTTGTTGGAAATTATAAATATGTTATGCCATGTGGAGATTGATTACTTGAAAGCATGAGAGTGATTGAAAATGTTTATGTAAGTATATCTATACTTATATATGTGTTGGTATATTCGGTGAATGGTGTACTTTGGTAAGAAAATGAAAGTTGTTGGGTTAAATGAAATAATGGTATTCGGCTATGGTGAATTTTTAAGTTAAACTATGTATTTCTAATGTCTTGAATTGTTTGTTAGAAATGCTTGGATGAGTGGTGTTATAATGTACTTGCTTAAGACTTACTAAGCTAGTAAGCTTACCTTGTGTGTGTTCGTTGTTTCGTTTTATAGATTTTGATCAAGCTACGAGCTTCGGGGATCGTCACTGAAGTCACTCACACTATCGACTCACGTTGGTACTTATTATGTTTAGGCTTTTATCCTTAAGGCATGTATAGGCTAGTATTTATTTTGGATTAATTTTGAAATTGTATATATATTAAGCCATGCGAATATGGCTTGATTATAATATATATTAGCTTGAGTGTATTCGATCATGGTCTAAGATTGTTTTGGAAGTATGTTTTATGCTATAAACTGTGTGAAGGATGTATGTTTGTTTTGGCAATGTGAAGTATTATGTATGATTTAATAATGTGAGTTGGCTATATAGGTTTGGTTTTGAATTGATAATTGAGGTAAGTGTTTCAGGTTAATTTTGCTAGCCGAATTGATGAAAAGCCATTTGGTTTTGTGTGATATTTTGGTACAATGCATAATACGTGTAATAGACATGAATTGATTCGGCATTGTACTTATTAATTTGGATGAATTAGTTGGATTTCATGAATCATATTATAAATATGTTGTATTGGTTCTATGATTACTTAATAAGTCAATTAAATGCATGGTTATATTCGACTAGTAAAATTTATTTATTAAGCTATGCCTATGAATTCATTGGTTGTGAAATGATCTACTTTGTTATGTTTAGGAAATGGCATAATTTGTACTTGCTATGTGATTAACTTTGATAGCCGAATGAATAAGGAAATGAATTTGCTAAGTGTGTATAAATTTTGATATGACGGTTAGCCTATAATGTTATTATGGATAGCTTTGCATTGAACTCTATTATTGATTTGGTAAAAATATTTAGATATAGTTTTGACATTAGGAAATATGCATATGGTATAATGATATATTAAGTATGTTTGGTCATATTTTATATCACCTATACCGTTTAAATGAATGAGCAATTTAGTAGTGAAATATGATTTGTTTGATGTCTAAATTGTACATGTGCGAAAGCTTTATAATAATAGATTGATACCCAATTAATGAAATAGTTGTTTTGTTATATGTTCTGTATATGATATGTTTTGATATATGCTAGAATATGTTTTAATTAAGTTATGAGCATTGAGATGATTAAACTCGAGTTGAGATAATAATGATTTTCTGTATGAACTGTGATATGACCAGTAATGTCTCGTAACCTTAATTCGGCGATGGATACGAGTTAGGGACGTTACAGAGACGACTTACTCATCGATCTTTTTTCATCTCTAGCCTCAGAATCGGCTTTCTTCTTTTCTTTGCTAAGCTCCTCGACTTTGCAGGCTCTTTCAACTAACACAACAAATTCATTTAAGTCAAGTATTCCAACCATCAATTTAATGTCTTCATTCAACCCTTCAATAAAACATTTACACATAGTAGCTTCAGTTGAAACACATTCTCTTGCATATTGGCTCAATCTCACAAACTCCCATTCATACTCCGTAACTGACATACAGCCCTGCTTCAGTTCTAGAAACTCTTTACATTTTTTATCTATGAAACGTTGATTGATATACTTCTTTCGGAATTCAACTTGATAGAAATCCCAGGTGATTCTCTCTCTCGGAACCACATATATCAATGTCTTCCACCAGTTATATGCTGTATCTCTCAACAAGGAAACAACACATTTAATGCACTCATCAGGAGTCAATGACATGTCATCAAACACTCGGACTGTATTCTCTAGCCAAAACTCAGCTCGTTCAGCATCATCATCAACTGTGGCTCTAAACTTCAGCCCCATACTTTCGAATCTTATC
Organism: Gossypium australe; assembly: GCA_005393395.2. NCBI lineage: Eukaryota > Viridiplantae > Streptophyta > Magnoliopsida > Malvales > Malvaceae > Gossypium > Gossypium australe. The sequence continues at coordinate 35,352,767 of CM016619.1, forward strand.
CACGAGAGGCTTATTCAATCGGATCGGATCCGTCGCTTGTGGCACAATAGGCACTTGTGGGGGTGGAGGTGGTGGAGCAGCCAGATTCGTTCGAATGAACTCCGAAAACCATTCACTAATCATTTGGAAGAAGGCTTGCTTAGCCTCTCCCTCTTGGTTACTAACCTTCGACCTAGATTTGGCCGGCGCTGTCCCTTAAGCGGGAGAAGGCGCATTGCTCTCTACATCATCAGCAACTGCTCGATTGGGATTCATTTACTATACGAAAATATATTTTTAACTGTCAGGATTCATCACACTATCGCAATTATATGCATGACATGTATAGCTAGACTCACACGTGCTACGTTAGTATGAGAATCGACTAAACCGTAGCTCTGATACCAATAAAATGTAACACCCCTAACCCGTAACCGTTGCCGGACTAGGGTTAAGAGGCATTACTAATCATTTTCGAACATTTCATATCATTTTACAACACAAAGTCAATCATCATTGAAACATATCACAACTTAAATGTATAACACATTAATGAGGTCTACAAGACCTTAAACATGTGTTAGAAAGGGGTCGGGACTAAACCGAACACATACAAAAATTTTTAGAATTTTAAAGATTTTTCAAAACTGCAGAGGTCACACGTCCGTGTGGGTAGGCTGTGTGCCTCACACGGCCTCGGACACGCCCGTGCATCCAAGTAGTGGCAAAACAGGGCATACATACTGACTTGTTCACACGGCCTGAGACACGCCCGTGTGCTTCACCCGTGGTCGACACTGACTTACATCACACGGCCAGTCACACGCCCGTGTGTCCAACCCGTGGTCGAGCCTGACTTGTTTCAATTGGAAAACTTAAACAACACGGTCGAGCCACACGCCCGTGTGCTCAATCGTGTGGACAATTATAGGCAATTTACAAGGCCAAACTTGCCTCCCAAACTTAGGATCACCTACAAGCCTCAATCACATGCATTTATACCTCAATTGACAACCAAATCCTATCAATATATGCACCAATTGACCATCAATTATATCATTTATTATCATACTCAATTTCCATTCAAATAAATCTATTCCAAATACCAATTTTAAAATGCTAAAGCATATAAGTCTATCATCATATAATTCTTACCACAAGTTCACATTCATACCACAATTCTCATCAACTAGTTAAGCATGAAACATATCATATATAAGAACCAACATCATTTAACTTCCAAGCCAAATCACATGGCAAGGTCCAAACATTTCAAAACATGCCATATTAACTAGCCTATACATGCCATATTCAATATACACATCTTTTAAAAGTACCAAAATAGATAGCCGATAGTGTGATTGAGTCGCTGACGGTCCTCGGATCTGAGCTACCTTTACTGACATTGTAAAACAGAGAAACACATTACACAGTAAGCTTTTAAAGCTTAGTAAGTTCGTAATATAATACATATTACTCAAAAATACAACATCAATACATAAATAAACCATCACTTAGATAGATTCACAACAAAACGTAATATCATCCTCCACCATATACTCATTCATCCATCTATTCAACCTTAAACATTAACATCAACCACATAGGTTCGGAACATACCTTTGTCAACACTTAGTTAACAAACGTTCTTGCTATTCAATGCTCGATACCATAATTAATTCACTGTTCACTATCTCTTCAATTCAATCGCGCACTTAGTGCCCAATTCATAGTTGAAGCTTAAATAACGTCACACACTTAGTGCCATAATATAAAACCAAACTTAATTCGATATCGCACAGACAGTGCCAATCAAAGAGCTGAAGCTTCTATTATCTCGCACACACAGTGCTAATAATCTCAGTCTCATTTCTAAATATGCACACTTAGTGCCACCTAACTCGATTCCACACACAACATTACTAATCCAATAATCACATAACTATTCATTTCATAGAATTTAAACATAATTTAAGAACACTTATTATAACCGAACTTACCTCGGACGTAGAAATACCGAGACTAGTTGATCAATCAAGTACTTTGTCTTTGCCTCGATCTCGATCTGAATATCTCCTTTCTTGGTCTATACATATTCAAATTTAGCTCATTCAATCACCAATTCATTCAATTTAGTCCAAACACACATATTTAGGGAATTTTACAAAATAGCCCTCACATTTTTACATTTTGACACTTTAGTCCCTATTTCATAAAATCATCAAATACACATAATTTCATTTCACCTATGCCTAGCCGAATTCTCCTTATATCCATACAAGCCCACACATTCCATTTATTTCACATTTTAGTCCTCCAATTTCTTATTTTCACAACTAAGCCCAAATTACTCAATTTCACTAAAAATTCAAAGACAAAATATGTTAAACTTTCACCTATTTTTCATATTTCATAATCAACTATCATAAAACTCAAACATTCATCAATGGCATATCTCAAAATCACCATTAGATTCTAAAATTAAAGCATGGGTTAGTTAGAACACAAAACAATGATCACAAAAACGTAGAAATCATCAAAAATCGAGTTGAAAACACATACCAATGGAAGCCTAAGCTTGCCGAAACCTTCAAAGCTCATAAACCCTCCTTTCTTTTCTAATTTCGGTGGATAAAGATGAATATGGCTTTCTCTTTCTTATTTGTGTTATTAATATTAACTGAATACATAGTTTACCATTTTGCCCTTTGTTAAAACATTTTTATTTCATTCATTTAATGACCATTTATGTCCATCTCCACTACCAAAGGGCTAATTACCACATAAGGACTTCTCTTTTAATAAGCCATGCGAGATAGACACTTTAACAATCAGCACACAACTTTTACATTTTATGCGATTTAGTCCTTTTTGCTAATTAATCACTCAATCGATAAAATTTTCATATAGAACTTTCACACATGCTTAATCACATATTAGAAACACCAAAAATAACATTAAAATATTTTTCCGACCTCAAATTTTTGGTCTCAAAACCACTATTCCGACTAGGGTCTAAACCGGGCTGTTACAAAACACTTCGATACAAACTCAGAAATATCTCGTTTCATACCAGACCACCAATACAATTTCTTCAAATCATTTTACATTTTAGTAATCTTAGGATGGGTGGGTAAACAACCACTATGTGCCTCGTACAAAATTATTTGAATCAGCTCTTGATTTTTCGATACGCAAATTCTATCTCGGAACATTAAACAATCCTCGGATCTGATTTTGTACTCTAAATCACTAGTCGATTCGTATTGCACTCTTTTGGCTTGAATATCACTATCACATGTCCGAGCTTTATAAATTTGCTGTAGAATACTGGTTTAGCTTTTAACTCAGCTAAAATCGGACCATCATCAGATAACATCAACTGTGTATTCATTGCTCTCAAGGCAAACAACGATTTTCTACCCAAAGCATCTGCGACTACATTCGCTTTACCCAGATGATAATCAATCACTAACTCATAATTTTTCAATAGCTCAAGCCATCTCCGTTGTTGCAAATTTAAATCTTTCTGAGTCATAGTATACTTTAAGCTTTTATGATCAGTAAAGATGTGACATTTTTAACCGCACAAATGACGACGCCAAATTTTCAATGCAAAAACTATAGTGGCCAACTCTAAATCGTGCGTCGGATAGTTCTTTTCTTGCGGCTTCAACTGTCTGGAAGCATAAGCTATCACTTTTCTTTCTTACATCAATACGCAACCCAAACCATTCAATAATGAATCACTGTAAATTACGAATTCTTTACCTGACTTAGGCTATACTAAAACTGGTGCCTCTGTCAATAATGCTTTCAACTGTTCGAAACTCTACTGACACTTCTCAGACCATTTGAACCTTACATCTTTCTAAAGTAATTGAATTAGTGGTGTTGCAATCATAGAGAATCCTTTCACAAAAAGTCGATAATAGCTAGCTAGTCCTAGAAAAATTCAGACTTCAGATACATTTCTCGGATGTTTCCAATCTATAATTGCAAAAATCTTGCTCAGGTCAACTATAATACATTAGGCCGAAATAATATATCCCAGAAATCCAACCTCTCGGAGCCAAAACTCACATTTGCTGAATTTAGCGAATAATTGCTTGTCTCTTAAAGTTTGCAACACCATTCTCAAATGCTTGGCATGCTCGGACTTATCTCGAGAGTAGATTAGAATGTCATCAATGAACACAACAACAAATCTGTCTAAATATTGTCTAAATATACAATTCATCAAATCCATAAAAATGGTAGGAGCATTAGTTAGTCCAAAAGGCATAACAAGGAATTCATAGTGTCCGTACCTCGTTCTGAACGTAGTTTTCGACAGATCTGAGTCTTGAACTCGCAACTGATAATAGGCCGATCTCAAGTCAATCTTTGAAAACACTGTTGCACCTTTCAACTGGTCAAATAAAGCATCTATTCTCGATAACAGATACTTATTCTTTATTGTAACCTTGTTGAGCTGACAAGAATCAATACACATTTTCATGGACCCGTCTTTCTTCTTAACAAGCAATACTGGCCCACCCCAGGTCGAAAAACTCGATCATGCAAAACCTCTATCTGTTAACTCTTGCAATTGACCTTTCAACTCTTTCAACTCTATCAGAGCCATTCTATACGGAGCTATAGATATCGGTGAAGTTCCTGGTACTAATTCAATAGCAAATTCAACCTCTCTGATAGGTGGCAACCTTGATAATTCTTCAGGAAACACGGATATCCAAAACATAAGCAAGATAAGCTTCCCAACCTTTTCTAAAACAACTCTGAGCTGACACAGACGAAATCACAACAGGCAACCCATTCGAATCATTTGATTTAATCCGAGGAATTTCATTATTCTGACATTTTAATTCTGTAATCTTTTGTCTACAGTTCACAATAGCATCATGCAGAGTCAAATAATCCGTTCCTAGAATTACATCGAACTCATCAAATGGCAAAAGCATCAAGTCAGTCGGAAAACAGTAACCCCGAGTCATTAAAGGACAGTTCTTGCAAACTTTATCAACTAGAACATACTTGCCTATGGGGTTCGATACTTGCCTATGGGGTTCGATACTTTAACAATCTCTTATTAAACACCAAACTCATACATATATACGAGTGTATCGATCTATGGTCAATTAAAGAAATCACACTAGTATCAGAAAAAGAGAACGTATCGTTAATAACATTTGGGGACGACGCTTCTACGTGAGCACGAATAGCGTAGGCTCTAGCAGGTGCTCTGGCATCAAATCTCATAGCTAAGTCTCTAGTCATACCTCTAGCACTAGATACATTCCCCGTATTTTTTGGTGGTCTACCTCTCGCATTCGTATTGCTTGACCTTACATTCTGAACTTTTTTTTTTCTCTGATAACTTTGGATAGTCTCAAATAAAGTGATCTAGTGAACCACATTTGAAACAAGCTTTAATACTCTTATTGCAACATTCACCAAAATGTCGTCTCCCGCACTATTGACACTCGGGTTTGTTATTTCTCACACTACCAACACTCGAGATAGATGTAGCTTGAGCTTTAGAATTCACAGTTTGATTTTCATGATCTCTATTTTGATACCCCAATGATGCATTAGATCTACTGTATGAATCTAAAAATTTCTTTGATGAAGAATGAGAAGGTTTCTTCATCGATATTTTCCTCGAACCTTTAGCCTCTAAATCAACTTTATTCTTTTCTCGGCTAAAGTCTTCATCTTTGCAAGCCCATTCAACTAACACAACAAATTCTTTTAAATCTAATATCCCAACCAGAAGTTTAAAGTCTTCATTCAGCCCATCAGCAAATCACTTGCACATTATCTCTTCAGTAGAAACATACTCTCGAGCATATTTAATTAACCGTACAAATTCTCTTTCATACTCGGTTACGGTCGTACAGCCTTGTTTCAATTCTAGAAATTCTTTATGCTTTTGATCAAGGAACCATTGATTGATGTATTCCTTCCAGAACTCGGTTTGAAAGAACTCCTAAGTGACTCTCTCTGTTGGCACCACTGATACTAACGTATTCTACCACTGATACGCAGAGTCTCTCAGAAGGGAAATAGCACACTTTAAGCATTTAGCCGATGTACAAGAAAGTTCATCAAACACTCAGATTGTATTTTTAAGCCAAACTCGGTTCTCTCTGTAACATCCCGAATTAAGTCCTAGTCGGAACAGTGGTTTCGAGATCACATATCCGACGTAAAAAATTTATTTTTATTATATTTTTATGGTCTACAATTTCACGAAACAATTTCGTGAAAATTTCGTTCGAAAATTTCGACGTTTGGGCACTCAATTTAGTCAAAAGGACTAAAATGTAAAAAGTGCAAAACTTGAGTTCTAGAAGCTAGAGGTGTCAAATTACTATGAGTTTTAAATTGGAGGTCCTTAAAAGGTAATTAGACCATTGGATAACTTGATGGACAAGAATGTGCATGAATAGGACAAAATTGAAAGAAACGCCTTAAGGGTATTTTAGTCATTTAGTGTTTCAAATGAATAAAAAGACAAAATACAAGAAACAAAATCTGCTCATCTTCTTCAAGTTGCTTTCGAAAATTTCTAGACTCCATGGCTAAGGTTTCAAGCTTTGCAAGCTTCACAGTAAGTGTTTCTGAGCCCCGTTTTTAATGTTCATCGTATTTTTGAAATCCCAGTAACTTAGTTTAGCTATTTCTACCATTATTTTGAGCTAGAGTTTAGTTTTAAAAATTGTCAATGTTGAATAATTGTGTATTTTGATGAATTTTGGTAGATTATGCTTGTTTATGATTAGAGAAACAAGTTTTATTAAATGATTTTCGATGAAATCGTATAAAAGGGGTTAAATTGTAAAAGTTATAAATTGGTCATAAGTGTGTGAATTAGTGAGAAATTGAAGTTGCCATAGAAGAGAAAAATAATCAGCATGTTATAAAACATAAGAATAAGGGCTGAAGTTTAATTTATGAGCATTGGGGCAAAAGTGCAAATATGTGAAAGTTTAGGGGTCAAAGAGCAATTTGTAAAAAAAATATGATTTTTGGACCCATATGAATAATGTGACTAATTAGTAGGCGAAATGTGATATAGATCAAGGAAATTGAGATTCGAGCTTAAATCGGGAAAATACATGGTTATGGATTAAAATAGTAAATTGTCGTTTCTAGATCCGAGGTAAGTTGGTGTGTTAATAATAATGCAATAATGTCGTAATGTATGTTTGAAACCTAAATATTGGTATTAAATTGATTTTGCTGAATTACATATTTAGTATATTATGTTGGTAAATTGATTTAATAATATGTTTATGATAAAAGATGACATAGTTGACATGGAAAATAGGTTGAAATGTTGTGCTTAAAGGTGTTTTCTATGACTATGGTTATTATGTGAAATGGAAAGTTGATATGTAAATAATGCATTTATTTTACTTGTTCAATAATTATTTTGCTAGATATTATGGAAATCATTGGGTGATAACTAAAATATGAAAATGTATGCAATGAGAAATTCTCGATTGAACCTTCGGAAAACCGAGAGATACGGACAATATGTAGCTAGGTCACAAAGTGATAAGGGATCTTCACCATGTGCACAAGAAAGCTACGATATGGCAAAATTTGATATGTAGCTAGGCCACATGGATGATAAAGGACTTTCACCATGTGTGCAAGAAAGCTACGAGATAATAATTTCATATATAACTAGGTCAGATGTGTAATACTGTATGTATACCATGTGTACAAGAAAGTTACGGGTTATGAGTAGCTAGGTCACATGAGTGGTTCTTAGTGTTGGACGCCATGTAGACAAGAAAGCTACGAGATGGAATTGCTAGGTCACATGGGTGATAAGGGACCTTCACCATGTGTACAAGAAAGCCGAATCATGTGTAGGTGGAGCTATGTGCTGAGACCACCGAGTATCGGGAGTTTTCCGAGGGGGTTCAACGAGATAACTTACTAATGGTGATTTGTGCTATCATGTTATGAATAAGTGCAGGTGTGAATGTAACCAATTGAGAAATGTGGCAAATGTACGTGTGAGCAAGTGTTTGTGTGAACAAGGGTGCAAGTGACTATGTATGTATGTGCTATGTATGTATGTGCATAATGTGTTTGATATGTGATACGTGATTGAAATGGTGGTAAGGCTGATATGGTGTAAGTGCCACTATGAATACTCGTAAATATTGGTGATGATTATCCATTTGTATGGCTAGTATTGAACATGCTTGGTGTTATGTGTGCATATATGGAAGTAATATAACGAAAACATGGGAGAGTAAAATTTTTAGGAAAATAGATTGAAACAGCAGCAGTTACATGATTTTGAAAAATCACCATAAATAGTAGAAATTGAATTATATACTGAATAAGAGATTACATTAAAGGTTATTGAGTCTATTTTCACATAAAAGAAATGGTGTGAGTAAATAAATTTTCTTTAATGAGATATTTAAATTTTGGTGAGACAGGGTCTGAATGGTTTCAGAAATCCCCTATTCCAAATTTGGAAAATCACTAAAAATTGTATAAAAATGGTTATGGTGTGTATTTCATATTCTCAGAATCCTTGGTGAGTCTACTTTCGGGAGAGACAAATGGGAAGGTTATCCAAGCTCTGTATAGTAAGAAATTTTAATTTTAGTGAAGAGGTCTTAGAGCTATCAAACAGCGAAACAGGGGAATATTTAATGAATAAAATGTTTTGATTGGCTAAATCAAAAATTCCGGAAATTTTATGGTAAAAAGGTATGTGAGTCTAGTTTCATGGAAAATTTACTGATTTTAATTTGGAGTTCCATAGCTCTAGATATAAATAATTTAATGACTGTAACTGGAGAAAATAGCTTAACTAGAATTTGAATAAATAGAAAGAATATGAAAATAGCATGTTATCGCATTGCTTATTATTTTCATGCGAGCTTACTAAGTGTAAAGCTTACTCCCTCCTTTCCATTTCTTTTAGTCTTTTCAGGTCAGCTTAGGGTTGGAGATTGTTGGAGGCAGCATCACACTATCGAGCCATTATCCTTAGAGTATGGGCATATGTATGTTAAATGTTTTCAAGTGAGTGGCATGTATGGGGACTTAATTTTTCTATGATGGATGTTGTTGTGATTAGTCAAATGTATTGGCTTATATTGATTTGTTGATTATAGCCATGAGATGTGGCATATGATGATTTTGGCTTATAAGCATATTTGTCCATGGTATGTGTTAATATCTTGTTATGTGGTATAAGTGATTAAATAGACGACAAGGTCAAATGCATGTGTTTGAAAAGTTTTAATTTTGGGCAAACTTTGGTAACCCGATTTTGTATGATTATGAATGTTTAAGTCCGGTAACTCCTCGGACCCTATTCCGGAGTTGGATACGGGTGAGGGATGTTACATTTAGTGGTATCAGAGCTATGGTTTAGTCGGTTCTCGGACTAACCTAGCATGAATGAGAGTCTAGCTATACATGCCACCAATCCATGATAGTGTGATGTCTTCCGACGCAAGTGAGAACCATCTTGTTTGGACAGAGGTACTCTCCAACCGAGCTACACCAACCACGTTAAATGTGATGCTAAGGTATTCGGGTCAAGTATTGTTATGATAAGCTTGGATTCAGAAAATTATGAATAAAAGTTCATGATATACGTGATAACATGTAAGATGGAAGTTCATGTTGCGTTGAATACTCATTCTTGTTTGATGCTCATATGATGTTGTACACTTGACTTACTTGACTAAGTGAATGTGATAAATAGAAATCCATAAAGGTCTGAATAAAGGATTATACTATGATGAGCTTACATATGTTTAAACAATGATTCCATGATGCGTATGATTGATTTACTTGAACGAATGCATATGTTTGGGTGGCTTACCATAAAGAGTGATAGAACAAATGTCTATGTATGCTTGTTTGAATAAGTATGATTGGAAAACTCGCATAGCTTGAATAAATGTGCTAAATTGATTGAACTGAGTTATATGACTATAATGATGAAATAGTGTCACATGTACATGTGTATGAGAGGTGAGTCAGGGATCTTACGACCCCACCCCCTTACTAGAGTGGTGTTTTGTGAAGGAATTTCACGAGATTCGTATTGAATAAGTTCACAAGTATGATACCAAAGGGTTCAGCTATAGAATGATTATGAACATGATCAGAGATTAAATTGGATTGATAAGTAACGACAGAACTAGTAAGGTAAGATGTTGGGAAATGTATTAACTGGAAATTTCTTCAGAACTGAACTTCTTTAATGAAAAGCATAATGTGTGTAACACCCCAAACCCGGCCCATTTGCTATGACCGAATTTGAAATGCCACTGCGGAAAAACGTTTGAAAAACTTTTGACTTAAAGTTAAAAACATAAAAATTTGTTTTTTTCTTTACTAAGACATTGTGTAATTTAAGTTCCAAATAAAATTGAGTTGTTTAAAATAAAACATTTTCAAATAATAATAATATAATCGACAATCCAACTTAAAACATAATAAAAATCCTTAAATACTTAAAATGGCCCTTTTTACAATAACCAAATATTCCCAAATTCTGAAATTATAAAATATATAAAATATGGAAAATAACTTCTGCATGGGCCACCTCGTATCCACTCCAACCCTGTCCAAGCTTTATGCATTACCTGAAATGTTGGTAAAAATTTGGGTGAGTCAAACAGACTCAGTGCATAGTTATTTCACATGTCTCCACGTATGGGCTTGGCCCATATCCACACATCAATCACATATCAGATGATAAGGCATTATATCCACATAATTCCACATGTTGGGCTTGGCCCATATCCATATTGATCCACATAATTAGTCATGCAAAATGCATAAATATGCAACATGAAGCCCAACCCAACCTAGAGTCCATCCGTTACTCCTACCTTAGCAGACTCCCTGCCCAAGGCCGTGGCTAATCCGCCAATCACATAGTGATCCACATATCTTACCTTGGCAGACTTGCTGCCCAAGGCCGTGGCTAAGCCACCGATCACATAGTGATCCAAATATCTTACCTTGGCAGACTTGCTGCCCAAGGCCGTGGCTAAGCCACCGATCACATAGTGATCCACATATCTGTATCCACGAGGTGATGCACACAGCTATCATCCGCCGAGATGGGCACCTAGCCAACACCTCCCTTGATGAAGCACATAGCCACCATCAAGCGCCAATGTAGCACAAGGCTAACATCAGACCACGTACATAATGTACACCCTTTCCTTCGATAGTCACATCCCAAGTCCCATGCATATATGTGTATCATGGCAACATATCACTTGAACAATTATGCATCACATGCCATCACATTTCATATATTCATCAATGATCATTTAATATCGTAAATCACTGACCTGAGTATTCAATCACCCTCCACGGGTATTCACAATCTTAGCCCTTAATTTGGCTACCATTAACATCATATCACATATACATAAATATAACACATACACACAATCAAGAGACAGTGCGATAACTACGCAGCTATTTGGCACAGTCGATTAAATCCCGAAAACACCACTTGATTAAGAACTCTGTCGAAATTCCTTGATCACTTCAAATCCTGAAGGCTTTTCCTTAATGCTCCTAATGTTGGCTACCTTCACAAGAAACACATATCATGGCACAAGCATAATCGGCCATCCCTAAACCAAGGCTTAATCCTTGATTCGGCACACTTAAAAGAAAGAGAACCTACACCGATTGCTGGGATAGAAATTACTTACCACCTCGATGCTTGAAAAGACCAAATAAGAGAAAAAGGTTTCGGCTAAACCTTTCCAATGGTAATGGGATATTCGGCTAACACAAAGATAGGTATAGAAACGAGGTTGAGATGGTGTTTCGGCACTTTACTGATGAAAAGGGATTACGCCAAAGTGGAGGGAGTAGAATGCTTAGAGGATTTGGCTATGGTGTTTCTTTAAGGCTTCAAACCAAGAGAAAAGGGTACACAAAGAAGGCTACAAGATTCGGCTATGGGGTTTCCTTAAAGTTTCAAGCAAAGACAAGAGAGAAAAAGGCTATAGGGTTCGGCCAAGCCTTACCAAAGATGATGACAAACTCGGCTATCAAAAGGAAAAGAAGGAGTTTGGGAAAGGAGATAGATTCGGCCAAACTAGCAAATAGAGAGAAGAAGAAAACGCTAGTGACCTTAATGGTCTTTGAAGTTTCAAACACAAAGCAAAGAGAAGGGAAATTGAAACTAAATGGCTTATGCACAAAAACGACACTTTGATGGCATTAGGATTTCGGCACCACACTAGAGAAAGAAGAATAAACCCGAAAAGAAAACACCTAAACTTCTTAAGAGAAATTTGGCTACTCCCCTCTACTCACAAAACCGAAATGGTCATCAAAGAAATCCCCCTTGGCCATCCAACTCACATATTCATCAAAAATCCCACAATTTCCTCTTTATTTCCTCCTAATCCTATTCCTTCCAAAAATTCGGCCAACTCCCTCTAGTCCATGAAACCATCCATGTTCATGGACAAAATGCCATAGAAGAGTTTCCAAAACAACACTCCATAATCCATGCCTTTTGTCCCCTCATCATACCATTTTCATTGATACCATACCTTAACTAAAAACTTGCCTTATTCCTTAGTCTATCCAAAAATAACAAAGTCCATCCTTACCATAAGTAAAATTTGACCAACACATGCCATACAAAAATTAAAAGTCACCTTAATGCCATCCATGGGATTCGAACCTCTTCCCTCATGCAATAACTCATGCGCAAGCTCCACTTTACTACTAGCTCACTTATGCTAACATTAAACACTTAAATTAACTTACGCATCATAATCACTTGATCCACTTCACTAAATTCTCCATACTAAAAATTATTCTAAACCAATTAATAAAATCAAGCCTTCACAAGACTATGCTAAACACACATAATTCATACCCAAGCTAACACAAATAATAAAATAATACTCAAAATTTTCCTAAAGCCCAAGGCCCAATCCTACTAGGCCCAATTTCGGGATATTACAATGTGAGATTTATGATGGCAGAAATAATTGAAGGAATAATGTTGAAAGGTAAGATACCAGATTATGTCAGTCTTTTCCGAGGTATTTTGTATGTTTAACTGTTCTCGAAAACATTTTTTCGGTTACTACCCCACTGATAAAATCCTTGTTTTATGGGAGTGCTTTCTAATCACGATGTATAGACAAAAGTATTGATAGCCTGACTGGTACATAATCTGTATTGCTCTATGTCTCTTTGGCATTTCATTACATTCTATCTAATGGGACTTTATGAAATAAAACGCATGATGATATAAATCTGTTTCTCCTAATTGATTATCTATTCAATATACATATATGGGAAGGTATATTATCCTTATTGCATTTAATCTCAGTGGCTTGGACTGATGTATTCTTCTGGACTTCTTTTCTCTGAAGAATTATCAAGATCCTTCATATTTTTCTTATGAACATTTTTCTGGGTCTTTCTTTATAATATGGTATCTTGGATTTCTGTACCTTGGATATCTTTATCTTGGATTCCATTGTCTTGGATTTCTTTATTTTGGTTTTCTTGTTATTTTTATCTCATAAATTACCAATGATCGCTCGTATCCAAGGTATGTTTTTCAACTTATGATGACTATGTCGATTATGAATGTGCTTCTGGCTTGATTACAGTAACATGATGACCCCCATATCTGGATTTCTCTAAATCTTCGTGTAAAGAACTGATATCATAAAGGCATAAATGATGGAATTTTAGTTTCAATTTGTATGGTGGATTCCTTTCCTCGAGTAAGCTAATCAAAGTTAATGCATTTAATTGAAGCATTTTTGTTAGCTTAAGCTAAATAAGACCCTGGAATTTAACGAAGGCTAAAATAAAAGTTCTTTAGCACTAATTATGAGATAGTAAAGATTATGAGGAGCTAAACCACTCTTCTGGTAAGATTTTCGAGGACGAAAATCCTTAAAGGGGGAGAAATGTAACATCCCGAATTAGGGCCTTGTTCGAACAGTGGTTTCGAGATCACATATCCAACGTAAGAAAATTTGTTTTTGTTATATTTTTATGGTCTACATTTTCGTTCAAAAATTTCGACGTTTGGGCACTCAATTTAGTCAAAAGGACTAAATTGTAAAAAGTGCAAAACTTGAGTTCTAGAAGCTAAAGGTGTCAAATTGCTATGAGTTTTAAATTGGAGGTGTAACATCCGGGTTCTAGGGGTTATGCATTTAGTGCATAACACAAGTGATGGTAGGCTTATTGTGTGTTTGGATGAGTTTTAAGGGGTTGGGAGAACCCTAGAAGGTAGGAGGAGGCTTAAGGAAGTATTGAATTTTTAGTGTTAAGAAGGGGAGCTTGGCTATAGAGGTATTAAGAGAAACTTTGGGGAGGTTAAGACGCAAGTACTAAGCTGGCAGAGTGGCAAGGGAGGCGCCACTTAGAGCATGGGGAAGTGACGCCTCAAGGAGCAAAGGGGGGACAGGGTTCGAGCTGCAAAGGCAGCATTTTGGCCTTTGTTTTTGTGTCAGGAGAGGGGGAGGAGTTGGATTCAGCTATGGCACTAAAAAGGAGGATTTTGAATGGGTCAAATTATTTTAAATGTGTGGCTAGGAGAAGGGATGAGTTGGCTTTAGTTTGAATTTTTTTGAAAGGAGGGGGTAGAGTGAAATGAGGAGGAAATCAATGGATTGGGTGAGGGGAGAAGAGTTGGACGGCTAAGGGGGTTCTCATGGGGATATTTTCAGCCATGATGGTTAGGGGGAGTGGCCGAATCCTATATAAGGGTGGTGTGCCTTCCTTTTGCCGAATTTTAGCCCTTTCTCCTTCACCTTCACTTTTTCTTCTCATACATTACCCACACCAAAAACACCTCTTTTTTTTCTTCACTTGTTCACTTGGCCGAAACTTCAAGAGACCATTGAAGTCACTTTTCCTTCCATTTTTCTTCTTCACTTCACCGAAAACTCTCTCCATTTCCTGTTGCCGTAGCACCTCTTTAGGCCCCATCAACATTCCATTTTCTTCTCTTATTTCTTCAAAGCCGAAAGTACTCTTAGCCGAAACCTTCTCTTTTCTTGCCGTTTGCTTAAGCCGACTCTTGGGGGCCATCAGCTACTCTCTCTTAGTCTTTTTGAGCGTATGGTAGTAAGTGATCTCTACTTTAGTTGTTGGTTTTGTCTTTTTCTATTTAGGTGCCGAAGCAAAGTGGTTGGTATTGGTTTTTATGGATGACTGAAGGTGTTTAAGACCATAACCTTATGATTCTTTTGTGTATATCCAGCGAGGAGCACTAAAGGGTACTCTTAGATTCGATTACTCAAGGTAAGGGTAGTATTCGGCCAAAGGCACTTTCTAATGCTTGTTGGTATAGGGGCCGAAACTAATATGGTTCTATTTAATGATTTCGACAGGTTTGTAGGAGCAACCGGGATTCGATCAGTTGAGGGGTTTCAACAACCCATATTCAATAAGTGGCTTCCGTGACTTAGTTTATCAGGGGCAAATCGATAGAAGCATATAGTAGCCTCCGGGATTCAAGGTTGTTTTGGTAAGAAATATTTAGTAAGATTCGGTACTTAGATTTATGACTTGGGTGATTAACCGTTTGATCTGATTAAGTGTTTTGATGGAGGCGAATACCAGTCAAGGAGGGCAGGGGAAAGTCCCAATCCCGAAGTTTAAGAAAAGAGCTGTCTCGGCGGTTCGAGATTGGGCACCAGGGTGTGGGCCAGCAGCAGGAGAAAACTATAGGCAGATAGCCGTAGTCTCGCTTAGCGATAGCGTAGGGATCGAGAGTTTAGAACTTCAAGTAATAAGGTGCGTAATTATCGCACTATTTCTCTTGATAATTGTGTATTGATTTATATACTTGTGTATGACGTGTGGTAGCCGTCAATAATGGCTTAAGTGGTGGATACCCATGTTGGGGTAATCGGTTAACAGGTTAGTAGTCTGTGTTATTAAATTATTTATGGTGTATGTGTGATATGGTAATAAGCATGTGATGTATATTCACTCTATATGTTGATTTGACGTGGTACATTTACATATATGCATGGGGATTGGTTTTGATCGAGGAAAGACGGGGTGTACATATTTATGTACGTGGTCTAATGTTAGCCTCGTGCTACATTAGCGCTTGATGATTAGCTGTGTGCTTCATCAAGGGAGGTGTTGGCTAGGTGCCCATCTCGGCGGTTGATAGCTATGTGCATCACCGGAGACGGATTAATATTGGGATCACTCATGTGATCGGTGGCTCAGCCACGGCCTTGAGCAGCAAGTCTGCCAAGGTAAGATATGTGGATCACGATGTGATCAGTGGTGGAATAGCCACGGCCTTGGGCAGGGAGTCTGCTAAGGTTGGTGTAACGAATGGACCCTAGGTTGGGTTGGGCTTCGTAATTGCATATTTAATGAATGGACTGTGTGGATATGGGCCAAGCCCTATGTGGAGACATGTGTAATGATTATGCACTGAGTCTGTGGACTCACCCAATGTTTCTTAACCATTTCAGGTGATGCGTAAAGTTTGGATCGGGTTGGGGCGGTTACGAGGTGGCCATGCAGAAGAAGATGTTTTAAATTATTTTTATGCATTTTTCATATTAAGTACTTTGTTTAAGTATTGGTTGTAATAAGGGCCTTATTATAATTGGTATTATTTTATTATGGCTTGATTAAATTAAATTACTATGTGCAAATGATTTTAGTGTTAGCAACTTAATGTTTTTTTTTCAAATTATACATACATAATAAAGGTTTAATTCGAATATTTTGTAATATCAAAGTTTTACATATAATTTCAAATGGACACGGTTTTCAAAAGATGACAAATTGTAATGTTTTATCTTAAGTCAAAAATATTTTCAACTGTTTTTTTTGCAGTGACATACCAGATCCGGTCAAGGCTCGTGGGCCGGGTTTGGGGGTGTTACAGTTTGGTATCAGAGCTCGGTTGAAAACTTGGCTTTGAGGTTTTGGGCCTGAAAACAGTTTTCAAAAATGGGTTTTCAAAATGTGGACTTTATTTCAGGTTATTCTGGCATGGCACCTGTACCTCCGGCCCGAAGTCCACCAGGTAAGTACTTCTAAATATTGAAGTGATCTGTTTATGTGAATGTTATGGGCTTATTTGGGCTCGTAGATTAGAATATTAGGACTATTGAACCCTAGGACTAGCCTACTCAAACACGTGCATAAGACTTAAGGACCGTTAAACAAACCTGTGAAGTAAGTCGCTGAGTTAAGGTGTGGCAACCACTGTACGCATGTCTAGGAGTGGATTCAGTAAAGAGCTTGGTACTTAAGCAGTCCTAGCGACTCACCTCCTCTTTACTCGAATCCTACCTGGTGCGTAGCTACGGTTCACCTTAACCAAGAGGACTTATTCACGGGCTAAACCCGATAACTAAAACCCGAAAGGGACTAGCCGTGCAGTTTTTGAAAAAAAAACCCTAGTTTTTTAAAATATTAACTTACCCTTTTTGATGTGTACAAACTATTTTGAAGACATTTCTCGAAATATTTTCGATTTGCAAAATTACGAAAATACCCCTGTGTTGTAAATTACCAAAATGCCCTTGGTTTCTAAATTTTCATATTACCCTTGACTTTTGTTAAAATATTCTTATTTTACAAAATATCAGAAAAATCCTATTTTTCAAAATATTAAGATACCCAGATTTGGAAATTTACAAGAATACCCCCGACTTACAAAATTATCAAAATAACCCCCAATTTCTGAAATTTCAGCGACACTTTTAATTTGGAAATTTTCAAAATACCCTTAAGTTTTGGAAATTTTGAAATGCCTCTGATTTGTAAAGATTTTCAAATTGACCCCTGTTTAATTACAAAAATACCCCTGTAGGAAAAAAATGACGAAGATACCCCTGGGTTGGGAATAGACAGGGATGCCCATAATAGTGTGTTGAATGTTGTGATTCTCTGAATTAGAGTAGTGAACTTGAACTGGAAACTTTGGTTGGTCGAAAGAACTACTTTTGAAGACTTCATTTCATAAAATTTGCCCGTGGATAAATAGTGGAACAAAATTTCTAATGCATAAAATTTCTTAAACCAGATTAAGTCGTGACGGTAGATATGAGTTCTAGGGGGCGTGGTCGCAACACTCGTGGACGTGGTAGAGGCAGGATGGCAGTATCGGAACTAGTTGGGTCTGGCCATGGGTCAGAAAGCGATGTGCCGCCACCACCAGCTGTTGAGGTTGAACATTAGGATCAGATAGGAGGAGACGACGCAGTATCGCAGGCTATGTTGCGAGTGCTCGAGCGAGTGGCAGGAGTTAATGTGGGCAATGGGACTCGAAAGTCAGTGCCCGAAAGACTTAGGTCGAACGGAGCTGAGGTTTTTAGGGGAGTGTCTGGGGTAGCTCCGAACGTGGTAGAATACTGGCTTGAGGCAGTTGAAAGGATTATGGATGACTTGGATTTAACTGCTGAGGAGAAGCTTAAGGGTGTTGTTTCGTTGCTACGTGATGAGGCCTACCAGTGGTGGCTCGCTGTTAAGGAAAGTACCCCTGCCGATCGAGTGGACTGGGGTTACTTTAAGATCAAGTTCGAAGGGAAGTATATCGGAGCGAGCTACGTGGACGCTCAGAGGAAGGCGTTACTCAATTTGGTGCAAGGTGGCAAGACAATAGCGAAGTACGAGGCTGAGTTTCTGCGGTTGAGCTGGTATGCTCGGGGCATCGTGGCTACCGATTACGAGAGATGTGTCAGATTTGAAGATGGGTTGCGAGATGAGCTTCGGGTTTTGATTGCGCCGCAACGAGAAAGAGACTTTGCCATTTTAGTGGAGCAAGCTTGGATAGCTGAGGAGGTCAAGAGGACTGAGAGGCAGAATAGAGATAGAGAAAGAAAACGGGATAAGAGGAGTTCGGGACCGTCAGAATTGTTTGAGAGATTTCAGAAAAGACCGAGGGTCGAGACTTCTGCTCGTATTTCTAAGCCAACTACTGGGAATCCGAATCGTCCATGTGCTCGGTGTGGAAGGTATCATGTTGGCGAGTGCTGGAATCGGGATCGAGAATGTTTTAGGTGTAAGTCTAAGACTCATTTGATTAAGGATTGTCCCCAGGATCCGAATAGGACTCGGACAGTAGGCCAAGGTCATGTGAGTCTGGCAGAGATGGTCAGCAAGCGACAAGGGGTCATGGTCCGAACCATGGAGGAAATGGTTCCGGCCGAGGTCGTGGAGCATCAGGCCAAGGTAATGGTAGCACTGAGGCAAGACAGCCAGGTCTGGTATATGCACTTCATCGGAGGGAGGATAGTGATGTGCCAGATGTGCCAGCGGGTAAGTTTCTTATGTCTGGAATATCCTTTATTGCTTTGATCACTGTAGGGGCAGTTTGTTCTTATATTGCTAGTAAAGTATCTAGAACCTTGAGTGTGGACTTGGATCTGTACCTAAAATATATGGATAGCTCTTTAAGATCAGAGTGCGCAGCTATAGCACAGTGTGGTGAATTAGGATGTACGATTGTTAGTTAGCTGGTAATTTTGAAGACGAAATTATTTTAAGGAGGGTAGAACTGTAACATCCGGGTTCTAGGGGTTATGCATGTAGTGCATAACACAAGTGATGGTAGGCTTATTGTGTGTTTGGATGAGTTTTAAGGGGTTGGGAGAACCCTAGAAGGTAGGAGGAGGCTTAAGGAAATATTGAATTTTTAGTGTTAAGAAGGGGAGCTTGGCTATAGAGGTCTTAAGAGAAACTTTGGGGAGGTTAAGACGCAAGTACTAAGCTGGCAGAGTGGCAAGGGAGGCGCCACTTAGAGCATGGGGAAGTGACGCCTCAAGGAGCAAAGGGGGGACAGGGTTCGAGCTGCAAAGGCAGCATTTTGGCCTTTGTTTTTGCGTCGGGAGAGGGGGAGGAGTTGGATTCGGCTATGGCACTAAAAAGGAGGATTTTGAATGGGTCAAATTATTTTAAATGTGTGGCTAGGAGAAGGGATGAGTTGGCTTTAGTTTGAATTTTTTTGAAAGGAGGGGGTAGAGTGAAATGAGGAGGAAATCAAGGGATTGGGTGAGGGGAGAAGAGTTGGACGGCTAGGGGGGTTCTCATGGGGATATTTTCAGCCATGATGGTTAGGGGGAGTGGCCGAATCCTATATAAGGGTGGTGTGCCTTCCTTTTGCCGAATTTTAGCCCTTTCTCCTTCACCTTCACTTTTTCTTCTCATACATTACCCACACCAAAAACACCTCTTTGTTTTCTTCACTTGTTCACTTGGCCGAAACTTCAAGAGACCATTGGAGTCACTTTTCCTTCCATTTTTCTTCTTCACTTCATCGAAAACTCTCTCCATTTCCTGTTGCCGTAGCACCTCTTTAAGCCCCATCAACATTCCATTTTCTTCTCTTGTTTCCTCAAAGCCGAAAGTACTCTTAGCCGAAGCCTTCTCTTTTCTTGTCGTTTGCTTAAGCCAACTTTTGGGGGCCGTCAGCTACTCTCTCTTAGTCTTTTCGAGCGTATGGTAGTAAGTGATCTCTACTTTAGTTGTTGGTTTTGTCTCTTTCTATTTAGGTGCCGAAGCAAAGTGGTTGGTATTGGTTTTTATGGATGGCTGAAGGTGTTTAAGGCCATATCCTTATGATTCTTTTGTGTATAGCCAGCGAGGAGGAGCACTAAAGGGGACTCTTAGATTCGATTACTCAAGGTAAGGGTAGTATTCGGCCAAAGGCACTTTCTAATGCTTGTTGGTATATGGGCCGAAACTAATATGGTTCTATTTGAGGATTTCGACAGGTTTGTAGGAGCAACCGGGATTCGATCAGTTGAGGAGTTTCAACAACCCATATTCAATAAGTGTCTTCTGTGACTTAGTTTATCAGGGGCAAATCGATAGAAGCATATAGTAGCCTCCGGGATTCAAGGTTGTTTTGGTAAGAAATATTTAGTAAGATTCGGTACTTAGATTTATGACTTGGGTGATTAACCGTTTGATTTGATTAAGTGTTTTGATGGAGGCGAATACCAGTCAAGGAGGGCAGGGGAAAGTCCCTATCACGAAGTTTAAGAAAAGAGCTGTCTCGGCGGTTCGGGATTGGCCACGACCAGCAGCAGGAGAAAACTATAGGCAGATAGCCGTAGTCTCGCTTAGCGATAGCGTAGGGATCGAGAGTTTAGAACTTCAAGTAATAAGGTGCGTAATTATCGCACTGTTTCTCCTGATAATTGTGTATTGATGTATATACATACAAGTGTGGTAGCCGTCAATAATGGCTTAAGTGGTGGATACCCATGTTGGGGTAATCGGTTAACAGGTTAGTAGTCTGTGTTATTAAATTATTTATGGTGTATGTGTGATATGGTAATAAGCATGTGATGTATATTCACTCTATATGTTGATTTGACGTGGTACATTTACATATATGCATGGGGATTGGTTTTGATCGAGGAAGGACGGGGTGTACATATTTATGTACGTGGTCTAATGTTAGCCTCGTGCTACATTAGCGCTTGATGATTAGCTGTGTGCTTCATCAAGGGAGGTGTTGGCTAGGTGCCCATCTCGGCGGTTGATAGCTATGTGCATCACCGTAGACGGATTAATATTGGGATCACTCATGTGATCGGTGGCTCAGCCACAGCCTTGAGCAGCAAGTCTGCCAAGGTAAGATATGTGGATCACGATGTGATCAGTGGTGGAATAGCGACGGCCTTGGGCAGGGAGTCTGCTAAGGTTGGTGTAACGGATGGACCCTAGGTTGGGTTGGGCTTCGTAATTGCATATTTAATGAATGGACTGTGTGGATATGGGCCAAGCCCTATGTGGAGACATGTGTAATGATTATGCACTGAGTCTGTGGACTCACCCAATGTTTCTTAACCATTTCAGGTGATGCGTAAAGTTTGGACCGGGTTGGGGCGGTTACGAGGTGGCCATGCAGAAGAAGATGTTTTAAATTATTTTTATGCATTTTTCATATTAAGTACTTTGTTTAAGTATTGGTTGTAATAAGGGCCTTATTATAATTGGTATTATTTTATTATGGCTTGATTAAATTAAATTACTATGTGCAAATGATTTTAGTGTTAGCAACTTAATGTTTTTTTTTTTCAAATTATACATACATAATAAATGTTTAATTTGAATATTTTGTAATATCAAAGTTTTACATATAATTTCAAATGGACACGGTTTTCAAAAGATGACAAATTGTAATGTTTTATCTTAAGTCAAAAATATTTTCAACCGTTTTTTTTTGCAGTGACATACCAGATCCGGTCAAGGCTCGTGGGCCGGGTTTGGGGGTGTTACAGGAGGTCCTCAAAAGATAATTAGATCATTGGATAACTTGATGGAAAAAAATGGGCATGAATAGGACAAAATTGAAAGAAAAGCCTTAAGGGTATTTTAGTCATTTAGTATTTTTAATAATAAAAAGACAAAATACAAGAAAAAAATCTGCTCATCTTCTTCAAGTTGCTGCCAAAAATTTCTAGACTCCATGGCTATGGGTTTCAAGCTGTTCAAGGTTCATAGTAAGTGTTTCTGAGCCCCATTTTTAATGTTCATCGTATTTTTGAAATCCCGGTAACTTAATTTAGCTATTTTTACCATTATTTTGAGCTAGAGTTTCATTTTAAAAATTGACCCATGTTGAATAATTGTGTATTTTGATGAATTTTGGTAGATTATGCATGTTTATGATTAGAGAAACGAGTTTTATTAGATGATTTTCGATGAAATCGTATAAAAGGGGTTAAATTGTAAAAGTTATAAATTGGTCATAAGTGTGTGAATTAGTGAGAAATTGAAGTTGCCATAGAAGAGAAAAATGATCAGCATGTTATAAAACATAAGAATAAGGGCTGAAGTTTAATTTACGAGCATTGGGGCAAAAGTGCAAATATGTGAAAGTTTAGGGGTCAAAGAGCAATTTGTAAAAAAATATGATTTTTGGACCCATATGAATAATGTGACTAATTACTAGGCTAAATGTGATATAGATCAAGGAAATCGAGATTCGGGCTTAAATCAGGAAAATACAAGGTTATGGATTAAAATGGTAAATTACCGTTTCTAGATCTGAAGTAAGTTGGTGTGTTAATAATAATGCAATAATGTTGTAATGTATGTTTGAAACCTAAATATTGGTATTAAATTGATTTTGCTGAATTACATATTTAGTATATTATGTTGGTAAATTGATTTAATAATATGTTTATGATAAAAGATGACATAGTTGACATGGAAAATAGGTTGAAATGTTGTGCTTAAAGGTGTTTTCTATGACTATGGTTATTATGTGAAATGGAAAGTTGATATGTAAATAATGCATTTATTTTACTTGTTCAATAATTATTTTGCTAGATATTATGGAAATCATTGGGTGATAACTAAAATATGAAAATATATGGAATGAGAAATTCTCGATTGAACCTTCGGAAAACCGAGAGATACGGACAATATGTAGCTAGGTCACAAAGTGATAAGGGATCTTCACCATGTGCACAAGAAAGCTACGATATGGCAAAATTTGATATGTAGCTAGGCCACATGGATGATAAAGGACTTTCACCATGTGTGTAAGAAAGCTACGAGATAATAATTTCATATATAACTAGGTCAGATGTGTAATATTGTATGTATACCATGTGTACAAGAAAGTTACGGGTTATGAGTAGCTAGGTCACATGAGTGGTTCTTAGTGTTGGACGCCATGTAGACAAGAAAGCTATGAGATGGAATGGCTAGGTCACATGGGTGATAAGGGACCTTTACCATGTGTACAAGAAAGCCGAATTATGTGTAGGTGGAGCTATGTGCTGAGACCACCGAGTATCGAGCGTTTTTCGAAGGGGTTCAACGAGATAACTTACTAATGGTGATTGGTGCGATCATGTTATGAATAAGTGCAGGTGTGAATGTGACCAATTGAGAAATGTGGCAAATGTACGTGTGAGCAAATGTTTGTGTGAACAAGGGTGCATGTGACCATGTGTGTTTGCGCATAATGTGTTTGATATGTGATACGTGATTGAAATGGTGGTAAGGCTGATATGGTGTAAGCACCACTATGAATACTCGTAAATATTGGTGATGATTATCCATTTGTATGGCTAGTATTGAACATGCTTGGTGTTATGTGTGCATATATGGAAGTAATATGAAGAAACATGGTAGAGTAAAATATTCAGTAAAATAGATTGAAACAATAGCAGTTACGTGATTTTGAAAAATCACCATAAATAGTAGAAATTGAATTATATACTGAATGGGAAATGAAATTAAATATTATTGAGTCTATTTTCAAATAAAAGAAATGGTGTGAGTAAATAATTTTCTTTTATGAGATATTTAAATTTTGGTCAGACAAGGTCTGAATGGTTTCTGAAATCCCCTATTCCAAATTTGGAAAATCACTAAAAATTGTATAAAAATGGTTATGGTTTGTAATTTATATTCTCAGAATCCTTGGTGAGTCTTCTTTCGAGAGAGACAAACAGGAAGGTTATCAAAACTCTGTATAATGAGAAATTTTAATTTTAGTGAAGAGGTGTTAGAGCTATCGAACAGCGAAACAGGGTAATCTTTATTGAATAAAATGTATTGATTGACTAAACCAAAAATTCTGGAAATTTAATGGTAAAAAGGTATGTGAGTCTATTTTCAGGGAATATTTATGGATCTTAATTTGGAGTTCCGTAGATCTGGATATAAATAATTTAATGACTATGACTCGAGGAAACACCTTAACTGGAATTTGAATAAATAGAAAGAATATGAAAATAGTATGTTATCACATTGCTTATTATTTTCATGCGAGCTTACTAAGCGTAAAGCTTACTCCCTCGTTTCCATTTCTTTTAGTTTTGTCAGGTCAGCTCATGGTTGGAGATCGTCGGAGGCAGCATCACACATCGAGCCATTATCCTTGGAGTATGGGCATATGTATGTTAAATGTTTTCAATTGAGTGGCATGTATGGGGACTTAATTTTTCTATGATGGATGTTGTTGTGATTAGTCAAATGTATTGGCTTATATTGATTTGTTGATTATAGCCATGAGATGTGGCTTATGATGATTTTGGCTTATAAGCCTATTTGTCCATGGTATGTGTTAATGTCTTGTTATGTGGTATAAGTGATTAAATAGATGACAAGGTCAAATGCATGTGTTTGAAAAGTTTTAATTTTAGGGGAAATTTAGTAACCCGGTTTTGTATGATTGTGAATGTTTAAGTCCGGTAGCGCTTGGAACCTTATCCCGGAGTTGGATACGGGTGAGGGGTGTTACACTCTCAGGGTCATCATCAACATTAGCTCCGAACTCTTCAGCATGTTTACGAATCTTATCAACTAGAGGCTTATTCAATCTTAAAAGCTCGACACTTTGAGGAGCTACAGGAACCGTTAGGGATTAGGAGAGGGTAGAGGTTGTTGAGCAGTCGTGTTTGTACGAATGTATTAAGTGAACCACTCGTTCATCATTTGGAACAAGGCTTCTTTAGCCTCTCCTCCCTGGCTACCCGTTACGGGTCTAGAATCAGATAGCACTATCCCTTGAGCAGGAGCGGGCACATTACTTTCAACTTCATTAGCTATCGCTCAATTGGGATCCATTTGCTATATAAAAACACATCTTAAAATGTTAGGAGTCATCACACTATCACAGTTTATATATGGCATGTATAGCTAGAATCTCACACATGCTACGTTTGTCCTAAAATCGACTAAATCAGAGCTCTGATAACAATAAATGTAACACCCCTTACTCGTATTCACCGTTAGAATAGGGTTATGGAGCATTACCGTTCTTTCAATACTTTTAAACATACATTTCATACACATCTTATCAATTCAAATGCAATTCAATTTCATACACAACTTATCAATTCAAATACAATTCAATCACAATCAATCATAGTGTCCTTTAAACAAGCCTACGAGGCTTTAAACATGCATTGAAAGTGGTTCGAGACTAAACCAATAATTCGGGAAATTTTTCAACACTAATAAATTTTTTCTCCAAAACTGGGGACAAACGCCCCTGTAACCAGGCCGTGTGTCTCACACAGCCACCAGACATGCCCATGTCACAAGCCATGTGGACATTCGAAATGGAAGCACATGGTCGTGTCCCAGCCCGTGTCCTACTCCATGTCCAAATAAGTGAGGTTACTGACTTGGGTCACACGGTCATCAACACGTCCGCGTCTCTAGCCTGCGTGCCCTTCAAAATGGCCACACACGCCCTTGTGCAAGGCCCTGTGCTACGCCGTGCCAAACCTGTATGGTATATTGACTTATGCAACACGGCCAAGTGACACGCCCGTGTGCTAGGCCGTGTGCCAATTAGGAAGTATACTGACTTATGCCACAAGGCCATTCACACGCCCATGTGTGAGACCGTGTGGAGCATACTGAATATCAACACTAGGGGACACACGACCGTGTATCATGACTGTGAGTCACACACGGCTGAGACACACGTTCGTGTCTCTGCTCGTGTGGACAAAAATAGGCTATTTACCAAGCCTATTTTCCACCCTCAATCTCATGTACCTAAGCAACACAAATAGCACCAATTCATAGCACAATAGAATATCCATTCTAACCACATTTAAGACAATTTCATACCATTTCAAATACTAATAACCAAAATGCTTATATCTCAAGTTTTACTCAACCAAAACTTACTAAAATACATATACCAATCAACTAGTTTAACCATTACCTAACATACCTCATTTTCTACCAATTCACAAGCAAGGTACCAATTCCACAAACTTCATAATATGGTCATTCATATATCCATCCAATAACTCAATATCAACCATATATGCACACGTAATCACATAACCAAATCCACCAAATTAAGACAAATCTCATGGCTATATTTACAAACCAAAACATATACATTTACAAGCCATTATAAATGACCAAAATTTTTATCAATCCATAATCAAAATGACCCAAAATACCTATACATGCCATATACTAAAAACATAGTTTCAAAAGTACCAAAGGGCTAGTGGATAGTGTGGTGAAGTCTTCGACAATCCCCGAATCCGAGCTAGTTTGAAATCACTATAAAACATGGAAAAACAACAAAGTAAGCTATAAAGCTTAGTAAGCTCGTATGTTAATAATGAGCAACTATCATCATTTATAAATTATTCATATAATAGAAAACAATGTGCAACAATTCTATTAGATCTCAAGCTATCAAATGATCATTCATATAACTTACCAATGAACTCATCAATTTCATAGTTTTCAATACTTAATTCATTTCCATACATACCTG
This sequence comes from Gossypium australe, assembly GCA_005393395.2. Taxonomy (NCBI): domain Eukaryota; kingdom Viridiplantae; phylum Streptophyta; class Magnoliopsida; order Malvales; family Malvaceae; genus Gossypium; species Gossypium australe. The sequence goes on from CM016619.1 coordinate 35,380,035, forward strand.
TACCATCTCGTACCAATCTCATAATCAACCAGATTCCTTTTTTAGCCGTGGAACCATTCGGAATAGAAGTTGGATACTCAAGGTCTCAAACAATAAGTACATATACCATGGCCCGAAGCCAAATCAAGGTAACTTATCCGAAATTCTGATATCATGGCCCGAAGCCAAATCAGTACATCTCGCACCTGAAGTGCTAATAGTATGGCCTGAAGCCAACTCAAGTATACCTAATGACATGTCACTAGCATCCTAAACTATTCCTAAGGTTCAATCGAGTTTCCAACTGTCGAATATTCATCGAATCATTTCCAAACTCATCCGTAATCACATAATCACAATTCTTGCTATATCAAAGCATGTAAAATACATTTGAAATGAAACTATAACATACGAACTTACCTCAGGTACGAAAATTACGAAACAGACCGACTATTCAATTACTTTGCTTTTACCCCGATCTAAGTCCGAATTCCTCTTTCCTTAATCTATAAATAATCAAAATCAACTTATTTAATCATCTATTTATTCAATTTAGTGCAAATTACACATTATGGCTATTTTACACATTTACCCTTAAACTTTCACATTTTTCACAATTTAGTCTTTATTTCATAAAATCACAAATTCATGCAATTTAGTCACCACCCATGCTAGCCGAATTTCTCTAGTACTCATATTAGCCCATATTTCTCATTTATTTCACATTTTAGCCACTAACTTTACACATTTCTCAATTAAATCCCTATTTTTTATTTTTACTCAAAATCACTTAACAAAACTTGTTTAAGTATCACCAACTATCAAAATATATCATCAAACATCAAAATAATCATGTATTCATCAATGGCATCATTCAAAATGTAACACCCCAAACCCGGCCTAGAAGTTAGGCCCAAATTTGGCGTGTCATATTGAGGTGTTTTTCAAAAACTGCGTTTTCATTGAAAACCCTTCTTGATATCTAAATACTAAAGTCCCAGTTTGTGATTGTTATTAATAATTGACATTTATTAAGAAGTCATTACCTTTAAAACCTTGTTCGATGCGGAAGCTTAATTTAAAATAATTGACTTATGAAAACGTGATATTTACAACTTAGTTGCGAAAGCGTAGTGTTTTGAAAATAGATATTGTTTTGGAAACCACAATTCAATATTGAGCAGATTTAAAACATAATAAATTAAAAATCCAAAACTAAAAACCTAAAATTTAGGAGAGGCCTTATTACAAAATATTAACCCAAATTAAAGAAGAGTAAAATACTAAAATCCAAACTGCTCGTAGTGTGGCCACCTCTGAGTCCTCCAAAACTTCGAACCGCTTACTGAGGATTACCTGAGAAAAATTAAAAAGAGGGGGTGAGTTTGCGAAAACTCACTGTGTACAACCCTCGTCAGTATAAACATGCATCACAACAATCCGGGCCAAAGCCCATTACAATAACGGTGGCAATTGTAACATCCTAAAATTCAGAATTTTATGTGTTGCATTATACAATGCGATAGGTTAGTTAAAAATATTAATTGTGTATGTTTTAAGGTCCTAAGAACGCTCGGGGTTGAGTTGGGGCTTAGTAAAAGTTTTGTGTTTAAGCACTTTAAGGAGAGAAGGTAAGTGCATCAAGGCTTAAGGAAATAAGTGTGCATTTTGCTAGCATAAGTGAAGCTAGTAGAAGAGTGGTGTGGCGTTGCATGTATGGGTTTGAGGGGTGGAGTTCGAATACCACCTAGTGCAAATTTTGGGATTTATTTTTGTGTTTATTCCCTAAGTGTCAGTCATGATAGTATTTTTGGTAAGGGAGACTTTTTAATTATGGAAAGATGGCTAAGGAAATATGGTAAGGAGGAGTGTATGGAAAGGAGTAAAAGAAAGGAGCAAGAAGAGGGATATGTTGGCCGATTTTGGGGAAGATGTTTTGGAAAGATTTTATTTGGTCAATGTTCATCTTTTGGTAAAGATGATACACGGTTTGGGCGGGGGTTTTGGGTAGCCAAATTTTCATTAGTTAATTGGAAAATTTAGTGCTTGTAAGGCCTACTTTCTTTTAGCATATTGGTGTTTTCTCTTCCCAACTCTCTTCCCTTGTTTTGGCCAAAATTCTCATTGTATTTTTGTTCATCTTGTTCCCTTGTTGTGTCGAAACTCTCAATCCATTTATACTCATTCTTCCCTTGTTGCCGAAACAGTCATCTCATATTGATCATCTTGACCATTTTGATCATTTTCATTTTTGTGTCAACCGAAACTCCCTAACACTTCTTTTCTATCTCTTTTTCTCTTTTTCTCTTCACTAGCCGAACCTATTAACACCTAATCTCTTCTTCTTCATTTCTTTTTCTTTTGTGTTGGGCACTCCCTTCTTGACCGAATTGGTAAGTGACTTCATCCTCCTCTTTTCATCTTCATTTTCTTTTTCTTCCAACCGAATATGTGTGTCCATCACTAATCGGTATTTCACTTTGTTTCTTTATCAAAATATATCTCTTCTACTCTCTTATATCATGTTCTTCTTCTAGTATAGTGTTATAGAGGAAAGCCGATTCTCATAATCTTGTCTCATCCGTAGCCATCAGTCAATTGATAGAAATCAGATTCATCATCGTTAAGGTAAGGAGTTTATTCTTGTACCTTTCGATATATCTTTACTCGTTTATGATGCAAGTCAGACCGAAGTTTTGACTAAACGGTTATTATATGGATTTATCATTCGTTCTTATTCAATCGTTGATCTTTCAAAAATAGAGGTAAGCCGAATCTTATCTCATAAACGACTACTTTCTTTCATAGTAGTAGTTTTCTAACCGAGATTTTCCTATTGAGGCAAGTGGAACCGATTCGAAAGGAAAAGCGATCGGAGAACTCAAACGGAGTGGATTTGCAATTCCTACTCCTAAATTCAAGCGTAGAGCAGTATCGGCGGTTCGAGATTTTCCACCAGGTTGTGGACCATCATCCGGTGAGAATAGGCAAATCGTGGTCATTCACGATATCGAGAGTGCCGACGATCAAGAGGGTTTAATACTTACCGCAATCAGGTGTGTAATCTCACACCGTAATTCTGTAGATCCATGATTCAGTAACATGTTTGATAGTAGATTGTAATTGTTATATGGCTAAAAATCGTAAAGTTGGCATAAAACGAGAAATTTGCTTAAAGTACTTTATTTTTGAAGATTTTTCGAAATCGATGTTATAATTGATAAAATTACGAAAATGCCCCTATGGGCTGAATTAAGAAAATGCCCCTATGGGCCGAAATTCTAGAATGCCTTATGGGTAGAATTACAAGGTTTTATAACGGGCCGATTCACCGTAATAAATTATTGGATTATTCATTATTGTACATATATGTAAATATTATATTTAATTATGTATGTTGCATGTTACATATTGCATGGGTTGGAAAAAAATGTTGAAGAGAAGTGTAGCTTGGTGGTATGGCCACAATAAAATGTTTATTAAAATGTTACGTATGATATCAGTGGCTTGGCCACAATAAAATATTATAAATGGCAACTTGCCTGCGATTTGGTGTGATTGGCAGGGTGGGTTGACTTGATCCCCACAGGTGTGATTGGCTAGTACGGGGGTGTGATTGGATGGATGGGTTGGGTTGCATACATTGCACACACACACACACACACACACATATATATATATATATATATATATATGTTCTGTTATGTAAATGGGCTTCGGCCCAAGATTATGCTTTATGGGTTCAGGCCCAAGTTTTTGCTAAATGGATTCAGGCCCAATGGATGACGGTAAGGGGATTATACACTGAGTTCTAGTAACTCACCCCTTTTCCTTAACCCTTGCAGGTAATGCTTAGTGATGTGGACTTGGGCAATGGACGACTCGGTAGAGGCCATACTTCGGAAAATGGTGTTTTATTTTGAACTTTAGATTTCTATTTCCGTTCACTTTACTGTTTTGGTTTTTTTTTAATGTTGTAATAAGGCCTCTGGAGTATTTTATTTTTGCTTTATGTTTGACGTACTTTTATTTTGCTTGAATTGTTTTAAATGGGAATTTTTCTAAAAATATAAATAAATATTTTCTAAAATAGATTAACAAATGGATTTCATAACAAACTTTTGCGAGTATTTTAACTCGGAAATTTTCTCTCGAATTATCAACGATATTTTCAAAAGTCACGGTTTATAAGATCTCTTGTTCAAATTATCGATTTATCAATCAATCTTCGAGGTTAGTAGTATTTTATCAAATATTTCAAAACAAACTTGTTTTCTTGATTATAACAAATCAATACCTATTTTAGTACGAATAAAAAGGATTTAACATGTTTTTCTCATGTGACATGTCAGATCCGGTCATAACGCATGGGCCAGGTTTGGGGTGTTACATTTTATGGTATCAGAGCCCGGTTGCAAAACTCGGCTGTGGTTTGGGTTCAAAAACATTTTCCAAAGCTGTTTAAAAGTTTTAAATTATAAATGCATGTATTAAAGAAAGTATGGCACCACAAGTATCTGGCACCAAGTCAAGTAAGTTTATGTTTTCATTTTTGTGAATATTGTGGTATGACTGTAGAAATACTCTATAACTTTTAGTTTTAGAAGCTGAAACTATAGAGATTGAGACTATAGGATGTGTTTTGCAAAAATGACTTTAGTTCTTATACTTCATAAAATATTGTTTAATAAACACTGAAATAGCATACTGATTCATAAGACTCTTAATCAGATTAAATCGAATTAGAAAATATGAGCGCTAGAGGACGTGGACGCAGTAGACGTGGCCGTGGTAGAGGCCGAGGCGCTAGAGTTGTATTTGAGGCATCGGGACATATGCCGAAAATGGACGCCCCTGCGTCACCTGTGACTGAAGCTGGGTCAAATGATCGTATGAGAGAGGATGACACTCTGTCCCAAGCGATGTTGGGAGTTCTAGAAAGGGTTGCTGGGGCAAGAATTGGATCAGCAGCTCGTGGGTCGATATCGGAGCGACTCAGATCGAATGGAGCTGAGGTTTTTAGGGGTATTTCGGGTGTAGCCCCTAATGTAGCGGGGTACTGGCTTGAGGCCGTGGAGTGGATCATGGACGATCTGGATTGCACCGCTGAGCAGAAACTGAAAGGAGTGGTGTCTTTGCTGAGAGATGAGGCATATCAGTGGTGGCTCACTGTTCGGAAGGCACTCAAGCTGATCGCATTACCTGAGAATTCTTTAAAATTACATTTCAAGGAAATATGTCAGGGCTAGCTATGTGGATGCCCGAAGGAAGGAATTCCTGAATCTAGTACAAGGAGGTAAATCTATGGCAGCATACGAGGCAAAATTTCTGCGTCTTAGTCGATATGCCCAGGGAATTGTGCCGACTGATTATGAACGCTATGTGCGTTATGAGGACGGGTTGCGTGATGAGTTGCGGGTATTGATATCCCCGCAGAAGGAGAGGAACTTTGCCATACTGGTGGAGAAAGCCAAGATAGCTGAGGAGGTTAAACACTCGGAGGGGCAAAATCGAGACAAGGATTGGGGCAGGAATAAGAGAGTCTCTGGGTACTCAGGTCCTGCTAGAGGGTTTTAGAAGAGGCCCAGAAATGAGGAGCCAGCTCGAGTAAGAGTTCAAGCTGCTACCAATCAGTTACTGCCCTATGTGGATTGTGGAAAACTTCACTCGGGTGAATGCTGGAAGAGAACCGGTGGTTGTTTTAGATGTGGTTCCAAGGACCATCGGCTTAGAGACTGCCCTCGACAACCTGCTCATACTCAGGGTGTTCGTAACGATGTTGCGCAGCAAGCTAGAGGCGCTCAGCAGCCACCGAGAGGCCGTGGGCCAGGTCGATGTGGTAATGGTGTAGGACGAGGTCAGGGTGCACCGGGTGGAGGTGCCGGTAATAGGGGTAACGCAGAGGCGAGACAACCAGGGTTAGTCTATGCGGTCAGACGTCGAGAGTATGGCGATGCACCTGATGTCATAAATGGTAGGTTTTTCATAGCTGATGTACCCGTTACTGCTTAGGTAGATATTGGATCCACCCATTCGTATGTTGCTTGTGCTGTGTCGGGAACCTTGAACATTAGATCTGAAATTTCTGCTAGAGAAGCCACTGTGATTAGCCCTTTAGGACAGTCGGTGATAGTAAATAAGTTGTTTAGGGATGTGCCCTTAGAAATTCAGGGGGAAGTTTTTCTGGCGGATTTGATGGAACTGCCATTCGGCGAGTTTGATCTTATTTTGGGCATGGACTGGCTGGTTAAGCATCATGCGAACTTGGACTGTGCTGCAAAGCAGATGGTGCTAAGAACTTCGGAGGATAAGGAAGTGATGATGATAGGTGAAAGAAGAAACTATTTGTCTAATGTGGTATCTGCTTTAAAGGCAGAAAAGTTGGTGTGAAAGGGGTGTGGAGCGTTCATAGCCTTTATCAGTGCTCTGGATGCCAAAGAATTATTTGTAGAGAGTGTTAGAACGGTGAAAGAGTTTTTAGACACTTTTCTCGAGGAGCTTCCAGGATTGTCGCCGGATCAGGAGGTGAAGTTTGGTATTGAGCTGTTGCCAGGAACGGCTCCGATGTCCATTGCTCCTTATAGAATGGTGCCGAAGGAGTTAGCGAAGCTTAAAGCTCAAATTCAGGAGTTGTTGGATCGTGTATTTATTCAACCGAGTGTGTCACCATGGGGAGCGCCGGTCTTGTTCGTTAAGAAAAAGGATGGATCGATGCGTATGTGCATCGATTATAGGCAATTGAATAAGTTGACGATAAAGAACAAGTATCCGTTACCGAGGATCGATGATCTGTTCGATCAACTGCGAGGAGCTTCAGTTTTCTCGAAAATAGACTTGAGATCGAGATATCACCAGCTTAAGGTCAAGGAGGCAGATATTCATAAGACTGCATTTCGAACTCATTATGGGCATTACGAGTTCTTGGTGATGCCGTTCAGGTTGACTAATGCACCTGCTGCATTTATGGACATGATGAACCGGGTTTTCCAACCCTATCTACAACAGTTTATGGTGGTGTTCATAGATGACATCTTGGTGTACTCAAAGACTAAAGAATAGCATGTTTCGCATCTACGAGTTGTATTGCAGATATTAAGAGAAAAGCAACTGAATGCCAAATTCAGTAAGTGTGAATTTTGGTTGAAGGAAGTGACTTTTTTGAGGCATGTTGTGTCTGCCGAAGGAATTAGAGTGGCTCCCCGGAAGGTCGAGGCTATATTGGATTGGAAGCCACCAAAGTCAGTGGCAGAAATTCAGAGTTTTCTAGGTTTGGCTGGGTATTACAGGCATTTTGTTGAGGGGTTTTTGTTGATTGCTGAACCTCTAACTAAGCTGTTGTGTAAGGGTGTACCATTTGTGTGGTCAGATAAGCAGCAAGAGAGCTTTGAGAAATTGAAGAAGATTCTGACAGAAGCACCAGTATTGATTCAACCTGAGGCTGGTAAAGAGTTTATTGATTATTGTGATGCGTCACACACGGGCTTGGGATGTGTGTTGATGCAAGGGGGAAATGTGGTGGCTTATGCATCTCGTCAATTAAGGCCGCATGAGGTGAACTATCCCACTCATGATTTGGAGTTAGCTATAGTGGTGTTTGCTCTAAGGATTTGGAGACACTATCTGTACAGTGAGAAGTCGATTATCTATACGGATCATAAGAGTCTGAAGTACCTCTTAACCCAGAAAGAGTTGAACTTAAGACAACGAAGGTGGATAGAACTGTTGAAAGATTATGACTTCTCAATCGAGTATCATCCCGAAAAGGCTAACGTTGTGGTAGATGCATTGAGTTGCAAGGTGATATTAGATTTAAGAGCGATGTTCGCTCATCTCAGCCTTTATGAAGATGGTAGTTTGTTAGACGAACTTCAGGTGAAGCCTGCATGGGTAAGTCAAATTAAAGAAAAGCAGTTAATAGATGAAAGTTTGGGTTCTCGGCTTCAGCAGGTGGAAGGTGGTGAGATAGGGGATTTTGGATTGAATAGTGATGGAGTATTGTGTTTTCGCAAAAGAATTTGTATGCCCAAGGATTCAAAATTGAGGCAAATGATTCTACGAGAGGTGCATATTAGTCCATATGCTATGCACCCCTGGAGAAACAAAATGTACCGAGACCACCATGAGCAATATTGGTGGCTAGGGTTGAAACAGGAGGTTACTGACTTTGTGAGCAAGTGCTTAACATGTCAGCAGGTGAAGGCGGAATATCACTTGCCGTCAGGGTTTCTCCAACCGGTGAAAATTCCATTTTGGAAATGGGAAAGGATAACGATGGACTTTGTTAGTGGGTTACCCTTAACGCCTACTAAGAAAGATTCCATATGGGTGATAGTGGATCGTTTAACGAAGACTGCTCATTTCTTGCCTGTTCGTACGGATTATTCGTTGCAGAAGTTGGCCAAGTTGTATATAGCAGAAGTCGTGAGGTTGCATGGGGTACCAGTGTCTATTATATCAGACAGGGACCCTGGGTTTACATCGCGGTTTTGGAAGGCTTTGCATGAAGCTTTGGGAACAAGGTTAAATTTCAGCACGGTGTTTCACTCGCAGATAGATGGTCAGTCGGAGAGGGTTATTCAGATTTTGGAAGACATGTTAAGAGGCTATGTGATCGACTTCAGGGGTAGTTGGGAAGATTTTCTACCTTTGACGGAGTTTGCATACAACAACAGCTATCAATCCAGCATCCAGATGCACCCTACGAGGCGTTGTATGGTTATAGGTGTTGTACTCCTACTTGCTAGACTGAGCTGGGTGAGCGTCAGCTTTTGAGTCCTGAGTTGATTTCGGAGACGAAGGAGAAAGTTAAGGTAATTCGGGCTCGGTTAAAAGAAGCTCCGGATAGACAAAAATTGTACGCGGATCTGAAGCGTAAGGATATAGAATTTGCGGTGGGTGATCAGGTCTTTTTGAAGGTGTCACCTTGGAAGAAGATCTTTAGATTTGGGTGGAAAGGCAAGTTGAGTCCTAGGTTCATCAGACCTTACCGTATCTTGAAGCGTGTTGGACCAGTGGCTTATCAACTTGAGTTACCTCCTGAGTTAGGTCAGATACATAGTGTATTCCATGTATCGATGTTAAGACGTTATCGTTCAGATCCGTCTCATGTTGTGCCAGTGGAGGAAGTTGAGTTAAGACTTGACTTGTCTTTTGAAGATGAGCCAGTACAGATTTTAGATCGGGACATTAAGGTGCTGAGAAGGAAGTTGGTACCGTTAGTCAAAGTTCTATGGCGTAATCACGGATCAGGGGAAGCTACATGGGAGCCTGAGGATGCGATTCGACAACAATATCACCAACTCTTTTAATCAGGTAAATTTCGGGGCCGAAATTTTCTTTAAGGGGGTAGAATTGTAACATCCTGAAATTTAGAATTTTATGTGTTGCATTATACCATGCGATAGGTTAGTTAAAAATATTAGTTGTGTATGTTTTAAGGTCCTAAGAAGGTCGGGGTTGAGTTGGGCCTTAGTAAAATTTTTGTGTTTAAGCACTTTAAAGAGAGAAGGTAGTTGGCATCAAGGCTTAAGGAAATAAGTGTGCATTTTGGTAGCACAAGTGAAGCTAAGAGGAGTGGTGTGGCGTTGCATGTATGGGCTTGAGGGGTGGAGTTCAAATCCCACCTAGTGCAAATTTTGGGATTTATTTTTGTGTTCCTTCCTTAAGTGTCGGTCATGATAGTTTTTTTGGTAAGGGAGACTTTTTAATTATGGAAAGATGGCTAAGGAAATATGGTAAGGAGGAGTGTATGGAAAGGAGTAAAAGAAAGGAGCAAGAAGGGGGATATGTTGGCCAGTTTTGAGGAAGATGTTTTGGAAAGATTTTATTTGGTCAATGTTCATCTTTTGGTAAAGATGATACACGGTTTGGGAGGGGGTTTCGGGTAGCCGAATTTTTCATTAGTCAATTGGCAAATTTAGTGCTTGTAAGGCCTACTTTCTTTTAGCATATTAGTGTTTTCTCTTCCCAACTCTCTTCCTTTGTTTTGGCCAAAATTCTCATTGCATTTTTGTTCATCTTGTTCCCTTGTCGTGCCAAAACTCTCAATCCATCTATACTCATTCTTCCCTTTTGCCGAAACACCCATATCATATTGATCATCTTGACCATTTTGATCATTTTCATTTTTGTGTCAACCGAAACTCCCTAACACTTCTTTTCTATCTCTTTTTCTCTTTTTCTCTTTTTCTCTTCACTAGCCGAACCTATTAACACCTAATCTCTTCATCTTCATTTCATTTTCTTTTGTGTTGGGCATTCCCTTCTTGACCGAATTGGTAAGTGACATCATTCCCCTCTTTTCATCTTCATTTTCTTTTTCTTCCTAGCCGAATATGTGTGTCCATCACTAATCGGTATTTCACTTTGTTTCTTTATCAAAATATATCTCTTCTACTCTCTTATATCATGTTCTTCTTCTAGTATAGTGTTATAGAGGAAAGTCGGTTCTCATAATCTTGTCTCATCCGTAGCCATAAGTCAATCGATAGAAATCGGATTCATCATTATTAAGGTAAGGAGTTTATTCTTGGATCTTTCGATATATCTTTACTCGTTTATGATGCAAATCAGACTAAAGTTTTGACTAAACGGTTATTATAGGGATTTATCATTCGTTCTTATTCAATCGTTGATCTTTCGAAAATAGAGGTAAGCCGAATCTTATCCCATAAACGACTACTTTTTTTCATAGTAGTAGTTTTCTAACCGAGATTTTCCTATGGAGGCAAGTGGAATCGATTCGAAAGGAAAAGCGACCGGAGAACTCAAAAGGTGTGGACTTGTGATTCCTACTCCTAAATTCAAGCGTAGAGCGGTATCGGCGGTTCGAGATTTTCCACCGGGTTGTGGACCATCATCCGGTGAGAATAGGAAAATCGTGGTCGTTCACGATATCGAGAGTGCCGACGGTCAAGAGGGTTTAATACTTACCGCAATCAGGTGTGTAATCTCACACCGTAATTCTGTATATCCATGATTCAGTAACATGTTTGATAGTAGATTGTAATTGTTATACGGCTAAAAATCATAAAGTTGGCATAAAACGAGAAATTTGCTTAAAGTACTTTATTTTTGAAGATTTGTTGAAACCGATGTTATAATTGATAAAATTACGAAAATGCCCCTATGGGCCAAATTACGAAAATGCCCCTATTGGCCGAATTACCAAAATGCCCTATGGGCCGAAATTTTAGAATGCCTTATAAGTAGAATTACAAGGTTTTATAACGGGCTGATTCACCGTAATAAATTATTGGATTATTGATTGTTGTACATATATGTAAATATTATGTTTAATTATGTATGTTGCATGTTACATATTGCATGGGTTGGAAAAAAAATGTTGAAGAGAAGTGTAGCCTGGTGGCATTGCCACAATAAAATGTTTATTAAAATGTTACATATGATATCGGTGGCTTGGCCACAATAAAATATTATAAATGGCAACTTGCTTGCGAATTGGTGTGATTGGCGGGGTGGGTTGACTTGATCCCCACAGGTGTGATTGGCTGGTACGGGGGTGTGATTGGATGGATGGGTTGGGTTGCATACATTGCACATATATATATGTTATGTAATGTAAATGGGCTTCGGCCCAAGATTATGCTTTATGGGCTCAGGCCCAAGTTTTTACTAAATGGATTCAGGCCCAATGGATGAGGGTAAGAGGATTATACACTGAGTTCTAGTAACTCACCCCTTTTCCTTAACCCTTGCAAGTAATGCTCAGTGATGTGGACTTGGGCCATGGACGACTCGGTAGAGGCCATACTTCAGAAAATGATGTTTTATTTTGAACTTTAGATTTTTATTTCCTTTCACTTTACTGTTTTGGTTTTCTTTTATGTTGTAACAAGGCCTGTGGAGTATTTTATTTTTGCTTTATGCTTGACGTACTTTTATTTTGCTTGAATTGTTTTAAATGGGAATTTTTCTAAAAACATAAATAAAGGTTTTCTAAAATAGATTAACAAATGGATTTCATAACAAACTTTTGCGAGTATTTTAACTCGAAAATTTTCTCTTGAATTATCAACGATATTTTCAAACGTCACGGTTTATAAGATCTCTTGTTCAAATTATCAATTTATCAATCAATCTTCGAGGTTAGTAGTATTTTATCAAATATTTCAAAACAAACTTGTTTTCTTGATTATAACAAATCAATACCTATTTTAGTACGAATAAAAAGGATTTAACATGTTTTTCTCATGTGACATGTCAGATCTGGTCATAACACATGGGCCGGGTTTGGGGTGTTACAGCAATTGGGCCTTAGCCCCAAATAGCCTCGGTTGGGCCTTAACCCATATCATATGTCACATATCATAAATATCTGGGCCTATGCCCATCTCAATAATATAATCCATATATGCAATGCATTAATGCCCATACCAGCCCTGCACTCCGTCTCTTGTCCAACCGTATACTCTTGTGGGGATTTAATCGACCTACCCATCCATACACTCCTAATATAGCATCAGTTGCGGCACCAACTTATCGGTGTAGCATGGCTGCTCGGTGGCTAAAAAGCCTTCAGTAGCGGTATTACAGTTGACACAAAGCCATCAGTGACTGTATTATGTTTGGCATATAGCCATCAGCGACGGTAATATAATCGGCACACAGCCTTGGGTAAATATGATCGACACAGAGTCATCGATATATAAGTTAGGTACATAGCCACGGTAAATACGATTGGCACAAAGCCATAATATCGGCACAAAGCCTTCGGTATTGGCACAAAGCCCATAATTACGGCACGAAGCCATATTAATGGCACACAACCCTCAGTAGCATTATCGCTGCAGCATGGCTGCTCGGTGGCTAAAAAGCCTGCAGTGGCTATAAAGCCTTCAGTGTATCCACAGTTGTCAAGCGACCATGCGATCCTATTAGCACTTTCTTCGTATTAATAATCTCTATCCCATGCAATATGTCGTGTATGTCATGCTCAATCATTACACGTGTATGCAAAATGGCCATGCTCAGTAACAATTATTTAAACATGTAATAAAAGCATATCAGTCATACAACCACAGTTAAATTAGTCCACTCATTGCACAAGTCGATCATTTACCTACAAGGGCAAATCAATCATTTTACCCTATAAGGGTATTTTGGTAATTCTACCCTACAGGGGTAGTTCGGTAATTCTACTCATTACCAATCCATGTATGCAACACATCTCAAACATAATCAATCATACAATTAACACATACAACGCTAGTACTACCACGAGGGTACAACGGTCATTTTTTCGTTTAGGGGTAAAACAGTAATTTAGCAAACTAGGGGTATTTCAGTAATTTCACAAATTAAGGGTATTTCGGTAATTTTGCAAACCGGGGTATTTCGGTAATTTTACAAAACGAGGGTATTTCAGTAATTTTGCAAACCAGGGGTATTTTGGTAATTTCACAAACCGGGGGTATTTCAGTAATTTTGTAAATCGGGGGTATTTTGGGTAATTTCGCAAATTGGGGTATTTCAGTAATTTTGCAAACCAGGGGTATTTCGATAATTTTGCAACACAGGGGTATTTCGGTAATTTTACGACCTAGGGGTATTTCGGTAATTTCTTAAACCAGGGTTATTTCGGTAATTTTGCAAACCAGGGGTATTTCAGTAATTTCGCAACCTAGGAGTATTTTGGTAATTTCGCAAACCAGGGTTATTTCGATAATTTCGCAAACCAGGGGTATTCTAAACAGAGATAACGATGCGAATGGGCCTAAGGCCCATTCTCGGCCCAAATGGGTCCACACGCCCGTGTGGCCCGTTTAGCCCAAATCTAGCCACATATATGAGGTTCACATTGTCTAATCCAACATCCACTACACAATCGTACAACCTAATCATATAGGCCCACGGGCCCATTGGGGCGATGACATCAACCCACAAGAATACTCATGGTGGCCTCAACTATCGCGTTGAAGCTCCCACACGTGTGCTCGCACGCTCGTGTGGCTACCATTGCCGTGTGACTGGCATTTCGGCACTTGGCGCTCTACAGCTAGAGTAGGGCAAAATACACACCTGATAGGGAATCTGAAGCTAATCCACACTCCGAATGCTCCTATGCCTAACACCAACCAGGTATGCTTCCCCTCCTCATTAACAGCTCCTTTTATAGCCAGCTTCTCACCTTCCTTCTTGCTAGCTTTCCGATGTGGGATCCCTCCTTCAGTAGAGTTTAAATCCAACACAAACTCTTGCTGCCCCAACTTACCAAAATAAATATCCCCTTTTTGCTACTCATGAGATTTGAACCCACGCTCCCATGTAGCATAATCTACGCTGCTAGCCATTAGGCCACAAGCTCCTCTTGTGTCTTAAAGTATGCGCAACTAAATATAAACCTATGGGCCAAAGTCTAAGTTCACATAAAAATAAATCAAAATGAAATGCAAGCGCCACGACTTGAACCGAAGCACTCACTTATCCCCTTAATGACGCCTTGCCACTAGACCACTCCCTTTATTGTGTCATTTTTCTCCACATTTTATTCTTAAAGCCTACTACTAACTCCCAGGGTTTTATTCACCTAAAACCAAAATTTCCCTAAAGCCAAAGTTTGAACCCGGGACTTCATAGAAGCCCTCTAACCTTCCAAAATCACTCACCTAATAGGTCCAACTTGCATAAATGCCGTTCTAATGTTCTCAAAATTTTTTTAAACGCTCCAGTGCGCAAGGCCCAATGGGCCCAATTCTACTAGACCCAAATTCAGGTCCTTACACAAAATCTTTAGCAAATTTGCAAAATAGTCCCTAAGCTAGCTAGTACTAAATGCAACGATCTCAAAAACATAAAATCATTAAAAATTGAGTCAAAATACATACCTAATTGAAGAGATTAGGGTTGCCAAAATTTAAACATGAAATAGCTTTCTCCCTTATGAATTTCGGTTGAAGATGATAACATTAAGTGAGTATTTTATTTTGTTTTTATTTATTACAACTTAATTTCTAAATTCCAAAATTAACCTTGTTTATAAAACATAAAAATATATTAATACTTGTCCATACTTGTCCACTCAAGCTAAAAATGGTCTAATTATCACTTAAGGACCTTAACTTTAAGGTTCTATAGCTATTAGATACTTTTAGCTAATAGAACTCCACTATTCCACTTTACGCGATTTAGTCGTTTTTATCAAATTGACCATTCAAACAATAAAATTTCTTAACGAATTTTTCATATTGTAGACATTAAAATAATAACAAAATATATATTTTGACCTCGGATTTGTAGTCCTGAAACCACTGTTCTGATTTGACTAAAAACGGGTTGTTACATATAACACAATATTCATACATTTCACATACATTGCTCAATGTCATAGGAAACATCATTTATTTCAATCGCATTGTCCCTAATATGAGCCTACGAGGCTCTAAATATGCTTTAATAGTGGTTCGGTACTAAACTGATAACTTTGGAGATTCTTAGAACGCTTAGAAAATTTTCTCAAAAACATGAGAGACACGTCCGTGTGGCCCGATCTTGTGTCTCACACAGCCAACAAACACACCTGTGTAACAGGCCGTGTGGACATTCAAAATGGGAGCACATGGCCGTGTCCCAGCCCATGTCCGACCTCGTGTAACTCTCTGACTTGGGTCACACGGCCAACACACACGTCTGTGTGCCCTACAAATGGCCATACACGCCCGTGTGCCAGGCCATGAGCTAGGCCGTGTCAAACCTGTAGGGTATACTAACTTAACCACACGGCCAAGTCACACGCCCGTGTGTGAGGCCGTGTGGAGCATACTGACTTGATTTTAATTTCAACACTAGGGAACACACGACCATGTACATAACCATGTGTCACACACGGCTGAGACACACGCCCGTGTCTCTGCCCGTGTAGACAAAAATAGGCTACTTACCAAGCCATTTTGCCACCCAACTTGTACAAACCTATACCAAACCAAATTGCATAACTCATGGCATTTAAATAGACATTTAAACCAACCAATTCAAGCCTAAATCATGCATATTCCATATCACCATTTTCCATACACACAAGTCACAAAAGTAAGCTATACCATTTATACCAAATTCGCACATACCAAATTGATAATTGGATAGTGTGATGAAGTCTCTGACGATCCCCAA
This sequence comes from Gossypium australe, assembly GCA_005393395.2. Taxonomy (NCBI): domain Eukaryota; kingdom Viridiplantae; phylum Streptophyta; class Magnoliopsida; order Malvales; family Malvaceae; genus Gossypium; species Gossypium australe. The sequence continues at coordinate 35,396,142 of CM016619.1, forward strand.
ATCCGAGGTAGCCTTGAAATCTCTATAAAACACGGAAAATTGAAACAAAGTAGGCTTTATAGCTTAGTAAGCTCGTATGAAATAAACTCAATCTTAGCATAAATATACAAACTATCAAATTTGAACATATCAACATGTAATTCATTTGACTAACAAACCTTTCACATTGAACGTACCTGTACCATTTCGTATCAATCTCATATTCAATCACGTCTTTCATTTACCCATTGAACCATTCGGAATACTATCGGATACATGGGAAACTCGCAAATAAAGTGCCACATATATACCCGAAGCTATCTCATTCACATATCGCATATATGCTCGCTCTCGAGCTATCAACGGGCCTGCTCACACAAGCTGTGGGTCAAGACGTAGCTGCAAGGTATTGCTCACACAAGCTGTCAAGTAACCGCAACACATGCTAGTATACTCAGCCACTGATAGGACATACAGGACCAGCACTCGGATCATATAATCACAATAATCCCCTAATGACATGTCATTAGTATCCAAATCTATTCTTAAGATTCAATCAGGATTTCCAATATCGAATCATTGTCGAATAATTTTTGGACATGTTCGTAGTCTCATATTGATAGTTTATGCAATATTAAAGCATTAAAAACATAATTATAATAATGCTTATTACATACGAACTTACCTCGGATGTAAAAACGACGACATGAGTCAATTAGTCGAGAACTTTATTTTTCCCTCGATCTAGATTCGAGTTTCACTTTTCTTGATCTAAATGTAATCAAAATTAACTTATTTAATGATCTCTCTATTCAATTTAGTCCAAAATTCACTTTAAGGCATTTTTACACAATTGCCCCTAATGTTTCACATCTTTTACAATTTAGTCCTTATTTCATAAAATCACAACTTCATAAAATTCAATACTAACCCATGCTAGCCGAATTTCCTTAGTGTACATATCAGCCCATATTTTTCATTTATTTCACATTTTAACCATGAATTTTATACCTTTCACAAATTAATCCCTAATTTGCATTTTCACCAAAAATCACTTAACGGAACTTGTATAACTATCATCAAACATTCAAAACCTATCATAAAACATCAAAATACATGCTTATTCATCAATGGAAACTTTTTAAATCTTTAACAGTTTTGCAAAATAGTCCCTGGGCTAGCTAGACCTAGTTGCAATGATCTCAAAAACATATAAATCATTAAAAACCGAGTCAAGATCACTTACCAATTAAGGAATGCAATGACCGAACCCTAAAATGGCTTCCATGGATGTTTTCTTCTTGTTAATTTCGGCTAGGGAAAATGATACAAAACAATTATTTTGTTTTGTTTTATTTATTTAACTTATATTTACCAATTACCAAATTAACCTTAATAATAAACCATTTAAATCATCCATTCTATGCCCATAAATGTTCACTTACTAAAAAATGGTCTAATTACCACATAAGGACCTTAAATTTAAGGTTCTATAGCTATTTAAACACCTTTAGCTAATAGAACAACACTTTTGCACTTTATGCTATTTAGTCCTTTTTATCAAATTGACCAATCAAACGATAAAATTTCTCAACGAAATTTTCACACAAACATATTATCATGCTATAGAAATTAAAATAATAATAAAATAGTTATTTTGACTTCAGATTTGTGGTCCCGAAGCCACTAATCTGATTTGACTAAAAACGGGCTATTACAAAACTGCTAACTCTTACAGTGACGGTTTCCTTATGTTATTAGAGGATTCGCTTGGACAAAAAAGTCTGTTTATTTCTTTAGGTAATAGGCTATCCCATTGCTTCATTACTTCTGCAGGGCTGAAAGGAAGCTTATCTACGTTGATTCACTCGTGCCAAGGGAAAAAAGTCCTTGTCTCACTACTAGGAATATTGAATTTCAGAGAACCACCAGGTGGCCATGATCAACAACGATTCCAAAGTTACCAATATTGATTGGACTTGGTGGTTATGGACTGCTAATAGGAGAGGTCACGGGAGATGAACTTATAGCGAGGGCTCTGCTAATAGGAGTAATAATATCAAATGTGTCAATGTGATCCCCTCTTTTCTTTCTAAGAAGTTCATCCCTTGGACTACCTTTGTCCTCACCACTTAGAATAATATTTACAACTCCTACAACGATTCTCTGTTTTTTTTCCTAGTGTTCAAACTACCTTCGCCAACATTGGTACCAAATGGACCACCTCGTACACTTTGCATATATGAGCGTATGTCCATGTATTTGTCAATTTCTCTTGAAAAGTTGATGGACTCCTCAGAATTATCTTCGATACCTTGAGTTCTACAAATAATTATTATATTAGCACCAACAGTTAACATAAGGGGATTCGTATCACACTCAATATTTGTTGAAGATTGCAAAGACCATGAACGAGGCTTTTGTTTACAAAAAGTATAAAAATAATCCGTAGACTCATCCTTATTCCCCTGTAGTATAAGAGCAGTTGCCTCGTTAGGCCATGTAAACTGTGTAGGAACAAGATTAATGGTGTCTGCCCCAGCATCTGCATCAACTTGCTCCTATCCATTAGGACTCAAGTTTAACAGGAAATATTGAAAAACATTTCTAACATTGAAAATTTCTTCCAAATCAAGCATATCACCCTGGCGAAGCCTATAATATTGTCCCTAACCTTCTTTTGATATTATACCTCACATTCTCGTTCATATTTTTTTTGTCTGGAAATAACCACTTAGTTGGGAAATCAAAACCATTGTTAAGCTTATATTTGACTCGTATATATTTGCAGCGATTGAGACGAAGATTAGTACACTTGATGGTGATGATAGATTTCACACATTCACAAGGAATGAAGTAGAACATACCTATCGAGCCCCCTCGATTGTGAGTCTTTAGTTGGTATAAACCTTGAAATACGGTGATCAACAACACTTCATTGCGTCGACCACATTCGATAAAATATGCTAGAGGCAACCACCAAGAAAAACTAGATAATTGGCGGGAAGCTATCCTATAATCATCAAGGAGATGGTGAAAGAATGGATGAAGGGGTAACTAAAAAACATACTTCTAACACATGTAGTGGAAGTAAGAAATTATTTTTACTGGTGCCGCTCAACTAGTGTGATCCTTTAGGAGTTGAAAAATCATAAACTATTGAGAATTTGAATCCCTCACGCAGGTAGGATTCAATTCATCTCTTCTACTTTTGTCGGGCAAACATACACTTTGGCTTCCACAACATCCCCTATATCTTAGCGTCGTGAAGGATTGTCCACGATTTGATGACCACTACCTTTGGTTCTATGCATGCTTTACTAGTGAAAATAGAAGGAAAGTTGGGAACACGAAGAAAATTTTAGAAAGGTTATCTCTGAAGTTATCCTTCTTGGCTGTGACTCTTCTTCAAAATTTTGAATTGGGGTAATATGATTTTTAGGGTTCAATTAACCCCTTTTTAAAAGGGTTTCTCTACACGCTTCAACAGTTAAAATGCCCAAGGGTAAGAAAATAGTTAGTTATAAACAGGTGTATTGTTTTTTCTCTACACGTGGCGACCTATATGGCGTACGATGAAGTGTAAAACGTACTCAGTAAGTTTCATTTATGTCACCCCTATTTTAACCGAATTGGGTTTCAACCAAAGTGACTTTATGACTCTTCTCTCAACCAAATATGGGACAAATCATTAGGATAATTACCATCATCAGCCCAAAACCCGAATGGGTTTCGGACGAATCTTAATGAGCTCGCGGGATGAGCTTGCTCTCTTGCGAGGTTACAAATGCATAAGACCGTATAAACACATCTCCAGTCTATAGTAGGATACGTGACTATATGCATGAAGCCTACCTAGCATGTCATGTCGGTGAACAATACTCATATCATATAAATATACAAATACCACTACTTGAAAGAATAAGAGAAATACACTCAACAACCTTCATGTTTCCCTTGCACCTTCAATGGCATTTTCCAAAGGTATATTCATATGATTCTAAGTGCTATCAATATCCCTTGCTTTGTGGGTAGGGCTTACTTTATTATTTTCTCATCCATTATTTTTAATATATTTACCAGCATTGATTACAGAGTATAATCATTGATATTAAACAAACACATTCAAATATTTAAATACAATAAATGTGATATTCTTTAAGACATTCATAATGTAAAAACAGAATGTCAATAATGGCTATATAGAACGATTGTAAAGTAATAAGAAAGAAAAATAAGAACACACAGATGTTAAATTCGAATGATATAAGAGGAGTTTAGACTACATCTATTTAAAACATATATCAGGAAAAGTTCTTTATAACACCATTCGATACATCATGTCTTCAACTCAACGAACGTCTCATCTAGTCCTTTCAAATCGATTTCAAATATTACCTTCTGGCATTCATTACTTACCGTGAAGGAGTAAGAAACTCAATGGTTAAGACAAAATTAAAGAAATCATTTTATACTTTAAGAACATTACCTTTGGCACTTCCAACCTTCAATTTACCTTGTACTTCGCAACTCAAATCAAGAATCAAGTTCTTGGAACAAAATTTCTAAGAATAGATTTTTTGATACGTAACACACTAAAATTTTGGTACTGCAAATTCATATCATTTCGACAATTTAAACTGAAATGCTTTTCGAGAATTGGTATTGAGTTACTTATATAATTTGATATAAGTGAATTCCCATTATTAATTTTCTTAAATTAGATGGAATCAGGAATTAGTAATTTTGGGCAATGAACTATTTTGTAATATTGGATAAATTTAGTTGTCAAATATCTACGAATTAAACTTATGATTTAGGAAATACGACGGGGGTTTATAAGGTAATTTTCCTAAGGGCATAATAGCTAAAAACCCATGAAGAAAAAAAAAATAGACGTAAGTTAGTTATTTCCACTTTCATTCTCACCGTTAAGCTAATGAAAGGATGAGGAAAATTTTCTCTCAAATTAACTTCAAACTCTTTTTTTTATTTTATTTTATCTTGGAGTCAAATTCATCCAATTAGGAAAGGTGAGTAATTTTTATTGATTTCTTCATCAATTTAAGAGAGATTTTAGATTAATGAATGAAAATTTCAACTTTTTTTCTTCCTTTGTTGTCCAACTTGATTGCTAGGTGGGAGAGTTCCATAACATAGACTCGAGTTGATTCTTTTTAGGGTTTCCTTAATTTATACTTAGATAAATCATAGTTTCAATAGGTGCTAATCACACCTACCAAAAATGGGGGACTCTATATATGATACTTTCGTATCTAATTTGTTTGAAATTTTTTGACACATTACAATAATAAGCATGTAGAATTAGCTAGACACAACTCCAAAATATCCTTCATACAAATGGAGGATTTAACGAATATCCAAATCCTTTAATTACCTCATATTTTGTTTCCGTTTATAAATAAATACTAATATTTGCTGCATAAATCAAAAATCATAAATGATACAAGTGAAAATTGCGAGTAATATAACAATGTTAAAAATTAATACTTGAACTATTATAAGCCATGTTGCAACAATAAATGTAACCATGACAGATAACATTGCTAATGTTGTAAGACAACTTAAATCGGTTGGTTGGATCCAACTGAAATCGAACTAATCCAATAGACTAAACTAAATCATGTCCACTAATTCAATTAGCTCCAATTTATCCTACCTAAACTTCAGTTAGATAGATTTTATTGCCAATTATCTGTACTTTGGTATGCTGGCAGAGGAGAGTAATGAAAGAAAAGGACATGAGAAAAGAAAAAAAAAAAAGAGACATAATATTGAACCTACCGTCCAACCCCATTATATGATTGAAACATTCTGCCAAATCTCAACACTTAATTTTTGTTTGTGGAGCATTTCAGTCCTTGTTCTAACTGATGCCATATGTAGACTGAAAATCAACAGTTTTATGGGTGGTGGTGGACCGATAAAGTTCCATGAATTACTGAAGAAAAATTCTAACACATTTTACAAAGGTTAAAGTAAATAAAATTTAGTCATAAATTTGCCTTAACCTTGTTTGTATATTTTCAATTATATTGGGCTTAGAGATGCTCTTCTAAGACCGTAGAATGAACTTGGATGCTCTCGTGTTCCTCCAAGACGAAGGTAAATTCGGGGTTGTCGAAGCACATTTTCATGTTTAAATTAGTGTAAGTGTTTAAAAATGAAGAATGCAACAACAAAAAAAAAAAAGTATATTAAAAGAGATGAAGATGAAGGAGATAAAAGAGAGGTTCCCTTTGAAGGAAAATTACCATGAATATATGTGGTCCAAACCTGCAATTCTTTATTCTTGATTTGCCAAGTCACCTAATATACGGGTTATTTAGTTGTAATATTAATGCTTGTAAGCTAGTTGGGGCTGAGAAAAAATCCACCAAATTGAAAAATCGAGTCGAATCAGTAACTTTATTCGGTTTAGTTTAGTTGAAGTTTTTTATAGTTCGGTTCTATTTCAGTTAGATGATATTATTGAACCATATCAATTCGGTTCGGTTTGAGTTTATTTCATTGAACATTGAAAAAATAAAAAAAAAATTAATTTAAAAAGAAAAAACTCAATATTTTTTTAAACATATAAACCTAATATATAAATCCATTTAAAACCTAAAACATAACCCATTACTTCTAAACTCTAAATATGGTTTTTATTATGTTTTTATGTAGGGGAGGGATTCACTTACACTGGTGTAAGTAAAACTAAAATGGTTTTATACTCTTTCGTAACTTTTTATATGATTAATATAATAACATTTCAACCATCATATTTCATGCATGCAATCATGTATGTCAAGTTTGGCATAAATTTAAAACTTCTAACTATTTGTTTTATGTAATTTTTTTTAAACGTTAAATATATATTAATATAAATAATATTTTAGATTGATATGATAGAGATATCATATCTATTTAAAATTTTACATGCATGACAAGTACAAATATCTTGATAAATTCAACGGTTATATTGTTAAAATATTAGTCGTATAAAAAGTTTCGTAAAGATGTAAAACCACTTTAGTTTTACATCGGTATAAGTGGATCACTCCACTTTTATATATTCTATAATTAAATAAAAAAACCCTAAATCTAATTTCAACATCAGTCTCTCACGAATTCATTGCTTATTTATTATTGTTGTTAAAACTTCCAAGAATTCAAGTGTTCATTTTTTTTTTTACTTATCATATACTATGCTCTTTTTTTTTTTTGTATTATTATTGTGATTAAAACTTCTAAAATTTTGGCTATCGTTATTAGCAATTTCAAGTTGGGTGCTTTTTTCTATCATTACACTTTAAGAGTTATAAAATACAAATAATTTGACATTTGATTATGTTCAATGAAGATTGAGAGTGATTAAATCAATGTTTAAAAGATTTTTAATAAACATTTACCATTATAGATTTTATAAATTATTTTTTAGATAAATATATTAATTGAGACTTTATGTATAATTGAAAAAAATTGTCAAATAGTATCTAAGACACATAAAACAAAATTAATTTTATCTAATTAAAATTGAAAAGTCCAAATCCAAAGTCAATTTTATCTAAATAAAGTTTAAAAGCTCAAAGCCCAAAAATAATATGGAAACTCAAAACTCGAAGCTAATCGTATTAATTTAGTACGATTCGATAATAATCAGTTTCTCATGTCCACTGATTCGATTTCGATTTGAAAGTGGAAAAACTGAATACTCCAATTCGATTCAAAAACATTGAAAAAACCAAACCGAACCGAACCAAACTCAACCTTAAATCTAGCATAGCAAAGATAGTTGTTTCAAAAAACCAATTTAACAATTTGATGTTTGTTATGCCTTGTGTAATGGGCTTCGCTGACCTTACTATGTACCTTGCGACTTGACCGTGTATCGATAGAGAGCTAAACGTATGCGAACCTAGGTTAGTTTGTGAACCCAAACTTGACAAACTTTGGAAACGGATAGCTCCGCTAAGACTATGTGAGGTTCACTTGTCAGATCAGAGTAATTGATTGATAGTCGCCCTAACATGTTTCATTCTAGGATATCACATCACCATCACTATTAAGGGTATCAAATCAAACTTCCATGTCAACAATTTAAGGACACGTAGCTAAGTTTATCTCTCAGTATAAAAATGTCATGCAAATAGCTCATGTAGGACTTATTCTTTTGAATCTCTAGACTCTCTCCCAAAAAAAGAGACCTCTTCCCAATTGTCATCCTTCTCTCACTTCTCTTTCCTTCATCTTCTTCCCTTATTCACTTCACTCGTTAACAATATTCAATTTTCCTTTTTATGTTTTCATACGGATAAATACATCTTGATCAAATTGTAAAAATTGATAATATGGAAAAATGATTGGTTTTTAATCGACGCTCAATGGAAATTGGAAGGTGCATGTATGGAGAATTAGGTCGAAGATATAAATAGCTAAATAAAATCATATATGCATATATTAGATTGTACCAACGTTTTAGATTTATTTTTATTTCAACAAAATGAAAAAAAAAAACTCAGAAAATATCTAATGTAACTATACCTCTCAATTAGGTTCCTTCTACGTAAAAAGGAATGGTCTACATACATTGAGCCTACTGAATTCCTTAACAATAAACATCAACATCTTGGAAATCCTTTCAAGGAAAACGATACACAGATATAACGTGGTCCTGTCCCAAATCCAAACCCTAAAGTAGGTTGTCTGTTCACATGCAAGCTGCTCCTTTCGACTCTAATTTGAGGCCTTCGGCTGAATGTGGGAGGGAAAAGTCAAAACGAAGGAAAAAAAAAGGAGAGATGAGGGGTTGGATTTGCTCCCATTCATTTTCATCCCAAAAATAGTTTGGTTGGCAAATATTCTGGTCTAAATCTTTTATATTTTGTCAAAAAAAAAAAAACTTACAAAGGGTTTTTTATTTTTTAATCTAATAAAATATTATGTCAACTATTTATACATAATTTAACAGAAAATTGTGTCATATAAATAACAAAGTTAATGAAAAATGAAAAATGAATTAATATTAAATTTTGATATATATAAATACACCAAATTAAAATTAATATATAACATTGCAAATTATATTAAATCATATATAATTTTAATATTTCTCCCTCTTTTATACTATTTATGTCAAAGATGCTAACCGGTAAGTTCCATAAGTTTCGGTGAGTTAGAAGTCCACTGACATGAGGTTGGACATTGTAAGGTTCAAACAAGTCAAAAAGTCTGTATATGCCAAGGAAATTCAGGGGAAGATGTATAGCTAGTAGTGACATGCACAATAGTTAACAAGCTTTATCTTGGAATTTACTATTCCAAATCTGGACTGCCATGCTCTCAGGTCTCAATTCCAGTTAACTTCTTACTTTAAGGGCTCGTTTAGCATGCATCGAAAAAGAAACAAAAAAAAAAGATTAAATTAAGTGATGATAAAAAAAAAAACTGTTTTAAGAATGTCCAAGTGACATGAAAATTTGTTAGGAAAAAGTTAATTTCTTTTAAATTTTCAAAATATTTTTAATCGAGTTTAAAATAATTTTAAAATATGAGATTGTTACATATAGTAACCTCCACCACCTTAGCTCTACTGATCTAGCTCTGCCATCAACACTATTTCCTGAACTTGAGGAAAACATAAGGCCATAATCTTTTGCAGTTAAGATAGGTTTGACAAAATATTCACTACTTATGACTTGCATATGTTGCAACTTAAATGATGTTACATTTCCATATAATGAAAATTTTGGGTAGATGTTCACCTTTGGAAGTAGAGCTGTGGGGTGTTCTTGATGGAGTGCTTATTTTATTAAATAAAGGCTTTAAGAGGGTTAAAATTCAGACCGATAACCTTGAAGTGGTTAAGGCCCTATCCATAAAGGAAATGGTGGACTCCGGCTCTACTCTTCTCAAAAGAATTAAAATACTAATGAATTCTACCGGTCAGTGGGACATCATTCATGTTCATAGGGAGCGTATTTTAACAGTTGATCAACTAGCGAAGATTGGTCTCTCCTGGCAGAATTCCCTCTGAATATTTGAAGTTCAGCCTGATGAGGTGGTCACGGCTTTCCAGCAAGATAAAGCTTCTAGCGTGTCTTAGGTTTCTTTAAGTTATTTACTTTTCACCAAAAAAAAAAAAATTGGCGGGACCAACAACCCAACCAAAAGAAGTTACGTGTCCTACCAAATCTACCTATATAAACTCTCCCTATTTCAAAGAGGGGCGTGTTCACTTATCTCTTGCCTTATTCTCTTTCTCTCATCTTACATAATCCTCTTATTTCTATCATCTCTCTCAGTAACTTTTACCATCCATTGGCACAATAGATTCTTTATCCAAGTAAGATGAATCGTCTTTAATCTTCACCACACCACTTCTTTATATAAAAAAAAGGAATAATTTAATTATATCTATTATTTGAAAATCTTTTTATACAATCTTTAAACTACTCCAAACTTCTCCAAATTTCTTAATGGTTAAGAATGTTAAAATCTACTATCTCTAAATTATGGACTTTGTGTTGCTGGAATAATACAATATTATTAGAAAGCTAAATTAAGTTTTGCTTTATTCATTTAGTATTGCATTTACAATAAAGTGCAACTTTGAACTTAAAATTGTGTCAACAATAATAATAAATGAGTTTTTAGTTAGGCCTAGTGTACTATTTTTTTAACAAAAATAGAATATTAAACTAACAGGAAATGGTAGGAGTCAAAGACATAGCCATACTATCCATCTTTAACTGGTGACTGTCTAAATTGAGAGCTCTATGGAAAATTTGGACGCTAATCGAGAAAAGCTTCATCAAACCAACGAACGAGTGAGCGGCAAAATTCACTTCCCCTGGGATTTGTTTAAAAACAACATCCCAATCTCAACGACATTAGTCCTTGATCCTAAGAACCAAGTCTCTATGTATAGTACCTCTTGCATCACCCTTGATCCCTTTGATAGCAAGTGCACAATTCGTTTCAACGACGACATCCCTCCATTGAGCATCCTATGCCATAGTAAGACCATTATAGATTGCCCAATGTTTCGCTTGCTCCACACTACAACTACTAATATTTCTACCTATCCCTCTTATCCAATTTCCAAACTCATCTCTTGCCATCATTGTCGAAGTAGCTAAACCCGAACATGTATTACAGCCACCATCAGTGTTCAGTTTAATGGAGCTTGACGGGGGTGGACTCCACTTATAACACCTCTTGCGTCCATCGTTGTTTTCAGCGAGTCTTCCAGAAGAAGTCTTGAGCGCTTTTGCTGTAACACCCCTTACCCGTATCCGACGCCGAGATAGGGTACGAGGCATTATCGGACTTATTCGCAAGCAAACATTCAAAACCGAAACATGAAATTTGACTCAAATTTAAAAATTTTCAAAGACATTCATATCATCCCTAAAACGAGCCTACAAGGCCCAAAATATGAATCAGAAGTGGTTCGGAACTAAACCGAGAACTTTGGAAACTTTTGGAGAACTTAGAAAATTTTTTATGAAAAAGGGGCCACACGCTCGTGTGGGTTCGGGACACGCCCGTGTGACACTATGACACACCCGTGCTTTAGGCCTTGTTCAAATTAGGGAGCATTCTATTTATGACGCCATCATCAAATTGAGGTTACACGGCCAAGTCACATGCTCGTGCTTCAGGCCTTTTTCAAATTAGGGAGCATTCTATTTATGACGTCATCATCAAATTGAGGTCACACGGCCAAGTTGTGATCGATGAAATTTTCATAATTTTTCATAAATAGGTGCAGACTTCGCACGGCAGGGCATATGCCCGTGTTTAAGGCCGTGCTGTCCACATGGTTGAGACACATGCCCATGTCTCTGCCCGTGTGCTCATTACTGAGCATTCTGTTTTGCAACAATTAAGGTGCAGGGGACACAAGGCTGAAACACATGCCCGTGGGGTAGACCGTGTGTCGCACATGGCCTAGACACACGGCCGTGTGTCTACCCGTGTGGACAAATATAATGATATTTACCAAACCTTTTTGTCCCCCTTATTCACACATACACTCACATCAATTCAAAGGCACATAACATTACATACTTAGGCATCCAAAGCATCCACATTCAAGGTTAAAACATATCAACTTTATATGTTTATCTAACATATTCACTACATTTATTAAGCCCTAAATCAAACATACAAATCCCATATTCATTAGGCTTCATTCAATTACTATCTAGTTACCAAATTATACTCAAATTCCTTATCTCATCAATAGGTCACAATTCCAACATTACACAATTATGCCATGAATCACATTTCCAAATATTTCACATTCACCAAGCATACCATGATCATATCACCATAGATATTGACACATGTATGAATATACTTAGGCTTACAACCATGTTGCCAACATAAGCCAACTTACATGGCCAAATAGCAAACAAGCCTTTGATGATTACAAGCCAACATATTGGCTACAATCATGAAGACACATATAACCAATTGACTTAGTCCCTACACATGCCATAACTTAAAATACTTGAATTTATATATACCCAAAATGGTAGCTTGATAGTGTGATAGGATCTCCGGTGATCTCCAACTCGAGCTAGCTTATTAGGCCTGTAACACCCCAAACCCGGCCCATGCGTTTCAACCGGATCTGGTATGTCACTAAAGAAATTTTTATAAAACATGTCGTAGCACTTTGGAAAAAAAACATTTATCAGGTTTAAATATTTATACCGAAAACTTAATAATTTATTAAATCATATAAGATATAAAGTTATAAATTACCTTGGTAAGTTTTTAACTAAAAACCAAAATTTTATACATGTCTTAAATAGTTTAGAAATAAAATTTAAATGCCTATTAATAAAAGCCCAACATAAAACTGAAACATAAATAATAGTCTAGTGGCCCAAGGCCTTATTACAACGAAATTGAAAACCCTTAATCAAAAATATTAAAAACAATATTCTAAGTAAAATCTTCTGCTGGATCAAGTATTCTCTCGCATGGCCACCTCGCGCTCCTCTCTAGCCCAGTCCGATGCACTAGGTACTACCTTAAATTGTTAAATAATAGGGTGAGTCGTGAGAATTAGTGTGCAACCCTCATGCACCATTAGACTTGGGCCTTAACCCCACAGAACATATAAGAAAATATAATATATCAGAAAATATGCAAAGCCCAACCCAAATCCTAGGTTTCCATCCGCTACACGCCACCCTTACCTGCTAGTCACACCATTTGTGGATTTCTACAATCAACCCACACCGCTACACACCATTGATGGCAGACATGCTGCTCATTGTCAGATCATGGCCGTAGCCACTACAACAGGTCATGGCAAAAGCCACTACAACAGGTCACGGCAGAAGCCGCTACAACAGGTCACGGTAGAAGCCGCTACAACAGGTCACGGCAGAAGTCGCTACAACAGAACACTTCCCCTTTCAATAAACCCATCCCCATGCAATCACAGAATACAGCATACTTATCACATATGTCACCTTAACAAGAACATTCACTTAGGAATGACAGAGATCACTAACCTGGTGATTCACTTTTACCCTCCTCGAGTTTCATCCATGATGCCGGGATTTTGGCATTTATCAGAATATAAAAGATTTATAACATATTTTAACAGGCAATCTAAATGGTGTGGAAGTGTTACACACCTGATATCGCGTAGTTTTGCTCCCTTAGACAATATTCTTACTAACAGGATCTACAACCCTTAGTCTAAAACCTTGCTCAAAAGCCGGAAGAATACGAAGATTAGGCCTCCCCTACATTTGGCCAAGGTTAATAAATACCCAAATTTACATGCTAAAATAATAGATCTCCTTACCTTGAAATCCCGAAAGTAACACGATTCGAGTGTTACTAAACTCTGACTTAGAGATCTAAGCAAATGAATCCCTTTCAAATCCCGGAATGCCGCAAATGAGAGAAAACACGAGATTAGCCAACTATTTAGCCATTCGGCTATAGTCTCCAAAAGCCGAAAAAGATCAAAAGAAAACCCAAATCGATACTTACCTCTATAGAAGGTTTCGGCTATCCCTTGTAGAAAGATTCAACAATCACAGAAGAAGATTGAAGTGTAGAAGATTAGAGATCTAGGAGTTTTCGGCTTTTTAAGGAAATCCCGAAAAGATGAACTAGATGTGTTTTTCGGCTTTTAGAAAAATTGAATGAGGAGTTTCGGCTTTTAGTGAATGGGAGAAGAATAACAATGGAGATCAGAAGATTCGGCTAAAAGGAAATTTCAAAGAAAAAGAAAGAAAAGGTGAGAAAACAATGGTGATTTTCGGCTTTTGGAAGAGAAAAGATGAGAAAAGAAAACCAGTGAGATGGCGTTCAAATTTTCGGCACAAGAAGAGAAGAAGGAGTAGGGTTCCAATGCCAAAATTGATTAGCTATCCCCCTATTTATAGAAATTTCGACACTTACCTAACCTTGTAGATAAATCCTATCTTTTCTCCTTTATCTTAATCTACTAACTCATCTAAAAGAGACTTAATTATTTCTAACTCTTCCTTCCTTTATCAGCTTAATTATCCATATATTAAAACATGAAATAAATCCCTAAATAATAGCCTTGTACCGTCCCCCCAGCTCCTCTTTAAATGCTGGATTTGGCCCAAAAACATAGGCTCCAAGTGGCCAAAACTTGGGCCTCCTCCTTTACCAGTGAGGCCAACTCCCTTTCTTCTTAGTGGCGCCATTTTGTCACTGGGCCACAAGCCCAATCTTGATATTTTGAACATAGATAACTATCTTTAAAACTTATAATGCCCAAACAGAATATTTTAACTGAGGTCTCAGCCCATTCTTGAGCCCAATTAATACCTCAATTCTCAATTTAACATATTTAAGCATTCATTACACAAAATGCACAGGCCCTAAAATTCAGGATGTTACAGTTCTACCCCCTTAAAAAAATTTCGTCCCCGAAATTTCCAACTAACTATTAATCGTACTACCCAAGTCTCACCACTATGCTTTCGCTGCGCACTAGAATTTAATTATATATAAACATTGCACGCATACAGTTTATATACCCAAAAATATAGCATCCACACAAAATATACCCAACTTAATGGTGATTGAACAATCCCGAGCCTTATGCTCCTCAGACCCGCATCTTAAACACGTTCCTGACTTCCTCCAACATTCACCCGGATGACGCCTTCTGCAATATTCGCATACCCGGAAGTTTGTCCTACAGGGTATTTTACAAAATAAAGTATCTTGGAGATTTTCGAAGTTGAGGTATATATATATATATATATTTTAAACAGAGGAATTTTTTTAAAAAAAAATAGGGGTATTCTGGAGAATTCGATTTCAAAAGAATAATAGTAGCGTTCAGGTGTTTATGGGTTTTTGGTTGTTGTCGTGTGTTGTGTGTTTTTTTTCCTTCTAAGGAAAAATTCTGTTGACTTAGTAAATCGGGGTATATTTCTGTAAATTCGGGCGTATATTCGCAAATCATAGGTATCTTGGTATCTTTCCAAAATAGGGTTCCTTGGTGATTTTGTGAAATAAGGGTATTTTGGTAATTTTTGCAATCCAGGGGTATTTTAGTAATTTTTCAATCCGAGGGTATTTCGATAATTTAGCAATCAGGGGGTATTTCGGTAATTTTGAAATCAGGGGTACTTTGGTCATTTTTCAAATCAAGAGCAATTTAGTAAATTTTTTTTTTACAAATCAGGGATATTTTAGTTATTTTATAAATCAGGGGTAATTTGGAATTTTACAAGTCAGGGATATCTTCAATTTTTTTAAAACTAGGGGCATTTTGGTAGTTTTTACAAAACTAGGGTGGCTGGTCCCTTTCGGGTTTTAGTTAGAAACTTTTGGCCCGTTAACAAGTCCTCACGGTTAAGGTGAACAGTCACTACGCACCAGGTAGTATTACAGCGGAGAGGAGGTGAGTCACTCAGACTGCTTAAGTACCAGGCTCTTCCGGATCTAATACTAGACATGCGCATGCCTGTTGCCACACTCTAGTCTTGCGACTCGTTCACGGGTTTGTTTAGTGAGATTAAGTCTTATGAGTTTTAAGAAGTTGTTTAAGCTAAGCCTAGAGTCCATCAAGTTCTAATTTAAATAATCTACGTACCATAAAGCCCATCAAGCCCACATACATTTATAACACAATAGTTTAGAATACTTACCTGGTGGACTTGGGCCGGAGATGCAGGTGCCATGCCGAGCTAACAGACCTATTATCATTTAAAAACATGCATGTTTCAAAAGCCCATCTTAAGAAAATGTTTTGAGCCTAAAAACCCCCAAAGCTGAGTTTTGAATCAGGCTCTGATACCAATCTGTAACACCCCAAACCCAGCCCATGCGTTTCAACTGGATCTGGTATGTCACTAAAGAAATTTTTATAACACATGTCGTAGCACTTTGGAAAAAAAAACATTTATTAGGTTTAAATATTTATACCGAAAACTTAATAATTTATTAAATCATATAAGATATAAAGTTATAAATTACCTTGGTGAGTTTTTAACTAAAAACAGAAATTTTATACATGTCTTAACTTAATTTAGACATAAAATTTAAATGCCTAGTAATAAAAGCCCAACATAAAACCGAAACATAAATAATAGTCTAGTGGCCCAAGGCCTTATTACAACGAAATTGAAAACCCTTAATCAAAAATATTAAAAACAATATTCTAAGTAAAATCTTCTGCTGGATCAAGTATTCTCTCGCATGGCCACCTCGCGCTCCTCTCTAGCCCGGTCCGATGCACAGGTGCTACCTGAAATTGTTAAATAATAGGGTGAGTCGTGAGAATCAGTGTGCAACCCTCATGCACCATTAGACTTGGGCCTTAACCCCACAGAACATATAACAAAATATAATATATCAGAAAATATACAAAGCCCAACCCAAATCCTAGGTTTCCATCCGCTACACGCCATCCTTACCTGCCAGTCACACCATTTGGGGATTTCTACAATCAACCCACACCGCTACACACCATTGATGGCAGACATGCTGCTCATCGTCAGATCATGGCCGTAGCCACTACAACAGGTCATGGAAAAAGCCACTACAACAGGTCACGGCAGAAGCCGCTACAACAAGTCACGGCAGAAGCCGCTACAACAGAACACTTCCCCTTTCAATAAACCCATCCCCATGCAATCACAGAATACAACATACTTATCACATATGTCACCTTAACAGGAACATTCACTTAGGAATGACAGAGATCACTAACCTGGTGATTCGCTTTTACTCTCCTCGGGTTTCATCCATGATGCTGGGATTTTGGAATTTATCAGAATATAACAGATTTATAACATGATGCCGGGATTTCGGCATTTATCAGAATATAACAGATTTATAACATATTTTAACAGGCAATCTAAATGGTGTGGAAGTGTTACACACCTGATATCGCGTAGTTTTGCTCCCTTAGACAATATTCTTACTATCAGGATCTACAACCCTCAGTCTAAAACCTTGCTCAAAATCCGGAAGAATATGAAGATTAGGCCTCCCCTACATTTGGCCAAGGTTAATAAATACCTGAATTTACATGCTAAAACAATAGATCTCCTTCCCTTGAAATCCCGAAAGTAACACGATTCGAGTGTTACTGAACTCTGACTTAGAGATCTAAGCAAATGAATCCCCTTCAAATCCCGGAATGCCGCAAATGAGAGAAAACACGAGATTAGCCAACTATTTAGCCATTCGGCTATAGTCTCCAAAAGCCAAAAAAGATCAAAAGAAAACCCAAATCGATACTTACCTCTATAGAAGGTTTCGGCTATCCCTTGTAGAAAGATTCGACAATCACAGAAGAAGATTGAAGTGTAGAAGATTAGAGATCTAGGAGTTTTCGGCTTTTTAAGGAAATCCCGAAAAGATGAACTAGATGTGTTTTTCGGCTTTTAGAAAAATTAAATGAGGAGTTTCAGCTTTTAGTGAATGGGAGAAGAATAACAATGGAGATTAGAAGATTCGTCTAAAAGGAAATTTCAAAGAAAAAGAAAGAAAAGGTGAGAAAACAATGGTGATTTTCGGCTTTTGGAAGAGAAAAGATGAGAAAAGAAAACGAGTGAGATGGCCTTCAAATTTTCGGCACAGGAAGAGAAGAAAGAGTAGGGTTCCAATGCCAGAATTGATTAGCTATCCCCCCTATTTATAGAAATTTTGGCACTTACCTAACCTTGCAGATAAATCCTATCTTTTCTCCTTTATCTTAATCTACTAACTCATCTAAAAGAGACTTAATTATCTCTAACTCTTCCTTCCTTTATCAGCTTAATTATCCATATATTAAAATATGAAATAACTCCCTAAATAATAGCCTTGTGCCGTCCCCCCAGCTCCTCTTTAAATGCCGGATTTGACTCAAAAACATGGGCTCCAAGTGGCCAAAACTTGGGCCTCCTCCTTTACCAGTGACGCCAACTCCCTTCCCTCTTAGTGGCACCATTTTGCCCTTGGGCCACACGCCCAATCTTGATATTTTTAACATAGATAACTATCTTTAAAACTTATAATGCCCAAACAGAATATTTTAACTGAGGTCTCAGCCCATTCCTGAGCCCAATTAATACCTCAATTCTCAATTTAACATATTTAAGCATTCATTACACAAAATGCACAATCCCTAAAATTTGGGATGTTACAAGCCCTATAAGACATGAGAAAGGAATGGGGTAAGCTATATAACTTAGTAAGTTCATGTGCAAATAATAAACAACAATAATTATACATTGCCAGATGAATAACATGACATATATTAACATAAATGTCATTAAACTTCATGAGCATAACTTACTCAATCATATGAATAACATAACATATACCACAATCAACAAACCATTTCAAACCTCACATAAAACATACACATTAATTATGAGCATTTACATTTCAAGCATATACTCTTACAGCTTACAATTGCCTAAACTCTTATCTTTCCATGCTTCCATAATCATTTTAGTAGGCAATTTTGCCAATCTTTCCTTTATCTCATATTCGATAAATCACAATTTGCATGAATATAACATGCTATGACATAACTCACTCTAGCCCGAAAGCCAATCACAAAATCATCAATCGAATTTACTATGTATTTCATACATCACAAGTATAGACTTATAATCACAAGGTTTTCATAAAATCATTCTCGTGAAAATCATGAACTCATGATTTCATGAAGTCAATGCTTATAAACTTTACATACATACATGTACCAATTCCTAATACTCACATACTTTTTCTCTTCTTTAACATACCCATTGAATTTCCCGTTGAACCATTTGGAATACTAAAGGATACTCGGGAATCTCGTACATATAGTACCGTACCAATGCCATATCCTAGATATGGTCTTACACGTAATCTCATATCGATGCCAATAGCCCAGCTATGGTCTTACACGAAATCTCATATCGATGCCATATCCCAGATATGGTCTTACATGAAATCTCATATTGATGCCATATCCCAGATATGGTCTTCACGTAATCTTAGATAACCCTAATGTCATGACATTTGTATCCTTCCTATTCCTACGGTTCAACCGGGATTTCTCGTTTTTCGAACTTTGTCGATTTCATTCAAGAGTAAATCACAATTCATATAATAATAAAACAATTAAAGCATAAATAACAATGCATTGTTTACATAGGAACTTACCTCGACATCAAAATGGCAAAATGACTTAATCGTCAATTACTCATTTTTCCTCCGTTCTAGTTCCGAACCTCGTTTTTCTTGATCTATAATATCACATTCATCTCATTTAATCATTATACTATTCAAATCAGCCCAAAATCATATTACGGAAAAAATTACATTTTTGCCCCTAAAGTTTCACATTTTTTAAATTTTGTCCCTAGGCTCATAAAATGAAATCTATCCATTTTCCTTGAATCCTAAGCCTAGCCGAACCTAAATCATGCTCATAACAACCCACATTTTTCATCAAATTAGATTTTTACTACCCATTTTATCACTTTTTACAATTAAGTCCTTTTTATACATTTTCACTAAAAATCACTTAGTAAAAGTTGTTTATCACACCTTAAACAATCAATATCTTCCATCAAACATCAAAATACATGCATGTCATGTAACACCCCTAACCCGAGACTGTCGCCATAATAGGGTAAAGAGGCGTTACCAAACATCGGAACATTTCACAACATTTCATGACACCAAGTCATTCATCAACCAATACATATCAATTTAATATCATATAGACCCTTATCGACATCTACGAGAACTTAAACACACTTTAGGATAGGGTCGGGACCAAACTGAATACATACAGAAATTATCAGAAATTTAAAAAATTTTCTAAGTTACAGAGGTCACATGCCGTGTGGGTAGGCCGTGTGCCTCCTACGGCCTCAACTTGCTCGTGTGTCTAAGCCATGTCAAAATAGGGCATACATACTGACTTGTCCACACGGTCGTGGACACGCCCGTGTGCCTCACCCATGGTCGATCTTGACTTGTACCACATGGCCAGCCACACGCCCGTGTGTCCAGCCCGTGGTCGATCCTAACTTGTTCTGAATTTCAACCACGAGGGACACGGTCGAGCCACACGCCCGTGTGCTCAACCATGTGGGCAGATATAGGCCATTTTCAAGGCCAAATTGCCACCCACACAAGGGTCATTCCTACAAGCATTATACCAATTCATTTCATGCACAATTGACAACTAAAAACATGTCAAATATTCAATAAATCTTCACATTCAATCTCATTTCTAAATATGCTAATTTGCATACCAAATTGCACAACTAAAACACATATATATCCAAGCATGATACATCCACATTTTTACCTTCCATATAACCACTTCAATGATCACACATACATACTCATATTGCATTCATTTGCTTACCATAAACTTGACCATTTCCTAGTCATGAGATCATAACAAAACCAACATCATATACCATATTCACAAATACGTAATACCAACATATAATTAGCCATATCACATAGCTAATTTCATATCTCAAACATATATAAAAAAGACTAGCCTATACATGCCATATTTATCTATATACACTTTTCAAAGGTACCAAAACAAGTTTGAGTAGTGTGATGACAATCCTTAACAGTCCCCGAGCCTTTAGTAGCTTCGACGATCTATAAAACAGAACAAACACACACAAAGTAAGCTTTCCAATAGCTTAGTAAGCCATATACAAATAAACTTAGCATAACATGCACATAACCATATTGATACAATGACATTAATGGTTCTCCTTGCAAATTCATCACATATTATTTGGCTCATTTGCGTAGCTATATCTTGCCACATTTTTCAATTCAAATACCACATATACACATAGCTCATTCAAGCATATATTCACTTATTATCTCATCATTTCAATGCACATATTCATCTTAGTAAGTTCATATAGACACTTACTTTTTATACACACATAGTGTAATTTTCAAACGTACCTGAAACGGATATATAACTCACATAGTCGTTCATTTCTTGGACTTTCCTGTTGAACCATTCGGAATCTAATATGATACTTAGAATGCTCGGAATAGTCGTACAATGCCAATGTCCCAGACGTGGTCTTACTTGTAATCGGACATCAATGCCACTATCCCAGACAGGGTCTTACACGAATCATTATGATGCCAATGTCCCAAACATGGTCTTACACGTAAATCTCATATCGAAGCCAACGTCCCAGACATGGTCTTACACAAAATCTAGAATCAATGCCAACGTCCCAGACATCGTCTTACATGATATAACATATCGGACACCTATGTCATGACATATGCAATCCTCTCTATTCCTAGGCTCATACGGGACTTCTCAAACTTTAACAACTTGTCGACTTACCCACAAACTCAGATTTCACATACATTCCATCTCAATGGATATTCATAGAAATTCAAATTCCTTAAATACAAAATAGTTCAATTCAAACACATTTATTTGTATATCGACTTATCTCAGATTCGAATATTCGATCGAATTCAATTATTCGGTAACTTTGGCCTTTCCGCGATCTAAGTCCGATTTCTTCGGTTCTTGATCTATACATATTCAAATTTAACCTTATTATTCACTAATTCATCCAACTCAATCTAAATACACATATTTAGGGCAAATTACAAATTAGCCCTTACATTTTCACATTTGGACAATTTAGTCCCTATCTCACAAAATCACAAAATATACCAAATTTCATGATACTCATGCTTGGCCGAATATCACCCGTGCTCAATCAAGTCCACGCATTTCATTTATTTCACAATTTAGTCCTTCAGAATTTCATTTTCTCAATTTACTCCAAAATACTCAAATTCACCAAAAACTCAAAGACAAACTATGTTAATCATATATCTTTTATATTTCACTATAAAACATCACAAATCACATGAGTTCGTCGAAGTCTCATTTCAAAAACATCATCAATTCTCAAAATTAAGACATGGGTTTTAAAGTATACGAAGCAACGGTTGCAAAAACATAGAAATTATAGAAAACTAAGTCAAAATCATACCTTAATCAAGCTCAAAATCAACCAAAACCTAGCTTTCTTTTTCTTTTCTTCTTTTATTTGAACATTCGGCCAAAGATGATGAATATGGCCATTATCAAGCTTTTTGTTATATCAAATTATAACTTAATTATTCATTTCCCATTTTATCCTTTTATTAAACATATAAGAAAAATAAACAATAAGTTTATTTTTTCATTTAATTAACCACTAACTAAATAATGGATTAATTGCCTCATAAGGCCACAACATTTAAAAGCCACAACACATAAGTGCTTTAACAAATAGCATGCAAATATTGCATTTAATGCAATTTAACCCTTTTCTCAAATTAAACACACAAATGATCAAATCAATTCATAGAAATTTCACACATGCTTAATCACATATCATAGGCACGAAAAATAATATTAAAGTACTATTCTAACTTGGATTTGTGGTCTCAAAACCACTCGTCTGACTAGGGTCTAATCTGGACTGTTACATGTCACACATGGGTAAATTTTTAAACATGAACCCTACTTCAAAATAATGGTAGAAATAGGTAAACCGGGTTACGAGGACTTCAAATATGTAAAGAGCATTCAAAACTGTGCTAGGATGTACTTACAATCAAGCTTGAAAATTGAAGAAAATCCTAGCTATGGTGCCTTCTAAAAATTCGGCCAAGGAGAGAAGATGGATACCAATTTTTTACTTGATTTATCCCTTTTTATTCTTTTATTAACCAAATGAACAAAATGCCCCTAAAGCCTTTCTTTGAAATTTTTCCTAAACATGACCATTTTTGTCCATAAAAATAAAAATTGGTCAAATTGCTATTTAAGGACCTCTAATTAAGAATCCATAACTATTTCATACTTAAAGCTTCTAGAACACACATTTTGAAACTTTTACAATTTAGTCCTAAAAGTCAATTTGGACACTTTACCAACAAAATTTCTCAGCGAAATTTTCACACAATCAAGCAATCATATCATGAACCTTAAAACAATTATAAAATGAATATTTCTACTTTGTATTTGTGGTCTCAAAATCACTATTCTGAATAGACCCTAAATCGGGCTGTTACATTTGCCAAACTCCAAGAGGAGATAAGGATGTGATCTGTGCTGAACGAGGCATTTTGGAAGACACACAAACATCTCTATTTCCAAATCTTCCAGCATGGAATACTGAACAGAGAGCTACAATCAGACTCCCGAAGAACTAAAACGAACTCATTCCACAAGTTAAGCATTAACTAGTCCTTTAGTGATAGAGAGAAAAATCTATGCAAACACCTCGACGGCAGGACCTTTTTCCAAACATTTCTAAGTATACAACAACCCCTTAAGGAATGAAGGATAAATTCATTCACACAACTACAAAACTTACAAGAAGAATTATCTGGCATACCTCATTTACATCGTTCCTCATTAGTTAATAAACTTCTTGAAAACAAACTAAAGGAAATGTCTACCACGTTGAGGCCCTAGTAAAGACCGTACGAGTTTCCAACTCTCTTCTTGAGGAAGTAAGCCATCTTTTCTAAGAAACCTATAGGTAGATTTGATTGAGAAGCTTCCGTTAGAAGACCATTGTGATGTCATAGTATCGAGTCCAACACGGTGGTTTAAAACAGGAATACCTGCAATGTTAGAGAGAATATTAACATCTAAGAAACTTCTTAGATACTGCCAGTCCCAATCACCATTCGTTGACACCATCTCTGTAAGAGAAATGGACTCATCAATTAGCGAAAAATTATGGCAATAATTAATTAGTGGACCAAATTGAACGATCCAATTATCTATAACACCCTTAACCCGTATCCGTCATCGGAACAAGGTTACAGAGCATTACCAAAGCTTTCAAATCAAACAAACATAAATTTTAAACTTATCAAATCAAATCAATAATCAAATTAAAACCAATTCATAACATACATAATGTCCTCTATTCGAGCCATCGAGGCCCTAAAAACACACTAGAAACAAGTCGGGACTCAATTAGAAACTTAGAAATTTTTTAGAAAAAGATGAAAATTTTTAACACTACAAGGGTCACACAGTCGTGTGGGCATTCGAAATAGGGAGACACGACCGAGTCCCAGCCTGTGTTCGTATCCGTGTAACTCACTGACTTGGGTTACATGGCCAAACCACACACCCGTATGCCAAGCCGTATACCCTTTAAAATAACCCCACACTCCCGTATGCCAAACAATGTGCTGGGCCATGTAACAGCCTGACTTGCAACCCATCAAAAGCTACAAGGGACACGCGACTAAGACACACACCTATGTCTCTGCCCGTATGGACGAAAATAGGCTATTTTACAAGTCATTTTTTCTCACCCAAACTAGCATGTACCTATAACCAAAATGAACATATGCACATGCCTTAATAAGGCACCAAAATCAAGCAAAAACAAGTCATATGCATATGGTATAACATCATACAACCAATAAGCCCTTAGGCACCTCAAACGACAATCTATAAACATGGTTAACCATGTACTCAAATTGGCCAAAATGAATTTACTTACCAAATCCAATCAAATGGTACAAAATATGCCATTCATTCACTAACATCAATAGAAATTTATATATCTTTCATAACAAGATACCAAACCACAACAAGTTATAAGTCTTATACAATATGTATATTTATCTATCACAAATCAAACATGTTAAGCCAAACATTGACCATAATAAGGTTAACATTTACATTCCATAAACTAAGCTCATATCAACATCAAAATGGTAAGTCAAAAGCCAAACCAAATGGCTATTCCAACAACCAAAAGACATGGCCAACATTAGCCAAAATATCTATACATGCCATTATAACCAAAATTAAACATTCGTAAGTACCGAAAGAGTAGATAGATAGTGTGATAGATCTCCGACTACTTTCCAACCCGAACAAGCTTTCGACAACTACAGAACACAGAAAAATTAACACAAAGTAAGCATGTCATGCTTAGTAAGTTAGTAACACATACAGTCTAATATTCCCAATACAATATACAACTACAAAGCATGTAAACTCAATTCAACATGAGAATTACTAATTCAAAAACTTATATAAGTACATTCATACTCTTAACTTTCACAAGGTACACATTACTTACCTTCCATCAAACTAATGTAATTTACATTGAATGCTCTTACCAAATTTCACACGAGGTAATAATATGATGGTTGACCCATCCTTTTTCGTAATTCGATAACCGAAGTTATCCATTTTCATAGTTCAACAGCCAAAGCTATCCTTTTTCATAATTTGATGGTCATCACCATCCCTTTTCATTATTCGATGGTCATCACCATCCCTTTTCATAATTGATAGCTGAAGCTATCCCTTTTTATAGATCAATGATCATCGTTACGTTGTTGAATTTTCCATCAATACACACTTTAATAATATGCAATAATAACATTTAACTAATAATTGAAAACACTATTTATGTAACAATCCGTTTTTAGTCAAATTGAAACAGTGGTTTTGGGACCACAAATCCGATGTCAAAATAATAATTTTATTATTATTTTAATATTTACAACATGATATTATGATTGTGTGAAAATTTTGTTAAGAAATTTTATCGTTTGAGTGCTTAATTTGATAAAAAAGGACTAAACCGCGTAAAGTGTAAAACTTGTGTTCTATTAGCTAAAGGTGTCTAATAGCTATAGAACTTTAAAGTGGAGGTCCTTATATGGTAAATAACCCAGTAACATGATAATGGATGATAGTGGCTTGGTAATTTTGAAATTTAAATCAACTTTAAAGGTTATGATTATAAAATAGGTAATAAAATGATAAAATAAATAAAGCAAATTAATTATCATCTTCCATTATCACTTTAGCAATCGAAATTAAGAAATAATGGCAGCCATGGGAGCTTAAAGTTTCATAAAACCTAATTCCTTTGATTAGGTATGCATTTTTAATTTGTTTTTGATGATTTCTATGTTTTTGAGATCGTTGCAGCTTAATCTAGCTAGCCCAGGGACTAATTTCCAAAATTGTTAAAGGTTTAGGGTTTTTCCATTGATGAATATTGGGGTTTTTTGATGTTTGATGATAGAAAATGCATGCTTGTTGTTAGATAAACAATATTTGTTAAGTGATTTTTAGTAAAATGTCCAATTAGGGATTAAATTGTGAACTGTGTAAATTGTGTGGTTAAATTGTGGAATAAATGAAAAATATGGACTACTAGGGTCCTAATTGGAATTCGGCTAGCATGGGTTTTGGTTGAATTATATGAATTTGTGATTTTATGAGATAAGGACTAAATTGTAAAAATGGAAATATTGGGGGCAAAAATGTTAAAGTGCCTTAATATGTGCTTTTGGATTAAATTGAATAGAGAGATTATTAAATAAGTTAATTTGATTATATTTAGATCAATAAAGGTAAAATACGAGTTTAGATCGGGGAAAGAATAAGGTTTCGGATTAATCAACTTAACTCGCTGTTTTTGTATTCGAGGTAAGTTCGCATGTAATAAACATTGCTATATTTGTGTTTTAAATGCTTTGATATTGCATAAATTGTGATTACGGCACTACGGACATGTTCGACGATGATTCAGAAAGTGTGAAATCCCGGTTGAACCTTAGGAATAGATTAGGATACGAAGGTCATGTCATTAGGGGTTATGTGATTTGGGTGCTGGTCCGTACGTCCTACCGATGGTTGAGTTATTTGGCATGTGTTGCGAATACTCGTCAGCTTGTGTGAGCAGCACCGTGTAGCTTCGTCATGACCATTAGCTTGTGTGAGCTGACCCGTTGATAACTCTAGTGTGAGCGTTATATCAGATTGAGATAGCTTCGGCTATATATATATGGAACTTAGGGTGAGAGATTCTCGAGTATCGAATAGTATTATGAATGGTTCAACGGGTATATATGTCAAAGATGTGGTTGAGTATAAGATTGATACAAGATGGTACAATTATGTACACAAACCGTATGAGCTTTGATTCGAAGAAAATTTTGAATTTTATATCAAATCTTATGATTGAATATGTGAAAGGCTTGTTAGCTAATATGAGTTATATGTTCATATATTCAATTGGTTGAGTTGTATACTTGTGGTTAATTGTGTTTATTATCATACGAGCTTACTAAGCTACATAGCTTACTTTGTTTGTTTTCTGTGTTTCATAGTGAAATAAAAGCTAGCTCAGACGGGAATCGTCAGAGACTTCATCACACAATCCAAGTATCACTTTGGTACTTTTGAACTTAATTATTTTGGGTATATGACATGTATAGGATTATGGTCATTTTGATATATAGTTTGGTAATGAATTTTATCATTTGTTTTTTTATATAGCCATGAGAGTTGGCTTAATTTGGCTAATTTGGTTGTGTTTTCATATGTGGATATGGTTTTGGTTATGTGTTTATTGATGGATATGTGATGCTTGATGATATTTGATAATTTGGGGTACTAAATTGTTGTGAATTGAATTTGGTATGTTTGTGGGATTAGGCTAAATGATGCATGGTTGAAAGTGGTTGTATTGTTGATTTGAGATTATGAGCTATTGGTATAAATTGAATGGCACATTGTGGTATTGATATGTTTGGTATTGGTTAGTATTGTAATTGTAACACCCCTCACACGTATTCACCGTCAGAATAGGGTTACAGAGCATTACCAGACTTACAACACTTTTAAACATACATTTCATATATCATTTATCAATTTGAATACAATTAAATTACAATCAATCATAATGTCCCTTAAACGAGCCTACGAGGCCATAAACATACATTGAGAGTGGTTCGGGACTAAAATGATAACTCAGGAAGCTTTTCCACACTTAGAAATTATTCTCAAAATAGGGGACACACGCCCTTGTGGCCAGGCCGTGCGTCTTACATGGCCACCAGACACGCCTGTGTCACAGGCCATGTGGACATTCAAAATGGGAGCACATGGCCATGTCCCAACCCGTATCCTACCCCGTGTCCAAACAAGTGAGGTTACTGACTTGGGTTACACGGCAAACCACACACCCGTGTGTCTAGCCCGTGTGCCCTTCGAAGTGGCCACACACGCTCGTGTGCCAGGTTGTTTGCTAGGCCGTGCCAAACCTTTAGGGTATACTAACTTATGGAACACGACCAAGTCAGACGCCCGTGTGCTAGGCCATGTGCCAATTAGGGGGTATACTAACTTGTGCCACACGGCCGATCACATGCCCGTGAATGAGACCGTGTGGAGCATACTAACATCATTTCAATTTCAATACCAGGGGACACACGGTCGTGTATTAGGACCGTGTGTCACACACAGCTGAGACACACGCTCTTGTCTCTGCCCGTGTGGACAAAAAATAAGGTATTTACCAAATCATTTGCCACCCCAGTTGATACACACCTTCACCTACACATATGGCACCAAAACAAAGCATAATAGACAACCCAAAACAACCAAATCAAACATAATTCCTACCATTTCATCTAAGCATTTCTTAGCCTAAACCTTAATCACAGACATCATCAATTCATCAACCATTTCCAAGCAACATTAAACACATCACGAAATAGAATTAGCACATCTGTAAACATTTACCAAACATATATCATTTTGTATCAATTCACAAGCATGATACTAATTCCACAAACCTAATAATATAAGTCATATATTTATATATACATACACTAGGCTCAAACATACCAAAACAAGCCAACTTTCATGGCTATATACACAAACCAAAACATATATATATTTATGAGCCATCTCAAATGGCAAAAGTCACTATCAAAACATAACCAACATGACCATAGTTCCTATACATGAAATATGACCAAACCACAAGCTCAAAAGTACCAAAGTGATGGTTGGATAGTGTGACGTAGCCTCCGGCGATCCCCGAATTCAAGCTAGCTTTGAAATCACTATAAAACATGGAAAATATACAAAGTAAGCTTTATAGCTTAGTATGCTCGTATGATATAAATTTAACTTGTCACAAATACACCATTCATCAATTTAAACATATGAACATGTAATTCATGATTACTAGCAAACCTTTCACATGCTTATATGCAACTTCATAACTTCTTCTGTTTGAATCTCATACTTTACATGTACATACCTGTACAATTTCGCAACGAACTCAAACCTTTTCAGAATATTTTTGAATACTCGATATTTCACACACTAAGTGCCAATACATAGCCGAAGCTATTATAATCTCGCACACTAAGTGTCTTATATAGTCGAAGCTATCTCGGTCTCGCACACTAAGTGCCATATATAGCCGAAGTTATTCCGAATTACACACTAAGTGCCATACATAGCCGAAGCTATCTCGAATCGCACACTAAGTGCCATACATAGCCGATTTTTCATCGAACATGACTGTAGTCTCGTGTATACAATTTATGCAATATCAAAGCATTAAAAGCATAATTATAACAACACTTATTACATACGAACTTACCTCGGATGTAAAAACGACGATCTAGTTGATTAGTTGATAGCATTATATTTTCCCCGATCTAAGTCCGTATTTTGCCTTTCTTGATCTAAATATATTCAAAATTAACTTATTTAATCATCTATTCATTAAATTTAGTTCAAAATACTCTTTAAGGCACATTTACACTTTTGCCCCTAAACTTTCACATTTTCACAATTTAGTCCTTATTACACAAAATCACAAATTCATAAAATTTCTTTAATACCCATTATAGCCGAATTTCTATAAGACCCCTAGTAGCCCATATTTATCACTTTTTCACACATTTAACCACTAACTTTACACATTTCTCAATTTAATCCCTATTTTACATTTTTACTCAAAATCACTTTACAAAACTTGTTTAACTACCAACAAACATTCAAAATCTATCATCATTCATCAAAACTCATACATATTCATCAATGGAAACATCCAAAATCTTTAATAGTTTTGCAAATTAGTCCCTGTGCTAGCTAGTACTAGCTGCAACGATATCAAAAACATAGAAATTAGAAAAAACGGGATAAAAACAGACTTACAATTGAGATAGGAAGCTTGGCCAAATATGAAACCTAGCTTATGGCTTTTCTTTCCTCCCAAAATTGATTGATGAAGATGATGAATGCCCAAATTTTATGTTTTGTTTTATTTTAATTAACTTATAATACTAATTACCAATTAAACCTTTATAATAAACCATTAATACATATGGTAATATGTCCATATATGTCCACTCAAATGAATAATGATCTAATTACCACATAAGGACCTTAACTTAAAGTTTTTATAGCTATTAGACACCTTTATATATTAGAACTCAAGTTTTATACTTTGTGTGATTTAGTCCTTTTTTTTTCTCAAATTGACCATTTAAACGATAAAATTTCTTGACAAAATTTTCATGCAATCACTCATTCATGCTGTAAACATTAGAATAATGATAAAATAAATATTTTGACCTCAGATTTGTGGTCCCAAAACCACTGTTCCGATTTGACCAAAAATGGGTTGTTACAACTCTCCCCCTTTAGGGATTTTCGTCCCCGAAAATCTTACCAGTGAATAGGTTAGGGTACTATTTTCTCATAGCTTCCTTGGGCTCCCACGTAGCCACAAGACTTTCACTAAAGCTATGCATTTATTTCTCAACTCTTTGATTTCTCGAGCCAAAATTCTGATCGGTTCTTCGTTATATGTCATATCTGGTTGAGTCTCAATCTCTGACGGAGAAATCACATGTAAGGGATCTGAATTATAGCGGCACAACATCGATGCATGAAAAACATTGTTGATTTTCTCTAACTCAATCGGTAATGGTAGTCAATATGCCACTGGCCCTATTCGTTCAAAAATCTCATACAGCCCGATGAAACGCGGACTCAACTCGCCTTTACGACCGAAACAAAGTATTTTCTTCCATGGAGATACTTTTAGAAACACTTTGTCACCGATTTGAAATTTTATATCTTTTCGTTTCAAATTCGCGTACGATTTCTGACGATCTGAAGCTGCTTTCAAACAATCGCGAATTACTTTTACTTTCTCTTCGGTTTCCCTAATCAAATCAACCTCGTGAATCTGTTTCTTACTCAGCTCGGTCCAATATAATGGAGTTCGGTATTTGCGACCATATATAGCTTCATACGATGCCATCTTTATGCTCGTGTGAAAATTGTTATTATACGCAAATTCAACCAATGACAAATATTTCTCCTAATTACCTTCAAACTCTAAAACACAACATCTGAGCATATATTCCAGAATCTGGATTACTCTTTCATACTGACCGTTAGTTTGCAGATGAAAATTTTTACTGAAATTCAATTTCGTACCCAAAGCTTCTTGCAATTTCTTCCAAAACGCGATGTGAATCTCGGATATCTATCTGAAATAGTTGAAGCTAACACTCCGTGCAATCTAACGATCTCAGCAATATACAATTCAACTAATCTATCGAGTGAATAGTTAGTACGTACCGGAATAAAATGTGCTAATTTCTTCAGTCGATCAACGGCAACCCAAATTGTATATTTATTTTTCGGAGATAGGGGTAACCCCAATATGAAATCCATAGTAACTCTATCCCATTTCCACTTTGGTATCATCACAGGCTAAAGCAAACCTGAAGGCACTTGATGTTCAGCTTTATCTTGCTGGCACACTAAACATTTCATTACAAATTCAGAAATGTGTCGTTTTATACCCGACCACCAATACAGTTGTTTCAAACCATTATACATTTTAGTACTTCCAGGATGAACGGATAAACAACCACTATGTCCCGTGTGTAAAATTTTTTGAATCAACTCTGGATTTTTCGATACACATATTCTATCTCGGAACATTAAACAATCATCGGATCCGATTTGGTACTCTGAATCACTAGTCGACTTGCATTGCACTCTTTTAGCTTACAGTTCACTATCACATTTCTGAGCTTCATAAATTTGTTAAAGAAATATTGGTTTAGCTTTTAACTCAGCTAAAATCGAACCATCATCAGACAATGTCAACTGTGCATTCATTGCTCTCAATGCAAACAACAATTTTTTACTCGAAGCATCTGCGACCTCATTCGCTTTCCCCGGGTGATAATCAATTACTAATTTATAGTCGTTTAGTAAATCAAGCCATCTCTGTTGTCACAGATCCAAATCTTTTTGAGTCATGATATACTTTAAACTTTTATGACCAGTAATGATGTGACATTTTTCACCGTACAAATGATGATGCCAAAATTTCAATGCAAAAACTATAGCGGGCAACTCTAAATTGTGCGTCGGATAGTTCTTTTCATGCTATTTCAACTGTCTAGAGGCATAAGCTACAACTTTTCCCTCTGCATCAATACAAAACCCAAACCGTTCAATGATGCTTCACTGTAAATTACAAATTCTTTACCCGACTCAGGTTGAACCAACACTGGTGCCTCAGTTAACAATGTTTTCAATTGATCGAAGCTTTGTTGACATTTTTCAGGCCATTCAAACTTTACATCTTTCTAAAGTAATCGAGTCAATGGTGTTGCAATCATAAAGAATCCTTTCACAAAATGTCGATAATAACCAACAAGTCCCAGAAAACTTTGGACTTTAGATACATTTCTCAGAGGTTTCCATTCTATTAGTGTAGAAATTTTACTCGGGTCAACTCTAATACCTTTGGCTGAAATGATATGCCCCAGAAATCCAATTTTTCAGAGCCAAAACTCACATTTACTGAACTTTGCAAATAATTGCTTATCTCTTGTGACATCCCGAAATTGGGCCTAGTAGGATTGGGCCCATTGAGCCTTGGGCTTAGGAGTGTTTAAAATTTTGAGAAAAAGAGAATGGCCTTATTTCAAGATTGGACTAATTAGGAAGGTGATTTTGGAAAGTTACGAGGTTTCTAGGAAGTTTCGGGTTCAAGTTGGGCCTTAGTATAAATTTTGTGTTTAAGCCTATTAAAGAGAGATAGTAAGTGGCATCAAGGCTTATGGAAATAGGTGGGTAATTTGCTTGCATAAGTGAGCAATTAGTAAAGAGGTTATGGCGCCACATGAAGTACCTTGAGGGAAGAGGTTCAAATCCCATTGTGTGCAAATTTTGACTATTATTTTTGCATTCTTTCCCTAAGTGTCGGCCAAGCATGTAAATAAGGCAATGTGGACTTTTTATTTTTGGCAAGAGGGCTAAGGAAAATAGGAAAGGATGAAGGTGAGGAAAGAAATCAAAGAAAAGGGGAAAGTAAGGGGAACATGTGGCCTTTTTCAAGGGAGGTGTTACGGAAAGTGTGGTTGGCCAACTTTTGACCATTATGGTCATGTATGTGGACGATTTTGGGGTTAAAGGGAGGTAGCCAAATTTTTCTTGGTGTTTTGGTAAAGCCTTAATGTTTGTTTTGGTCAAAAATACCTTTAGCATCAATAGTGTCATTTTCTCCAAATTTCTACTCTTTGTGAGTTTACTTTTCTTCTTTTCTTTCTTCTTTGCTGAAACCTCCTAGCACAATTGTGCATTTTTCTTCTCTTTTGTTTGGTCAAAATATTCACCTCTTGTTCATTTCCCTTTGATAGTCGAATCACCTAGCATCCATTCAACCTTCCATCCTTTTCTTTTAACCATTCCTCCAACCTTTCCTCTTCTCTAAATCGACACCACCATAAAATCACATTTTCTGGTTTGATTATCCTCCATAGTCGAATATCATTGTTCATTTTCCTTTATAGCCAAACCCTTCATTTCTTCTTTATCTTTTCTTCTCATCCGTATTAACACTCATTCCTCGATAAATCGGTAAGTGGTTCTCTTCAACATTTTATTTTCTTTCTCTTAATGCCGAATTATGCCTTGGTTTGGGATGGTCATATTGACCGAGACCATCATTTTATTCTACTCTCTCAAACGAGATCACTCTCCCTTTTGTAGTATTCTAGTGGGAGGCCAAACATCATTCTAGCCTTAAGCCAAACGGAGAAATCGGATCCAATATTAATAAGGTAAGGAGTTCTTATGGATTATTGATATTATTCAATATTCGATTGGTTGCTAACGAAGTAATAATTTGAAATAATCGACTATATGTTTTAGGGACAAATCACTCTATATATTCTACCTTCGGACATAGTGGTAAGTGATACGAAATCTTTTGGAAACCCGAGGTTAACTTTTGGTTGGTATTATTCTAGGTCATCGACGAGTGGTTCTTTAGGAAATCAAAATCAGGTGTGTAATCCCGTACCTTCTGCATACTTCAGAAATGGTGTTTTTATTTTGGAACTTTAGATTTCTATCTTCGTTCACTTTACTATTTTGGGTTTATGTTTGGGATGTTTTCATTATTTTCTTAAATTGTTTAAAAAGGGAATTTTCTAAAAATATAAATAATAGTTTTTCAAAATTGATTAGTATATGGGTTTTATAGCTAACTTTTACAAACAATTTAACTCGGATTCTCTTTCAAATTTTCAACGTCATTTTCAAAAGTCATGATTTTAAAGTCCACTACTTTGATTTTCGACCAATCAATCAACTTCTCGAAATTTGTATTTTATAGAATAGTTACAAATCAAACTTGCTTTCTTAACTATATTAATATCATTTTTTAGTACATTCATAAGTTCTCAAAACATTTTCTTCATGTGACAAACCAAATCCGCTCGTGATACGTGGGCCAGGTTTGGGGTGTTACATTATCAATAATTTGAGATTAGTAGTGTTTTATCATATGTTTCAAATCAAGTTTGTTTTCTTGATAATACCTATTTTAGTACGAATAAAAAGGATTTAACACTATTTTTAAATGCTCAACATGCTCGGACTCATCTCGAGAATAAATCAGAATGTCGTCAATAAATGCAACAACAAATCTGTCTAAATACGGTCTAAAGATCTGATTCATCAAATCCATAAAAATGGCAGGAGCATTAGTTAGTCCAAAAGGCATAGCAAGGAATTCATAATGTTCGTACATCATTCTGAACGCAGTTTTCGGCACATCTGAATCTTTAACTCGTAGCTGATAATAACCCGATATCAAATCAATCTTTGAAAACACTATTGCACCTTTCAATTGATCAAACAAATCGTCTACTCTTGGCAACAGATACTTACTCTTTATCGTAACCTTATTGAGCTGACGATAGTCAATACACATTCTCATTAATCCATCATTCTTCTTTACGAACAATACAGGTGCACCTCAGGGCGAAAAACTCGGTCGTGCAAAACCTCTATATGTTAACTCTTGCAACTGAGCTTTTGTAAACGAAAAAATATATAGGATTTTTCCTATGTAATTTATCACCTTTTTACTTAAATCCATTGTTAAAACTAAGTAATTGTTTAATAAATTAATGAAATATGTGAAAATATGAAATTAGGATATAGAAATTATTAAAATGTGAATTTACGCTTTATTATATAGTTTTCATGCAATAAATAACTTATTTTATATTAATTTGAATATATTATATGTTTTAAGACATAAAGTAGGCCATGCATGATTAAATTAAATAATAAAATATAAAATTATATTTAATAAATCATTTTAAAATATTTCATTAATAATTTGGGTTTTAATTAATTAATTAAATTGGATAAATTTTATTCTTTGGTCCTCTAACTTGTTGATTTATTTTGGACAGGTCTGATAGCTTTGCTGGATTACAAAACCGTCCAAATTGGAGACCAAGTCAACCCAATATTCGGCTACACATGGCTGTCCATTTAAACCATTCTTTGGTTTAATTACACAAGGTCCTTGCAGTGTTGAAGAAATTAGGGATTTGCCCAAAGATTTACGATTGACCGAGTATCAGTTCTGAGTTGTGTGGCATCCAAAATTGCTTAAAAATCAAGTCAAAAGCCACTAACCATGGCCGAATACAATTTGAGAAGATTTGAAAAGGACAACATCCACTATTTTTATCAAACTATCCCCCTCTCCGCACCTATAAATGAGACCCTCTCATTCCCTCATTCATCATCCCTCAATCATTCCTCATTCATTGTCATCATTCATCATTCTCTTTTCTCTCCAAATTCTCTTAGCCTTTCCCATTCCCACACCTAGCATCATCTCTTCATAGATATTTTAGCAATTAAGCCTGTTAAAGAACCCTTGGTCGGCCACCTTGGAGAGCCATCAAAAAAGGAGCAAAGCAAAGGTATGAAGGAGCCTTGTCAGTCAGAGTCTTGGGTGACAGCCACTCTGAATTGGGTTTAATCTTTTTTTTTCTTTAATTTAATCTAAAGATGTTTGCTAGGTGTTCTTTGTTCTTGTTTACAACAAGGTTAGCTTAATTTTATTTAAGCTAGGATGATTGCTTTGATTAAATAATATTTATTTGATTCATGCTTATAATGTTTGTGCCTCAATCCATCATGTTTTCAATTAAGTTCAAGTCTGTATTTTGTTCATACGTGATTGAAATGCAGTTGAATTGGTTGAGCGATCCTGACCAGACGACGGCTAATGGACACATAATTGAAATGTGCATGCTCAATTTAGATCCTGGCCCGATTAAATTGTAGGTTGCATAACAACTTTGACCAAGCTCTGTTATCTGCATAGTTTTTAGATTTATGTGATTAAACTGTTTCAAACCTAACATGTCCCTCTTACCTCACACGAATGATAAGAAACCCTTAGTAAATAAGGATTAGTAAAATGCGTATTTACTAGGTATAGGATTCCAAAAGGACCTAATGTGGTTTCCAAACTCATAAAAGATCAATATGCCATGGAATGTTTTTCTGAATGTTATTAAGCATGTTGATAATGAATTGAGTTTAATTAAAGTGATTGTCCTAGTTTATTTATGTTATAATTGTTGCAAATTGTGTTTAATTTTACTAAAATATATTTCATTCATATAGTTTGCATACTTAGGATAATTTGCATTAGGGATCATTGCATTTCGTTTAATATATTTTAATCACTACTTCTAAACTATATTGTGTTTTTATTTACCAAATTGTTAATATAATTTTACAAATTAAGTGACTTAGCACAAATACAATCCCTGTGGAGACGATAACTCGATACTTACTTATTACTTGATAACGACTGTGTACACTTGCACAAACCTACGCGTTATAGCTTTCAACTCTTTCAACTCTGTCAGAGCCATTCTATATGGAGTTATAGATATCGGCGAAGTTCCCGGTACTACCTCAATGGAAAACTCAACCTCTCTGACTGGTGGTGTAACACCCGAAACCCGGCCCATGCGTTTCGACCGGATCTGGCATGTCACGGCTTGTACTTTGAAAACCTTTGCTTTGTTGGTTTTTGAAATTGTGAGTTAATTAGACAATATTTAAGTAAATAAGTGGCATTTTAAAAAATAAAACCTTGTATTAAGTATTATTAAGTAGAAATAAACCTTATCATAAAATTCATAA
The DNA here is from genome assembly GCA_005393395.2 of Gossypium australe. Classification (NCBI taxonomy): domain Eukaryota; kingdom Viridiplantae; phylum Streptophyta; class Magnoliopsida; order Malvales; family Malvaceae; genus Gossypium; species Gossypium australe. Next base: position 35,434,021 of record CM016619.1, read on the forward strand.
GTTGCTTAACATTAAAAACTCCTAAGTTGAATAAAAATTAGGGGCCTTATTACAAAAATATTCCCATAATGAAATAAAAATAAACTTAAAGAAACTCCAAATTAACTTGTCAAAAAAAAACTTGATGGCCCCTCGAGTCTGTCTCGGCTCCCATGTCCACGATCTACTGTTCATCTGGAAGAGTAGAGAAAAGGAAAGCGTGAGTCACAAAGACTCAGTGTATAAATCTCAAAACACACATCGACCTGAGCCCACAAACACATTATGGGCCATGGCCCATACAGGAAGGCATCAATCATAATCACATAATAACAATAAAGAATGAATAACCCAACCCATCCTAGGTTTCCATCCTGTACACACCATCCCGTACCAACCATCACACCATGGGGATTTCTACAATCAACCCTCCATCTGCTACACACCAAAACGACAGCCGTACTGCCTATTCCTATTAAGTAGGAATCATTAAACGTGGCATAGCCACCGATCACTATGTGACCTTACATTTAAATTATGTAGGATTTCTACCATCGATCACCAAGTGACCTATCATACACTTCCCCTTCAATATCATCATTCCCACCCCATGCATACATAAAGAAAACATCATGCAGACTTATATATTTTTCGATACACATAGGGAGTTCTATGTTTACATACCTGGTATCCTTGCCTAACCCTTTTAGGGTTCCATTCGACTGTCTATACAGCCTCATTCCGGCTTTTAGCCCATAACATACATAAATAGAAATACATACAGGTTTATTAGTAGTGTGTTAGAGATCTACACACTTGATTACCGATAAAACGAGGCTTTCTATATCGACGCTATCCTTAGTCGATACAACTGCTATCTGCCTAAGGTGTTGTTCAGAAGCCGGTCCACAACCAATTGGCCAATCTCGAACAGCAGATACTGCTCGTTTCTTAAACTTAGGGATTCTTTATTTTTCCTTAAAATCTCAAAATTGGAGACTTATGATTTTCGGTTTTTAGATCTAGTCGACTAAGCTTCCTTAGTTTAGGAGATTCGGCTAGCACTAGGGAGAGGATTCAGCAATGCCAATGGAAGATTTAAATGCCAGAAGTATAGAACAATTCCTCAAATAGATGAATAAAAGAAAAAGCGATGGATGTTTTGGCTTTTTAGAGAAATTGGCATAAGGGAAAAGAAAGTGGGGAGAAGTTTCGGCTTTTGAAGTAATTGAAGAAAGAAATTTGGAGAGGGAGAGGCTAGGGAATTTTGGCACTAAGGGAGAGGATTTTAGGGTTTTCAATGTCAGAAACAAGGAGCTAGCCCCCCTATTTATAGATTTTTGACACCTACTGCTAAATATCGAAAACTCCCTTAAAATATAAGCTAGAAGAGAGGAGAATTTTGGAACCCTCTATGCCATGCAGTAGCCGAATTTTACACTCCTCTAGGTGGTGGATTTTCGGCCAACACCTCCTTTGAAGATAAGCTCCTAACTTTTGTCCTTTTTATCTATGATATTATCACTTAAAAATCCACATAATTTTTCCTATTTTATAGCCTTGTAGCCGTCCACGTCTTACTAACCTTAATGCCAAATTTAACTCACTTAAATTAAAAGATCTGGGCCTCATTAAACTTAAATTTTGGGCCCCTAAATCCCTTGTGTGTGGCGTCACTTCTAATTCCCTTATAGTGCCACTTATTGTTGGGCCACAAGCCCATGTTTGGCATTTTTAACATAATTACCACCTTTTTAATTCCTTAATGCCCAAGCTAATAATTTAATCAAGGCCTTAGCCTAATCCTGAGCCCAATTTGGACCCCTATCACTTAAATTAACCTATTAAAGTTATCCCTACACTAAATGCATAGGCCTATAAATTTAGGATGTTGCAGTTCTACCCCTTTAAAGAAATTTCGTCCTTGAAATTACCTGATCAGAAAAGATGAGGGTATTACTGCCTTATTGCTTCCTCGGGTTCCCACGTAGCCTCCTCAGAACCATGATTCTGCCACAGCACTTTAACCAATGGAACCGTTTTTCTTCTCAACACCTTGACATCAAGATCCAAAATTTCTACTGGTTCCTCTTCGAAGGATAGATCAGGTCTTACCTCGATTTCCTCCACAGGCACAATATGGGACGAATCCGAACGGTATCGTCTTAACATAGAGACGTGAAATACATCGTGAATTTGACTTAGTTTCGGAGGTAACTCTAGTTGATAGGCTACTGGTCCTACTCGCTTCAACACCCGATATGGTCCGATAAATCTAGGACTTAATTTACCCATTCGACCAAACCTTAGTACCTTCTTCCACGGTGACACCTTTAAAAATACTTTATCACCCACTGCGAACTCTATGTCCTTACGCTTTAAATCAGCATAAGACTTCTGTCTGTCCGATGCCTCCTTCAGTCGAACCTGAATCAATTCAACCTTCTCTTCGGTCTCGGTCACCAACTCCGGACCCAAAATCTGGCGTTCTCCTAGTTTTGTCCAGCATGTAGGAGTACAACACTTCCGCCCGTACAAATCTTCGTAGGGTGCCATCTGAATACTTGACTGGTAGCTGTTGTTGTAAGCAAATTCTGCTAACGGTAAAAACTCTTCCCAACTACCTTTGAAATCTATGACACATCCTCTCAACATGTGCTCTAAGGTCTGGATCACTTGCTCAGATTGTCCATTGGTCTGAGGATGAAACACTGTACTGAAGTCCAACTTCGTACCCAACGCTTGATGCAACGCCTTCCAAAATCGTGAGGTGAACCTAGGGTCCCTATCTGATTGTATCGAGGCCGGTACTCCATGCAACCTTACCACCTCTGCTATGTATAACTTAGCTAACTTCTGCAAGGAGTAGTCAACACGTACTGGGATGAAGTGTGCAGACTTCGTCAAGCGATCAACAACTACCCAAATCGCATCTTTCTTAGTGGGTGTGAGGGGAAGCCCACTAACAAAATCCATGGTGATTCTTTCCCACTTCCACTGTGGAATCTTCACTGGCTGTAATAATCTTGATGGTAACTGATGTTCCGCCTTGACCTGCTGACAGGTCAAATACTTACCCACCAATTCAGTTACCTATTGCTTCAAACCCAGCCACCAAAACTGATCTCTCAAATCCCGAAACATCTTACTTCCTCCAGGGTGCATAACGTATGCACTACCATGCGCCTCATTCAAAATTCTCCGCCTTAACTCCGGATCTTTCGGCATGCAGACCTTCCCTCGAAAGCATAACAATCCTTCCTCATTCACACTGAATTCTGCTGGCCCATCCTTTGAGATTAACTGCAATTTCCCTTTTAGCAACTCATCGGTCTGTTGCCTCTCCTTCACTTGACTAATCCAAGTAGGTTTCACTTGAAGTTCAGCTAATAAGCTTCCATCCTCATAGAAACTAAGGTGAGCAAACATTGCCCTTAGGTCAGAGACTACTTTACGACTTAGAGCATCCTCTACTACAGATTGTCCTAACGGGCTAACTACAGTCATTACCCTAGGTGTAATTTCAGATTCTAGTCTTAAAATTCCCGATACACTACTAGCTACGTATGAATGTGTCGACCCAATGTTAATCAATATAGTGTAAGGCAAACCAAAAATTAAGAACGTACCGGTTATGACATCCAGTGCATCAGCCTCCTCTCGACGTCTGACAGCATAAACCAACCTTGGCTGTCTCGCCTCAGTGTTTCCTGCCCCTTGGCCTGGTGCTCCACGACCCCGACCAACACTATTACCACCTCTGGCTGTACCACGACCTCTTTGTGGCTGCTGACCTCCTCTACCAGGCTGAGCATTCCCTCAACCCATGGTCCCTTGACCGTCCCGTTGCTGCGGACAGTTTTTAACTTGGTGGTCCATAGATCCACACCTAAAACACTTCCCACTGCCTGCCCAACATTCCCCGGCATTGAATATTCCACATTGAGCACACTTTTGGGGTCTGGTTAGCAGCACTAGGTTTCTCTTCCCATTTTAGTCCATCAGACCTGGACCTTTTCTGAGTGCGCCCGGTTGACAATCCAAAATTCCTCTTATTTCCACCTCTATCTTTATCCCGATTCAGTTTCTCAGTCCGCTTCACCTCTTCGGCTATCTTAGCCTTTTATACGAGTACAGCAAATTCCCTCTCCCATTGCGGGGCTACCAAAACACGCAAGTTATCCCTCAGGCCATCTTCAAACCTGACACAACGTTTATGCTCCGTGGCTTCCATCCCACGAGCATATCGGCTAAGACGTAAGAACTCAGCTTCATACGCAACCACTGACCTACTCCCTTGCACCAGATTCAAAAATGCTCTACGCTGCGCATCCACATAACTTGATCCAATGTACTTATTCTGAAACGCCATTTTAAAGAAATCCCAGTTGATACGGTCAGCCATAGCACCATCCTTTACCGTAAGCCACCATTGATAGGCTTCATCCCTCAAGAGGGATACAACTCCCTTCAACTTTTCCTCCTCCGTGAAATCCAAATCATCCATTATGCGTCCCACCGCCTCCAACCAATACTCAGCTGAAATTGGGGCTACATTAGAAATTCCCCTAAACACTTCTGCCCCATTAGCTCTAAGTCGTTCTGGCACAGATTTCCAGGCTCCTGTGCCCATACCAGCCTCAGCAACCCTCTCTAAAACCCTTAGCATTGCCTGAGATACCGCGTCATCTCCGGCAGTCAGATCTTGAAATTCCTCTTTCGCGGCTGGCATCTCATTTCCAGAACCATGACCAGATCCTACTGGTTTTGATACCGTCATCCTACCCCTACCACGACCACGTGGCGGACGTCCTCGACCCCTTGTACTCATTCTACCGATTCGCGTTTATCTGATTAGAAATTTTATGAACTATTAGTTTTCTTCCACTGTTTTAACCACGAACAGTCTTATGAATAATAGCTTCAAGAATAATTCTTTCGAATTCGCATTCACCATACAGTCTCAAGTTCATATCCTCTAGGAAACACATACATTCAATCATGAACTCACGTTCATTACAGAAAAGGGTTATTGTTGTTGTTGTTGTTGTTGTTTTCACTACCCAGGGGTATTTTCGTAATTTTATCCTATAGGGGTATTTTCGTAATTTTTCAAAAGAATGTTCCTTGGTGATTTTGTCAAATAAGGGTATTTTGGTAATTTTGCATTCCCGGGGTATTTTGGTAATTTTGAAAATCGGGGGTATTTTGGTAATTTTGGAATCCGGGGCATTTCGGTAATTTTGAAATCCAGGGGTATTTCGGTAATTTTGAAATTCGGGGGTATTTCGATAAGTTTGAAATTTAGGGGTATTTCGGTAATTTTGGAATTTGGGGGCATTTTGGTAATTCTATCAAACAATGGTAATTTGGTAACTCTACAAACTAGGGTTATTTTGGTCATTTTACAAAACAAGGGTAATTTGGTAATTTTCTTCATAGCTGTGAACATTTTCAAATCAGGTGTATATATATATATATATTTATTGAAGAGTACAAAACTTAGGGGTTTTTGTTTGCAAAATAGGGTGGTTGGTCCCTTTCGGGTTTTAATTATGGGTTCAGCCCATGAATAAGTCCTTATAGCTAGAGTGAACAGTCATTACGCACCAGGTAAGATTCCAGCGAAGAGGAGGTGAGTCACTTAGACTGCTTAAATACCAAGCTCTTTCGGATCTACTCCTAGACATGCATATGCCTGTTACCACACCTTAGTCTTGCGACTCGTTTACAGGTTTTGTTTAGTAAAAATTAAGTCTTATGGAATCAAAGAGTTGTTTGTCTAAGCCTAGAGTCCATCAAGTTCTAACCTAGATAGTCTATGTCCCATAAAGCCCATTAAGCCCACATTTATGTCACAATCAGGAGTTCAGAATACTTACCTGGGTGGATTGGGTGCCGGTAAACTCGGAGGCCTGTCTTCAAACCAAAATCTTTTTCTTAAATTCAAATTTTTTTCTTAAAACACTTCTAGACCCATTTCACAGCCCGAGTTTTGAACTAGGCTCTGATACCAAAATGTAAGACCCCAAACCCGACCCATGCGTTTCGACCGGATCTGGCATGTCACGGCTTGTACTTTGAAAACCTTTGCTTTGTTGGTTTTTGAAATTGTGAGTTAATTAGACAATATTTAAGTAAATAAGCGGCATTTTAAAAATAAAACCTTGTTTTAAGTATTATTAAGTATAAATAAACCTTATCATAAAATTCATAAGTTGCTTAACATTAAAAACTCCTAAGTTGAATAAAAACTAGGGGCCTTATTACAACCATAATGAAATAAAAATAAACTTAAAGAAACTCCAAATTAACTTGTCAAAAAAAAAACTTGATGGCCCCTCGAGTCTGTCTCGGCTCCCATGTCCACGATCTACTGTTCATCTGGACGAGTAGAGAAAAGGAAAGCGTGAGTCACAAAGACTCAGTATATAAATCTCAAAACACACATCGACCTAAGCCCACAAACACATTATGGCTCTGGCCCATACAAGAAGGCATCAATCATAATCACATAATAACAATAAAGAATGAATAACCCAACCCATCCTAGGTTTCCATCCTCTACACACCATCCCGTACCAACTATCACACCGTGGGGATTTCTACAATCAACCCTCCATCCGCTACACACCAAAACGACAGTCGTACTGCCTATTCCTATTAAGTAGGAATCATTAAACGTGGCATAGCCACCGGTCACTATGTGACCTTACATTTAAATTATGTGGGATTTCTACCACCGATCACCAAGTGACCTATCATACACTTCCCCTTCAATATCATCATTCCCAACCCATGCATACATACATAAAGAAAACATCATGCAGACTTATATATTTTTCGATACACATAGGGAGTTCTATGTTTACGTACCTGGTATCCTTGCCTAACCCTTTTAGGGTTCCATTCGACTGTCTATACAGCCTCATTCTGGCTTTTAGCCCATAATATACATAAATAGAAATACATACAGATTTATTAGTAGTGTGTTAGAGATCTACACACCTGATTACCAATAAAACGAGGCTTTCTATATTGACGCTATCCTTAGTCAACACAACTGCTATCTGCCTAAGGTGTTGTTCAGAAGCTGGTCCACAACCAATTGGCCAATCTCGAACAGCAGATACTGCTCGTTTCTTAAACTTAGGGATTCTTTCTTTTGCCTTAAAATCCCGAAATTGGAGACTTATGATTTTCGGCTTTTAGATCTAGTCGACTAAGCTTCCTTAGCTTAGGAGATTCGGCTAGCACTAGGGAGAGGATTCGGCAATGCCAATGGAAGATTTAAATGCCGAAAGTATAGAACAATTCCTCAAATAGGATGAATAAAAGAAAAAGCGATGGATGCTTCAGATTTTTAGAGAAATCGGCACAAGGGAAAAGAAAGTGGGGAGAAGTTTCGGCTTTTGAAGTAATTGAAGAAAGAAATTTGGAGAGGGAGAGGCGAGGGAATTTCAGCACTAAGGGAGAGGATTTTAGGGTTTTCAATGTCAGAAACAAGGAGCTAGCCCCCCTATTTATAGATTTTTGACACCTACTGCTAAATACCGAAAACGCCCTTAAAATTTAAGCTAGAAGAGAGGAGAATTTTGGCACCCTCTATGCCATGCAGTAGCTGAATTTTACACTCCTCTAGGTGGTGGATTTTCGGCCAACTCTTCCTTTGAAGATAAGCTCCTAACTTTTGTGCTTTTTATCTATGATATTATCACTTAAAAATCCACATAATTTTTCCTATTTTATAGCCTTGTAGCCGTCCACATCTTACTAACCCTAATGCCAAATTTAACTCACTTAAATTAAAAGATCTGGGCCTCATTAAACTTAAATTTTGGGCCCCTAAATCCCTTGTGTGTGGCGTCACTTCTAATTCCCTTATAGTGCCACTTATTGTTGGGCTACAAGCCCATGTTTGGCATTTTAAACATAATTACAACCTTTTTAATTCCTTATTGCCCAAGCTAATAATTTAATCAAGGCCTTAGCCTAATCCTGAGCCCAATTTGGACCCCTATTACTTAAATTAACCTATTAAAGTTATCCCTACACTAAATGCATAGGCCCATAAATTTAGGATGTTACAGGTGGCAACCCAGACAATTCTTCTGGAAATACATCCGGATATTCACAAAATACAGGCACTGATTCAATCTTCCTTTCAGACACTTTGGTATCTAAAACATATGCTTGGTATGCATCACAATCTTTCCTGACATATCTCTGAGCCGACATCAATGAGATCACTATTGGTAATCCACCCGACTCATCAGATTCAATCTGAAGAATTTCATTATTCTGACACTTCAATTCTATAATCTTTCATCTACAGTTCATAATTAAATCATGTAGAGTCAACCAATCCATACCCAGAATCACATCGAATTCATCAAATGGTAAAAGCATCAAACCAGCCGGAAAACAGCAGCCCCGAGTCATTAAAGGACAGTTCTTGCATAGTCTGTAAACTAGAACGTACTTGCCTAAGGGGTTTGATACTTTAATCATAAATTTAGTAATTTCAATAGGAAATTTCTTACTAGACACTAAATTCTCACAAACATTCGAATGTGTCAGTCCAGGATCAATTAAATCAATCACATTAGTGTCATAAAGAGAGAAGGTACCAGTAATAACATCTGGTGATGACGCTTCTTCGAGAGCGTGAATAGCATAGGCTCTAGCAAGTGCTCTAGCCTCAGATCTCACAGTGGAGTGCCTTGTCACCCCTCGACTACCACTGACATTCCCAGCAGTTCTTGGTGGTCTTCCTGTAGTCGACATATTACTCGGTCTCAGATTCTGAGGTCTATCTTTTTCAACCATCTCAGGACAGTCTTTAATAAAATTATCTCGTGAACCACAACTAAAACAAGCTCTATTATTATATTTCACCCAACAATCTCCAAAATGTCGTCTTCCACACTGTTGACATTGGGGCTTGATGTCTTTTATGTTGCCAACACTTGATACTGACGTGGCTTGAGCTTTAGGGCTGGTATATTGTTTTCCACGATCTCTATTGGAAAATCCCACTGAAGTGGTCAATCGGTTAAAATAATCTTTTAATTTCTTTGACGCGGAATGGTAAGGTTTACTCATCGATCTCTTCCTCGAATCTCTTGCCTCTAAATCGACCTTTCTCTTTTCTCGATTAAAGTCTTCGGCTTTGTAAGCCCGATTGACTAACACAACAAACTCTTTCAAATCTAGTATTCTGACCAGAAGTTTAATATCTTCGTTCAACCCGTCAACAAACCGCTTGCACATAGTCTCTTCGGTAGAAACATACTCTCTAGCATATTTATTTAACCACACAAATTCTCTCTCATATTCGATTACGGTCATACAGCTTTGTTTCAGTTCTAGAAACTCTTTGTTTTTTTATCCAGAAACTGCTGGCTTATATATTTCTTTCGAAACTTGGTCTGAAAGAACTCTTATGTGACTCTCTCCCTAGGCACCACTTATACTAATGTATTCCACCACTGATACGCGGTATCTCTCAGAAGGGATGTAGCACACTTTAAACATTCAGATGGCATGCAAGAAAGCCCGTCAAACACTTGAATCGCATTTTCAAGCCAAAACTTAGCTCTTTCAGGGTTATCATCAACATTAGCTCTAAACTCTTCAGCCTCGTGTTTACGGATCTTATCAACTGGAGGCTTATTCAATCTTAAAAGCTCGAGTCCTTGAGGAGTTACAGGAACCGGCTGGGGATTAGGAGTGGGTGGAGGTTGTTGAGCAGCCGGGTTAGTTCGGATATACTGCATGCACCATTCGTTCATCATTTGGAAGAAGGCTTCTTTAGCCTCTCCTCCCTAACTGCCCGTTATAGGTCTAGAATCAGACGACGCTGTCCCTTAAGTAGGTGCAGTCGCATTACTCTCAACCTCATCAGCTATAGCTCGATTCGGATTGATTTGCTATATAAAAACACATTTTCAAATGTCTAGAGTCATCACACTATCGTAGTTTATATATGGAAAGTATAACTATACTCTCACACAAATTACGTTAGTCCTAGAATCGACTAAACTGTAGCTCTGATACCAATAAATGTAACAGCTCTTACCCGTATTCACTGTTAGAATAGGGTTACTGAGCATTACCGAACTTACAACACTTTTAAACATACATTTCAAATATAATTTATCAATTTGTATACAATTCAATCACAATCAATCATAGTGTCCCTTAAATAAGCCTATGAGACCTTAAACCTACATTAAGAGTGGTTCAGGACTAAATCAATAACTCAGGAAGCTTTTCCACACTTAGAAAATATTTCTTAAACCAGGGGACACATGCCCGCGTGGCCAGGCCATGTGTCTCACATGGCAACCAGACACGTCCGTGTCACAGGCCATGTGCACATTCGAAATGGGAGCACATGGACTTGTCCCAGCCCGTGTCCTACCCCGTGTCCAAACAAGTGAGGTTACTTACTTGGGTCACATGGCCAACCACACACCCGTGTGTCTAGCCATGTGCCCTTCGAAGTGGCCACACACGCCCATGAGCCAGGCCGTGTGCAAGGCCATGCCAAACTTGTAGGGTATGCTGACTTATACAACACAACCAAGTCACACGGCTGTGTGCTAGGCCGTGTGCCAATTAGGGGGTATATTGACTTGTGCCACACGGCCAATCACATGCCCTTGTGTAAGACCATGTGGAGCATACTGACTTCATTTTAATTTTAACACCAGGGGACACACGATCATGTATCAGGATCGTGTTTCACACATGACTGAGACACGCGCCTATGTCTCTGCCCGTGTTGACAAAAATAGGCTATTTACCAAGCCATTTGCCACCCTATTTGGTACATACCTTTACCTACACATATGGCACCAAAACAAAGGATAATAGACAACCCAAAACAACCAAATCAAACTTAATTCCTACCATTTCATGTATGCATTTCTTAACCTAAACCTCAATCACAAACTTACTTATTACTTGATAACGAATATGTACACTTGTAAAAACCTATGCGTTACAAGTTTTTGGCGCCGTTGCCGGGGATTGTCAACTATTTCCGTAGTCATTTTTTTCGTGAAATTATTTATTTTCAATTTGATTAATTTCTAACATTACTAACTTATTCTTTTTTTAGTTTTGGTGATTTTCTTTTCAGGTGTTTATGAGCATAGATTGAATTATTGATTTACTCCCCGTAGGCCCTGAAATTGAGCAAACTTTCAGACAAAGAAGACATGAATGAACAACTCAAAGAGAAGTCGAGATGGACCCTGGAAATCAGAATCAAGACCAAGGTAATGAAGCCGATCTTGTATGAAATCCCATCCTCATTACCGATGATAAGGATCGATGCATCAAAAAATATGCTGTGCCACTTTTCAGTGAGTTAATCCAAGAATTAGAAGGCCAAATATTGAGGCAATCTAGTTTGAATTGAAACTAGTGATGTTTCAAATGCTACAAATGGTGGGACAATTTAGTGGTATGCCCACGGAAGATCCACATCTCCACCTTCGGTTGTTTATGGAGGTGAGTGATTCATTCAAGATAGCCGGTGTGACTGAAGATGCATTGAGGTTGAAGTTGTTTCCGTACTTGTTGCAGATTAAGCATGAGCATGGATCAATTCATTACCACTAAGTTCTATATCTACATTGCAAGAATTAGCAAAGATATTTTTGGTTAAGTATTTCCCACCTAGGAAAAATACTAAGTTGAGGAACGAGATCACAACTTTCCAACAATTGGATGACGTGTTTTCGTATGAGGCTTGGGAGCGAGTCAAGGAGTTACTTCGTAATTTTCCTCATCATGGGATTCCTCATTGTATCTAGTTTGAGACATTCTATAATTGTCTCAATGCACATACAAGATTGATGGTAGATGCTTACGCAAATGGTGCAGTTTTGTCTACGTCTTATAATGAGGCTTATGAAATCATCGAGAGGATCGCGAGTAATAACTATCCATGGCCAACAAATCAAACAGCTTCAAGAGGACTTGTAGTCGGAGTTCATGAAGTTGACGCCCTAACTTCGTTATCAACTCAGGTATCGTCTATTTCCTCTATGTTAAAATAGTTTACTGCTAATAGTACTAATAATTTTACAACTTAGCCACCAAGTCTGTTTGAAGTAGCTTCCTGTGTGTACTGTGGGGAAGGTCATTCTTTTGAGAATCGTCCATCAAACACCAAGTCAGTGTACTATGTTTGGAACCAATATCAAAATAGGAGTGGGCAGGGACCTCAGTCCAACTTCTACAATCCTTCATGGCGTAATCATCCAAACATTTCTTGGCGCAACCAAGGAAATGGACCGAACAACAACTTATTACACCAAAGACCCAACAAATCACAAGGGTTTAATCAGCAAGCTCCAAAACCACCTCAAGCTGAGGCATCAAATAATTTGGAGAACTTGTTGAAAGCGCACATGGCAAAGAATGAAGATTTGATCCAAAGCCAAGCAGCAACAATGAAAAATTTGGAAAACCTAATGGTTCAGTTAGTTACGGAGCTTTGTAATAGACCACAAGGAACCTTGCCGAACGATACTGAGAATCCAAGAAATTTGGGTAAAGAACATATCAAGGCAGTGGCATTGTGAAGTGGTAAAATTCTGGAACCCTGATTGATTTATGTCGAAGATAAGCCCATTGAGAAGAATCAACCAGCTATTGAAATTCCTACACCAAAGGAATCAGAATTTGCAAAGTCTGACAAGGTAAACCCTAACTTAGTGAATTCAGATATTTTAACATCTTCTTTGGATGCAGATTCACCTACTCAGAAAAGCTATCTGGTTCAATCGAAAGTTCCGTCATCTCCATATCCGTAAAGATTGCAGCAGCACAAGCAGAAACAAGAGGTGCAATTCAAGAAGTTTTTGGATGTTCTGAAGTAGTTACACATCAATATTCCGTTGGTGGATGCTTTAGAATAAATGCCAAATTATGTGAAGTTTATGAATGATATACTGTCCAAGAAGAAACGACTGGGTGAGTATGGGACTGTTGCCTTGACAAAGGAGTGCAATGCATTCCTGTAGAACAAATTTCCACCGAAATTGAAAGACCCAGGAAGCTTTACTATACCTGTAACATTGGTGAATCTTAATGTGGTAAAGCTTTGTGTGACTTAGGAGCGAGTATCAACTTGATGCCTAAGTCTATTTTCAAGATGTTAGGGATAGGTGAAGTAAGACCTACAACTTTGACGCTTCAGTTAGCAAATCAATCTTTAGCATATCATGAAGGAAAGATCAAGGATGTTCTGGTAAGAGTCGATAAATTTAGTTTTTCCTATTGATTTTATTGTCTTAGATTTTGAAGCAGACAACGAAGTGCTGATCATCCTTGGGAGACCTTTCTTAGCCACGGGAAGAACGTTAATTGATGTGCAGAAATGTGAACTCACCATGAGAGTTCAAGACGATCACGTAACCTTTAACATTCTTAAAGCAATGAAATTTCTTGATCCGGCAGAAGAGTGTTCAATTATTGAAGAGATAGAAACCTTGGTTTCTATGGAAAGCAATTTTGAAGAAGATCCATTGGAGAAAGCCTTAGATCTTGACCTTTTGGAGGATGAAGAAGGTGAAGAAAACATGGCTTTGATGGAAGCCAATCCGAGAAATTTTATTCATTTCACACGGTTTGAACTGTTGGAGTTGGAAGTCAGAGAATTTGTGCAACCCAAGTTGTGAATTGAAGAACCACCTAAACTCAAACTAAAGGTACTTCCTTCCCATTTCAAATACACTTATTTAGGTGACTGTTCTACTTTTCCTGTGATTATTTCAATAGAACTGACGAAAGATCAAGAGGAGTAACTAATTGCTGTTCTAAAGAAATTTAAGAAAGCAATTGGTTGGACCATAGCTGATATTCAAGGTATAAGCCCTTCTTTTTACATGCATAAAATCATTTTAGAAGAAGGTGAAAGAGCTCGAATTGATGGGAAAACGAGGCTCAATCCTATTGATCGTTGTTTTCACGATGTCAAAGTCTTAAAATTTATATAAAGAATGATCAAACCTAGAAACTAACTCTGACAACAATTTGAGGCAAGCGCACCTATCGAACAGTAGTATAGTTAAGGCAAGACCGAAATGTCGAACCCAAAGGAACCAAAAGTACTAATACTAACTCTCTCTTTATTATTTAGCCTAAGAATTAAAGTGATTTTTATTTAATCTAAAATTAACTAACTACTAAACTAAAGACTCTGAGACAAAGAAGAATGAAATTGGGAAAAATAAAAGAAGAATGAAATTGGGAAAAATACTTTGAGGAAAAACCAATTGATTACGACGACACCCAAGGAAGAATCCACCTAGACTTCACTTGTTATCTAACTCTGAACCAGGCGATTTATTCACTTGGCTTGATCCGTAAGATTCCTTAAGTTATATTAATCCCTCTCTCGAGGTGACTAACGTCTAACCCTAGGTTGATTAATTGAAATCTTTTTCTATTTAAAACCCCTAGAATTGCATTAACTTGATCTATGGACTCCCATATTAGGTTTCACCCTAATCCGGCAAAATCTCGTCACCCTATCTCTAGGCATGCGATCAACTCCGCTTAATTATGCTAGATCTACTCTTAGGTAGGGACTTTTGCTCCTCCACCTAAGCACATCACACTTGAGTTAATATCCCGAAAATACCAACACAAGAATTAAGAACACGTAATTAAGAACAAGTCAAATATTTATCATATAGTTCAGCAAATGATAATAAGATTCATCTTAGGTTTCATTCCCTCAAGTATCTGAGGGTTTAGTTCATAACAATAAAAGAAAACATCTCAAAAGAAAAGATAAAACAAAACATAAGAAATCCCTAAAACCCCCTGAAGAAATTGAAGGAGAGATCCACCGTCTTGAGTATAATTCCGGCTTCTTGAGATGGATCAACTGGCTATCTTCGAGTAAATTTCCACAACTCTGTCTTCTTTGGCCTAGCTGGACGCCCCCTGACTAAAGCCTTGGGTTTCCCCTTTTCTGGTCATACTTATGGTGTTTATATAGGCTTCTGAATATGTTTCTTTGCCTCTAAGTATCCAAATCTGAGTGAAACTCTTCTTTCCTACGACAGGGACATGCCCATGGCACACGCCCGTGTGAATCGTGGCCAGGCCATATTCGAGACTGTTGAATGGGGCACGACCATGTGGTCTTCGGCCAAGCCGTGTGAATTTCGTGATATGGCCTATTTACTCCGTTTTGGGCCCGTTTTCTGTTCTTTTCGTCATCTGGTGCTCTCCTGAGTATAAAACATGGAAACAAAGGATTAAGAGCACCAAATTACATATTTCAAGGCTTAAATAATCCAAAAGCATGCTAAATGCGGGCTTAAAATATATTACTTTTACGGTTTATCAAATACCCCCACAGTTAAGCTTTTGCTTGTCCTCAAGCAAAATTCTCAACTTACAATTAAAACGAACTTCCTAGATTCATAATATTCGTCAATAATGTTTCGTCATAATTCAGAGATAATTCATACATGGATAATTTAACTCAAAGTGTCCTAAAGATTCAAACAATCAAAGTCATACATTTATAGCCCGAAAAAGTTAGGTGTTTCCCCTTACCTAATTAATTACCTCTAATTCACAATTGACAAGAGTTGACATCCTCACAAAAGATTCACACAAATCACTCAAAGTGTTTAAGGTTCAGAATTAAGCACTCAAAAGTCGAACATGAAGAGTGAATCTCATAGGCTTGCATGAGAATCAAATCTCCACCACCGTAATATGAGATGATACACATATCAAAAGGTCTTTAACAGGGTTGTAACGGGGCATGGGTAAAAGGTGTGGATAAAGGCTGAATTAGAGGGTTAGAATCGAGATTAACTTGATAAATTACCTAACTAGAAACAACAAACTGAATATAAGTAATTACATCTATTGGAAACTAATAATACTACTATTGATAATACTCTAGTATGAGCTTCTTCAATAATTGGAATTTAATGTATAAGCTCACCTAATCACCAAATTGATAATGAATATACTTCGTTTTTTTAAGAACAAATCAAATATACATAATAAACGATAAATTTAATGATTGAAATAAATAAAATAGTTAGGCAACTGATCAAATCAATTCTCGACATAAGGGTAGTCAAAAGGAATGGTGATAACAAATACAAAGGGTTTTGGGTTAATATTAGTAGGTGAGTCAATAAATGGGGTTTGTTAGGATCAACGGGGTTTACTAGGGGTTAATTGTGAAGGTAGGCTTTTAGTGGAGTAAGTGGGTTAAAACCTAGGTGCCTTTATCATCTTTGTATATCAAATCAAAGGCGTGGTTTCGACAAGTATAATCGATGCAAGTTCTAGAATAACAAATCAATGTTGACACACTCATAATCAATAAAGTGAGCAAGAAAAAGAATATATGCTATAAAAGGCTCAAAAGCTCACAGAAATTATGGGTATTTGATATCAACCTCATAAATTTCAAATTTCAAGGTAACATTCAGATTCAGGTAGACAACCTAACAAACTTCTTAATTTTTAAAAAATAGACTTATCATGCTTAATTCTCTAGTATTCTTCAAATTTAATCATCAATGCACAATTATCAATGACTTAAGCTAAAACATATCAATAAAAATCCTAAATCAAAGGAAATTTCATTCTAATCATAATATGAAAAACCCACACTTAAAATGTACATTGCCCTCAATGTCAAAGATGTATATGCATTTTAAGAGAGAGAGGGATGTGAGACTTCCTGAATTTGGATGGTTTCTTGGAGTTGGAATTCGATAGGGGTGGTGCCTACTACCGAGCTCTGCGCTAGATGAAGAAATTGCGGACCTCGTAGAGAATTAGCCAGGAATTATTAGGACACATTTAAAATAAACTGAATATATAATTAAAGACAGGGAAGATAAAAAGAAGGAAAATATAAGTGTAAATAAAATTGAAATTAAAGATTAAGGGACCAAATAGTCCTTACTGTTGGATGGTTCGCGAGGTGGGTGTGACTTCTAAGGCTGCAGAGGTGCTGGTGGTGGCGGAAGTGGCGTGATTCCCAAGCAGCCTTTAGAACCTGACACTAAGAAAATAAAATAAAATAAACTAAATTAAGCATAAGATAGTCAAAGAGAAGGAAATTAAAGGAGACGAGTAAAGAAGAAGAAAAATTAAATGATCTCAAAGACCCTTGGCTTGTTGTTTGGATGAAGCGGCCGGTATAAACTTATGTAGATCAGTCTCCCTCGGGGAGACTGTGCTTGGCTCCTTCCGCTTCTTGGACATGGATATGGGGGATGTCAAGGGTTGGGAAAATGAGAATGAAGGAAGATGAAAGGGTGGAACAAAAGAGGTGTGAGTGAAAAGAGGTTTGGGAGTAAGTGGGGAGTGAAGGGGGTGGTGGTTTAAATAAAGTTTCAAGCCTGACACATCCCCACGCCCGTATACCTTGAGCGTGTCGAGTCACACGGCCGTGTCAAGTCACACGTTCGTTTCTCCCACGCCCTTATGTGATCTAACAATGTTGTCCACGGCCGCGTCGCACGGCCGTGGGGTTTTGTCGGTGCTCGTGGTGTGGTGGTTGGAGTCCGTGACTCAAACATTTTATTTGTTCTGACTCGTACCGTTTCTGCCATGTCAGTATGGAGATTCGGGAGGTCTACAGGGCCACGGCCACAGCCGTGTTCAAGGCCGTGTGACCTGGAAATCTGCACCTTTTGTTAGTTTAAAGTTAGGTGATAAAAAGAAAGAATAAAATAAAATAGATAAAAATGTAGAAGTTAATGGGGTTAGTACTCGGGTTTCCTCCCAAGAAGCGGTCGTTTATAGTCTTAAGCTAGACTTACCTCTCATTCGCATATTCATGGTGGTTTGAGGAGGTGATAGTCATTTGTGATAGCAGTTCCATTATCATGATAGAGTTTAAGACGGGTGGCATTTATTTTGAAGGTGCCAAACATAGGGTTACTTACCTCTACTGTTTCGTACGGGAAAACATTGATTACCTTGAAAGGGATTTCCTTGCTAGTGTCAGGATCAGGAGGGGACACTCGTGGATCTGCTTTATCTAGCAATACCTGATCTCCAATTTTAAACTTGTTTGTCTCGTAGGGTGGCCTTGGTTCTTCCTCATGTATCCCTAGTTCTTCTTTGAGATGCGTCTTCCCCTCTTCTAGTTCATCAATCTAAATCCTTTGTTCCTCATGAGTTATTTCTTTGTTGGCACAGGGTCTAGGATCAGATTCAGTTGTGTTCTTTTGTGGTGCTTCCTGAAAAGAAGTGTTAACCGAATGGTTATCAATAGAATTTACTTTCTTACCTTGGTTGTTCGATGTTCTAGCTGAATTGAGGGCTTGAAGAGTGACTGTCTCCTCACCTACAGAACGTATGAGTTCGCCTGTATCAACATCGATTTTAGTTCTGGCGGTTGCTAAGAATGGTCTTCCTAAAATTAGGAGGATCGTGTTGTCCTCATCCATGTCTAAAATGACAAAGTCTACTGGGAATATGAATTTGTCAATTTTCACTAGTACATCTTCGATTATACCCCTAGGAATTCTAATAGTTTTATCAGCTAATTGAATGCTCTCCTAGTTTGCTTGGGCTTCCCTAGACCTAGTTGTTTAAACAATTTATGAGGCATGACATTTATGCTTGCCCCTAAATCAGCTAATGTATTATCAATAGATATACTACCATTTAAGCATGGAATTGTAGAACTCCCTGGATCTTTTAATTTCGGTGGTAGTTTATTTTGCAACAATTGCTGAGCATACTGCGTTTAGTTCCACATTTGATTCCTCTTCTATCTTCCGCTTATTTGTCAGTAGCTTCTTTAAAATTTCCTGGAATCTGGCATCTGCGAAAGAGCTTCAAGAAATGGTACGTTAATATGTAATTTCTTTAAAAGTTTAAGAAACTTACCGAACTGTTCCTCTGTGTCATCTTTCGTTATTGCCTCGGGATATGGTATGCGAGGTTTGTACTCTTTGGTTACCGGTTTATTGACCTCAACCATATTTTCTTCTACCGCATTCTTTTACTTTGAATTAAGCTCGTCTAACCCTTCATTATCTTGAGCTATTATGGCTTGAATTTGCTCCCTTGGGTTAGTTTCGGTGTTGCTCGGTTGTCTTCCTTGTGGTCTCTCAGAGATCTGCTTAGCAAGTTGTCCAATTTGATCCTTGAACTCTTGTGTCAATGCCTCAAGTTTTGTCTCTATCTTTTGGAAACGTGTTTCTGTATTTTGGGAAGGTATTTCTGAGGCTGCTATGAAGTTTGTCAGCATCTCTTCAAGGTTCGGCTTCTAGTTCTGTGGGTAGGGTTGTTGTTGGAAGTTTTGGGATGGTTGTTGCCTTTGATTTCTTTAACCTCCCCATGAAAAATTGGGGTGGTTCTTCTAACCTGGATTATAAGTATTACTATAGGGATTATTGTTAGATCAGAAATTGTTACCCATATAGTTCATCTGTTCGCTCTCCATGCCCTGTCCGTAAGGTGGGTACTCAGGGTTCGCCACTCATTCACTTGTTTCGCACTGCATAATTGGATGTGCCTGTGAAGAGCCAAATAAAATCAAATTTTTTATGTAACAACTCTACCTTATTGGATAGTGCGGTCACTACGTCGATGTTGAAAACTCCAGCTGCTTTGGCTAGCCTTGACCTTGTAACTTGCCACTGATAGTTATTCAGTGACATCTCCTCTATAAATTCGTAGGTTGCTTTAGGTGTCTTATTGTTCACGGTTCCGCCAGTAGCTGAATCGACTAGTTGCCTTGTTGAAGGGTTCACCCCATTGTAAAAAGTTTGGACCTGTAGCCACAAAGGCAATCCATGGTGTGAGCACCGCCTCAACAAATCTTTTATCTCTCCCATGCATCGTAAAGTGTTTCTAAATCCATCTGCACAAAAGAAGAGATATCATTCCTTAACTTGTCCATTTTGGTCAGTGGAAAATATTTTAATAAAAATTTTTCGGTCATTTGATCCCATGTAATGATTGACCCTCGTGGAAGAGAATGCAACCACTATTTCGCTTTATTCCTTAGAGAAAAGGGAAATAACCGAAGACGGATGGCATCATCAGAAACGCCATTCATTTTGAAGGTATCACAGAATTCTAGAAAATTCGCTAAGTGTGTGTTAGGATCCTCATCCTACAAACCATCAAACTGAACAAACTGTTGCATCATTTGTATAGTGTTAGGTTTCAGTTCAAAATTATTTGCAACAATAGTAGGCTTAACAATACTAGACTCAGTTCCTGTTAAACTAGGTTTAGCATAATCATACATAGTATGTGGAGCATGATGTTCGGCCATCTCTAGAGGTGGCGTATTATTCTCTCCCATCTCTTCGGTGGAATTGATTTCGACTTCTTGCTCTTCTTCTATGTAGTTTAAGCTTCGCCTTGTCTCTCTGTGATTTTTGCGAACGGTACCTTCAACATCACTGTCGTAAAGTAGGGGTCCTGTCGGGTTCGTTCTAGTCATAAACTATAGGTACTTGAAAGGAACAATAGAAAGAAAATTAGCAAAGTTAAAAATAAAAGTAAATTGCAAAAAAAAAAAAAAAAAAAATAAAAAAATGGCTAAAGTAATAAAAATTAAGCTTTCTTAATATTTTAGTTCCCCGGCAACGGCTCCAAAAACTTGATCGTTGTTTTCGCGACGTCAAAGTCTTAAAATTTATATAAAGAATGATCAAACCTAGAAAGTAACTATGACAACGATTTGAGGCAAGCGCACCTATCGAACAGTAGTATAGTTAAGACAAGACCGAAATGTCGAACCCAAAGGAACCAAAAGTACTAATACTAACTCTCTCTTTATTATTTAGCTTAAGAATTAAAGTGATTTTTATTTAATCTAAAATTAACTAACTACTAAACTAAAGACTTTGAGACAAAGAAGAATGAAATTGGGAAAAATACTTCGAGGAAAAACCAATTGATTACGACGACACCCAAGGAAGAATCCACCTAGACTTCACTTGTTATCTAACTCTGAACCAGAAAATTTATTCACTTGGCTTGATCCGTAAGATTCCCTAAGTTATATTTATCCCTCTCTCAAGGCGAATAACGTCTAACCCTAGGTTGATTAATTGAAATCTCTTTCTAATTAAAACCCCTAGAATTGCATTAACTTGATCTATGGATTCTCATATTAGGTTTCACCCTAATCCGGCAAAATCTCATCACCCTATCTCTAGGCATGCGATCAAATTCGCTTAATTATGCTAGATTTACTCTTAGGCAGGGACTTTTGCTCCTCCACCTAAGCACATCACACTTGAGTTAATATCCCGAAAATACCAACACAAGAATTAAGAACACATAATTAAGAACAAGTCAAATATTTATCATATAGTTCAGCAAATGATAACAAGATTCATCTTAGGTTTCATCCCCTCAAGTATCTGAGGGTTTAGTTCATAACAATAACAGAAAACATCTCAAAAGAAAAGATAAAACAAAACATAAGAAATCCCTAAAACCCCCTAAAGGAATTGAAGGAGAGATCCGCCGTCTTGAGTATAATTCCAACTTCTTGAGATGGATCAACTGGCTATCTTCGAGCAAATTTCCACAACTCTGCCTTCTTTGGCCTAGCTGGACGCCCCCTGACTAAAGCCTTGGGTTCCCCCTTTTCTGGTCATACTTGGGGTGTTTATTAGGCTTCTGAATATGTTTCTTTGCCCCAAAGTATCCAAATCTGAGTGAAACTCTTCTTTCCCACAACAGGGACACGTCCATGGCACACACTCGTGTGAATCGTGGCCAGGCCATGTTCAAGACTATTGAATGGGGCACGGCCGTGTGGTCTTGGACCAGGCCGTATGGATTTCGTTATATGGACCATTTACTCTGTTTTGGGCACGTTTCGGTTCTTTTCGTCATCCGGTGCTCTCCTGAGTATAAAACATGAAAATAAAGGATTAAGAGCACCAAATTACATATTTCAAGGCTTAAATCATCCAAAAGCATGCTAAATGTGGGCTTAAAATATGTTACTTTTACGGTTTATCACCTATTATGAAAGAAGTTGTGAGAAAGGAAGTGATCAAATGGGTAGATGCAGGAATCATCTATCCTATTTCAGATAGTTTGTGGGTAAGTCCGGTGCAATGTGTGCCGAAGAATGGTGGAATCATGATTGTTGAAAATGAGTGTAATGAGTTAATTCCAATGAGAACTGTTACCGGTTGGAAAATCAATATTGATTACAGAAAGTTTAACAAAGCCACTCGGAAAGACCATTTTCGTTTGCCTTTTATGGATAAGATGTTAGATCGACTGGCAGGTAATGAATTCTATTGTTTTTTAGATGGCTATTCAGGATATAACCAAATAGTTGTAGCCCCAGAGGACCAACATAAAACAACCTTTACTTATCCACGCGGTATG
The DNA here is from genome assembly GCA_005393395.2 of Gossypium australe. Taxonomy (NCBI): domain Eukaryota; kingdom Viridiplantae; phylum Streptophyta; class Magnoliopsida; order Malvales; family Malvaceae; genus Gossypium; species Gossypium australe. Next base: position 35,456,401 of record CM016619.1, read on the forward strand.
TTTGCTTTTAGGCGAATGCCTTTTGGTTTATGCAATGCAACTGCAACTTTTCAACGATGCATGATGGCAATATTTACAAATATGGTTGAAAATTTTGTTGAGGTTTTCATGGATGATTTTTCAATTTTTGGTAACACTTATGATATCTATTTGAGTAATTTGGCTAAGGTACTGAGGAGATGCGAGAGACGAATCTTGTCCTTAATTGGGAAAAATGCCATTTTATGGTCAAGGAAGGGATTGTCTTAGGTCATAAGATCTCAAAGAAAGGAATTGAAGTCGATAAAGAAAAGGTGGATGTAATTGAAAGATTACCGGGCCCAATACATGTTAAAGGAGTCAGAAGTTTCTTAGGCTATGACGGTCTTTACTGAAGGTTTATCAAAGAATTCTTGAAAATTTCTAAACTATTGTGTCTGTTGTTAGAGAAAGATACAATGTTTGATTTCAACAAAGCATGTTTAGAAGCTTTTGAAGATCTAAAGAAGCGGTTAATTTGAGCCCTAATAATCATTACACCTGAATGGAACTCACCTTTTGAGTTGATGTACGATGCAAGTGACTATGTCGTTAGAGTTGTGATTGGTCAAAGAAGAAACAAAGTGCTTCACCCTATTTACTATGCAAGTAGAACTTTGACGGGAGCCCAACTCAATTATACGGTAACTGAAAAGGAACTCTTGCTATAGTTTTTACTTTTGACAAATTCTGCTCATATATTATAGGTACCAAAGTTACAATATTTACTGACCATGCGGCGATTAAATACTTGCTCACGAAGAATGATTCAAAACCAAGGCTAATTTGTTGGATACTTTTACTCCAAGAATTTGACCTTAAGATCGAAGGCAGAAAAGGTGTCGAAAATCAAATAGCTGATCATCTGTCGAGATTGGAGCAAGATGAGGTAACTCAGTCATGTGTGCCTATGAACAATAATTTCCCAGATGAACACTTATTTGAGGAAAAATCGAATTCATGAAAAACCCTGGTTTGCTAATTTTTCCAATTATCTTGCATGTGGAATAATTCCTCGAGAAATGACATACCAACAAAGGAAAAAATTCCTTCATGATAGTCGGTATTATCTTTAGGAGGATCCATTTTTGGTTAAACACTGTGTAGATAATATAATCTGAAAGTGTGTAGCTGAAAACAAGATTGCCAAGATCTTGTATCATTGCCATTCATCTCCAAGTGGGGGACACTTTGGTGGTTCACGTACTGCAGCAAAAATTTTGCAAGTAGGTTTGTTTTGGCCTACACTATTTAAAGATGCTTATGATTATGTGAACAACTATGATAAATGCCAAAGGACCAGAAATATATCAAGGAGGAATGAGATGCCCTTGACAAACATTTTGGAGATTTAATTGTTAGACGTATGGGGCATTGACTTCTAAGGCCTGTTCCCTTCTTCGTATGCGAACAAATACATCTTAGTTGCTGTGGACTATGTATCCAAATGGGTTGAAGCTGAAGCATACCCTACAAATGATGCTAAGGTAGTCATACGATTCGTACATAAGCATGTGTTTACATGATTTGAGACACCAAGAGCTATTATTAGTGATGAAGGTTCTTACTTTGTGAACAAATGGCTTAAGTGGTTGCTTGACAAATATGATGTAAAGCACAAGATTGCTATTGCCTATCACCCCCAGTCTAATGGGCAAGTTGAAAGAGTTAATCACGAAATCAAAGGTATCCTTGAAAAGGTAGTACGCCCTAGCAGAAAAGATTGGTCTCGAAGGCTCGATGATGCATTATGGGCCTACCGAACAGCATTTAAGACACCGTTAGGAATGACTCCTTATCGGTTAGTCTTTGGAAAGGCATGTCATTTTTCATTAGAGTTGGAGAATAAAGCTTACTGGTCTTTGAAGCAGTTGAACTTTGATCTTAAGCAAGCCAGTGATAGAAGAATGTTACAATTTAATGAGTTCGAAGAGTTGAGGTTGTTTTCCTATGAGAATGTTAAATGTGTAAAGAAAGATCAAAGAGATGGCATGATAGTCATATACAACCTCGCGAGTTTAAAGAAGGTCAGAAGGTTTTGTTGTTTAATTCAAGGTTAAAGTTATTTCCTAGGAAGCTTAAATCCCAGTGGAAAGGACCTTATACCATCTACCGAGTTTATCCTTATGGAGCTATTGAATTATACAATAATTACGGAGGTGCATTTAAAGTTAATGGTCAACGTCTCAAACACTACTAGGATGGTGAATTTGAGCGAGTTGAATCCTCGTTCAAATTAGCAGACCCTTAATTTTTCATGAAATCATTTTGTAAATGAATAAATAATTAGAACTTATTTTCTCAACCTATTACATTTAATTAATTCTGTCTAAGGAGATTAGAACTTAAGCGGGACCCTTGTGACCCCTCCAACCTTTCTTGGGAATTAATTTAATGTAATTTGTTAAGAAGAAATTTTCTAATTAAGATTTAAAATTTTTAAGTTTCATTTGTTTTGTTTAAATTTTAAATTTTTATGTTAATAAAGGGGGTCAAATTTGCCCAAGTACTAATTAATATTTTTTAGTAAGATACAATCTAAGTTTGAGGCCCAACACAACAAAAAGGAGGGAAAAATCTATGCCTTGCTGTCACACCCATTGCTTGCCGCCCAAGTAATCTTTGATTTAGAACCTAAATCAAAGAAAACAAAATAAAATATATTAAAATAAGTAAAAGAGAAATAAAGAAAAGGAAAATAAAGGAGAAGAGAAAAGAAAAAGAAGAATGAAATGGACTCAAAGGTCCTTGTTCTATCGAGTTAATGAAGCGGCCGGCATGAACTTATGTAGATCAGTCTTGTAGATGAAGACTGTGCTAAGATCCTTCCGTTTCTTTGACATGGATAACGTGCAGACGAAAAGTTTGGAGAAAGAAAATGAAAAGGGAGGGGAGTGTAAAGGGTATGGAAGAAGGGAAATAGGTAGTAGGTGAAAAGGGGGAAGGGGTGTTTTAAATAGAAATCTCAGATTTGATATATTCCCATGCCCGTGTACCTTGGGCATGTTGAGTCACACGGCCATATCGCACGGCCGTGTTGCGCTACGTTCATTTCTCCCACGCCCGTGTTGATAAAACAGTGTCGACCACGACTGTATCGCACGGCCGTGGTGTTTAGTCGAAGCCCGTGGCTTGAATATATTTTTCGTCCTGTTTCGTAATCTCTGCCACATCGGTATGGAAATCTGTGGTGTCCACACGGCCACGGCCACGGCCGTGTGCAAGGCTGTGGTATAGAAATCTGCACTTTGGTTAGTTTATAGTTAGGTGCTAAAAATGAAAAATAAAAGTAAAAATAAGAATGTAAAAATTAATGGGGTTAGTGCTCGGGTTGCCTACCGAGAAACGCTTATTTAAAGTCTTAAGCTAGACTTACCTCTTATTTGCATAATCATGGTGGTTTGAGGAGTTGAAAATCTTTTCTCATGTTATCAGTTTTATTATCAGTATATAGTTCAAGTCCAGTAGCGTTTACTTTAAAAGTGTCGAATATAGGATTACTTACCTCGATTGTTCCGTATGGGAAGACATTGAGTACCTTAAAAGGGATTTCTTCTTTTGTATTAAGGTCGGGAGGAGATATTCGAGGGTCTGTCTTATCTAACAGTACTTGATCTCCGATCTTAAATTTATTTTTCCCACGGAATGGCGTTGGGTCTGCTTCGTGTATTCCTAATTTCTCCTTGAAGTGTGTCTTCCACTCATCTAGTTCGTCGATCTAAAGCCGTCGTTCCTCGTGAGTTATTTCTTTGTTGTCATGAGGTATAGGATCTAGCTCCGTTGTCTAGTTCCATGGTGTTTCCTGAAAAGAAGGTTTAACCGAATGGTCATTAATAAAATTAATTTTCTCACCTTGACTACTTGATGTCCTAGACGAGTCAGGAGCCTGAAGACTGATTGATTCGTCACCTACAAGAAGTATGAGTTCTCCTGTACAAACATAAATTTTAGTTCTAGCAGTTCCTAAAAAGAGTCTTCCTAAAATTAAGGGGATACTATTGTCCTCATCCATGTCTAAAATGACAAAGTCTATTGGGAATATGAATTTGTCAATTTTGACTAGTACATCTTCAATTATACCCCTAGGAATTCGAATAGTTTTATCAGCTAATTGAATGTTCATCCTAGTTTGTTTGGGTTTCCCTAGACATAGCTGTTTAAACATTTTATAAGGCATAACATTTATGCTTGCCCCTAAATTAGCTAAAGCATTATCAACAGATAAACTACCAATTAAGCATGAAATTGTAAAACTCACTGGATCTTTTAATTTTCATGGTAGTCTATTTTGCAACATTGCTGAGCACACTGCATTTAGTTCCACATGCGACTCCTCGTCTAACTTCCGGTTGTTTTTCAAAAGCTTTTTTAAAAATTTCCTTGAATTTGGCATCTGTAAAAGAGCTTCAAGAAACGGTAAGTTACTATGTAATGTCTTTAAAGTTTAAGAAATTTACCGAATTGTTCATTTGTGTTGTCTTTCTTCATCACATTGGGGTATGGTATATGAGGTTGGTATTCTTCAATTACCGGTTTTGGCTTATCATGACTTACTTCTACCTTACCTTCCTCTACTACATTCTCTTGCCTTAAATTGGGCTCATCTAACCTTTCACTATTATGAGCGGTTATGGCTTGAAGTTGCTCCTTTGGGTTAGTTTCTGTGTTGCTTGGCAAGCTGCCTTGTGGTCATTCTGATATGATCTTTGCAAGTTGACCTAATTGGTTCTCGATCCCTTGAATCGATGCTTGTTGATTTTTAAGTGTTGTTTCAGTGTTTTGGAAACGTGTTTCTGACACCGCTATGAATTTTGTCAACATCTCCTTAAGGTTCGACTTCTTTTCCTGTGGATAGGGCTGTTGTTGGAAGTTTGGAGGGGTTTGTTGTCTTTGATTTCCTTGACCACCCCCTGAGAAATTGGGGTGGTTCCTCCAACCTGGATTATAAGTATTACTATAAGGGTTATTTTGAGATTTAAAATTGTTACCCATATAGTGAACTTGCTCGTTTTTAGCACTCGGGTTGTAAGGTGGATATTCTGTATTGCTTATCCCTCCTCCATTCACATCACACTGCATAATTGGATGTACCTGTGAAGAACCACATAAACCATCAATCTTTTTATTTAACATCAGTACCTGATTTGATAGCATGGTTACTGCGTCGAGGTTGAAAACACTGGCGGCTTTTGTTGGCCTCGTCCTCGTGACTTGCCACTAATAGTTATTCAGTGACATCTCTTCAATGAATTCGTAGGCAGGCTCAGGTGTTTTGTTATTCAAGGTTCCGCTGGCGGCTGAATCAATCAACTTCCTGGTTGAGGGGTTTACATCGTTGTAGATGGTTTGGACCTGTAGCCACAAGGGTAATCCATGGTGTGGGCATCTTCTCAATAGATCTTTGTATCTCTCCCATGCACCGTAAAGTGTATCTAAATCCATCTGCACAAAAGAAGAGATATCATTCCTCAACTTAGCTATTTTAGCCGGCGGAAAATATTTTAACAAAAATTTTTCGCTCATTTGATCCTCGTGGAAGAGAATTCAACCACTGTTTAGCTTTATTCCTTAAAGAAAAGGGAAATAACCGAGGACGGATGGCATTATCAGAAACGCCATTTATTTTGAAAGTATCGCAAAATTCTAGGAAATTCGCCAAGTGATTATTTTGATCTTCATCTTACAAACCATCAAACTGAACAAATTGCTGTATCATTTGAATTGTGTTAGGTTTCAATTCAAAATTATTTGCAGCAATAGCAGGTCTAACAATACTTCACTCAGTTCCTGTTAAATTAGGTTTAGCATAATCATACACAGTTCGAGGAGCATGATTTTCGGCCACCTCTGGAGATAGCGGATTTTTCTCAGCCATCTCTTCGGTAGTATTAATTTCGTTCTTTTGCTCTTCTTATGTATTGTAGGCTTCTCCTTATTTCCCTTCGATTTGTGCGAACTGTGCTTTCAATTTCACTATCGTAAAGTAGAGGTCCTAACGGGTTTCTTCTAGTCATAAACTAGAATACCTACTAGAAGCAAAGAAGAAAATTTAGAGAAGTAAAAATAAAATTTAATTGCAAAAAATAAAATATGGCTAAAGTAATAAAAATTGAGCGTTCTTAATATTTTAGTTCCCCGGCAACGGTGCCAAAAACTTGATCGTGTCAAGGAGTCTTAAAATTTATATAATGAATGATCGAGCCTATAAACTAACCGTGACAACGACTTGAGGCAAGTGCACCTATCGAACAGTAGTATAGTTTAGTGGCAAGCCCGGGATTGTCGAACCCAAGGGAATAAAAAGTACTAATATTGACTTCCTTTTTGTTATTTAGCCTAAGAATTAAGGTAATTGTTGTTTAACCTAAAATTAACTAACTACTAAGCTGAAGATGCTAAGACACAGAGAAGGGATTGGGGAAATACTTTTGGGAAAATACCCAATTGATTAAGACAATACCCGAGGAAGAATCCACCTAGACTTCACTTGTTATCTAACTCTGAACCAGACGATTCATTCACTTGACTTGATCCTAGGATTCCCTAATTTATATTAATACCTCTCTCGAGGCTACTAACGTCTAACCCTAGGTTGATTAATTGAAATCTTTTTCTAATTAAAACCCCTAGAATTGCATTAACTCGATCTATGGACTCCCATATTAGGTTTGACCCTAATCTGGCAGATTTTTGTCATCCTATCTCTAGGGTTGCGATCAACTCCGCTTAACTATGCTAGATCTACTCTTAAACAGGGAATATTCCTCCACTGCCTAAGGGCATCAATACTTGAATCAATATCCTGAAATATTAAAACAAGAATTAAGAACACAGAGTTAAGAACAAATCAAGTATTTATCATATAGTTCAGAAAACAATAACAAGATCCGTTTTAAGTTCCATCCCCCTCAGGTATTTGAGGAGTTTAATTCATAATTATAAAAGAATACATCTTAGAAGAAAATATAAAACAAAACATAAGAAAAACCCTAAAACCTCCTGAAGGAAATTGAAGGGAAGATCTTCCGTCTTGAGTATGATTCCGGCTTCTTGAGATGAATCAACTAGCTTCTTCGAGTAAATCCCAGAGTTCGGCTTCTCTGGCTTGGCTCCTCGGCCTACCTGCACCCCCTTGAAGGTTGGCCTCTGGGGTGTTTATATAGGCTTTTGGAATGTCTTTCTTTGCCTCTAAGCACCCTATTCTGAATAGAATTAAAACAGGTAACGTCAGGGACACGCCCATGTGGCACGACCGTGTGAATCAAATTCAAGCCGTGGTTGAGTCTGCTAAAGAGGCATGGCCGTGTGGAATGGGCACAGGCCGTGTGCATTTCGTACTTTGGCCCATTCTCTCTGTGTTTGGCACGTTTCTCGTTCTTTTCATACTCTGGTGCTCCCCTAAGTATAAAACATGAAATTAAAGGATTAGGAGCACCAAATTCCACAATTCGGGGGATAAATCATCCAAAAGTATGCTAAATGTGGGATTAAAATATGAACATATTACGATTTATCAATGGTTGTTCTTATACCGATTAGAAAGAAAATTAATGATCTCAAGTGGGAACGATTTTGTGATGCTCATTCACTTCCCAATGATGAATTAGTTTGAGAATTCTATGCTAGTTTGACTATGCAAGATGCTACTAAAGTCATCGTTTGAAAGAAAAAGATACCTCTTACTTCTATGTACATCAATGATATGTTTAATTTACCTAATGCTGAAGAAGATGAGTACTACCCTATGATGAACAATATCAATTGGGATTTTCTTCAACAAGTGCTTGATGTTGTGACAAATTCCGGATCCCAATGGATTATAAGAAAGTATGGGAGCTATTCTTGTAGAAGAGAACACTTAAACACAGTAGCAAAGGTATGGTTTTATTTCGTTCGCTACAGTGTTATGCCTATCTCACATAGTTCCACCATCTCGATGGAACGGATGCTTTTGTTATATGCAATTTTGACAGAGAAGTCCGTTAATGTTGGGAAAATATCCTCAAGGAGATTAATGATTGTGCTAAAAAGAAGGCATGAAGTACTTATTTCCTATCATTAATCACTTCACTTTGCTTAAAGTCCCATGTTAAAACACAAGCAAATCTAAAGGGGTGATATGTTCAAGGATGCATTACAAATTATGATCTTGAAAGATTAGTAGAGAGGATGCATGAGCTGAATCAAGGCTAGCAAGAAAAGCCAACTGAGCCGGATACTGAGGAGTCAACAGATGGAACTGAAACTGAAGCTAATTCAGTTACAAACACTAAAGAAGGAAGAATCTGATAAGGAACCAAACATTCCTAAACCAAGGGTTGAGCCAGAAGAAGAACCAGTCAAGCGAAGTGTTGAACCTAAATATACAACTTCATGCCGACTTCTGCAAGTACTTCAAGGAAATCGAAGTTGTCAATTTTGATGGATATGTGCAAGTTCATGCACAATCAACAACAAACTTACTAGAAATATGCAAAAATTAGAGATGACTCAATTCGAAATACTTTTAAGGATATCTCTAACACTTTTTTCCTGAGTTCCCAGATGCTATCTTTGAGACATGGATGGAAGATACTAACTATGCAAGCGGAGATGGAGCTAAAGAAGACAAGGGGAATGAGTCATAAAAATAAAAGAGTGGATTCTTGTCTTGTTATTTATTTCATTATTTTTAGGTCCTTAGAAATTTATTTAATTCATAATTAGGATTTAATTTCTATAGAATAAAACATAGTAAGCATGAACAAACTTAACACTTCTTTAGAAAGAATAAGACTAAGTGATGTGGTAATGGAATGAAGATGTCTAGGATTGGGTTATTAGGGAAGACTTGGTATTTAACTAGTCTTAATGACTCAGCTCTCTTTCTTTATAACCCTACCTGGTGTTCAATTTTCATTCATTACTTTGTTCTTGCAATGAGGACATTGCTTCTTTTTAAAGGGGGTAAGGCAAATAAATTGCTCAAAATTTCAAAATTTTCAAGTATGTTTCAATCATTTCTTTCATAAGCATGTTTTAATAAATGAAAAGTTTAGAGATATTTTTTGTTACTGAGATAGTTTGTATGCAAGTATGAATGATGATTTAATCTAAGTGATATTATGTTATCCTGAAGAATGGAATGCTTGTATGATCTTAGCCTTAGTAATGTTTGCCATGAAAACTTAGTTTCTTCTGAGATTAGACATGCATGAAGGTTTATATCTTTAGAATTTACTTAGTAACTTTCTAGAGGCGAAACCCTAGGGGACATAAAAATCTAAAATGATATAGGCACTATTTCTTTGGATCTTTTGAGCCTTTTCAAGCCAACCCTATGATATTAGACCCTTGAAATTATAATTTTGAGCTTAAAGGCTTGTTTTTTGCAATGAACCTACATTATAAGCCAATTACCATCTTTTTAAGGTTATCCTAATTTTGTGCACCTATCTTAACTAAAGTTGTCTTGGGAATCAACATTTGAGGAAATTTTCATAAAGATGTATGATAAACCGTAATTATAACATATTTTAATCCCATATTTAGCTTGTTTTTGGATGTTTTATTCCTGAATTTATGTAAAAAGTTGCTCTTAATCCTTTCTTTTCATGTCTTATACCCAGGATAGCACCCGAGGATGAAAAGAGCATAAAATGGGCCTAAAACGGAGTAAATGGGCCATATCACGAAATCGACACGGCCTGGCCCAAAGTCCACACGACCGTGCCTTGATGAGCATCTAGAACACGGCCTCAACCCCGATCTACACGGCCGTGCCTCAACTTAGAAATTCAAACACGATTTGAAGACGAGTCACACGGGCGTGTGACATGGCCGTGCCCCTGTCGTGGCTCTAGACAATTTTAGTCGAAAAAGGATACTTAGGGAGAAAGAATCACATTCCAAGAGCCTATAAATAACCCCTAAGCACCACCTTTGAGGAGGGCGGTTAGCTAGGCCAAGGAGCCAAGCCGAGGAGGTCAGAATTGTGGGAATCACTCGAAGTTAGCTAGTTGATCCATCCCAAGAAGCCAAAATTCTACTCAAGACGGTGGATTTCTACTTCAATTCATTCAGGGAGTTTTAGGGATTTCTTATGTTTTGTTTTATCTTTTCTCTTGAGATGTTTTCTTTATTTGTTATGAACTAAACCCCTCAGATACCTGAAGGGGATAAAACCTAGATGAATCTTGTTATTGTTTTCTGAATTATATGATAAATACTTAGTTTGTTCTTAATCATGTGTGTTTAATCCAAACTTGATGTGCTTAGGTGGAGGAGGAATAGACCCTGCCTAAGAGTAGATCTAGCGTAATTACGCAGAGTTGACCGCACGCCTAGAGATAGGGTGACGAGATTTTTCCGGATTAGGGTGAAACCTAATATGGGAATCCATAGATCGATTTACTGCTATTCTAGGGGGTTATTATAAGAGAATGAGAGTTCCACTAATTAACATAGGGTTAGAAGTTATTCACCTCGAGAGAGGGTTTAATATACGTTAGGGAGTCCTATGGATCAAACTAACTGAATAAATCGTATGGTTCAGTGTTAGATAACAAGTGAAGACTAGGTGGATTCTTCTTAAGAGTATCGTCGTGATCAACTAAGTTTTTCTTCAAGTTATTTCCCAATTCGTTCTTTTTGTCTTTGCGTCTTTAGCTTAGTAGTCGTTAATTTAGATTTAAAGCAACTTCATTTTATTTTGGGCTAAATAATAAAAAGAAAGTTAGTATTAATACTTTTAGTTCCTTTAGGTTCGACAATCTGGTCTTGCCTAAGCTATACTACTGTTCGATAGGTACACTTGCCTTTAATCGTTGTCAGAGTTAGTTTCCAGGTTTGATCATTCGTTTTATAAATTTTGAAGCTCTGATTTCAGCGATCAATGTATGTGCTCATGCTTAAAAAAATTACGAAGAAGGAGCGAAGAAAAATTTGCTCAGTCTCTAAAAAAGGAAAAATGTATGAGCTTGAGTTCAAAATAAGTTTGGGGGTGTTCCAAAGGTTCACTTAAATAAAAAGGTTGTATTATGAGAAAACTAAGACAAAGTTAAAGGTTAAGATTTTTAAAACCGAAATGTCCCATCTCTTAAAATCCCTACCTTTAACCGAGCCCCATTACAACCTTATAAAAGACCTATTGATTTGATGATTATGTCACCTACATTAGTGGAGAGGAAGTCCTGAGTTCAACATATGAAGATCATAAATAAGCCTTGTGATTGTTTGCTTGATTGATAGGAAAATTATGTTGAATGAAGAATGTTATCTATGGCTGTGACATACATGCAAACTATGATTCATGTTGGCATAATTTGAAGCTTAGTATAATCTTAATGAATGTTTGCATATGAATTACTTGTTAATAAAGAAGATCGATAAGCATGAAGTTATTAATGCATGATTATGGGATAAAGATTGATGCTACTTACACAATTAGCAATTTTGCCTTAGCAAGACCTTTTGCTGTGCATAAACATTACTCGGGACGAGTAATGATTTAAGTTTGGGGTTGTGTAAACGGAAAAATATATAGGATTTTTTCTATGTAATTTATCACCTTTTTACTTAAATTCGTTGTTAAAACTAAGTAATTGTTTAATAAATTGATGAAATATGTGAAAATATGAAATTAGGTCATATGAATTATTAAAATGTGTATTTATGCTTTATTATATAGTTTTTATGCAATAAATGGCTTATTTTATATTAATTTGAATATATTATATTTTTAAGGCATAAAGTGGGCCATGCATGATTAAATTAAATAATAATATATAAAATTATATTTAATAATTCATTTTAAAATATTTCATTAATAATTTGAGTTTTAATTAATTAATTAAATTGGATAAATTTTATTCTTTGGTCCTCTAACTTGTTGATTTATTCTGGATAGGTTTGATAGCTTTGCTGGATTACAAAACCATCCAAATTGGAGACCAAGTCAACCCAATATTTGGCTACACATGGCTGTCCATTTAAACCAGTCTTTGGTTTGATTACACAAGGTCCTTGTAGTGTTGAAGAAATTAGAGATTTGCCCGAAGATTTACGATTGACCGAGTCTTTGTCCTAAGTTGTGTGGCATCCAAAATTGCTTAAAAATCAAGCAAAAATCGAGTCAAAAGCCACTAAGCATGGCCGACCACAATTTGAGCTGATTTGAAGAGGTTAACATCCACTATTTTTAGCAAACTATCCCCCTCTCCTCACCTATAAATATGACCCTCTCATTCCCTCATTCCTCATCCCTCAATTATTCCTCATTCATTCTCATCATTCATCATTCTCTTTTCTCTCCAAATTTTCTTAGCCCTTTCCATTCCCACGCCTAGCATCATCTCTTCATAGAGATTTTAGCAATTAAGCCTCTTAAAGAACCCTTGGTCAGCCACCTTGGAGAGCCATCAGCAAAGGAGCAAAGCAAAGGAACGAAGAAGCCTCGTCAATAGAGTCTTGGGTGACAGCCACTCTGAATTGGGTTTAATATTTCTTTTCTTTTATTTAATCTAAAGATGTTTGCTATGTGTTATTTGTTCTTGTTTACAACAATGTTAGCTTAATTTTATTTAAGTTAGGATGATTACTTTGATTAAATAATATTTATTTGATTCATGCTTAAAATGTTTGTGCCTCAATCAATCATGTTTTCAATTACAATCAAGTCTGTATTTTGTTCATACGTGTAACACCCCTTACCCGTATTCTACGTCGGAACCGGGTACGAGGCGTTACCGTACTTAACTCACTCGATCATACAAATTTAAGCTATAAAACTTCATCCCAACTTAACATTTCTCATTGAGGGCCTACGAGGCCTCAATCAAGCTTACGGAGGGTCTCCGAACCCAACTGGAATTTTTTTTGTGCATTTAAATTTGTTTGTCTAAACAGGAGCCACACGCCCGTGTGGGCAGGCTGTGTGGTCTCACACGTCCATGTCCCTAACCCGTGTGGGATTTAATTTTATTTCGAACCTACAAGGGTTTTCACACGGTTGGACACATGCCCATGTTTATGGCCCGTGTGCTCCACGCAGCCTAGACACGCCCGTGTGTAAAAACCTGGGTATTTTGTTTGTGACGTCAACAACCTCATAAGGGGCACACGGCCTTGTGGCTAGCCTGTTGTCGATACTAACTTGAAACACTAACATGCAGGGGACATACAACCTCGTCACATACCCATGGGACTGCCCGTTTGTCTCACACAGCTTAGACACACGCTCGTGTGCCTACCCACGTGGACAAGAGCAAGGCTATTTGCCAAGCTCTTTTCATCAACCTATCTCACACAACATAATCCCATTCAACAAATCACTAAGCAACCCAAATTTGCCACATACACTTCCATGGATAACTTCATCTTTTCATGAATTAGTAATAACGAGCCATCAACTATGGCAATATACAAAAGAGTTCAATTTTAAAGGAGCTAATACATACTTGGCCAAAATAACAAAACAATTCACCTAGTCTAGCCTTTATACATGTCATACTCAAAATACTAAGTCTAGTTATGTAACATCCCGAAATTGGGCCTAGTAGAATTGAGCCCAATGGACCTTAGGCGTAGGAGCATTTAAATTTTTTTGGGAGCAAGAGAATGGCTTTAATGCAAGTTGGACTTATGAGGTGAGTGTTTTTGGAAGGCTAGAGGGCTTCTATGAAGTCCCGGGATCAAATTTAGGGTTTAGGAAAAATTTTGGTTTTAGGTGAATAAAACCTTGGGAGTTAGTAGGTAGGCTTTAAGAATAAAATGTGGAGAAAAATGACACAAGTGGAGTGTGTGGTGTAGTGGCAATGTGACGCCACATAAGAGACAAGGGGGTGAAGCCACAAGGAAGGAAGGAGGTCCAAGGTTCAAGGTGTAGCACTTGCATTTCTTTTAGATTATTTTTTTAAGTGGATTTAAACATTGGCCATAGAATTAGCTTTAGTTGGGCATGATTTTAGACACAAGAAGAGCTTGAGGCCTAGTGGCTAGCGGTGTGGATTATGCTACAGGAGAGCCTGGGTTCGAATCTCATGACAAGCAAGGGAGTATTTATTTTGCGGATTGGACGGGAAGAGTTTGAGTTGGATTTAAACTCTGCTGATGGAATGATCCCACATCGAAAAGATACAAAGAAGGAAGGTGAGAAGCTAGCTATATATAGAGCATTCTATGAGGAGAGTTAATATACCTTGATGGGCGTTTGGGTGCAGATCTAGAGGATAATCGCCAATAGTAGCAAAGGAAGGGCTACTAGGACGTGAGGTACATGGTAAGGGTACGTGAGGTTTGGGTTTTTGATAAGTATGCGTTAAATCTTGGTTAATCGCTAGTAATGTCGATTGTAGGGTCGGGACTAAGGGATTTGCAGTGCGCGTGGTTACCAGGTGTGTACAAACACTACACACATGATATCGGCAATGCCGAAAAGCCGAAAGTGACTAAATGCGCCCGGTGGGCCCTGAGGCTAAATGGTTTGGTTGGTTATACGAATTGAATTAGTCATGCATGATAATTTAATTGGATTTGTTTTGGGCCTAATGGGCTGTAAGGGTGTGATTTGGGCTTGATGGGCTTATGGGGACGTAGACATGTATGTTAGGGTTTATGAACCTTAGGCCTAATTTGAACAACACTTAAATTCCATAAGTCTTAATCTAATTAAACATGTCTGTGAACAAGTAGCAGGGTTGGAGTTTGGCAACGGGCGTACGCATGTCTAGGATTGGATCTAGGAAGAGCTTGGTACTTAAGTGGCCCTAGTGGCCCACTTTCTCTTTTCTGGAATCCTACCTGGTGCGTAGTGTCTGTTCACTTTAGCCGCGAGGACTTGTTGATGGGCCAAAGTTCATAGCTAAAACCTGAAAGGGACCAAATACCCTTATATTTGTTAAATTCCTAAAATACCCTTATATTTCTAAAATTTACTAAAATACCCCTAAATTTGTAAAGTACCAAAATACCCCTGGTTTGCGAAATTACTCAAATACCCCTGATTTGCAAAATTACCAAAATACCCTCAGTTTGCAAAATTACCGAAATACCCTTGGTTTGTAAAATTACCGAAATACCCCTGGTTTGCAAAATTACCGAAATGCCCCTGGTTTACAAAACTATCAAAATACCCTTAATTTGCAAAATTACCGAAATACCCCTGGTTTGCAAAACTACCGAAGTACCCTCGATTTGCAAAATTACTGAAATACCCTTGGTTTGCAAAATTATCAAAATACCCTTGGTTTGCAAAATTATCGAAACATCCTTGGTTTGTAATTACCGAAATACCCTTGGTTTGCAAAATTACCGAATACCCTTGGTTTGCAAAATTACCGAAACACCCTCGATTTACGAAATTATCGAAATGCCCCTGATTTGTAAAATTACGAAAATACCCATATTTTGGAAAATTACCAAAATACCCCTGTAGGGTAGAATTACGAAAATACCCCTGGGTAGTGAAATGACGAAAATACCTCTATGTGACGAACATAAGTTTATGGATGTTAGTTGTGTGTTTGATGCATTGTAACAGTCCGAATTTGACCCTAATCGGAACGGTGGTTTTGGGACCACGAGTCCGAGTTAGAAAAATATTTCTATTATTTTGCGTGTTAATTATATATGTTTGAGCATGTGTTAAAATTTCGTAGGCAAACTTGTCCGTTTGTGTGTTCGATTTAAGAAAAGGGACTAAAGTGCATAAGTGGTGAAAGTAGTTATTTTCTTGATTGAGTGGTTAAATTAATGTGTTTTTATAATGAGGAGGTTTTATGTTGCAAATTACCCTTTTTCAAGAGTGGTGGACGGCAACATGTTTTGATAATGCATTTATATGTTTATTTTATATGTTAAGTTTATAATTACAAGAGTAGTGGATGACAACATGTTTTGATAATGCTTTTATATGTTTATTTTATATGTTAAGTTTATTATCATAATAATAAATGAAATATTATAAACTTATTATAATAAAACAAAGCCACATAAATGTTCATCTTTTCTTCCTTATCTTCAACCGAATAAGCAAGAAAAGGAGAATATAGAAGCTAGAAAAAAAGGATGGCTGCATGCAGTGGAAAAACCATGAAATTGTTTGTTTAGAAGTTAAAATTTTGAAGTGGCAGGATCGATTATAAATCGGGGAAAAGAGAAGGTCGTGGAATAATCATCTATGGCTTGAGGTAAGTTATAAGCAATTGGAGAAATTAAATTTTCTTTTATCTATATTATTAATCATAAGCTGAATGAGCTAATGATATATACATGTATATATATATATATATATATGCATATGTAAGTTTAATTTAATTTGGGTTTAATATAAGTATGCGCATATATGTATATTTATATTTGGAGATTGTATATATGGAAATAAATAGAGAAGGATTATGGTTGTATTGAAATTGATGATTTGGCTTTTATATTATATGTTAGCCGAATGTGATGGAAATCAATAATGAACGAGAGTTACTTTGATATATAATTATAGTTGTATATGTATTGATGGTTGCCGACTATGGTGGATTAAGATGGAGGCATGAACCACGATTAATAGATGTTTTATTGGGGCATAGAAAATATGGATAGTGAATATATATATATATATATATATATATATATGTTTATGTGGTTGAGGAAGGGATTTATTTACCGAGCACGTGTGTGCGAGATCGGTAGAATGGCATGGTGTGTGCGGATTTATTTCCAAGCACTGGGTGTGTGAGTTATCGTTTTCATTTCTTCAAGGACCAAAATACCTAATAAAGGTAAATGAAAGTGTCAGGTAAGTCTCTAAGCAAATAATCATCGTATATTATTTTCGTAAATTTGCATATGCTGAAATTTGGAATTTTTGTAATTATATGTGAATTAGCCGAATTTAGCTAAGTATAAAATTGGTTCGGTTAAGTTATTTGTGTGATATGTGCTATCGAATGTTCGTATAATGAGTTCGAAATGCGTAAAAGATTCGATATATGAAATGATTCAGGGGAGAAAATTTAAAGTATTACTACTCAGGCTATGAGCCTAGCAAGTCTTGGGCTGGTGAATTTATCGGGCTTTATGCCTAGCAGGCTTATTGCCGGTGAATGAATATCAGACCTTGGGTCTAGCAGGCTTAGTGCCGGTGTGTGATTCAGGCTCATGCCTAGCAGGTTTTATACCGGTGACTTATAATACGAGCTTATGCTTACGAAATGATTGAATTATGGTGGCAAATGAGCAAGCTTAAGCTTATTCAAGTGAATTTGATTACTTGGCCATAAGGTATGTATTGACTTAAGTATAAATTATATGTGATGTTTGTTGATTAAGTAAGTTGATAGATAATGTGTTTGTGTATTCGATATTTTTGGATATGTGGATAATATGATATTGATTTGATGTTGTTTACTTGCAACATTAGAGTATTCAATAAATGTATGAGTATTTATACATAAATAAGTTCGGCCATATGGAGATTTTATGGATATACATACGGACATGTGGAATTATTTATATAAATATATGTACTTTCGATTGTATGGAGTTAAGTTGTATATGGTACTTATTAAATTGGTGGTATTCGGTTAAGATGATCAAATTGTACTATGTGATTTTATTAAGGTTATAAAATGATTTGGTGTATAATAGCAGGCTTTATGCTGGTGAATTATATCAAGTTTACTGCCTAGCAGCCTCTGTGCCGGTGTATTACATTATGCTTTATGCCTAGCAAATTTTACTTGAGCAACGGTAAAAATAATCAAATGTGCTAAATGAGTTAAAGTGAACAGGTAAGTAACAATTTATTTCCCTTTTAGAAATAAGGTAAGTTGATTATTTGATATGTGATACAAGTTAAAAATGATGTTAATGGTAGTGAATGTGTATATGAAAAGCTATATATGGATTAATGCATAAATATGTGATATTAATGTTTGATTTTTGAGCTTATATTCGGCCTAATGTTACATGAGGAATAAATTGAAATGTAAAATTTATATTAATATTAAAAGATTTATGTGCCTTCGATTAGTAGGTATTTCAAATGTGAACCTTTAACGTGTTTATAGGGATATATATATATATATATATATATATATATTGCAAAAATAAGGTCTATGGGATATTAAACATATTAATGATCAATGTGTGGTTGGAAATGTTATAATTTAGGTGTAGATAAATGTTTGGTAGTTAAATTTCGTAAGTATGGATTGTTTATACCTTAATAAATTATCAATGCCATTGAGGTAATATTTGAATTAAATTAAGCTATGAATTAAGTGAATGAAACCATATGTTTAAGCATATGATTGGTTATATTCGGTTTAATGATATAAATATATGTATGATATGGAAATGTGAAATTCATATTCATGCCAAAGTTTATATGTGCATTTGTCTAGAAGGTAATTGAATGTGAGATTATGACTAAGGAAATGTGAATTGTATAAATGTATTATGATAGTATGTGTTCGGTCAAACGGATGCTTGTTTGGACAAAACTTATTTCATGTTTAGTTACATGTGGATATTTGAATTTACAAGTATGGTTTGGTTATGTTTTATTAGATTATTATTGTTATTGAGTTATTAATTGCTTATGACTTACTAAGCTATGATAGCTTACCCTCTGTGTGTATTTTTACCTTTATTTATAGATTTTGGAGGCTAGTTGCAGGCTCGGGGATCGTTAGCGAAGTTTATCACACTATCGACTGCTTTCGGTGTTTAAAAGCTGAATTAGAAATTTATGGCATGTATAGGCTATACTACTCTTTGAATATGGTTGAAGTTGTATATATATGTAAAGCCATGCAAAAATGGCTTGTCCATCTTGTTCAATCTTGGAATTTATATTTTGGTTTGATTATCATGTTTGGTTGTGGTTTTGGTTGATTTGGTTTTGTGTATATATATATATATAAGTATGAAAAAAAAAAGAAAAAAAAAATTTAGTTAAGTTTAGTAATACCTCGTGCTCGAATCTGACAATGGTCTCGGGTAAGGGGTGTTACATGCATTCATATTATATTCTGCTTAGGATGCATATGGGTGGGAATTACGGTACGGAGGAAGATTTGAGGATCGCATGGCCGTATGGTATGGATCCAGGATCGCATAGGCATATGGTATGGATTCACAGAAAGCTCTAAGCCTAACATATGATTAGCAGCTTTGCTGCAACTTCGGTAGTATCGCAACCGGGCTACCCTTGGTGTGTAGCGGAGGGGTGGGTCGAGCTAGAACTCCCCATAGGAGTCATAAGGTTGGAAGGGGAAATGGTGTGTGTAGCGGATGGATTTTTGGGGTGGACTTTGCATTATTTGTTTATAAATGATACAATATGATATGGTGTGAGGTCATTGTAGGCTAAAGCCCAAGACCACCGATTTTGATAGGGCTTAGTCCCAATGTGAATATTTGTAAGTGATTTGATTTCCAAGGGTTGTGCACACTGAGTTTTGAAACTCACACCCCTTTAATTTAATGTTTCAAGTAATCCCGAATACACGACTCGACGTGGGAGAGGAATCGAAGATGGCCACACTACAAGAGGCTTGAATTTTCTTTTATTTGTTTCAAAATACATGTTTTTATTTACTTAATTTTCGGTGGATGTAATAAGGCCTTGTACTCCATTTTGACTTCAGATTTATTTTGGGTTTTGAGATTAATTGTTTATTTTAATTATTAAACCTAAGTAAGCTCTTATGTTTAAAATTGGTTTCTGAATTACTTAAAACAATAAAATGGGTTTTTATCTTTAATTATTAAGAATCAAAGATTTTAGGCTTTTGGGCATTAAATTTTTTTGTGCCTTTAATGTGACATTCCGGATTCAGGCCTAACTTCTAGGTCGGGTTTGGGGTGTTATAAGTTATACCGAGATGAGCTGATAGTGTGGGTGATCTTCGAATTATCTTTCTATCCCGACCCGGCTCTTTGACACTATAAAGCAAGGGAAAAGAAAGGGAGTAAGCTTTAAGCTTAGTAAGTTTACATGTAAACAATAAACATCATAATATGTGCTAATAAATAAATAGCATTTCATAATAAGTAATGACATTCCACATTCCAAGATCATGCTTACTCATTTCATCTCTTACCACATCCCAACCATATCACAAGCCAAATGCTCGTATTATTTAACATACATCCCTGCATTTATCACCACATGATCACATGAAACAACATATCACAATTTCATAATAAGCCATTCATAGTAATATCAAAAACTCGATGGTTTCATACTTTGTAACGCCCCGAATTTGGGCCTAGTAGGATTGGGCCCATTGGGCATTGGGCGAGGGAGCGTTTAAAATTTTTGAGAACAAGAGAACGGCACTAATGCATGTTGGATCTATTAGGTGAGTGCTTTTGGAAGGTTAGGGGGCTTCTATGAAGTCCCGGGATCAAACTTGGGCTTTAGGGAAATTTTGGTTTTAAGTGAGTAAAACCCTGGGAGTTAGTAAGTAGGATTTAAGAATAAAATGTGGAGAAAGATGACACAAAAAGGAGTTGGTCTAGTGGCAAATGGTGCCACATGGGAGACAAGGGAATGACGCCACACGGAAGCAAGGGGTCCACGGTTCAAGTCTTGGCGCTTGCATTTTGATTTTCTTTTTAAATGAACTTAGACATTGGCTCATAGACTTATATTTAGTTGCGCATGTTTTAAGACAACAAGGAGCTAGTTGTAAAGTGGCTAGCGGCGTGGATTATGCTACAGGGGAGCCTGGGTTCGAATCTCATGACAAGTAAGGGAGTATTTATTTTATGGATTGGACGACCAGAGTTTGTGTTGGATTTAAACTCTATTGAAGGAGGGATCCCACATCGGAAAGCTAGCAAGAGGGAAGGTGAGAAGCTAGCTTTAAATAGAGCTATCTATGAGGGAGTAAGGATACCTTGGTGGGCGTTCGGGCATAGGAGCATTCGGAGCGCGGATCAGCTCCAGATTCCTATCATGTGTGTTTTTCGCACTACTCTAGCTGTAGAACGGCAAATGCTGAAATACCGGTCACAAGGCAATGGTAGCCATACGAGCGTGCGAGCGCACGTGTGGGAGCTTTGATGCGATAGTCGAGGCCACCATGAGTATTCTTGTGGGTTGATGCTATTTGGGCCACGATGGGCCGAACAGGGCCAAGTGGGTCCATACGAATAAGTTGTATGATTGTGTAGTAGATGTTGGATTAGACTATGTGAATCTCATATATGTGGCTAGATTTGGGCTAAATGGGCGACACGAGCGTGTGGGCCCATTTGGGCCGAGAATGGGCCTTAGGCCCATTCGCATCCTTATCTCTGTTTAGAATACTTAAGTCGCTTGAGGCGACTGTAGTCATTCTAAGGGATTAACAAAATTACTGAAATACCCTTGATTTACAAAATTATCGAAATGCCCTCGATTTATAAAATTATCGAAATGCCCCCAATTTACAAAATTATCGAGATACCCTCGATTTGCAAAATTATCGAAATACCCCTAGTTTGCAAAATTACCGAAATACCCCCAAGGAGTGAAATTATCGTTGTACCCCTAAACGACAAAATGATCGTTTTACCCTCATGGTAGTACTAGCGTTGTATGTGTTAATTGTATGATTGATTATGTTTGAGATGCACTGCATACAGGAATTAGTTATGTGTAGAATTACCGGACTACCCCTGAAGGGTAGGATACTGGAATACCCTTACAGGGTAAAATGACTGATTTGCCTTTGTTGGTAAATGATTGGCTTGTGCTATGATATGACCGATTTGACTGTGATTAGTATGATTGTGTATTCTGGTTAACTGGTTTTGATGGTAATTTATTTCATACATCATTTTTTATATGTGCTATGCATACATGACATTCTGCATGGGGTTGGGATATTGATGATTGGAGGAAGTGTATTCTGGTGGCTCTGCCACATTCTGATCTGGTGGCTCTACCACATTCTGTTTGGTGGCTATGCCACGTATATTCTGATATTCTGGTGGCTTCGCCACAAATTCTGTGATTGGCAGCTGGTCTGCCCTATTGGTGTGTAGCAGATGGGTGGGTCAATTTAGAAATCCCTACAGGTGGGTAGGGCTGGTACGGGTGGTGTGTAGCGGATGGATTGTTAGGTTGGGTTGCATATTCTGGTTGCATTATCATGTTTATAGGGTTAAGGCCCAGTTTATTTACCAAATAGGGCTTCGGCCCAAACTACTTCTGTAAGGGCTTCGGCCCAGTCTACTTCTGTATGGGCTCGGGCCCAATTAATGATTGATTAGGGGATTACACACTGAGTTCTCGTAACTCACCACTTCTGCTTTAACCTTGCAGGTGATCCCCAGTGTTGAGGATTTGGAGCTGCGGAGGACTCGGTGGTGGCCATACATTGGAGTACTACTCCCAAACTTTAGTAAATTCCCGTTTTGCTTGACTTAAGGATTATTTTGTTTGGGTTTAATATTTTGTAATAAGGCCTTTGGACTTTAATTTTCTTTTAAACTTTCATTTCCGTTATTGCCTATTATTT
The DNA here is from genome assembly GCA_005393395.2 of Gossypium australe. Lineage (NCBI taxonomy): Eukaryota > Viridiplantae > Streptophyta > Magnoliopsida > Malvales > Malvaceae > Gossypium > Gossypium australe. The sequence continues at coordinate 35,478,909 of CM016619.1, forward strand.
TATATTTTAATATGGGGGTTTTCCTAAAACATTAATAACTATTTTCCAAAATATCACGTTTCCGGAATAGTCCCAAATTCAATTTTCATAACCAAAGCAGTTTGCAAAATAATAACAATAACGTTTTTACAAGGAACCTATAAAAGCAAATCTGAATTTCACCAACAACAAACCTCGGAGTTTCAAAATGAATACACAGTTTTTAACGAACACGCAGTATTTAGACAACCCTTTTATGTGACATGCTAGATCCGATCATAACGTCTAGGCCGAGTTTGGGGTGTTACATTTATAGTATTAGAGCCCGGGTTGCAAAACTCGACTGTGGAATGGGTTTGAAAATTTTTCCAAATCTGCTTAAACCTTGGCTTAGAAAAAGTGATAGTGTTACTGCAAGTATGGCACACTGAGTCTCCGACACCAAATCCGTAAGTTTCTTGACCTTATGCTCTGTTATATGTTGTAATGATTGTATTTTAGGTATTTGTTCTATGTGTGTTTTGTTGGATGTTATGTTTGAATATAGAAATTGTATGTATGTGTGATAAATATCTGTTAGCTTCTATGGTTAGACATTTGGTTGGGTGAAGAGGTTTCTAGATTAGGTTAGAAGTGTATTGGTGTTATTGGAATCAGAGTGCGTAGCGGCAGTGTGGTAGAGTAGTCTGTGTTAAACGACTGTTAGATAGTTGGAAATTTCGAGGACAAATTTCTTTAAGGAGAGTAGATTTGTAACGCCCCGAATTTGGGCCTAGTAAGATTGGGCCCATTGGGCCTTGGGCGAGGGAGCGTTTAAAATTTTTGAGAACAAGAGAACGGCACTAAGGCATGTTGGATCTGTTAGGTGAGTGATTTTGGAAGGTTAGGGGGCTTCTATGAAGTCCTGGGATCAAACTTGGGCTTTAGGGAAATTTTGGTTTTAGGTGAGTAAAACCCTGGGAGTTAGTAAGTAGGCTTTAAGAATAAAATGTGGAGAAAGATGACACAAAAAGGAGTTGGTCTAGTGGCAAATGGCGCCACATAGGAGACAAGGAAATGACGCCACAAGAAAGCAAGGGGTCCAAGGTTCAAGTCTTAGCGCTTGCATTTTGATTTTCTTTTTAAATGAACTTAGACTTTGGCTCATAGACTTATATTTAGTTGCGCATGTTTTAAGACAACAAGGAGCTAGTTGGTAAAGTGGCTAGCGGTGTGGATTATGCTACAGGGGAGCCTGGGTTCGAATCTCATGATAAGCAAGGGGAACCTAGCTTAATTCTGCGATCTTCTTGATCTATAACAACAAAATTCACTCGTTCAATCATTTTATAATCATAATACATCATAATCTTTACTTAGGCAAAAATGACCATTTTGCCCTTGTACTATGGCAAAGTTACGATTTTGCCCCTGGGCTCGTAAATTTGTTTTCATCACATTTTCTCATTAAACAAGCCTAGTTGAACATTTATTTTCATAAACTGTAATATATACATATTTTAATCCCACATTTAGCATACTTTTGGATGATTTAAGCCTTGATTTGTGGAATTTGGGGCTTTTAATCCTTTAATTTCATGTTTTATACTTAGGAAAGCACCGGAGGATGAAAAAAAATGAGAAACAGGCCAAAAATGGAGTAAATGGGCCAAATAACGAAATCGGCACAGCCTGGGCCCAAGACCACACGGCCGTGCCTCCTTAACAGAACTGACCATGGCCTGGCCACGATTCACACGGGTGTGTGCCATGAGTTTGTCCCTGCCGTGACAAAGAGGAATTTTACTCGATTAATGTACTTAGAGGCAAAGAAAGCCATTCCAAAAGCCTATATAAACACCCTAAAGGCCAACCTTCAAGGGATGTCCAATTAGGCCGAAGAGCCGAGCCAGAGAGGCCAGAATTGTGGAATTTAATCGAAGAAAGCCAGTAGATTCATCTCAAGAAGCCGGAGTTATACTGAAGACAGAGGATCTTCTCTTCAATTTATTTCAGGGGGTTTAGGGTTTTTCTTATGTTTTGTTTTATATTTTCTTCTGAGATGTATTCTTTTATTATTATGAACTAAACCCTCAATTACCTGAGGGGGATGAAACCTAAGACGGATCTTGTTATTGTTTTCTGAACTATATGATAAATAGTTGATTTGTTATTAATTCTTGATTTGATATTTCAGGATATTGATTCAAGTATTGATGTGCTTAGGCAGAGGAGGAATAAACCCTGTCTAAGAGTAGATCTAGCATAATTAAGTGGAGTTGATCGCAACCCTAGAGATAGGATGACGAAAATCTATCGGATTTGGGTCAAACCTTATATGGGAGTCCATAGATCGAGTTAATGCAATTCTAGGGGTTTTAATTAGAAAGAGATTTCAATTAATCAACCTAGGGTTAGAAGTTAGTAGCCTCGAGAGAGGTATTAATATAAATTAGGGAATCCTAAGGATCAAGTCAAGTGAATAAATCGTCTGGTTCAGAGTTAGATAACAAGTGAAGTGTAGGTGGATTCTTCCTTGGGTATTGTCTTAATCAATTGGTTTTTCCCACAAGTATTTCCCCAGTTCATTCTCTTTGTCTTAGTATCTTTAGCTTAATAGTTTGTTAATTTTAGATTAATTAATAATTCCCTTAATTCTTAGGCTAAATAATAAAAAGAAAGTTAGTATTAGTACTTTTGGTTCCTTTGGGTTCGACAATCCGGTCTTGCCACTAAACTATACTACTGTTCGATAGGTGCGCTTGCCTCAGTCGTTGTCACGGTTAGTTTCTAGGCTCGATCATTCTTTTTAAAAATTCTGACACGCGATCATATTTCTCTTACAACTACTCATAATTCCAACTATTTCATGAATCTATTACACAATTTCAACTTTTACAACTTAGTCCCATTTATGTGTTTTCATGGTAACGCCTTTCACAAAAGTTGTTCCTTAACTCACTAACATCCATTTTCTTCTATAAAAACTCAGATAAAAACATAAAATCTCTCATGGAAAGTCCCTAAACTTTCAGCCGTATTGCAAATTAGTCCCCTCATTAGATACCTTAAACTTTGAGGGTTCCAAAAGTACAAAAATTATCAACTAAAACCACCAAAATCACTTACTTGTGTGAGGATAAGTTGCTTAAATTTCAAAGCTCTCAAAACCCCCCTCTATGCTGGTATTTTTGGTGGTGAAGGTGATGAAGAAAAATGGATAATATCATCTTTTCTTATTTTATTTATTTCATTCAAATTAGTTCACCTAACCCACCTAATTTTGACCAATTTTGAGTCTATTATACCCTATTGCTGACTATCAACATTAGGAAGGTCTAATTTCACATTCAAGACCTTCAATTTAAAGTTCCTTATATATTTAATACTTCTAGCTTGTAAAATGGAACTTTTGCACTTTATGCGATTTAGTCCTTTTTCGCAATTAAGCCTTAAATCACTAAAATTAATGCACCAAAATTTTCATGCATCCTTATAATCATACTATAACACATAAAATAATGTAAAAAAATAATTTTATTCATCCTCAGATTAGCGGTCTCAAAACCACTGTTCTTACTAGCCCTAAAATTGGGCTGTTACAATATGTGATTGAAATGCACCTGAATTAGCTGAGCGATCTTGACCAGACGACTGCTAATGGACACATAATTGAAATGTGCATGCTCAATTTATATCCTGACCCAATTAAATTGTAGGTTGCATAGCAACTCTAACCAAGCTCTGTTATCTGCATAGTTTTTAGATTTATGTAATTAAACTGTTTCAAACCTGACACGTCCCTGTTACCTCACACAAATGCTAAGAAATCCTTAGTAAATAAGTATCAGTAAAATGCATATTTACTAAGTAAATGATATCGAAAGGACCTAATGTGGTTTTCAAACTCATGAAAGATCGAGTTGCCATGAAATGTTGTTTCGAATGTTATTAAGCATGCTGATAATAAATTGAGTTTAATTAAAGTAATTGTCCTAGTTTATATATGTTATAATTGTTGCAAATTGTGTTTAGTTTTACGAAAATCTATTTCATTTATATAGTTTGCACACTTAGGATAATTTGTAATAGGGACCATTGCATTTAGTTTAATATATTTTAGTCACCACTTCTCAACTATATTGTGTTTTTATTTACCAAATTGTTAATATAATTTTACAAATTAAGTGACTTAGCACAAATACAATCCCTGTGGAGACAATAGCTCAGTACTTACTTATTACTTGATAACGACTGTGTACACTTGCACAAACCTACGCGTTACAGCTTTCAACTCTTTCAACTCTGTCGGAGCCATTCTATATGGAGCTATAGATATCGGCGAAGCTCCCGGTACTAACTCAATGGCAAACTCAACCTCTCTGACTGGTGGCAACTCAGGCAATTCTTCTGGTAATACATCCAGATATTCACAAACTACAGGCACTAATTCAATCTTGTTTTTAGATCCTTTGGTATCTAAAACATATGCTTGGTACGCATCACAACCTTTCCTAACATATCTTTCAGCCGACATCAATGAGATCACTGTTGGTAATCCATCCGACTCAACAGATTCGATCTGAGGAATTTCATTATTCTGACACTTTAATTCTATAGTCTTTCATCTACAGTTCACAACGGCATCATGTAGAGTCAACCAATCCATACCCAGAATCACATCGAATTCATTAAATGGTAAAAGCATCAAACAAGCCAGAAAATAGTAGCCCTGAGTCATTAAAGGACAGTTCTTGCATACTTTGTCAACTAGAACATACTTGCCTAAGGGGTTCGATACTTTAATCATAAATTTAGTAATTTCAATAGGAAATTTCTTACTAGACACTAAATTCTCACAAACATACGAATGTGTCGGTCCGGGATCAATTAAAGCAATCACATTAGTTTCATAAAGAGAGAAGGCACCAATAATAACATCTGGTGACGACGCTTCTTCGAGAGCACGAATAGCATAGGCTTTGGCAGGTGCTCTAGCCTCAGATCTCACAGTGGAGTGCCTTGTCACCCCTCGACTACACTCACATTCCCAGTATTTCTTGGTGGTCTTCCTCTAGTCGACCTATTACTCGGTCTCACATTATGAGGTCTATCTTTGTCAACCATCTCAAGACAGTCTTTAATAAAATGATCTCGTGAACCACAACTGTAACAAGATCTTTTATTATATTTCACCCAACAATCTCCAAAATGTTGTCTTCCACACTGTTGACATTTGGGCTTGATGTCTTTTATGTTGCCAACACTTGATGCTGATGTGGCTTGAGCTTTAGGACTGATATATTGTTTTTCGCGATCTCTATTGGAATATTCCACTGAAGTGGTTGATCGGTTAAAATAATCTTTTGATTTTTTCAACTCAGAATGGTAAGGCTTACTCATCAATCTCTTCCTCGAATCTCTTACTTCTAAATCAGCCTTTCTCTTTTCTCAATTAAAGTCTGCAGCTTTGCAAGCCAGATTGCCTAACACAACAAACTCTTTCAAATCTAATATTCCTACCAGATGTTTAATATCTTCGTGCAACCCGTCAACAAACTGCCTGCACATAATCTCTTTGGTAGAAACATACACTCGAGCATATTTATTGAACCACAAAAATTCTCTCTCATACTCGGTTATGGTCATACAGCCTTGTTTCAGTTTTAGAAACTTTGTGTTTTTTATCCAGAACCCGCTGGCTTATATATTTCATTCGGAACTCAGTCTAAAAGAACTCCCAGGTGACACTGTCCCTCGACACCATTGATGCTAATGTATTCCACCACTGATAGGCGGTATCTCTCAAAAGGGATATAGCACACTTTAAACATTTAGCTAGCATGCAAGAAGGCTCATCACACTATCCCTCGACACCATTGATGCTAATGTATTCCACCACTGATACGCGGTATCTCTCAAAAGGGATATAGCACACTTTAAACATTTAGCTAGCATGCAAGAAGGCTCGTCAAACACTCAAATCGAATTTTCAAGCCAAAACTTGGCCCTCTCAAGGTCATCATCAGCATTAGCTCTGAACTCTTCAGCCTTGTGTTTACGGATCTTATTAACTGGAGGCTTATTCAATCTTAAAAGCTCAACTCTTTGAGGAGTCCTTGAGGTGCTACAAGAACCGGTTGGGGATTAGGAGTTGGTGGAGGTTGTTGAGCAGCCGTGTTAGTTCAGATATACTGCGTGAACCATTCGTTCATCATTTGGAAGAAGGCTTCTTTAGCCTCTCCTCCCTGACTGCTCGTTATAGGTCTAGAATCAGACGACGTTGTCCCTTGAGCGGGAGCAGACACATTACTCTCAACCTCATCACCTATAGCTCGATTGGGATCCATTTTCTATATAAAAACACATTTTCAAATGTCAGGAGTCATCACACTATCACAGTTTATATATCCTAAAGCATGTTTAAGGCTCGCAGGTTTATACTAGGGTCGATATGTATGTTGTTAAATAATGATTATTTGAAACTTGATAATGTATGTGATACGAATGTTAAATTGTTTTATAAGTCCAATAATGCTCCGTAACCCTATTCCGGCATTGAATACGGGTGAGTGGTGTTACAATTTAGATGTACGAACTTACATCGACTATAAACATAGGAAATGAAGTCGACTAGTTTGAAGCTCTTTCTTTGCCTCGATCTAGAGCCGTAGTGGTTTATCTTGATCTAAATGAATAAATTTAGCTCAATTCAATAATCATTCTATTCAATTTAACCCAAATTCACATTTTAGCAAAATTACAATTTTACCCCTATACTTTTGATTTCTTTTCAATTTAGTCCTTACTCATAAAATGAAAATCATGCAATTCATGCTTGGCCGACTATAGCCAAATTCCATATATGTCCCTAGCAAGTCCTATACTTCATTTATTTCACAAATTCACCATGTATAATTTCTATTTTTTTTCAATTTAACCCTTATTTGACAATTTCATAAAAAATCACTTAAAAAAAGTTATTTATCTCTCAACAACTAATCACTTTCTACCATAAAACATAAAAAAACATAATATCATTCATAACCTTTTAACATTTTTATAAATTAATCCCCAAGCTAGCTAGATTAAGTTACAACGACACCAAAAACATAGAAATCATTAAAAACGGGATGAAAAATTTCTTACATGCATAAGGTAGCCTAGCTGAACCTTCAAAGCACCAAAAAAGGTGTTTTCTTTCTCCAAAAATCGTGAAACAAAGTGAGAAAGATGATACCAAAAAAAATTTGTTTTATTTTACTTAATTAATTAATTTATTTACAAATTAAACCTTTTAATTAACCTTTGAAAAACACTTGTATAATGTCCATAAATGTCTACTCAAATTAAAATGGTCTATTTACTATCCAAGTGTTCAAACATTTAAGTTCTATAGCTATTTAGTGCTTTTAGCCTATAGAACTCTATTTTTGCACCTTTTGCAACCTAATCCTTTTTATTGAATTAAACATGCAAACGATAAAATTTCTTAATGAAATTTTTATACGGTGATACTGACATGCTGTAGACATTATAGTAATAATAAAATAAATATTTTGACGTTGGATTGATGGTCTTGAAACTACTATTTCGATTTCACTGAAAATGGGTTGTTACATTATCAGTCCAAAATTTTATATGATTACCATCACCAATTGAGCAGCCAACACATTGACACACAAGAGGCCAAATCTTTGCAAGTGATCTCCGAAGAAAAGAGCACTGATTCCTCAAAATCTCTACTAGGAAATCATCAAGAACTGTTTTGATCCATAAGGCTTCTGAGACCAAGACCTCGATTAGAAAATGGTTGACAACAGTAAAACCATTTAACTAAAGATGGTTTCTGACAAACCAGGGATCTCTCCCAAATGAATCCCCATGCAATCTTTTCAACCACTTTGCAGATAGAAATAAAGATATTAAAATACTAGATGAAATAATTTAACAAAATTGACATTTCCAAAGTGACTCGACTAGCCATCGAGAGCAACTTGGCATCCTTGTTATCCATTTTCCTTCGAGCCTTCTCAACAATAAACTTGAAAGTATATGTTGTAACTCGTCGATGAAACAATGACATAACCAAATAGAATCCCAAATCATCAGCCATACTGAACCCCAATATGCTACAAATTTCAGCGGATAAGTTGGCATTGGTGTTTTTTGAGAAAAAATATTTGCTTTTGGCCCATTTACTTTATGCCTCGAAGTAGCTCTAAAGAAACTGAGAACATCCCGGATCTTAATAGCCTGATCTACGCCCTTGCAAATAAAAAGAGATTGTCAACGAAGAACAAATGTAACACTGACAGTCCATTTTTGCCAAGAAAGAAAGGTTGCCACTTTTTATCAACAACGTCTTTATGAATAAGCTGCCCCAATCTTTCCATACAGAAAACAAAAAGGTACGGAGAAAGTGGACATCCTTGTCGAATACCCCTCATTGGACGGAATATATCAGAGGAATTACCAGTCCACATAATCTGAATAGACACAGTAGAAACTAAATCAAAATGTACTACTATTCTTGGTTTAACATTTAAAGCTTTTTTTATACAAACATTTAAAGTCAAATCTTACTTTTTAAAATAAAAAACAATGTTTAGTGAGTAGGGTTGTTACTAACCGAGTTTGAATAAATGGATTTTTGTTTATGTTCGTTTGTTTATTTTTAAGTTTATTTGTGTTTGATTCATGTTTGTTAATAATTTTAAAATGTAAATTCATGTTTGTTTATTTGAAATTGTAACGCCTCAAATTTTGGGCCTAGATGAATTGGGCATTGGGCTTTGGGTCTCATAATTTTTTTAGGCAAGAACATGACAAATGACATGTTGGCTTTAAGGGTTTAATAAACTTGGAGTGTCTAAGGGTGTTGGAGAAATGCTGGGTTCGAACACTGAGGAGAAGTAATTTTTAATTAATTATTAATGGAACCAAGGCGGTGAGTAGTTGGGCTTTTAAATAAAAATAGGGAAAAATGGCATCAAAGAGCCTTGTAGTGGGGTGGCTAAGTGACGCCAGTTAGGGTATAGGAAGGTGGCGTTATGGGCTAGAAAGGAGATTCTAGGTTCGAATCCTAGCTTAGTATTTTTGTTAGGAGTTTAATTTTGGCCTCCTAGAAGGTTGGAAGTGGTGTGATGATGGACTCTAAGGAGAGTGATCATAAGAGAAAATTTAGGAAAAGGATTGGGGAGTTATCAGGGAGAAAAATGAGGAGATGAGATGGGGAAGAGTTGGAGCAGATTGGGACATTGGGGAGGGTAGGTAGAGTTTTGGTTTTGTGTATAAATAGGGGGTGCCGAATTCCCTCTGTGCTATTTCGGCAATTGGAATTCCCTTTGTGTTATTTCGGCAACTATAGTGCTCTGCCGAATTCTCCTTCACTTTTTCTGTTCTAAACCTCACCTCTTCCTTATGTGTTTTCTTTTGTTCTCTCCTAAAGCCTTAAATCAAATATCATTCTCTTTTTTCTCCATTGCTTGTGTCGTCCCACCTTCATCTCATTTGTTGGGGACCAAATATTCGTGACTTCAAAAGCCGAAAACCTTTACTCTTGGAGCCGATTTCTTCATCGCCCCAAACCTTGTGCCGAATACTCTAGTGACCAAATCTCTGTCGTGCTATCATCATTCCTTTGATTTTTGGTGAATCGGAGCTTGGAAAGAATGGAATCAAGCTTGGATCTACAAGTCTCTACCGAAAAGCTATCCATACGTTTCGACTTTTGGGTAAGTGTACTTGATTTTGGGATAATGTAACATCCTAAAAATTTGAGTATCAATATGTTGTTTGTCTTTGGTGTTAGCTCGAGTATGATTTTATTGTGTGCTTAATATAGACTTGAGAAGACTCGAGTTTATTTGGAATTAGAATAAATTTTAGTAAAGAGTACTTTAATGTAGAGGAATCAGGTGACCTTGAAGGTTAAGTTAATTAAGTGATAAAAGATGGCACAAGATGAGCAATTGGCCAAGTGGTGATGGCGCCATAAGTTGGACTTGAAGGGAGAGGTTCGAAACTCCTACATGCAAATTGGAAGCTTTTATTTTTGCTTTTTTCTAGCATGTGTCTGCCAAGCATCAATTATGGATAAGATGGACTAAATTTTTTATGGTAAGGAGACTTAAGGTTATGGTAAGCATGAATTAAGGGATAGAATTGCTTGATTTTGGGGATAGGATTTCTTAAACTTTGGGAAAGTGGAGGATTACAAGGCATGTATCAAGGTGGATGTTTTGGAAACTATTTCATGGCCATTTTGACCATGAACTTGGACGGCATTATGGACAAAAGGGGGGAGCCGAAATTTGGTGGTTAGCTTGGGGTAGGATGGTAGCTTGTTAGAATTCTTTTGGTCATTTTTGTTTTGTTTGAAGACATTTTCCTCTATTCATCTTTTCCTTCCTTTGGCCGAATGTATTGGTAGAAGAAAGCAACTTTTGCTTTATTTCTTTTGGTCATCTTTTTGACCATTTGGTCATTTCCTTGCTAATCATTCTAGTGTCTTTCTCCTAGTGCCGAAACTACCAAGACAAAAAGGCCATTCTTTTTCCTTCTTCTCCCCCATTGTCGAATGCACATTTCTCCTAAACTTAACTCTTTTCTTTCTCTTTTCTCTCTTGAAAACCGAATCATCATCATCTCCTTCTTTCATCCTTTTATTTTCTTCTCAACTAAACTTTCTTCATTAATTTTTCTCTTATGGCCGAATGCTAGATTACTCCATTGCTGAACCATTTTCCTTTTCTTTGTTTATTCATAGCCGAATCTTCCATTATACATAAGTATTCTTCTCAATCATTTCTTTTTCAACCGTGGACAATAGGTAAGAGTTTCTTTTTAGTTTATGTTGGTTATTAGTTGCTTTGGGCGAATCTTAATGATGGTAAGGAGAATCTCTTTGATCGAAATCATCGTTCATTCTCTTAAAAGTTTCCTTTCGTTATATTTTAGTGTGATATTGGAGGGTCGAAACTCAAGTGTTCGTAAGCATCGTGAATCGTTGGAATCGATCTAAAGTGTTAAGGGGACGTTATCGCTCGATTTACATATTGTGGAACAAGGATATTTGTGGTAAGCCAATTTCACCCTTAAAACTGTTCGTCATAAATTCGGTATATTATTAGTCGGACTAATGATCTTTTGTCAATGGAGACAATCAAGATAGGGATGAAACGTGCAGTGAATAGTGTTCGGAAGAGGGGTGGTTTCGCTATTCCCCCTAAGTTTAAGCAAAAGGCTGTTTCGGGAATCTGAGATTTTCCACCGGGTTGTGGACGCTCTTCCGAGGAGAATCAGTTTCGTACTCCCGAACCTTTGTTTGTTCATGGATTTTCATCGGTTAACGAACCAACAATCGGGGAGAAACCGCAAATAGAAGTGGTTCAAAATTTTGAGGGTAAAAGTCTAGATCGTTATTTCTAAGATTCAATTTGTAAATAAATTATAGTGTTCTAATTTATCGTGATGCGTTTAGGTATCGACGAGCGGGAAATTCTAGTTCTCACAGTAACCAGGTGTGTAACTTCACGCTTATCTCGAGTTAGATACTATACCGTAAGTATTGGGTTAAAATCGTAAAGATGGCAAAATCGAAAAATACGTAGTAATTAACACTTTTGTGTAAATACATGAAAACAGTTAAAGTCGTGAAATTTACGAAAAACTACTAGATCGTTAAATGGGCCGAAAAACTGCTAGATCGTTAAATGGGCCGAAAAACTGCTAGATCATTAAATGGGCCAAAAAACTGCTAGATCGTTAAATGGGCCGAAAAACTGCTAGATCGTTAAATGGGCCGAAAAACTGCTAGATCGTTAAATGGGCCGAAAAACTGCTAGATTGCTAAATGGGCTAAATGCTATTTTGTCTTATGGGCCAAAACAAAAACTTGAAATATAGACTCACATGTATTATGGGCTTTCTGTTAAATTATCATATGGATATAGATTGTTATGCATACATGTTTGCATGGGTTGGGATAATTGATGAAGAGAAGAAAGGCCTGTTGCCAAAAATCTAGTTCGGTGGCTCTGCCACAAATTTTTATGGCTTAATGCCTCTAGTTCGGTGACTTTGTCACAATCTAGTTCGGTGGTACACCACAATATTATTCAAAATGGCTTTATGCCTACGTTTGGTGTGTTGGTGGGGTGGGTTGACTTGATCCTCACAGGTGTGTTGGTTGGTACGGGAGGTGTGTAGCGGATGGAAATTAGGTTTGGTTGGGAAATTTCATTTTACATGCATTTCATTTATTATTTTGCTAAATCCGTAAATGGGCTCAAGCCCAAAATAATGTCTTGATGATCTGGCCCAATGAATACGGTAAGTGAGTTACACACTGAGTTTTGAGTAACTCACTCTGTTTAATTATCCATCTCAGGTAATGGCAATTGACGGAGGCTTGGGCCGAGGATGACTTCGTGGAGGCCATACTGCGGATATGGGTTTTATAAACTATGAACTTTTATTAAGTGATTTCTTTTAATTACTATTTTGGGTATGATGTAATCAGGTCTTTATTAATATTTTTATGGATTTTTATGTGTGGATTGATTTAATTTGGTTTTAAGACACTTAATATGGGCTATTGTTAATTCTATAAGGTTTCATTTAAAATTTTGTTTTAAATATTTGAGATTCTTTAACTATTCTTGTTTTCAAATTCTTTTGAACTCTTTAAAAACTACTTTATGGTTTTTGACAATTAAATACTAAATCATAAGATTTCAAACTAGTATTTCTTAAAATCATTGATTTAAATCATTTTCTTAATTTTTACTAAACTTCGTTTTCAAAAGGTTTTGTAGAACTGTTTACCTAAATCATTAAAGGATTAAATGGATGTTTGATCAGTGTGACAAACCAAATCTCGTCTTAACGCATAGACCTGGTTTGGGGTGTTACAGATAAGTTGCCCGAATAGTCTATAGTAAGGGAAAGGGTGACTTAAGTGGACACAAGTCACCTACTATTTTGTCTTTAACGATTAAGATTGATGCAGATCTAGGGGATATTCGTGTGTAGTAGCTAAGGAAGGGCTATTAGGACTAATGGCACACGGTAAGGTTAAGGTAAGGCTTCAGGATTTGGTAAATATTGTGGTTAAGCGTGTGATTGATTGGAGGTTGGTATTGGTTGTAGGTTCAAGGCTGAGGATAGTGTAACACATCTCATTTACTAGGTGTGTACATACACTTCACACACGACAAATCGGCAAAAGCCGAAATACTGAAAAAATGGAATGCCGAAAAGCCGAAAGGTTGGTGTAGGCAACCACATGATCGCGTGAACATTCGTGTGGGAACACCGATATGACTACCGAGACCAAGAGAGCAAGCTCATGGTCTCGGGCCACTATTTGGCCAACTGGGGTAGAAGGGGCTAAATGGGCCTGTCGAGCTCGTGGACCCAAATCGGTAAGAATTAATATGTGAAATTGAATGATGGATTGATATGGATGGTTGTATGATTTTATTATGATCGGGCTTAATGGGCTACATATACATGATTGGGCTTAATGGGCTATATGGACATGATTGGGCTTAGTGGGCCTTATGGGATTTTAGAAATGCGTTCTAGGGTTTTAATGGACTCTGGGCTTAGTTCGGATGAATTCTTAAACAGCATAAAACATAATTTAATAATCAAACATGTCTATGGACAAGTCGCTAGGGTAGAGTGTGGCAATGGACATATGCATGTTTAGGATTGGATCTAGGGAGAGCTTGGTACTTAAGCGGTCCTAGTGACCCACCTCCTCTTCACTAGAATCCTACCTGGTGCATAGTGTCTGTTCACTTATCCAACGAGGACATGATGACAGGCCAAAAGTTCGTAATTTAAAACCCAGACTGATAAGAATTACTGAAATACCCCTAAATTGCAAAATTACAGAAATACCCCTGTAGGGTAGGATTACAAGAATACCCTTGATTTGTAAAATGACTAAAATACCCCTATGTGTTGAATGTAAGATTTATGGATGTTACATGTACATTTGCTGCATTCAAATGATATTCTGTTTAGGATGCATATTGGTGGAAATTATGGAACGGAGGAAGTATATGAGGATCGCATGGTTGCTTGACAATTGTGGATCCACCGATGGCTTTTTAAGCCTATTATATGATATGTAGCTTTGCTGCAACATTTGGTAGTACCACAACTGGGCTACCCTTGAAGTGTATCAGATGAGTGGGTCGATTTAGAAATCTCCACAGAAGTGTTTCAGTTGGACGAAGATGAAGTGTACCAGATGGATTATTTGGGGAGGGTTTGCATTGCATTGCATGTGTGATGTTATTATGTTAATAATATGATATGTATGTTGTTTGTTTGACGAGGGTTGTACACACTGAGTTTTTGAAAACTCACTTCCTCTTTTATTTTTCTCAGGTGGTCCTCAGTAGGCGGTTCGACGAATGGAGGGACTTAAAGGTGGCCAACTAGCAAGACGATTAGACCTATTTTTCTTAATATCTAAATTCTAGATTTTAAGTTATTTGTTTTAAGTTATTTTACTTCAGATTGTAATAAGGCTTTCCCTCTAGTTATTATTTGATCGCTGAAATCAGAGCTTTAAAATTTATAAAACGAATTATCAAACCTGGAAACTAACTCTGACAACGATTAAAGGCAAATGTACCTATCGAACAGTAGTATAGCTTAGGCAAGACCAGATTGTCAAACCCAAAGGAACTAAAAGTACTAATACTAACTTTCTTTTTATTATTTAGCCTTAAAAATATAGTGAAGTTGCTTTAATCTAAATTAACGATTGCTAAACTAAAGACACAAGAAAAAAAGAACGAATTGAGAAATAACTTGAAGGAAAACTCAGTTGATCACAACGATTCCCTCAGGAAGAATCCACCTAGACTTCACTTGTTATCTTAACACTAAACCATATGATTTCTTTACTTAGCCTGATCCGTAGGACTCCCAAACCTATATTAAACCCTCTCTCGAGGCGAATAACGTCTAACCCTAGGTTAATTAGTGGAACTCTCGTTCGCTTATAATAACCCCCTAGAATAGAAGTAAATCGATCAATGAACTCCCGTATTAGGTTTCACCCTAATCTAGAAAAATCTCGTAACCCTATCTCTAGGCATTCGATCAACTCCGCTTAATTATGTTAGATCTACTCTAAGGCAGGGTCTATTCCTCCTCCACCTAAGCACATCAGATTTGGATTAAGCAACATAATTAAGAACAAACTAAGTAATTATCATTTAATTCAGAAATCAAATAACAAGATTCATCTAGGTTTCATCCCCTTCAGGTATCTGAAGGATTTAGTTCATGACAAATAAAGAAAACATCTCAAGAGAAAAGACAAAACAAAACATAAGAAATCCCTAAAACCCCCTGAAGGAATTGAAGGATAAAACCGTCGTCTTGAGTATAATTCTGACTTCTTGGGATGGATCAACTGGCTATCCTCACGTTATTCCCTAATTTTGACCCTTCTCGACTTGCCTCCTTGGCCTAGCTTTGATGCCTTTTCAGAGGTGGCACTTCGGGGATATATATAGGCTCTTGGAATGCGATTCTTTCTCCCTAAGTATCCTTTTTCGACTGAAATTGCTCTTTCCAGCGACAAAGGCACGGCCATGGCATACGCCCGTGTAGATCGACTTTAGACTGTGTTCGGGTTTCTAACTTGAGGCACGGCTGTGTGAGGTAGGGTTGAGGCCGTGCTCTAGGTGATCGGTGAGGCACGGCCGTGTGTGATTTGGGCTAGGCCGTGTCAATTTCGTGCTAAGGCCCATTTACTCCATTTTGGGTCCGTTTTGTGTTCTTTTCATCCTCGGGTGTTTTCCTGGGTATAAAACATGAAAAGAAAGGATTACAAGCACCTTTTTATATAAATCGAAGGAATAATTCATCCAAAAGTAAGCCAAATGTGGGATTAAAATATGTTATAATTATGGTTTATCAAATACCCTCACACTTAAGCTTTTGCTTGTCCTCAAGCAAAATTCTCAACTACAATTAAAACGAACTTTCCATAATTTACAATTCTTATCAACAATGCCTTATCATAATTCATAGATAATTCATACATGGATAATTCAATTCAAAGATTCCTAAAGATTCAAAGGAGATAAGTCATGAGTTTGTACTTCGAAAACATATGTGTCTCCCCTCATTTAAATAACTACCTTTTCAATTCAAAACTGACAAGGATTGATATCCTCACTAAAGATTCACTCAAATCACTCTAAAGTGTTTAAGGTTCAGGAAAAGATTGCTCATAAGTCAAACTTTGAAAAGTTAATCCCATAGGCTTGCCTAAAAATCAAATCTCCACCACTGTAAAATGAGATGATAAACAGATCAAGAGGTCTTTGTTAAGGTTGTAACGGGGCTAGGGTTAAAGGTGTGGTTAAAGGTTGAAATTAGAGGGTTAGAATCGAGATCGAATTGACAAGTACCTACGTAAGAGTACTGAAATAATATTTATATCAACTGAAAATAATAATGAACCTACTAATACGAGCTTTTCTTTTTGAAAATAAACTTTGATTTGTATAAGCTCACTTTTCATACAATTAATATTGAATACTTTGAATTTTTTTTAGGAACAAACTAAGTAATTACTTTAACTTATGACATACTTCGGTACTAATCAAATCATATCTCGATTAAAAGGTAGTCAAAAGGAAGGGTGATAACAAATACAAAGGGTTTTGGGTTAATATTAGTAGGTGAGTCAATAAAAGGGTTGTTAGGATCAATGGGGTTCACTAGGGGTTAATTGTAAAGGTAGGCTATTTATGTAACATCCTGAAATAGGGGCTATTAGGTTTGAATTGTTTTGCATGTGTATGGCTTGATTGTGCATTAATTAAAGTGTTTTAAGATCTAGATATAAGCCAAGGGTAGGCCCGAGTTGTAGGAAAAATTTTTGTTTTAAGTGTTAGTTAAAGGGAGCTAAGGGAGCTAGGCCTTAAGGGAATTAATGTGGAGGTTAAGACACAAGTAACCAGTTAGCAAAGTGGCAAGGGAGGCTCCACTTAGGGTCTTGGAAAGTGACGCCACAAGCAGTGTGAGGGGGGCTTAGGTTCGAATCCCATGGATAGTCTTAAGGTGATTTTTATTTTGGACTTGTATGGCATGTGATGGTCAAACTTTAATTAAGGTAAGGTTGGACTATTTTCTTTTATGGATAGTAGACTAAGGAAAAAGGTAAGTGTTAATTTAAGGAATGAAATCCTAAGTTTTGGTATGATAAGGGGACATAAGGCTTGTAATAAGGGATAGAATTTCCTAAACTTTGGGAAAGTAAAGGATTATAAGGCATGAATCAAGGGCTTTGTTTTGGAAATTATTTCATGGCTATTTTGACCATGAACCTGGTCGGTTTTTGGGGCTGGGGGGGTTGGCCGAATATTGAAAGGGATTAGGGGATAGTTGGTCAAATTCTTTAGCAAATTGGGCACCATTTTCTTTTCTCTCCAAAACCTCTCTTCCTAGCCGAATGTGTCTGGGGCTATTGGTAAAATTTTGCTTTGGTTTTGGCTATTATTCTTGACCAAATTGGTATTATTTTTCTTTTCCCTCTCAAGCTCTTTTCCTCTTTGTGCCGAAATTACTACCATTGAAAGGAGCATTGCTTTTCTTTCATTTTATTCTTTTTCTTCCTTGGCCGAAACTTAAAGTCATCATTCTCTCTTTCCCTCATCTTCTTCTTTTCTCTTCTTTTCTTTTCTATTTACTTTGCTTAGGCCGAATCTCCCTTTGGATACCAAAGCTAAATTGCATCAAGTCTCAACCTTCTCTTTTCTTTTCACAATCCATCAAAAACTGAAAACACAAGTAAGCCTTAGCCGATTTCTCCATCTCTTTCTTCTTCCAAAGTCAATCACTCCTCTATAGTAGCAGAATATCTCTGTGGTTCCAAGTAAGGGCGCAATCGATCTTAGTGTTAGGGGTAAGGATCAACTGTCTTTCGTTGTTCATTCTTTTTCTTTTGGAATAGCCGAAAATTAGGAATCTAATCTCTATATATTCTCTTTGGCCGAAAACTTGAAGGAGGATTTCGAGATCCTTTTGTAGCCGTCGATTAAGGGGATATTATTCGGGATTTGAGTATCCAAGGTAAGTGAAGTGTGATATTCGGCCAAAGGCCATTTTTGTAAGCCTTATGGGTTGAAGCCGATTCTAACATAGTTACGTAGGAGGGAGTTCATCAAATCGCAAGGTGCAAATCGTTTAGGCTTTGGGTTTCGGGATTTTGTCGACTGTGCCGAAAAAGGTGTGTAGTTATCACACTGATCTCCTGTTGTTTGTGTGTTGCTTTGAATATATATATATATATATATATATATATATATATACGTATAAGATGTGTATGATAGCCAGAAATAATGGCTGAGATGGTGGCTACCCATGGTGGGTATTCGGTTAACCAGGTCAGTTTTATGATATTATTTTACCATGGTATATGTGTGGAATTGTGGTAAGCATGTGTTGTATGCTCATTGGAATTTTACTGTTATTTGGCCATGATACTGACATATGCATAGGGATTGGGATATGATTATTGAAGGACAGGGTGTACATTTATATACGTGGTTTAGTGATGGCTGCGAGCCTCACGTGGATTGATGATCGGCTCTGTGCCTCATCGTGGTTGGTATTGGCTTTGTGCCATATCGTGGTTGGTGATGGCTATGTGCCTCATCGTGATTTGATGTTAGCTACGAGCTACATCATGGATTGACGTTGACTGAGGTCGCGTTGTGGAATATACTGTGATTTACTTCATGTGGACCAGTGGCTTGACCACTTGGTGGATGGCATTGCTTGCCAAATTGGTGTGTAGAGGTTGGAGGGTTGATTTAGTAATCCCCTGGTGTGTGGTGGCTGGATACGGGGGTGTGTAGAGGATGGACCCTAGGCTGGGTTGGGTGCATTTTGCATTATTATTTGATATGTGGATTGGTGTGGTTTGGGCTAAGCCCATGTGTGGAAATCTGTGGACTAATTACACACTGAGTCGGCTTGACTCACCCAATTTTTACCAAACAACCCAGGTGATATATGATGCTTGGACCGGGCTGAAGCTGATACGAGGTGGCCATGCAGAAGATGTTTTTAATTATTTCATGCACTTTATATTTTTAGTACTTTGGAATAAATATTATTGTAATAAGGCCACTTAAAGTATTAGGGAATTTTTATTGTGTTTGGGTTGAATTGACGATCGAGATAATATCTGGGAATGTTTTATTTTAGAAAGTGATTTACATCATCAAAACTTATATTAAAGTTTTAATTTGGAAATTTGTAACAACGTAATTTTACTTAAAATTTTAAATATACAATGTTTTTATAAATGACAGAAAATTTTTATGTTTTCACCCTTATGACAAATTCTTTTCAAACTTTTTCCTCAGTAGCATTCTAGATTCGGCTGTAGCATTTGGGTCGGGTTTGGGGTGTTACAATTTGGTATCAGAGCCATGTTCAAAACTCGACTTTGGGGGTTTTGGGTCCAAAAACATTTTTCAAAGATGGGCTTTTCAAAAATATAGACCTTCATGAACTATTTCAGGTTTATTCTGGCATGGCACCTGTATCTCCGGCTCGAAGTCCACCAGGTAAGTACCCCTAACTACTGAAGTGATTGGTATGTGAAATTTTATGGGCATTATGGGATCGTAGATTAGTAGACTTGGAGCTATTGAACCCTAGGACTAGTATACTCCAACACAAAATACATAAGACTTAAGTACAACCAAACAAACCTGTGAGTAAGTCGCCGAGTCAGGGTGTGGCAACAGTTGTGCGCATGTCTAGGATTGGATTCGGTAAGAGCTTTGTATTTAAGCAGTCCTAGTGACCCACCTCCTCTTCACTCGAATCCTACCTGGTGCGTAGCGGCAGTTCACCCTAACCAAGAGGACTTATTCACCGACTAAACCCGATAATTAAAACCCGAAAGGGACCAGCTACACTGTTTTGTAAAAATTATCTCAGATTGAATACAAACCTTAGTTTTGTAAAAAAACTACACTGTTTTGACTAAAATATTCTGGTTTGGAAAATTTACTAAATTACGCCTTTTCAAAGGTGTTACTTGGGGGATATATATAGGCTCTTGGAATGTGATTCTTTCTACTTAAATATCCTTTTCCGACTGAAATTGCTCTTTCCAACGACAGAGGCATGGCCATGGCACACGCCCGTGTGGATCGACTATAGACCGTGTTCTGATTTCTAAGTTGAGGCACGACCGTGTGAGGCGGGGTTGAGGCCGTGCTCTAGGTGATCGGTGAGGCACAGCCGTGTGTGGTTTGGGCTAGGCCGTGTCAGTTTCGTGCTAAGGCCCATTTACTCCGTTTTGGGCCCGTTTTGTGTTATTTTCATCCTCGGGTGCTTTCCTGGGTATAAAACATGAAAAGAAAGGATTACAAGCACCTTTTTATATAAATCGAAGGAATAATTCATCCAAAAGTAAGCCAAATGTGGGATTAAAATATGTTATAATTATGGTTTATCATTATTCCATTACTTCCACTATGCATTGTAATTTTGAAACGGAACCTGGATTTATTTCTTTTAAGCATATTTCAAGTTTTTGAAAATAATTGTGTTTTAAAGAACGAGCTTCCGCTGTCAAAGGAATTTTTTTTTAACTTAGTAACAAGGAAATGGTTTTTTTTTAATACACCTCATTTTGAAAGCAAACTGGATATTAGTTAACTTTTCAATGTGACACGCCGGATTCGGGCCTAACTTCTAGGTCGGGTTTGGGGTGTTACAAAAATAATGTTAAGTTAAACGAATAATGTTCATGAATAACTATCAAATAAACATATATATATGTATTATTTCTTAGATATAAAACAGTCAAATATAAATATTAATAAATATATCACAAATAAAAAAAGCACGCAAACCATAATAATTTCATTAATACATACTAATGGAACAATAAACAAACTTCAAATAATTTATAAAAAAATTTTTAAATGAACACAAACGAATTGAATAAACTTTGTTTGTGTTCAATTTATTTAATAAATGAGCCTCAAAATTTTATTCATGTCACTATATTTAACTTAATAAACAAATATAAATTAACAAACATCAAACTATTTATGAACTGTTTATCAACAACTTTATTTGTTCACAGCCATATCAATGAGTTGAACAAATTTAGGCTTTCTATTAAAATTATGGTTCGGCAAATTAAATAAGAAGAGCCAATAAAGCTGAGTTTTTGACATTTAGAAAACCTAGTTGTATTAAAAAGTTCACTTAAAAAGAAAATTATATTATTTTCACAATATTACCCCTTAAATCAAATTAAGTTTTGAAGTAATAGATTTATATATCTCATCACATAAAATAATTAACAATTTTTTACACTAATTCTTTTAAAGCTACAACTTACTTTTTAAATTCCATTTCCTTTTTTTTTTCTTTCATTTGGTAAGTTTTTTAATTTAAAAGTAAAAGTAATAATTTCATTAAAAAAGTAACAATGTTTTTTTTATCAAATTATTGATAATTAACAAACCTATTAAGAAAATATGAATTTCTTTAATTTAGTAAATTAAATTTATGAAAGTTCACTGATTTACTTTCTAGTTGCATGTTTAGTTGCAACTCTCCTTAGTTATCTTTGCCTTTTCCATTAATGTTTCAAAGACTCGCTCTTGTTGCATAGTTACCGGCACCTTAATATCATACCTTAGCCTGTCCTCAAATTGGACACTCTTATCATAGTCCGCCACTAACTATGAACGTACCTGTTAAGTCTCAGGAATTCGACCTCATACTAGGCCACAGATCTTTAGCTCTGAGTCAGCCCAATGAATACAAGCTTATAGGCCCCAATATAACTCTCCCCCACATACTTTTTCTAGAGCGCTGATAAACCCTAATATGAACATATTTTAATCCCGTATTTAGCATACTTTTGGATGATTTATTCCTTGAATTGGGTAATTTTGTGCTCTTAATCATTTGTTTTCATGTTTTATACTCAGAAGAGCATCGGAGGATGAAAAGAACGAGAAACATGCCCAAAATGGAGTAAATGGGCCATATCACGAAATCAACATGGCCTGGGCCCAAGACCACACAGTCGTGCCTCCTTAATAGTCTCGAACATGGCCTGGCCACGATTCACACGGGCGTGTGCCATGGGCGTGTCCCTGACGTGAGAAAGAAGAGTTTTAGTCGGATTAGGGTACTTAGAGGCAAAGAAAGCCATTCTCAAAGCCTATATAAACACCCTAGAGGCCAACCTTCAGGCGGAGTCCAGCTAGGCGTCCAACTAGGCCAAGGAGTTGAGCCAGAGAGGCTACAATTGTGGGATTCACTCGAAGAATAGCAAGTTGATTTATCTCAAGAAGTCGAAGTTATACTCAAGACAGGGGATCTCCCCTTCAATTCCTTCAACGGGTTTTAGGGTTTTCTTATGTTTTGTTTTATCTTTTATTTTGAGATGTATTCTTTTATCGTTATGAACTAAACCCTCAGATACCTAAAGGGGATGAAACCTAAGATGAATCTTGTTATCGTTTGCTGAACTATATGATAAATACTTGATTTGTTCTTAACTATGTATTCTTAATTCTTGTCTTGGTATTTCCGAGATATTGGTTCAAGTATTGATGTGCTTAGCTGGTGGAGTAAAAGTTCCTGCCTAAGAGTAGATCTAGCATAGTTAATCGGAGTTGCTCGCACGCCTAGAAATAAGGTGACGGAAATCTACCGGATTAGGGTCAAACATAATATGGGAGTCCATAGATCGAGTTAATACAATTCTAAGGGTTTTAATTAGAAAGAGATTTCAATTAATCAACCTAGGGTTAGACGTTAGTAGCCTCAAAAGAGGTATTAATATAAATTAGGGAATCCTACGGATCAAGTCAAGTGAATAAATCGTCTGGTTCAGAGTTAGATAACAAGTGAAGTCTAGGTGGATTCTTCCTTGGGTATTGTCTTAATCAATTGGTTTTTCCCAAAGTTAATTTCCCCAATTCATTCTCTTTGTCTTTGCATCTTTAGTTCAGTTTTTAGTTAATTTGAGATTAGATAACAAATTCCTTTAATTCTTAGGCTAAATAATAAAAAGAAAGTTAGTATTAATACTTTTGGATCCTTTGGGTTCGACATTCCGGTCTTGCCACAGCTATACTACTGTTTGATAGGTGCAGTTGCCTCAATCGTTGTTGCAGTTAGTTCTAGGCTCGATCATTCTTTTTATAAATTTTAAGACTTTGATAGACACGATCAAGTTTTTGGCGCCGTTACCGGGGAACTAAAATATTATGAACACTTAATTTTTATTAATTTAGCCATATTATATTATATTTTTTTGCAATTTATTTTTATTTTTATTTTGCTTTTAACTTTGCTAATTTTCTTTCTTTTATTTTTTCCTAGCAGGTACCTCTAGTTTGTGACTAGAAGGAACCCAACAGGACCCCTGATTTACGATAGTGAAACAGAACATACCGCTTGCAAAAACCGAAGAGATGTCACTGAATAATTATCAGTGGCAAGTCATTAGGACAATTCCTACTAAAGCAGCCAGTGTCTTCAACCTCGACGCGGTCACCATGTTATCTAACCAGGTAGAGCTGATAAATAAAAAGACTGATGGCGTATGCAATTCTTTGCAGGTACATCCAGCTATACAATACGATATAAATGAAGGAGGGATGAACAACACAGAATATCTATCCTACAACCCTAGCACAGAGAACGAACAAGTTAACTATATGGGTAACTATTCTAGACCTTAAAATAATTTTTATAGTAACACTTATAATGCAGGTTGGAGGTGCCATCCCAGTTTCTCGTGGGATGATCAAGGTAGTCAAAGACCGCAACTTCCTCCAGATTTTCAACAACCACCTCACCAGCAGGAACAGGAGCAGAACCTTGATGAGATGTTGACAAAATTTATAGCGGTGTCAGAAACTCGTTTCCAAAACACCGAAAATGCACTCAATAATCAAGAAGCATCGATTCAAGGGATCAAGAATCAATTAGGACAGCTTCCTAAGCTGATCTCAGAACAACCACAAGAAAGCCTACCAAGCAACACTGAAACTAACCCAAAAGAGCAAATTCAAGCCAAACAACTCATGACAGTGAAAGGTTAGTGGAATCTGACCCGAGGCAAGAGCCTATGGTAAGTGAAGGTAAGGTTGAAGTAAGCTATGATTTACTAGACCCGGGAATTACAGAGTACCAAGCTCGTGTGCCATAACCTAATGCGATAAAGAAAGACCACACAGAGGAACAATTCGGTAAATTTCCTTGATCGTTGTTTTATGCGATGTCAAAGTCTTAAAATGTATATAAAGAATGATTGAACCTGGAAACTAACTACGACAACGATGTGAGGCAAGCGCACCTATCGAACAGTAGTATAGTTAAGGCAAGACCGGATTGTCGAACCCAGAGGAATTAAAAGTACAAATACTAACTCTTTTTTAATAATCTAGCCTAAGAATTATGAGAATTGTTTATCTAATCTGAAATTAACTAATCAACTAATCTAAAGATGCAAAGACAAAGAGAATGAATTGGGAAAATAACTTTAGGAAAAACCATTTCATTAAGACGATACCCAAGGAAGAATCCACCTAGACTTCACTTGTTATCTAACTCTGAACGTCATTTGACTTGATCCGTAGGATTCCCTAACGTATATTAATCCCTCTCTCGAGGCGACTAACGTCTAACCCTAGGTTGATTAATTGAAATATCTTTCTAATTAAAACCCCTAGAATTTCATTAACTTAATCTATGGACTCCTATATTAGGTTTGACCCTAAACCGGCAGATTTTCATCGCCCTATCTTTAGGCGCGCGAGCAACTCCTCTTAACTATGCTAGATCTACTTTTAGGCAGGGGCTTTTGCTCCTCCACCTAAGCACATCACACTTGAATTAATATCCAATAAATATCAACACAAGAATTAAGAACACATAATTAAGAACAAGTTAAATATTTATCATATAGTTCAGCAAACGATAACAAGATTCATCTTAGGTTTCATCCCCCTCAGGTATCTGAGGGTTTAGTTCATAACAATAAAAGAAAACTTCTTAGAAGAAAAGATAAAACAAAACATAAGAAATCCCTAAAACCCCCTAAAGGAATTGAAAGAGAGATCCTCAGTCTTGAGTATAATTTCGGCTTCTTGAGATGAATCAATTGGCTTTCTTCTAGTAAATCCCCACAAATCTACCCTCTTTGGCCTAGCTAAACGCCCCTTGACTAAAGCCTTCTGTTCTCCCCTTTAGGTTATACTTAGGGTGTTTATATAGGCTTCGGAATGTGTTTCTTCGCCCCTAAGTATCCTAATCTGAGTGAAATTTCTCTTTGTCACGGCAGGGACACGCCCATGGCACACGCCCGTGTAAATCGTGGCTAGGCCGTGTTCAAGACTGTTGAGTGAGGCACGACCGTGTGGTCTTGGGCCCAGGCCATGTGGATTTCGTAATATGGCCCATTTACTCCGTTTTGGGCTCGTTTTTCGTTCTTTTCATCATCCGGTTCTCTTTTGAGTATAAAACATGAAAACAAAGTATTAAGAGCACCAAATTACACAATTCAAGGCTTAAATCATCCAAAAGTATGCTAAATGTGGGATTAAAATATGTTACTATTTCGGTTTATCAAATACCCCCACACTTAAGCTTTTGCTTGTCCTCAAGCAAAATTCTCAACTCACAATTAAAATGAACTTCCCTCTGTTCATAATATTCATCAATAGTGTTTCATCATAATTCAAAGATAATTCATACATGGATAATTTAACTTAAAGAATCCTAAAGATTCAAACAATCTAAGTCATACATTTGTAGTACGAAAACATTGGCGTTTCCCATCATCTAAATAATTGCCCCTGATTCAAAATCGACAAGAATTGACATCCTCACTAAAGATTCATTCAAATCACTCGAAGTGTTTAAGGTTCAAAATTAAGCACTCAAAAGTCAAACATGAAGAGTTAATCCCATAGGCTCGCATGAAAAACAAATCTCCACCACTATAATATGAGATGATACACAAATCAAAAGGTCTTTAACAGAGTTGTAATGGGGCTTGTGTTGAAGGTATGGATAAAGGCTGAAGTAGCGGGTTAGAATCGAGATTGACTTGACAAATCACCTAATTAGAGATATCGAACTGATAATAATTACATAAATAATATTCTGATATGAGCTTCTTCTTCAATAATTGGAATTTAACGTATAAGCTCGCCTAATCACAAAACTAATAGTGAATATTCTTCGTTTTTTTAAGAACAAGTCAAATACATAATAAAAGATAAATTCAACTACTGAAATAAAATAATTAGGCAACCGATCAAATCAAATCTCGACAGAAAGGATAGTTAAGGAATGGTGATGACAAATACAAAGGGTTTTGAGTTAATATTAGTAGGTGAGTCAATAAAAAGGGTTGTTAGGATTAAACGGGGTTCACTAGGGGTTAATTGTGAAGGTAGGCTTTTAGTGGAGTGAGTGGGTTAAAACCTAGGTGCCTTTATCATCTCTGTATATCAAATCAAAGGTGTGGTCTCGACATGTATAATTGATGCAAGTTCTAGAATAACAAATCAATGTTGACACACTCATAATCAATAAAGTGAGCAAGAAAAAGAATATATGCTCTATAAGGCTCAAAATCTCACAAAAAATTATGGGTATTTGATATCAACCTCGTAAATTTCAAACTTCAAGGTAATATTCAAATTCAGGTAGACAACCTAGAAAATTTTTAAATTTCTGAAAAATAGACTTATTATGCTTGATTCTCTAGTATCTTCAAATTTAATCATCAATGTACAATTATCAATGACTTAATCTAAAACATATCGATAAAGATCATGAATTAAAGGAAATTTCATTCTAATAGTAATATGAGAAAATTACTTCAAGACAAGATTCAGGGATTTGAGAATAATGCAAAAAGTGAGGCACTTCCTTGAAATAAATATTCACCCCCCACACTTAAGATGTACATCGCCCTCAATGTACAAAGATAGATAAAAACAATGTAGTAAAAAAAACTCAAAAGATAGGGGTAGAAGTGAAACTCCTTGAATGTATTCCTTGAATTGGAAGTGTGGAAACATGATTCGGAGGTGAAAGATAAGTTGGAGGAGGCGGCTCTTGGTGTGGCTATCCACAATCTCTGCGCTAGATGAAGAAATTGGTAGGATAGTGAAGAATTAGCCAGGAAATGATGAAAATAATTAAAACTATACTAATTATATATTTAAAGACAAGAAAGATAAATGGAAATAGTAAAAATGGTAAAATAAAATTAAAAGAGAAAATAAATGGACTGAAGAGTCCTTATTGTTGGATGGTTCGCGAGGTAAGTGTGAATTCTAAGGCTGTAATGGGGTGGTGGTCGTGGTTCCAGTGGGATTCCCTAGAAGCCTTTAGAACCTAAATAAAAAAAACGAAATAAAACAGATTAAACTAAGTAAAAGAAAAATAAAGAAAAGGAAAATAAAGGAGAAGAGAAAATAAAAATAAAAACTAAATGGCCTCAAACATCCTCGGCTTGTCGAATGGATGAAGTGGTCGGCATGAACTTATGTAGATCGGTCTCACAAAGGGAGACTGGGCCAGGGTCCTTCTGCTTCTTTGATATAGATGTGGTGTAGCTCAAGGGTTTGGGTAATAACAAAGAAAAGTATAGGCAGGGGGATATCTGAAGAATAGGATGGGCGAAAGGAGATGGGGAGTAGGTAAGAAGAAAATGGGGGTTAAATAGAATTTTCAGGTCTGGTACGTCCCCACGCCCGTGTACCATGGGCGTGTAAGTCACAGACTGTATCGCACGGCCGTGTTTTGCTTTGTTCGCTTCTCCCACGCCTATGCTCAGGTCTCCACGGCCGTGTATGATCTAACAGTGTCGGCCACGGCCGCATCGCACGGCCATGGCATGGTAGTTGGAGTCCATGACTCAAAGATATGATTCGTTCTGACTCGTACCATCTCTGTCGTGTCAGTACGAAGATTCGATGCATCCACACGGCCACGGCCACGGTTGTGTGCAAGGCCATGTGTCTGGGAAATCTGTACTTGGTTGATTTACAGTTAGGTGCTAAAAGCAAAGAATAAAATAATAAAATTAAAATTAAAATTAAAATTAAAATGTAGAAGTTAATGGGGTTAGTGCTCAGGTTGCCTCCCGAGATGTGCTCGTTTATAGTCTTAAGCTAGACTTACCTCTCATTCGCATATTCATGGTGGTTTGAGGAGTTGAAAGTTGTTCCTAATGCTAGCAGTTCAATTATCATGATAGAGTTTAAGACGAGTAGCATTTATTTTCAAAGTGCCAAACATAGGATTACTTACCTCAACTGCTCCGTATGGGAAAACGTTGATTACCTTAAAAGGGATTTCTTTGTTTGTGTTAGGATCAGGAGGAGGTATTCGTGGATCTGCTTTTTCTATCAATACTTGATCTCCAATTTTGAACTTGTCTGTCTCGTAGAGTGGCTTTGGTTCTGCTTCGTCTATACCTAGTTTTTCATTGAGATGCGTCTTCCACTCTTCTAGTTCCTCGATCGGAATCCCTGGTTCCTCATGAGTTATTTCTGTGTTGGCACGGGGTCTAGGATCAGAATCAGTTGTGTTCTTTTGTGGTGCTTCCTGAAAAGAATGGTTAACTAAATGGTTATTGATAGAATTTACTTTCTCACCTTGATTATTCGATGTCCTAGCTGAATCGAGAGCTTGAAGAGTGACTATCTCGTCACCTACACAGAGTATGAGTTCACCTACGTCGACATTAATTTTAGTCCTGGCAGTTGCTAATAATGGTCTTCCTAAAATTAGGGGGATCGTGTTGTCCTCATCCATGTCTAAAACGACAAAGTCTACTGGAAATACGAATTTATCAATCTTCACGAGTACTTCTTCGATTATACCCCTAGGAATTCTAACAGTTTTATCAGCTAATTGAATGCTCACCCTAGTTTGTTTGGGCTTCCCTAAACCTAGTTGTTTAAACATTTTATAAGGCATGACATTTATGCTTGCCCTTAAATCAGCTAACGCATTATCAATAGTTAAACTACCAATTAAGCATGGAATTGTAAAACTCCTTGGATCTTTTAATTTCCGTGGTAGTTTATTTTGCAACATTGCTGAGAACACTACGTTCAGTTCCACATGCGATTCCTCGTCTATCTTCCGCTTGTTTGTTAATAGCTTCTTTAAAAATTTCCTAGAATCTGGCATCTGTGAAAGAGCTTCAAGAAACGGCAAGTTAATATGTAATTTCTTTAAAAGTTTA
Organism: Gossypium australe; assembly: GCA_005393395.2. NCBI lineage: Eukaryota > Viridiplantae > Streptophyta > Magnoliopsida > Malvales > Malvaceae > Gossypium > Gossypium australe. The sequence goes on from CM016619.1 coordinate 35,508,190, forward strand.
AGAAACTTACCGAACTGTTCCTCTGTGTCGTCTTTTGTTATCTCTTCGTGATATGGTATGCGAGGTTGGTACTCTTTGATTATCGGTTTTGGCTTTACCTCAACCTTACCTTCTTCTACCAAATTCTTTTGCCTTAAATTGGGCTCGTCTAACCCTTCACTATCTTGAGCTATTATGGCTTAAATTTGCTCCTTTGGGTTAGTCTCGGTGTTGCTCGGTAGGCTTCCTTGTGGTCTTTCAGAGATCTGCTTGGCAAGTTGCCCTAACTGATTCTCGATTCTTTGAATCAATGCTTGTTGATTTTTAAGTGTTGTCTCAGTATTCTAGAAACGTGTTTCTGAGGCTGTTATAAATTTTGTTAGCATCTCTTCAAGGTTCGGCTTCTTTTCCTGTGGGTAGGGCTGTTGTTGGAAGTTTTGGGGTGGTTGTTGCCTTTGATTTCCTTGACTACCCCATGAGAAATTGGGGTGGTTCTTCCAACCTAGATTATAAGGGTTATTATTAGATCGAAAATTGTTACCCATATAGTTCATTTGTTCGCTCTCCATGCCCTGTCCGTAAGGTGGGTACTCAAGATTCGCCACTCCTCCACTTGTGTCGCACTGCATAACTGGATGTGCCTGCGAAGAGCCGTATAAACCATCAAATTTTTTATGTAACATCTCTACCTGATTTGATAGTAGGGTTATTGCGTCGAGGTTGAAAACTCCGGCTGCTTTGGTTGGCCTTGTCCTTGTAACTTGCCACTGATAGTTATTCAATGACATCTCCTCTATAAACTCGTGGGCTGCTTCAGGAGTTTTGTTGTTCAGGGTTCCGCCGGCTGTTGAATTGATTAATTGCGTTGTTGAAGGGTTCACACTGTTGTAGAAAGTTGGGACATGTAGCCACAAAGGTAATCCGTGGTGTGGGCACCTCCTCAACAAGTCTTTGTATCTCTCCCATGCATCATAAAGTGTCTCTAAATCCATCTGCACAAAAGAGGAGACATCATTCCTCAACTTGGCCGTTTTGGCCGGTGGAAAATATTTTAATAAAAATTTTTTGGTCATTTGATCCCATGTAGTGATTGACCATCATGGAAGAGAATGCAACCACTGTTTGGCTTTATTTCTCAAAAAAAAAAAGGGAAATAATCGAAGTCGGATGGCATCATCAGTAACGCCATTTATCTTGAAAGTGTCGCAAAATTCCAGGAAATTCACTAAGTGTGTGTTAGGATCCTCATCCTGCAAACTATCAAACTGAACAAACTATTGTATCATCTGTATTGTGTTAGGTTTCAGTTCAAAATTATTTGCAGCAATAGTAGGCCTAAAAATACTTGACTCAGTTCCTGTTAAACTAGGTTTAGCATAATCATACATAGTTCGAGGAGCATGATTTTCGGCCATCTCTGGAGGTAGCGGATTATTCTCAGCCATCTCTTTGGTGGTATTGATTTCGACTTCTTGCTCTTCTTCTATGTAGTTTAAGCTTCGCTTTATTTCTCTGCGATTTTTGCGAACGGTAACTTCAATATCACTGTCGTAAAGTAGGGGTCCTATCGGGTTCCTTCTAGTCATAAACTAGAGGTGCCTGAAAGGAACAAAAGAAATAAAATTAGCAAAGTTAAAAATAAAAAAATAAATTGCAAAAAATAAAAATGGCTCAAGTAATAAAAATTAAGCTTTCTTAATATTTTAGTTCCTCGGCAACGGCGCCAAAAACTTGATCGTTGTTTTATGCGATGTCAAAGTCTTAAAATTTATATAAAGAATGATTGAACCTGGAAACTAATTATGACAACGTGTGAGGCAAGCGCACCTATCGAACAAAAGTATAGTTAAGGCAAGACCGGATTGTCGAACCCAAAGGAACTAAAAGTACTAATACTAACTCTATTTTTATTATCTAGCCTAAGAATTAAGAGAATTGTTTATCTAATCTAAAATTAACTAATCAACTAATCTAAAGATGAAAAGACAAAGAGAATGAATTGGGAAAATAACTTTAGGAAAAACCAATTGATTAACATGATACCCAAGAAAGAATCCACCTAGACTTCACTTGTTATCTAACTCTGAACCAGACGATTTATTCATTTGACTTGATCCGTAGGATTCCCTAACGTATATTAATCCCTCTCTCGAGGCGACTAACGTCTAACCCTAGTTTGATTAATTGAAATCTCTTTCATCACCCTATCTCTAGGCGTGCGAGCAACTCCGCTTAACTATGCTAGATCAACTCTTAGGCAGGGATTTTTGCTCCTCCACCTAAGCACATCACACTTGAATTAATATCCCGGAAATATCAACACAAGAATTAAGAACACATAATTAAGAACAAGTCAAATATTTATCATATAGTTCAGCTAACGATAACAAGATTCATCTTAGGTTTCATCCCCCTCAAGTATCTGAGGGTTTAGTTCATAACAATAAAAGAAAACATCTTAGAAGAAAAGATTAAACAAAACATAAGAAATCCCTAAAACCCCCTGAAGGAATTGAATGAGAGATCTTCCATCTTGAGTATAATCCCGACATCTTGATATGAATCAACTGGCTTTCTTCGAGTAAATCCCCACAAATCTGCCCTTTTTGACCTAGCTGGATGCCCCCTGACTAAAGCCTTCTGTTCTCCCCTTTAGGTTATACTTAGGGTGTTTATATAGGCTTCGGAATGTGTTTCTTCGCCCCTAAGTATCCTAATCCGAGTGAAATTTCTCTTTGTCACGGCAGGGACACGCCCATGGCACACGCCCGTGTAAATCGTGGCCAGGCCGTGTTCGAGACTGTTGAGTGAGGCACGGCCGTGTGATCTTGGACCCAGGCCGTGTGGATTTCGTAATATGGCCCATTTACTCTGTTTTGGGCCCATTTTCCGTTCTGTTCATCATTCGGTGCTCTTCTGAGTATAAAACATGAAAACAAAGGATTAAGAGCACCAAATTACACAATTCAAGGCTTAAATCATCCAAAAGTATGCTAAATGTGGGATTAAAATATGTTACTATTTCGGTTTATCATTCCTAAACCTCCAAAGAAGTTACATATTAACTTGCCATTTCTTGAAGCTCTTTTGCAGATGCCAGATCCTAGACCTCGTGTGGACAAAGAAGAAATTCATGAGGAACGGAGGCTTTGGATCAATGAACTAGATGAGTTGAAGACACACTTCAAAGAGAAACTAAAAACACCTGAAGCAAAAACGAGGCAACTCCACGAAAAACTTAATGAGGGGACAACCCAGCTTAAGATAGGAGATCAGGTACTCAAAATCTTCCCAGATGGAACGGTCGAGGTCACTAGTCCTAAATTCAACACTTTTAAGGTAAACACTACTCGACTTAAACTTTATATCAATAATAGAATTGATCGCATGAGAAAGGATTTTCACCTCCTCAAACCACCATGAATGTGCGAATGAGAGGTAGGTCTAGCTTAAGACTATAAGCGAGTGCTTCTCGAGAGGCAACCCGAGTACTAACCCCATTAATCTTCACATTTTTTATTGTCTCTTTAATTTTTCCTTTTTAGCACCCAACTATAAACTAACCAAGTGTAGATTTCCATACCACACGGCCTCACACACGGTCGTGGCCGTGGCCGTGCGGATACTACGGATAGCCGTACTGGCATGGCAGAGATAGTACAAAACAGAACAAAAAATATCTTCAAGCCACGGGGCCCAAATGAACACCATGACCGTGCAATGCGACCGTGGCTGACACTGTTTTAGCAACACAGGTGTGGCGACCTGCCCATGGGCGTGGGAGAAATGAACGAAACCAGACCTGACTTTTCTATTTAAACCACCTTCCCTCCCTTTTTACCTACTCCCCACTCCTCTTCTTCCTTTACACCCCCTCCATTTTCATTTTTTCTCTTAACTCTTATTCTAACAATCATCCATGTTGAAGAAATGGAAGGATCCTAGTGCAGTCTCCCTTTGTGATACCGATCTACATAAGTTCATGCCGGTCGCTTCATTAACTCGACAGGAAAAGGACCTTTGAGTCATCTAACTTTTCTTTTTATTTTCCCTTCTCCTTTATTTTCCTTTTCTTTAGTTTTCATTTGCCTAGTTTAATCTATTTTCTTTCGTTTTCTTTAATTTAGGTTCTAAAGGCTGCTAGGGAATCACCACGACCACGACCATAGCCACGACACCACAGCTTTAGAAATCACACCCACCTCACGAACCATCCAACAATAAGGACTTTTCAGTCCATTCATCTTTTCTTTTAGTTTTATTTCAATCTTTACACTATTTCTCTTTATCTTTCTTGTCTTTAAATATATATTTAGTATATTTTGAATTATTCTTATTATTTCCTGGCTAATTCTTCACGAGCTTCCCAATTTCTTCATCTAGCGCAGAGATTGTCGGTGGCCACCACACCATGACACTCTCAACTCAAGGAAGCCATCCAAATTTAGGAAGTTTCACCTCTCCCTATCTCTTAAATTTCATATATATCTTTGTATATCGAGGGCAATGTACATCTTAAGTATGGGGGGTGAATATTTATTTCGAGAAAGTGCCTAACTTTCTGCATTATTCTAAATCCCTAAATTATGCCTTGATATACCTTGTTCTTAATTAATTTTCCCATATTATGATTAGAATGAAATTTCTTTTTATTTATGATTTTTATTGATATGTTTCAAATTAAGTCATTGATAATTGTGCAGTGGTGATTTAAACTTTAGGAGACTAGAGAATCAAGCATGATGAGTCTATTTTCAAAAATTAAAATTTTGTTAGGTTGTATACCTAAATCTAATTATTACCTTGAAGTTTGAAATTCACAAGGTTGATATCAAAAACCCATAATTCTTGTGAGATTTTGAGCCTTTTAGAGCATACATTCTTTCGTGCTCACTTTTTATTATGAGTGTGTCAACATTGATTTGTTATTCTAGAACTTGCTTCGATTATACATGTCAAGACCATATCATTGATTTGATATACAGAGATGATAAAGGCCCCTAGGATTAACCCACTCACTCCACTAAAAGCCTACCTTTATAATAAACCCCTAGTGAACCCCTTTTGATCCTAACAACCCTTTTTATTGACTCACCCACTATTAACCCAAAACCCTTTGTATTTGTTATCACCATTCCTTGACTACCCTTTCTGTCGAGATTTGATTTGATTAGTTACCTAATTATTTTATTTCGGTAGCTAAATTCATCCTTTATTAGGTACTTGATTTGTTCTTAAATTTTTTTTTCGAAGTATATTTATTATTAGTCCTATATCAGCTGAGCTTATACATGAAAATTCTATATCTTGAAGAAGAAGCTCGTATTATTAGTAATGAAGTTTTCAATTGATGTAATTATTCCTTATCAGTTTGTTATTTCTAGTTAGGTAATTTGTCAAGTCAATCTCGATTCTAACCCTCTAATTCAGCCTTTATCCACACCTTTAACCTAAGCCCCGTTATAACCCATTTTAAAGACCTTTTGATCTGTGCATCATCTCATTTTACAGTGGTGGAGATTTGATTTTCAAGCAAGCTTATGGGATTAACTTTTCATGTTCAACTTTTGAGTGCTTAATTTTGAACCTTAAACACTTTGAGTGATTTGAGTGAATCTTTAGTGAGGATGTCAACTCTTGTCAATTCCGAATCAGATGTAATTATTTAGGTAAAGGGAAACGCCTATGTTTTCGTGCTATAAATGTATGACTTTGATTGTTTTAATCTTTAGGACCCTTTGAGTTAAATTATCAATGTATGAATTATCTTTGGATTATGATGAAACATTATTGATGAATACTATGAATCGAGGAAGTTCATTTTAATTGTAAGTTGAGAATTTTGCTTGAGGACAAGCAAATGCTTAAGTGTGGGGGTGTTTGATAAACCGTAATATGAACATATTTTAATCCCACATTTAGCATACTTTTAGACGATTTATTCCTTGTATTGGGTAATTTGGTGCTCTTAATTCTTTGTTTTCATGTTTTATACTCAGAAGAGAATCGGAGGATGAAAAGAACGAGAAACGGGCCCAAAATAGGGTAAATGGGCCATATCACGAAATCACCATGGCATGGGCCTAAGACCACACGGCCGTGCCTCCTTAATAGTCTCGAACACGGCCTGGCCATGATTCACACGGGTGTGTGCCATGGGCGTGTCCCTGACATGAAAAAGAAGAGTTTCAGTCGGATTAGGGTACTTAGAGGCAAAGAAAGCCATTCCAAAAGCCTATATAAACACCCTAGAGGCCAACCTTCAGGGGGGAGTCCAGCTAGGCCAAGGAGCCGAGCCAGAGAAGCCAAAATTGTGGGATTCACTCGAAGAATAGCCAATTGATTCATCTCAAGAAGCCGGAGTTATACTCAAGACGGAGGATCTCTCCTTCAATTCCTTCAGGAGGTTTTAGGGTTTTCTTATGTTTTGTTTTATCTTTTCTTTTGAGATGTATTCTTTTATCGTTATGAACTAAACCCTCAGATACCTGAGGGGGATGACACCTAAGATGAATCTTGTTATCGTTTACTGAACTATATGATAAATACTTGATTTGTTCTTAACTATGTGTTCTTAATTCTTGTTTTGGTATTTTCGGGATATTGATTCAAGTATTGATGTGCTTAGGTGGTGGAGCAAAAGTCCCTGCCTAAGAGTAGATCTAGTATAGTTAAGCAGAGTTACTCGCGCGCCTAGAAATAGGGTGACGAAAACCTACCGGATTAGGGTCAAACCTAATATGGGAGTCCATAGATTGAGTTAATACAATTCTAGGGTTTTAATAAGAAAGAGATTTCAATTAATCAACCTAGGGTTAGACGTTAGTAGCCTCGAAAGAGGTATTAATATAAATTAGGGAATCCTATGGATCAAGTCAAGTGAATAAATCATCTGGTTCAGAGTTGGATAACAAGTGAAGTATAGGTGGATTCTTCCTCGGGTATTGTCTTAATTAATTGGTTTTTCTCACAAGTTATTTTCCCCAATTCATTCTCTTTGTCTTTGCATCTTTAGCTTAGTTGTTAGTTAATTTTAGATTAGATAAAAATTCCTTTAATTCTTAGGCTAGATAAAAAAAAGAAAGTTAACATTAGTACTTTAGGTTCCTTTGGGTTCGACAATCTGGTCTTGCCACAGCTATATTATTGTTCGATAGGTGCACTTGCCTCAATTGTTGTCGCAGTAAGTTCTAGGCTCGATCATTCTTTATATAAATTTTTAAGACTCTAATAGACATGATCAAGCACTCTGAAAGAAAGCCCAAGTCACACGCTCAGGCTAGGTGCCCCGCACAACCAATTGATACCACTAGTATGCCTCATTGCGAAGAAAAGATACAACACTTTTTAGTTTCTGCTCTAGGGTGCATTCCAGATCATTCATAATCCTCTTGGTGGCCTCCAACCAATACTTAGCCACTGTCGGGGTAATCCCAGTGAAACTCCTAAATAGTTTCACCCCATTAGACCGGATTCGTTCAGTTACTGACCCTCATCTCCTAGATCTAGTTTGGGCCCCAACGACCCTTTGTAGTATCCTTAACATAGCTTGGGACAATGCGTCGTCCCTTACATTCTGAGTCTGGGACTCAGTCTCTGTGGTAGGTGTCTCTACCATCTTACTTGTCTCTAAATTAGGAATGGTGCCCATAGATGATGGCTCAACTTGAGCCCCTTTACGGCACCCACCACACCCTCAAAGACCACGTCCATGAGTTCCTCGTGTACCCGTTATGCTTAATTATCTATAATTCAGATTTTTATGCATTAGATTAGGTTTATTATTAGAAACCTTAAGTCTGTAGTTTTATCAGTAGGCTTATCAGAAGTTTTTACAGAGCTGTCACAATATTTAGTTAAAGTAAAGTAATTTTAACACTACAGTGTTTACTAGGTTATCATGTAACACCCCAAACCCGGACAAGACACCACGTCCGAATCTGGTATGCTACGGGGGAAAAAGCACTTTCGAGAGGTTAAATTTTTCGTCTAAAAACTAGGTGAAACATCATGTATTTGAAGAAAAGTTGAGTAGACTTGTTTGAAGTCGGAGGATGTATTTGAAACCCGGATATTTTTCAAACTTACCCCTTTGATTTGTAAAGCCCTAAATCTGATTTTGAAAGACACTTGTCGATTTACAAAATTTCCCAAAATGCCCTAGTGGCAAAATTACAAAAATGCCCCTGTATTACAAAATTACCATACCACCCTCAACATTTGATAAAATGATTTTTACTTTACAAAATATCAAAATCTTGAGGTTTCGAAATATTAAGATACCCTGGTTTGTGGAAATTTACGATAATACCCCTGGTTGATAAAATTTCCAACATGCCATTGGTTTCTAAATTTTCATATGATCCTCGACTTTTACTAAAATATTCCTATTTTACAAAATATCAGAAAATCCTATTTTTACAAAATATTGAGATATCCAGATTGGAAGTTTACAAGAATACCCCCGACTTACAGAATTGCCAAAATAACCCCCAATTTCTGAAATTTCAGCGACATCTTTAATTTGGAAATTTTCAAAATACCTTTAAGTTCTAACAATTTTTTGAAATGCCTCTAATTTGTAAAGATTTTTCTAATTGACCCCGGTTTATTAACAAAATACCCCCGTAAGACAAATGACGAAAATACATTGGGGTAAAAACAGGCAGAAATGTCTGAATAGTGAATGTGTGTGGTAGATACCACTGAATGGATGTGTTTTTAGTGAAGAATGTGAATGTTTGAATTAGAATAGAGAACTTGAGATGAAACTTTGTGTGATCGAAAGAACCACTTCCGGAACTTCTATTCATAAAATTTGCTCGTGGATAAATAGAGGAACAAAATTTCTAATGCATAAAACTTTTAAACCAGATAAGTCAAGACATTAGACATAGAGTTGGGAACGTATGAAATATTCGCCTGTTTTAATTGCTAAGTGTTTTTGAGTATGGGTAGCAGTTTTAAATTCTAGTTAGAAGTATATTAGTTTTATTAAGATCAGAGTGCGCAGCAAGAGCGTAGTGTGGTAGGTTAGGATGTGCGACTATTAGTTAGTTGGAAATTTCGAGGACGAAATTTCTTTAAGGAGGGTAGATTTGTAACATCCCAAAATTGGGCCTAGGAGAATTGAGCCCAATGGGCCTTAGGCGTAGTAGCGTTTAAATTTTTGGAGAATAAGAGATCGGCTTAAATGCAAGTTAGACCTATTGGATAAGTGATTTTGGAAGGTTAGAGGGCTTCTATGAAGTCCCGGGATCAAATATTGGCTTTGGGGAAATTTTGGTTTTAGGTGAAAAAAACCCTGGAAGTTGGCAGGTAGGCCTTAAGAATAAAATATGGAGAAAATGACACAAGTGGAGTGTGTGGTGTAGTGGCAAAGTGACGCCACATAAGAGACAAGGGAGTGACGCCACAAGGAAGGAAGGAGGTCCAAGGTTCAAGTCTTGGCTTTTGCATTTTGGTTTCTTTTTACTTGGATCTTAGAATTTGGGTCATAGTTTATATTTAGTTGCGCATGGTTTAAGACACAAGAGGAGCTTGTCGCCAAGTGGTTAGCGGCATGGATTATGTTGCAAGGGAGCCTGGGTTCGAATCTCATGAGAAGCAAGGGAGTATTTATTTTGCGGATTGGACGGCAAGAGTTTCAGTTGAATTTAAACTCTACTGACGAAGGGATCCCACATCGAAAAGACATAAAGAATGAAGGGTGAAGAGCTAGCTATATAAGGAGCATCCTAGGAGGAGAGTAAACACATCTTGGACGGCGTTTGGGCACAAGAGTGATCGGAGCGCGGATTAGCCCCAGAGTCCTATCAGGTGTGTAACTCTCTCTACTCTAGTTGTAGAGCGGCAAAATGCCGAAATGCCGGTTACACGGCATTAGTAGCCACACGAGCGTGCGAGCGCACGTGTGGGGCTTCGACGCGATAGTTGAGGCCATCAGTAGTATTCTCGTGGGTTGGGGCTGCTTGGGCCTCGATGGGCCGAAGTGGGCCCAATGGGCCAGTGGGCCCATATGAGTAAATTGTATGATTGGTTAGTATTAGACTAGGTGGAACTTATATACGTGGCTAGATTTGTGCTAGGTGGGCCACACGAGCATGTGGGCCCGAATGGGCCAAAATCGAGTTTTAGGCCCAATCGTCCGGTACGACCGGAAATGGTAGCTGAGTCGCTAGTGGCGACATTAGGCCTTCGAAAAGGCCATTACAGTTGTAAATTACGAAAATACCCTTGGTGGGTAAATTACGAAAATGCCCTTGGTAGGTAAAATTACGGTTATACCCTTAGAGGTTGATTAGAATGATTATGTTGTTTAGTTTTGGCCGATTGTAGGGAAGGCAGAACCTTTTTAGGAGGCGTATGTCAGCATTTGTAGTAGTGATCTACCGAGATTTGGAGACTTGAGACTTTTAGGAGCCACGTGTGATTTCGGGGTTTAGTCAACTGTGCTAATCAGGTGCGTAATTATCGCACTGTTTCTCCTGTTATTTGTGTATTGATGTATATACTTGTGTATGATGTGTGGTAGCCGACAATAAAGGCTAAAGTGGTGGATACCCATGTTTGGGGTAATCGGTTAACAGGTTAGTAAATTGTGATATTAAATTATTTATGGTGCCTGTTTGATATGGTAATGAGCATGTGATTATACTCACTCTATATGTTGATTTGACATGATACATTAACATATGTGCATGGGGATTGGTTTTGATCAAGGAAGGACGGGGTGTACATATTATGTACGTGGTCTAATGTTAGCCTCGTGCTACATTAGCGCTTGATGATTAGCTGTGTGCTTCATCAAGGGAGATGTTGGCTAGGTGCCCATCTCGGCGGTTGATAGCTGAGTGCATCACCGTGGACGGATTACTGTTGGGATCACTTACGTGATCGGTGGCTCTGCCACGGCTTTGAGCAGCAAGTCTGCCAAGGTAGGATTTGAGTATCACGATGTGATCGGTGGCTCAGCCACGGCCTTGTGCAACAGGTCTGCCGAGGTAGGATATGTGGGATCACTCGGTTGTGATCGGTGGATTAGCCACAGCCTTAGGCAGGGAGTCTGCTAAGGTTGGTGTAACGGATGGACTTAGGATTGGGCTGGGATACATTTTGCATATCTATTGGTATGGACTGTGTGGGTATGGGTTAAGCCCATACGTGTGGAAACATGTGTAATGATTATGCACTGAGTCTGTGGACTCACCCAAATTTTCTCAACCATTTCAGGTCATTCATGAGCTTGGACCGGGTTGGAGTGGATACAAGGTGGCCATGCAAAAGAAGAGATTTTGATTATTTTATGCATTTTTGAAATTAAGTATTTTGTTTAAATATTGGGTTGTAATAAGGGCCTTGTTGTTATTTTTGGTATTATTTTATTATGGGCTTGATTTAATTAAATTACTATGTGAAGATGATTTTATTTTTAGCCACCTATTTACTCAAAACATATACATTACAGTTTTAATTTGGACATTTTATAATAACAAAGTTTAAGTATAATTTTAAATGGACATGGTTTTCAAAAGTTAACAAATTTACATGTTTTATTCTAAAGTCAAAAAGATTTTCAACCGTTCTTCCGCAGTAACATACCAGATCCGATCAGGGCTTGTGGGCCGGGTTTGGGGGTGTTACATATCAAGTATAACTAAAACAAAAGTATTTACAGGATCGATGTCGGAGACTCGGATTCAATTTTTATAAACCCAATTATCATAATTAATAAAAAATAGAAGTTATTTAAAGAACTTTTCATATAAATTTTGAACCCAAAAATCACTGTCTGAGTTTTGAACTAGTTCTGGTGCCGCCAAATATAACACCCTATACCTAACCTAGACATTATAACTAAATCGTGAAGAGTTATGTTATCTTATTTAAAACACAGAAATTGAAAATGAATTCGCATATAAAATGGTTTTAACCTCAATGATTCATCTTCCAGTTCATAAAAAATATTCCCGTTAAAACCATTTATTTTATTACGAAAAAATATTTATGTGAACGTCTCATTTTACAGCGAAATTTTCTAAGTTGAGTTATTTTGAAAATTGTGACTTGATTTATTAAACTGATAATTTTGCTGTTAGAAATATAATAAAAGTAGTGTTAAAAACAAAAAATAAAGTCCAAAAACAAAACACAATCCAAAATAGTCGAACATTCCAAACTTAAAAAGCCCTTAGTTTAATCGTTTTAAACCAAAAACCATTTTCGAGTTCAGCGCGCCGTCCAATCTTAGGTTTGATAATTACCTGAGAAGAAACAAACATAAGGGTAAGCTAACAAGCTCAGTGTATAACTCAACCCAACAATATAGATATGCATACAATTGCAATTCAGATACAGAATCAAAAGAACTTTCGTATATAGAATGACACTACAAAAAAAAGGCCTACCGCGACGCTTTTTTTTTTTATTTTAAGATGATGCAAAAAAAGGTTGGCATAGGTCATCCTGATGTTTTCCCCGACACTTTCAAAACTGTCCTCTATAGTGCAGTTGGCATAGGCTCTGCGGCGCTTTTGAAAAAGCATCGACATAATTCAACATAAGCCAACCTTTATTGAGGGGTTGGTAAAAACCTAGTCAAGGTTGACATTTAAAAATGGTTGGGATAGACTTGTCTAAGACATCCTTAAAAAGGTTGGGATAAACCTTGTCTAAGGCAACCTTTAAAAAAGATTGGGATAGATCCGTCTAAAGAAACCTTAAAAAGGTTGGGTTATACCTTATCTAAGGCAACCTTTAAAAAAAGGTTGGGATAGACTCGTCTAAGGCAATCTTAAAAAGGTTGAGATAGACCCATTTAAGGCAACCTTAAAAAGTTTGGGATAGACCCGTCTAAGACATCCATAAAAAGGTTGGGATAGACACGTTTAAGGTAATTTTTTTCTATTTTTTATTATTTCAATAGTAATATATTTTCTTAAACAATTATAGTGAATAATGATAGAAATTGTGCTTTAAATATAACTAAAAATCTAAATTTAAAATTTAAATTAAAGTAAAGGTTGAATATTCACTACAAAAATTGATCCGACAATCAAAATACTCTAACACATAAATTAGCTAAAGAAGCCATAGACATTGTAAAAAGAATTTATAAAGAACAAAAAAGAAAAAAAGAAATAGTTGCTCCAACAACAAACAAGCTAGAACAAGTTCATTGAGTTCCAAAATTAAATCTGACGAACCACCTACACAACCACACAAGCATAGTTGTTGAAATATAAATCTACTTTAAGGTATTAACATGCAACAAAGTGAGGCGGTGAAATTATCCATTCTTGAAGCTGCTTAATCTGGGGGTTAACCCACCACAAATTCCACCACTGACGAGGAAATTTCTTTAGTCTAAAAGGTACTTTCTGATCTCTAAAACCCCTCTTTTGCAAGATGGTGTGCTACTATGTTGCTTTTTCTTTGAACATACTAAAATTGACATCATAAAAAAACATTAGAAATGATTTAGCATCCCAAATATAATCACTGACCAATGAGTTGTCTTCTTCTATTGAGGTGAATTTGTTGTTGATTAACAATGCATTTTCTTCCATTTTGAGAAATTTGAAATCCATTTCAACCATAAATTGAATCACATGAAGACTAATTAAGCTTTAAATACAAATGAATCAAGTATATTTTTATTTAAATGAATGTATTCTTCCGTTACTAATCCATCATTATTTCTAATAATCACCCATGTACTCCATTCTTTATACCAAAAAAGGATAAATAAATCTTAATGGAAAAACAATTTCATATAATATTATATGAAAAGAAAATGAAGGTTCATTATTTTAATAATCAAACCAACAATCTAATTAGTCATACCATTGATTCATGATTCAATCGATGGTCCAAAAATAATTAAATAAATAATTAAAATTTCATAAAATTAGTTTGACAATTAGTTTTTTGTCTTGATTTTTTATTTTTTACTAGTTCCAAATAGTTTGCTTAAAGGCTAGTTAACTCTTCCATAAGAAAGAAAGCCAAAACAAGTTTACTGAGGTCCAAAATTAATCAATTCCAATCTAATTCTTCTATAGGATTATGTATCCTATATATGATAATTAATCCATCTCACTTTCAAATTCTTCTACCAAAAAACTAGATATGATGAAACACATGGCACAAAATAAGAGGCCATTTCAAACATAAAACAAACTTTAAAAAAAACATGAACTTCAAATTTTGTACAGACAAAATTTCAAAATAACAAACATATATAGAAATAGCATGACATCTCTATAAATCATTGGCATATGATCACTATTAGCTTGGCAAATTTATCCCCAGTCTCCCCCTCCATTCCCCTTTTTCAATTATTTCCTACAAATGTTGAAATTTGAACATTCCAATGCAATTTTTTTTTTAAAAAAATTCTAGATCTAACAGTTTCGAAGATAAACAGGTATGAAATACAACCCAAGTTCCCAAATGCAAGTTCAGTGTAGTCATAGCATACCCCTGGGAGCAAAGGCAGTGCTAGAAAAAGTTATCGCCTCAAGAGCCAAAAGCCGATACCCATTTGATGAGGCTAGAAGTAATTTAGACTATGGCACTTATTTTTAGGGTTTAATGAGTAGAAAGGCATGCCCGAGAAAATATCTCTTCATTTCAGCTTCATTTTCTTTAATTTAAAACTAGTTGAACTTACTTCTAAAGTCTAAATACGGAATACAGATTTCCTTAATGCCCATCACCATTCATTATTCATTCTTTGAAATCCAATGTAAAGCAATAGTTACTCTTTAGGATTCAAATCAAGAAAATCAACCACTGAATCTGACCAGGCAACAAGCTTAGGATTCTCTACTTCTACCGATGGCAAAACATTTTTATAACTAAGGAATAAGATTGATTCATACAAAGAAAAATAAAATGAAATTGAAGGGGAAACAACAGACGAACCTCATTTCAATTTTCATCCAATTCGTATGGCCGTCACCAAGGCTTTAGAGGATATTGCAAAACATATAACTGAAATTTTATTCCAAAAGGGGGAAAACAATAAGCAAAACTAAAAATTAAACAATAAAGGAAAAAGAAAAATGCAATCACCTGAGCATCAGCGTCAATTGAAGGAGTGAATAAGACATCGGTTTCACAAACTTCTTCTTCTTCTTGATCTTTTTCTCTGTTGGCTTCAGTAAAGATCTCATCTTCTTTAGTTTCCTCATCAATCTCCATCTTCACTGCACCATTTGATATCAATTATTCGGCTTTCGATTCAGCAACCATTGGCGGCTTGACATCTTCTTCATCGTTTTCTTTCTTTTTGGAAACTGCTTCTACAGGTGGTGGTTAGGGCTTGGGCATAGAGTCTTGAGGCTCGTGTTTGGATGAGGGTTTAGGCTTTGGCTTAGAGGTGGGTTTGAGTTTAGAAGCAAATTGGGATGATTTGGAAGAATTTGGTGTGGATTAGGGCTTGAGGTTTTGCATATTTTTTTTGGTGAAAAAGAAATTACATCTCAAGTATCAAACATTAAGAAAAAGTCATGATATTGTTATCATCAAATAACCATAAACCCGATTCTTTGTCTTGTACTACCTTGACAATCCTGTCTACGAGTTTATTTTCTTCTCTAGGAATATGCTAAAGATTCCAGTGACTTAGAAGCTTTAGAAACATAAGTATTCTCCTTACTAAAGAAGAATTAAAGTCTCCACGAACTACTTCATGAATGATGTTAACGGCTTCATGACTATCGGTCCGAATGATGACCTTTTGAAAGCCTCAATCAAGAGTAATTTTCAACCCATCCAAGATGCCCCATAGTTCAGAATCCATAACTTCATAGTTCCCCAAATACCTGTTAAATCCAACAATCCATCCCAATTTTTGTTGCACAAAAGCCCTCCAACTGTAGTAAACTTATGCGATGATTTAATTGAACCATCTGTGTTTAAGTAAACCAAACCATCTGAAGAAGCAGGAACGATAATTGATCTTGAAGATTTAGTGGTATGCCAACCCAACACAGAAACATATTACTTTGCCCAACTAAGGTACTAGCTTGTTGATTTTAGAGATTAAGCTCCATCCAATCTTGAAGGGACCCTGGAAAAAAAAATAAACAAATTGTTTACCTGCTGGGATTATCTGAATCCATATATATCTTACTATTGTGCAATCCCGAAGAATGTGAAGCACACTTTTATAATCACGACCACAAATTCCACAAGCAGTGTATATTCCTATTCATCTTCTTATCTTTTCTACATTAGTGAGTAAAAGATGCTTAATAGCAAGCCAAAGGAAAACTCTATCCCTTTGTAGCCCCTGATATTTCAACAATAACTTCCAGGCACCTTCTTTTGCATTCCATGATTCATCCTAAAGTTTCTCATACACAATTTTAATTGAGAAAGAACCGAACGTGGTACCCCCCAAATAATTCTATCCATGCCAGAATTTAATTGAGGTGGCAGAACCCCCACAATCTGTTGAATGATATCTTTAGAGAACCAAAGATGAAAGAATTCTGAATTTCAGTCCCCATTTTCCGTGACCATATCACTGAGAGTACAATCCATATCCAAGTTAGAGTTAGAAGCTATCTTTTTACCCAAAGGCCCAACACTAGAACCCAAAGATCCCTCCAACAGTTGATATTTTTGCCATCTCCAACTGAATAGAGAAGATTCTCACGTATGAGAGGCCAAAATTTTGATAAAGATCTCCACAAAAAAGAACTCTGACCCATCGATAAGGTTTCTGGCAAGCCACTCTAAACACTATACATTGATCGAAGCATATTAATCCACAGAGCAGAAGAATTAGTCACTAAATTGAAGCCTAACTTAATCATGAAGGAAATAGTATGACCATGTAAAGACCTTATACCAAGGCCACCATGTGATTTAGGTTGGCATATTGTATCCCAACTAACCAAAGTTATCTTTTTAGTTCCACTAGTGGATCGTCAAATGAATTGCATGTCCATAGCTTCAATTTTATCACACAAGCCTTTAAAGATCATCACAAAAGTCTGCTAATACACCTTCGAATGTCTTCCTTCACTCATTTTGAGAAGAACATGTTCGACTTTTTCAAATTAACATTATGCCCCGAAAAGACAGAAAACGTGTCTAAAACTTCCTTGATCACCCACACCTGATTTTCCTCCGCTTAACAAAAAAGGGTCAAATCATCTGAAAAAAGTGAGTAAGGGGCGAACCTGATCTAGACAACTGGATAGTCGACCATTTACCATCTTCCATGGTGATAAACCGTGAAAGTAACATATTTTAGACAACTAGATTCACACGAAGAAAAACTCGAGGAACCACAAGAAGAGCTCATGGGGACATCAAATCACTTCAAAATAGGAGATCAAGTATTGTTAGACAAAATCGACCCCCAAATCACTATCACAGACCTGAAAGCAAAGAGAGAGATCCTTCTCAAAGTACATGCTATCTTCCCAAACGGCATAGTCGAGGTAAGCAATCCAATGTTCGGCACTTCCCAAGAAAACGCTTCTCGACTTCAACATTATAAAGAAAACGAAACTGTAAGCATGAGGGAAGATATTCAAACCTTTAAACCTCCCTAAAATTTTCAAACAACGAGGAAGTCTAGCTAAAGACTATAAACGAGCGCTTCTCGAGAGGCAACCTGAGCACTAACCTTATTTTTTTTCCTTTGTTTTTATTTATATTTTCCTTTTTTCTCTTTTTCCTTTTTAAACTAACCAAAAATGTAGGTTTTCCAGGCCACACGGCCTTACACACGGCCGTGTGGACCACCTAAACCACCACACTGACAGGACACAGGCCGTGCAGTCAGCCCAACCACCCTCCCCAATGTCACGGATCCAACAAACCCTCCCCACGGGCACCGACCGAAAGGGCACGCTCGTGCCCACAACTGTGTGAAATTACAAAAGCTATGGACTTGCACACCACAGCCAGAACACGTCCATGCTACATAACCGTGTGAAATTACAGAGGTTACTGACTTATATAAAACGGGGGAGACACGCCCGTGCATAATGACCGTGCCAAAAAGAAAGAATTCACAAGCACGGGCATGGGAGGACCAAGCACGGCCAAAAGGGGGACAACACCCCCTATAACACGGCCATGTGAGGTGGCCGTGTAATTCGACACACCCTATGACCACGGACGTAGGGAGCACAAAATCTGAAATTCTATTTAAACCCCTCACTTCTTCTCCCTCCCTCCATCTAAATTTTCCTCTCATTTTCACTCTTTTCAGTCTCAAATCCTTCAAGACACTAGATCATTAAGCAAATCAACACCATGCCGAAGAAGCGGAAGAAGCTACGCATAGACTCCTTAACTAAGAACGATCAACATGAGTTCATGTCGGCAGCTTCGTCTCAACACCAAGCCAAGGGCCTTTGAGACCAATTAATTTTTATTTTCGCCTTTTCTCTTGCTTCAATTTCCTGCTCTTCTCCTTTATTTTCCTTATCTAAGCTTCTCTACTGCTATTTTCATTTAATTTTCTTTTAGTTTCATAATGTCAGGTTTGCCAGGCTGCTAGGAAATCACGCCGACCACCACGACACCCTCACCACTCTCACCACCGCCACCACATCCCCAATCTTAACATTGATTCCCACCTTGCGAACCATCCCTTAATAAGGACTTCATAGTCCATTAGGATTTTCTTTTCTTTTCAGTTTTCTTCTTAGTCTCCTTCACATTAGCTTGCTTTTCTTTAATTTTGTATTTAGTTTATTTTTATTATGTCTTAATAACCCCTGGCTAATCCTTCACGAGTTCCCCAATTTCTTCATCTAGCGCAGAGCTTGGGAACCAACACCACTACCATACCGACGCCTTCACCGTATTTGCCACATCCTTCACCATAACATCCACGACCCCTGCCCTCCTCCAAGGAAACAGTCCACACCTTAGGGAGTATCCTATACCCTCCTCTTTGATTTTGAATATAAATCCATCATCTATCTTTGTATATTGAGGACAATGTACATCTTAAGTGTGGGGGTAAAAAGACCTAACCATTTTCATTATTCTCAAATCCCTTAGGGTAAAAGTGGAATAAAAGAACCTAACTTTTTTCATTATTCTCAAATCCCTGATTTAGTCTTGTTTTTATGCAAAATTGTCATATTACTAATTAGAATGAAATTTCTGATGATTTGTGATGACTATTAACATGTTTTAGAATAAGTCATAGTTAATTGTACATTGATGTTTAATTTAAAAGAATACTAGAGAATCAAGCATGATAAGTCTGTTTTTCAAAAATTAAATTTTTTTTTTTTGCTAGGTTGTTGACCTAAATTTCAATACTACCTTGAAATTTAAAATTTATAAGGACGATGTCAAAACACCCATAATTTTGGTGAGTATTTGAACCTTATAGAGCATACATTCTTTTTCATGCTCATTTTTTGATTATGAGTGTGTCAACTATGAACTGTTATTCTAGAACTTGCCTTGATTATACATGTCGAGACCACCGTTATGATTTGATATACCGAGATGATAAAGGCACTTAGGTTTTAACCCACTTACTCCACGTAAAAGCCTACCTTCATAATTAACCCCTAGTGAACCCTGTTGAACCTAACAACCCTATTTATTAACTCACCTACTAATTGTAACCAAAAACCCTTTGTATTTATTATCACAAATTTTTTAATTACCCTTTTTGTCGAGATTTGATTTTGAACAAGTTTCCTAACTATGTTCTATATTTCAGTTGTAAATATTCTTCCTTATTATTATGTTAGTTTGTTCTTAAAAAAAACGAAGTTTATTCATTATTAGTTCTATGATTAAGTGAGCTTGCATGTTCAAATTCCAATTCTCAAGGAAAAAAAAAGCTCTTGTTATTAGTTTTTAATTAATGTAAGATTAAGTTCATTTTTTTCTAGTTAGGAAATTTATCAAGACAATCTCGATTCTAACCTTCTAATTCAGCCTTTATCCACACCTTTAACCCTAGCCCCGTTACAACCCTGTCAAAGACCTTTTGATCTGTTTGTCATCTTATATTACAGTGGTGGAGATTTGATTTTCAGGCAAGCCTATGGGATTAACTTTTCATGTTCGACTTATGAGTGTTTAATGTTGACCCTTAAACACTTTTTGAATGATTGGAGTGAATCTTTTGTGAGGATGTTAATCCTTGTCGGTTCTGAATTGAAAATGTAGTTATTTAAAAGAGGGGAGACACCTATGTTTTCAAGGTACAAAAATTATGACTTATCTCATTTGAATCTTTAGGAAGCTTAGAATCAAACTATCCATGTATGAATTTTCTATGAATTAGGATAAGACATTGTTGATAAGAATTATAGATCATGGAAAGTTCGTTTTAATTGTAAGTTGCGAAATTTGCTTGAGGACAAGAAAAAGCTTAAGTGTGGGGGTATTCGATAAACCGTAAATGTAACATATTTTAGAACCACATTTAATATGCTTTTGGATGATTTATCCCTTGTTTTATATAAAAAGGTGCTTTTAATCCTTTCTTTTCATGTCTTATACCAAGGAAAGCACCCGAGGATGAAAAGAACACAAAACGGGCCTAAAACGGAGTAAATGGGCCTTAACACGAAATCGACACGGCCTGGCCCAAAGTACACATGGTCGTGCCTCGATGAACACCTAGAGCACGGCCTCCACTCCGTCACACATGGCCGTGCTTCAAGAGAAATCCGAACACGGTTAGGTCTCGATTCACACGGGCGTGTGACATGGCCGTGCCTCTGACGCTGAAAAGAGCAATTTTAGTCCGAAAATGATACTTAGGGAGAAAGAATCGCATTCCAAGAGCCTATAAATAAGCCCCAAGTATCATTAGTTTGCGGGGGCGAAAGCGAGGCCAAGGAGCCAAGCCGAGAAGGTCAGAGTTAGGGAATAACGCGAGGATGGCCAGTTGATCCATCTCAAGAAGCCGGAGTTATACTCAAGACGGAAGAATTCTCCTTCGATTCTTTCAGGGGGTTTTAGGATTTTTCCTATGTTTTGTTTTATCTTTTCTCTTGTAACGTTTTGTTTATTCATTATGAACTAAACGCCTCAGATACCTGAAGGGAATGAAACCTAGATGGATTTTATTATTTGATTTTTAAGTTATATGATAAATTACTTAGTTTGTTCTTAATTATGTTGCTTAATTCAAATCTAATGTGCTTAGGTGGAAGAGGAGTAGACCCTGCCTAAGAGAAGATCTAACATAATTAAGCGGAGTTGATCGAACGCCTAGAGATAGGGTTACGACATTTTACCGGATTAGGGTGAAACCTAATATGGGAGTCCATTGATCGATTTACTGCTGTCCTAGGGGGTTATTATAAGTGAACGAGAGTTCCACTAATTAACCTAGGGTTAGACGTTATTCGCTTCGAGAGAGGGTTTAATATAGGTTAGGGAGTCTCACGGATCAAGCTAAGTAAAAGAAATCATATAATTAAAAGGTTAGATAATAAGAGAAGTCTAGGTGGATTCTTCCCGAGGGTATCATCTAAATCAACTGAGTTTTTCCTCAAGGTTATTTCCAATTCGTCTTCTTGTCTTTGTGTCCTTAGTTTAGCTGTCGCCTAATTAGTTAAAAAGTAATCTTCACTCTAACTTTAAGCCTAAATAATAAAAAGAAAGTGAGTATTAATACTTTTAGTTCCTTTGGGTTCGATAACCGGTCTTGCCTAAGCTATACTACTGTTCGATAGGTACACTTGCCTTAATATCGTTGTCAGAGTTAGTCTCCAGGTTTGATCATTCTTTTATAAATATTTAAAGCTCTGATTTTACAGCGATCAAGTTTTTGGCGCCGATGCCGGGGAACTAAAATATTAAGAAAACTCTATTTTTATTACTTTAGCCCAAATTTTTATTTTTAGCAATTTATTTTTCTTTTTTTTATTTACTGAAATTTTCTCTCTTTCTTTTCAAAAAGGTACCTCTAGTTTATGACTAGAAGGAATCCGAGGGGACCTTTGGTATTCGACAACGAAATCGAAGCTATCGCTCGTAGGAATCGTCGGGAAACCAGGTGAGCCCTAGATTACAATGAGAGAGAGGAAAAAGATAGATCCAATCCTTCTGAAGGGATGGACGAAAACAACCCACCACCGTGCGATATGGGTGACAACAACGCTCCACGCACAATGTTCGATTATGCAAAACCACATTTAACAGGAGCAGAATCTAGTATTGTTAGGCCTGCTATATCTGTTAAAAATTTTGAATTAAAGCCTAACACAATACAAATGATTCAACAGTTTGTTCAATTTGATGGTTTGCAGGACGAAGATCCAAACATGAATATAGCTAACTTATTAGAGTTCTGTGATACTTTCAAAATAAATGGCGTTTCTGATGATGCCATACGTCTTCGGTTATTCCCTTTTTCATTAAGAAATAAAGCTAAACAATGGTTAAACTCGTTACAACGAGGGTCAATCACTACATGGGATCAGATGACCGAAACGTTTTTGATGAAATATATCCCACCGGCCAAAACGACCAAATTGCGGAATGGTATCTCTTCTTTTGTGCAGATGGATGTAGAGACGCTATACGACGCATGGGAGAGATTCAAAGTCTCTTGAGAAGGTGCCCACACCATGGTCTTCCCTTGTGGCTACAAGTCCAAACCTTTTACAACGGTGTAAACCCCTCAACGAGACAACTTATAGATTCAGCCACCGGTGGAACACTGAACAACAAAACTCCAGAAGCAGCCTACGAGTTCATTGAGGAGATGTCATTAAACAATTATCAGTGGCAAGCTTCAAGGACCAAACCGACAAAATCGGCAGGAGTTTTCAACGTCGATGCCATGACCATGCTATCAACACAGCTAGAGATGATGAATAAAAAGCTTGATAATTTGTGTTCATCACAGGTACATCCAGTCATGCAATGCGATGCAACTGTGGTGAATCCTGAGTACCCACCCTACCAACCAGGAGCAGAAGATGAACAGATGAACTATATAGGTAATAATTTCCGATCTAATAATAATCCTTATAGTAACACTTACAATCCAGGTTGGAGGAACCACCCAAATTTTTCGTGGGGAGGACAAGGAAACCAAGAAATCAAAGGCGGCAACCTCCTCAAAACTTCCGAAATCAGCCCTATCCACAAGAAAAAAAACCATCCTTCGAGGAACATCTTCAAGAAACTGATAAAGCAGTCAAAAGTAACGAGAGACGACTTGATGAAATTGCTAAGTCAGTCAAGGAGGTGACTAATGCAGTCAAACAACTCGCAAAGCTAATGTCAGAAAGATCGCAAGGACGTCTGCCAAGCAACACTGAAGTTAATCCTAAGGAACAAATTCAAGCAATCATAGCTTAGGACAATAACGAATTAGCTGAACCGAATTCAATACCGGAAAAGAAAGTAGACGAAGGTAAAACAGAGGTACCACAAGAGAAGCCAAAACCGGTAATCAAGGAATATCAACCTCGCATACCTTATCCTGAAGCCATAAAAAGAGACGATTCAGAGGAACAATTCGGTAAGTTTCTTAAACTTTTAAAGAAATTACATATTAACTTACCCCTTCTTGAAGCTCTTTTTCAGATGCCAGACTCGAGAAAATTTTTAAGACAACTCTTGACCAACAAACGCAGAATAGATGAAGAACACCATGTGGAACTAAACGCAACATGCTCAGCAATATTACAAAACAAACTACCACAGAAACTAAAAGATCCAGGGATTTTACAATTCCATGTTTAATTGGTAGCCTACAAATTAACAATGCGTTAGCTGATCTAGGGGCAAGCATAAATGTCATGCCTTACTCACTGTTTAAACGACTAGGTCTTGGGAAGCCCAAACAAACTAGGATGAGTATTCAATTAGCTGATAAAACTGTTAGAATTCCTAGGGGCACTATCGAAGATATTCTTCTAAAAATCGATAAATTTGTTTTCCTAGTAGGCTTTGTTGTCTTAGACATGGATGAGGATAATTCAATCCCTTTAATTTTAGGAAGACCTTCTCTAGCAACTGCCAGAACTAAAATTGATGTTGCTACAGGAGAACTCATACTTCGTGTAAGAGATGAATCAATTAATCTTCAAGCTCTCGACTCGGCCAGGACAACAGTCGATAAAGGTAAGAAAGCCATTTCAGTTAATAACCATAATATTCAATCTTCATCACAGGAAATAGCACAAAGCCTAAGCCCTGAGCCAGCTCATATAGACAATTTAGAGAATCAGAAGACAGAAATCAAAAGAGAGCTAGATTCACACGAAGAAAAACCCGATGAACCACAAGAAGAGCTCATGGGGACATCAAATCACTTCAAAATAGGAGATCAAGTATTGTTAGACAAAATTGATCCCCAAATCACTATCACAGACCTAAAAGCAAAGAGAGAGATCCTTCTCAAAGTACATGATATCTTCCCAAATGGCATAGTCAAGGTAAGCAATCCAATGTTCGGCATTTCCCAAGAATATGCTTCTCGACTTCAACATTATCAAGAAAATGAAACTGTAAGCATGAGGGAAGATATTCAAACCTTTAAACCTCCCTAAAATTTTCAAACAATGAGGAAGTCCAGCTAAAGACTATGAACAAGCGCTTCTTGGGAGGCAACCTGAGCACTAACCTTATTCTTTTTTCCTTTGTTTTTATTTATCTTTTCCTTTTTTCTCTTTTTCCTTTTTAAACTAACCAAAAATGTAGGTTTTCCAGGCCACACGGCCGTGTTCGTGACCGTGTGGACCACCTAAACCACCACACTGACAGGACACAGGCCGTGTAGTCAGCCCAACCACCCTCCCCAACGTCACAGATCCAATAAACCCTCCCGACGGGCACCGACAGAAAGGGCACGCCCGTGCCCACAACCGTGTGAAATTACTAAAGCTATTGACTTGCACACCACGGCCAAAACACGCCCGGGCTACATAACCGTGTGAAATTACAGAGGTTACTGACTTATATAACACGGGGGAGACACGCTCGTGCATAATGACTGTGCCAAAAAGAAAGAATTTACAAGCACGGGCATGGGAGGACCAAGCACGGCCAAATGGGGGACAACACCCCCTATAACATGGCCATGTGAGGTGGCCGTGTAATTCGACACACCCTGTGACCACGGACGTAGGGAGCAAAAAATCTGAAATTCTATTTAAACCCCTCACTTCTTCTCCCTCCCTCCATCTATTTTTTCCTCTCCTTTTCACTCTTTTCAGTCTCAAATCCTTCAAGACACTAGATCATTGAGCAAATCAACACCAAGCCGAAGAAGCGGAAGAAGCTACGCATACACTCCTTAACAAAGAACGATCAACATGAGTTCATGCCGGCAGCTTCGTCTCAACACCAAGCCAAGGGCCTTTGAGACCAATTAATTTTTATTTTCGTCTTCTCTCTTGCTTCAATTTCCTGCTCTTCTCCTTTATTTTCCTTATCTAAGCTTCTCTACTGCTATTTTCATTTAATTTCTTAATGTCAGGTTCGCCAGGCTGCTAGGAAATCACACCGACCACCACAACACCCTCACCACCGCCACCACATCCCCAATCTTAACATTGATTCCCACCTTGCGAACCATCCCTTAATAAGGACTTCATAGTCCATTAGGATTTTCTTTTCTTTTCAGTTTTCTTCTTAGTCTCCTTCACTTTAGCTTGCTTTTCTTTAATTTTGTATTTAGTTTATTTTTATTATGTCTTAATAACCCCTGGCTAATCCTTCACGAGTTCCCCAATTTCTTCATCTAGCGTAGAGCTTAGGAACCAACACCACCACCATACCGACACCTTCGCCGTATTTGCCACATCCTTCACCATAACCTCCACGACCCCTGCCCTCCTCCAAGGAAACAGTTCACACCTCAGGGAGTATCCTATACCCTCCTGTTTGATTTTGAATATAAATGCATCATCTATCTTTGTACATTGAGGACAATGTACATCTTAAGTGTGGGGGGTAAAAAGACCTAACCATTTTCATTATTCTCAAATCCCTGAGGGTAAAAGTGGAATAAAAGAACCTAACTTTTTTCATTATTCTCAAATCCCTGATTTAGTCTTGTTTTTGTGCAAAATTGTCATATTACTAATTAGAATGAAATTTCTGATGATTTGTGATGACTATTAACATGTTTTAGAATAAGTCATAGTTAATTGTACATTGATGTTTAATTTAAAAGAATACTAGAGAATCAAGCATGATAAGTCTGTTTTTCAAAAATTAAATTATTTTTTTTGCTAGGTTGTTGACCTAAATTTAAATACTACCTTGAAATTTAAAATTCATAAGGATGATGTCAAAACATCCATAATTTTGGTGAGTATTTGAACCTTATAGAGCATAAATTCTTTTTCATGCTCATTTTTTGATTTTGAGTGTGTCAACTATGAACTGTTATTCTAGAACTTGCCTTGATTATACATGTCGAGACCACAGTTATGATTTGATATACCGAGATGATAAAGGCACTTAGGTTTTAACACACTTACTCCACTTAAAAGCCTACATTCATAATTAACCCCTAGTGAACCCCGTTGAACGTAACAACCCTATTTATTAACTCACCTACTAATTGTAACCAAAAACCCTTTGTATTTGTTATCACAAATTTTTTTAATTACCCTTTTTGCCGAAATTTGATTTTGAACAAGTTTCCTAACTATGTTCTATATTTGAGTTGTAAAAATTCTTTCTTATTATTATGTTAGTTTGTTCTTAAAAAAACGAAGTATATTCATTATTAGTTCTATGATTAAATGAGCTTGCATGTTCAAATTCCAATTCTCAAGGAAAAAAAAAAGCTCTTATTATTAGTTTTTAATTAATGTAAGATTAAGTTCATTTTTTTCTAGTTAGGAAATTTATCAAGACAATCTCGATTCTAACCTTCTAATTCAGCCTTCATCAACACCTTTAACCCTAGCCCCGTTACAACCCTGTCAAAGACCTTTTGATCTGTTTATTTTCTTATATTACAGTGTGGAGATTTGATTTTCAGGCAAGCCTATGGGATTCACTTTTCATGTTCGACTTATGAGTGTTTAATGTTGACCCTTAAACACTTTTTGAGTGATTGGAGTGAATCTATTGTGAGGATGTTAATCCTTGTCGGTTCTGAATTGAAAAGGTAGTTATTTAAAAGAGGGGAGACACCTATGTTTTCAAGGTACAAAAATTATGACTTATCTCATTTGAATCTTTAGGAAGCTTAGAATCAAACTATCCATGTATGAATTTTCTTTGAATTAGGATAAGATATTTTTGATAAGAATTATAGATCATGGAAAGTTCGTTTTAATTGTAAGTTGAGAATTTTGCTTGAGGACAAGCAAAAGCTTAAGTGTGGGGGTATTTGATAAACCGTAAAAGTAACATATTTTAGAACCACATTTAATATGCTTTTGGATGATTTATCCCTTGTTTTATATAAAAAGGTGCTTTTAATCCTTTCTTTTCATGTCTTATACCCAGGAAAGCACCCGAGGATGAGAAGAACACAAAACGGGCCTAAAACGGAGTAAATGGGCCTTAACACG
Organism: Gossypium australe; assembly: GCA_005393395.2. Taxonomy (NCBI): domain Eukaryota; kingdom Viridiplantae; phylum Streptophyta; class Magnoliopsida; order Malvales; family Malvaceae; genus Gossypium; species Gossypium australe. Next base: position 35,535,681 of record CM016619.1, read on the forward strand.
AAATCGACACGGCCTAGCCCAAAGCACACATGACCGTGTCTCGACGAACACCTAGAGCACGGCCTCAACTCCATCACACACGACCGTGCCTCAAGAGAAATCCGAACACGGTCAGGTCTCGATTCGCACGGGCATGTGACATGGCCGTGGCTCTGACGCTGAAAAGAGCAATTTTAGTCGGAAAAGGATACTTAGGGAGAAAGAATCGCGTTCCAAGAGCCTATAAATAAGCCCCAAGTATCACCTGTTTGAGAGGGCGATAGCGAGGCCAAGGAGCCAAGCCGAGAAGTTTAGAGTTAGGGAATAACGCGAGGATAGCCAGTTGATCCATCTCAAGAAGCCGGAGTTATACTCAAGACGGCAGAATTCTCCTTCGATTCCTTCAGGGGGTTTTAGGATTTTTCCTATGTTTTGTTTTATCTTTTCCCTTGCGATGTATTGTTTATTCATTATGAACTAAACCCCTCAGATACCTGAAGGGAATGAAACCTAGATGGATTTTATTATTTGATTTTTAAGTTATATGATAAATTACTTAGTTTGTTCTTAATTATGTTGCTTAATACAAATCTAATGTGCTTAGGTGGAGGAGGAATAGACCCTGCCTAAGAGAAGATCTAACATAATTAAGCGGAGTTGATCGAACGCCTAGAGATAGGGTTACTAGATTTTGTCGGATTAGGGTGAAACCTAATATGGGAGTCCATTGATCGATTTACTGCTGTCCTAGGGGTTATTATAAGTGAACGAGAGTTCCACTAATTAACCTAGGGTTAGACGTTATTCGCTTCGAGAGAGGGTTTAATATAGGTTAGGGAGTCTCACGGATCAAGCTAAGTAAAAGAAATCATATAATTAAAAGGTTAGATAATAAGAGAAGTCTAGGTGGATTCTTCCCGAGGGTATCATCTAAATCAACTGAGTTTTTCCTCAAGGTTATTTCCAATTCGTCTTCTTGTCTTTGTGTCCTTAGTTTAGCTGTCGCCTATTTAGTTAAAAAGTAATCTTCACTCTAACTTTAAGGCTAAATAATAAAAAGAAAATGAGTATTAATACTTTTAGGTCCTTTGGGTTCGATAACCGGTCTTGCCTAAGCTATACTACTGTTCGATAGGTACACTTGCCTTAAAATCGTTGTCAGAGTTAGTCTCCAGGTTTGATCATTCTTTTATAAATATTTAAAGCTCTAATTTTACAGCGATCACATGGCTACGTGAATACCATGTCCTAGGAACTCCAAACATAGAATGAAAAGGTAATGTAACATCCCTTATCCGTATTCGGCGCCGGAATAGGGTATGAGGCATTACCGGACTTATTCAAAAGCAAACATTTAAAACTGAGACATGAATTTCCACTCAAATTTAAAACTTTTCAAAAACATTCGTATTGTCCCTAAAACGAGCCTACGAGGACCAAAACATGAATCGAAAGTAGTTCGAAACTAAACCGAGAACTTTGGAAACTTTTGGAGAACTTATAAAACTTTTCATGAAAAAGGGGTCATATGCCCGTGTGGGTTTGGACACAACTGTGTGACCTTAAGACATGCCCATGCTTCTGGCCGTGTTCAATTTAGGGAGAATTCTGTTTATGACATCATCATCAAATTGAGGTCACACAGCCAAGTCATACACCCGTGTGCTTAGGCCGTGTGATCGATTAAATTTTTATAATTTTTCATAAATTAGGTGCAGACTTCACACGGCCAGGGAACATGCCCGTGTTCGAGGCCGTGCCGTCCACACGGCTGAGACACACGCCCGTGTCTTTGCCTGTGTGCTCATTAATGAGCATTCTGTTTTGCAACAATTAAGGTACAGGGGACACATGGTCGAAACACATGCCCATGGGGCAGACCGTGTGTCTACCCGTGTGGAAAAATATAAGGCTATTTACCAAGCCTTCTTCCCACCCTTCCATGCACCAACCAACACAACAAAACATAGCACCAATCCAAGCATATACTTTCAATCCATTCAGCCATACATAAGACATCCACATATCATTTACATGCTATCATTTATCACATACAAACATCACCTACTTAGCATCTCAAATCATGCAATTTGTCACATTCATGAGACCATCATTATATGTATATATATTTAACCAATATTAGCCAATATCAAATGGCCATTTACAAAATGAATTATCAACTATTGAAGCCATCACTTATGGCCAAATCAATTATGACACATAACAAAAATACTAAGTCCCTATACATGCCATAACTCAAAAAAATGTAATCATAATTACCCAAAATGATAATTTGATAGTGTGAATGGATCTCCGACTGTCTTCGATCCCTGAGCTAGCTTGGTGACACTATAAGACAAGAGAAAAAGAAAGGGAGCAAGCTTTAAAGCTTAGTAAGTTCCTATGCAAATAATAAGCATCATACACACTTTAACATGTATTTAACATAAAGTAAATTAACATAAATGTCATTGTGAATTCATAATCAAGCTTAGCATAGATGTTATTAAAATCTTAACATCATAAGTTACTCAATCGAACCAATCCGAGGTTTCATCACATATCGAGCTCATTAAGCATGAGTTTATGTACATACCTGTACCAACTTGAAGCTTACCATAATATTTCACATCATACCATAGTCCTTCACAACTTAAACTCTGTCGTCAAGTTTCCCGTTGAACCACATAGTACTATACCAATGCCGTATCCCAGATATGGCCTTACATGGGATTTCACATTGATGCCAATAGCCCAGCTATGGTCGTACACGAAATCTCATATCGATGCCATATCCCAGATATGGTCTTACAGGTAATCTCAACTAACCCTAATGTCATGACATTTGTATCCTACCTATTCCTAAGGTTCAACGGGATTTCTCGTTTGTGAAACTTTTTTGATTTCATTCAACAGTAAAACAAAATTCATATAATGATAAAGTAATTAAAGCATAATTAACAATGCATTAGTTACATACGAACTTACCTCTGTACAAAAATAGTAGGAATGGGACCTAATCGTCAAATACTTTATTTTTCCCCCGATCTAGGTCTGAACCTCATTTCTCTTGATATATAATAGCAAATTTAACTCATTTATTATTCAAATTATTCAATTTAGTCCAAAAATCAAATTATGGCAAAATTACATTTTTTGCCTCTAAACTTTGACAAATTTACATTTTTACCCTTAGGCTCTTAAAATGAAACGTGTGCAATTTCTTTAATATACAAGCCTAGCTGAACAATTTTTATAACTATAACAACCCACAATTTCCATTAAAGCACACTATTACTACATATTTTATAACTTTTACAAATAGGTCTTTTTAAGAAATTTCATCAAAAATCACCTAGTAAAAGTTGTTTATCTAACACCAAACCTTTATTTTCTACCATTTAACATCAAAACACATACATGTCATACATGGGTAAAATTTCAAACATGAACCCTACTCCAAAATAATGATAAAAATAGAAAGATCAGGTGAATACAGCTTCAAAAACGTAAAGAGCATTAAAAACGGGGCTAGGATGCACTTATAATCAAGCTTGGAAGTTGAGAAAACCCTAGCTATGGTGTTCTTCTAATTTTCAGCACTTGAGGGAGAAGATGGACAAGATTTTAGCTTGATTTTCCCTTTTTATTTTTTATTTACCAAATGACCAAAATGCCCTTCACTTAAAACTTTGAAATTTTATCTCACCATGTCCATTTTTGTCCACTATCTTAAAAATGATCTAAATACCATCTATGGACCTTCTATTTAAAATTTCATAGCAATTAGACATCTCTAGCATGTAGAACTCAACTTTTGCACTTTTTACAATTTAGTCCTTTTGACTAAATTGAGTGCCCAAACGTCAAATTTTTCGAACGAAATTTTCATAAAATCATTTTGTGAAACTGTAGACCATAAAAATATAATAAAAATGAACTTTGATGTGTTGGATTTGTGCTCCTGTAACCACTGTTCTGACTAGGCCCAAAATCGGGCTGTTACAACTCTCCCCCCTTAGGGATTTTTGTCCTCAAAAATCTTACCAGAGAATAGGTTCGGGTACTGCCCCATGTAGCCTCTTCAACTCCATGTCGTTTCCATAAAACTTTCACCAGGGCTATACTTTTATTTCTTAACTGTTGTTCTTCACCGTACGTCATATCCGATCGAATCTCAATCTACGTCGAAGAAATCACATATGAAGGATTAGAACGATATCGTCGCAACATTGACACATGAAACACATTATGAATTCTTTCCAACTCTATTGGTAACATTAACCGATATGCCACTGGCCTTATTCTTTCAATAATCTCATACGGCCCAATAAAACATAGACTTAACTTGCCTTTACGGCCAAATCTAAGAATCTTCTTCCACGAAGATACTTTCAAAAATACTTTATCCCCAACTTGAAACTCAATCTCTTTTCTTTTCAAATCCGCGCATGACTTTTGTCGATCTGAAGCTACTTTTAATCAATCACGAATTACCTTTACTTTCTCTTCGGTTTCCTTAACAAAATCAACCCCGTGAATCTATTTCTCGTTAAGCTCAGTCCAATACAAAGATGTTCGGCATTTGCGGCCATACAATACCTCATAAGGTGCCATTTTTATACTCGACTGATGGGCATTTGCGGCCGTACAATACATCTAGTTAAAGTTTTTTTATTTGGGTAATTTTTGATGTAATAAGGCCTCCGGAACTTAGATTTTGGGTTTTGACTTTAATGCTATTATTATATATCTTATGGATTGCCAAATATGGAGTTCTCTAAAACAAAGTATAAACATAAACAAACGTTTTCAAAATATTAACAAATGGATCATAAGAATAAATAATTAAACTTGGGATTTTCTTAGAACTACAAATATTATTTTTTAAAAGGTCATGTTTCTTCAAGCCCAGTAGTTTCGGTTTTCGTATCACCAAAATAACCTTCTGGAATTATCAGTATTTATAATGTTTTGCAGGCGTCATTAATGCAATCATGTCCTTTTAAACTGAACCCAAAACTCGAAATTCTTTTTTTTAAACGATCACAAGTTTCTTTAAACAACCATTCGCTGTGACATACCAGATCCAGTCTTAATGTTTAGGCCAGGTTTGGGGTGTTACAATTTGGTATCAGAGCCAGGTTGCAAACACTCGGGCTGTGAAATGGGTCCAATAGTATTTTATAAAATCAAAAAGAATTGGAAAACATTTTTTTCGAGCGAAATATGGTATCCGAGTCCTTCGGCACCCGATCCACCCTGGTAAGTGATTCTAACTGTTTGGTGATATATGCCTGAAATGATTGATAGCATAAATGAGTATGTTTGTTAGCTTTAGGATATCCAAACTTTAGAGACTGAAACTGTTTGATATGTCTTACGAAAACCACTCTCTAAAGATAACTCTCATAAAACTGCTCAGTATTAAACAGTGAAAAATACTAACTCATAAAACTTCTAATCAGATTAAAATGTGCCAGTAGTCATGAGTACTAGGGAACGTGGGCGTAATGTGCGTGGACGTGGTAGGGGCAGGATTACCGTGTCGGAACCGGTAGGGTTTGGTCATGTGTCAGGAAATGAGATATTGCCAGCTGCGGAAGCAGAGTTTCAGGATCAAACGGGTGGAGACGATGCGGTGTCTTAGGCGATGTTACTGGTTTTGGAAAGAGTTGCTGGGGCAGGCTTGGGTACGGGAGCTCGGAAATTTGTGTCGAAACGACTTCAATCTAATGGAGCGGAAATGTTTAGGGGAGTTTTTGGCGTAGCCCCTAATGCAGCTGAGTATTAGCTAGAAGCCATTGAGCGTATAATGGATGACCTCGATTTCACGGAGGAAGAAAAGTTGAAGGGAGTCGTGTCTCTTCTGCGGGACGAGGCGTACGAGTGGTGGCTTATGGTCAGGGATGGTACCGTGGTTGACCGCATTACCTGGGATTTCTTCAAGCTATCATTTCAGAGTAAGTACATTGGGTCAAGTTATGTAGATGCGCAGCGGAGGGCATTCTTGAATTTGGTTCAAGGGAACAAGTCGGTGGCTGAGTATGAGGCGGAATTCTTACGCCTTAGCCGATATGCCCAAGGAATGGTGGCTACGAACCATGAGCGTTTTGTCTGGTTTGAAGATGGTCTGAGGAATGATTTGCGGGTATTAATAGCTCCACAACGGGAAAGGGAATTCACTATTTTAGTGGAAAAGGCTAAAATAGCCGAGGAAGTGAAACAGTCAGAAAGGCAGGATCGAGATAAGGATAGAGGTGGTAATAAAAGGAATTTCGGATCGTTAGGGTCAGCTGGGCATTTTCAAAAGAGACTTAGGACGGATGGGCGAAGTCGGGTTATGAGACCCGTTGCTGATAGACAGCCTCAGAGGTGTGCTCGGTGTGGTAAATACCATTTTGGAGAGTGTTGGTCAAGTAACAGAAGATGTTACAGGTATGGATTGACTGATCATCAGATTAGAGACTGTCCACAGGAGCGAGACGGTGCGAGGCCAGGGAATCAGGGTTATACTCAGCAGGGTAGAGGAGGTCAGCAACCACAGAGAGGTCGTGGTCGTGGAGCGCCAGGCAGATGTGTAGGAAACATGGATGCGAGACAGCCGGGGTTGGTTTATGCAGCCAGACGCAGAGAGGAGGGTGATGCATCAGACGTCATAACGAGTAAGTTCTTAATTTTTGGATTGCCTTTTTCTGCATTGATTGACATTGGGTCGACGCATTCATATGTTGCTAGTATAGTAGCTGGAACTTTAAGTATAGACTCTGAGATTGCTTCTAGGGAGATGACAGCAGTTAGCCCATTAGGACAATCAGTAGTGGTGAACAGACTTTATAGGAATGTACCTCTAGAAGTTCAAGGGGTGATTTTTCTGGCTGATTTGATGGAGCTTCCGTTCGGGGAGTTTGATCTAATCCTAGGGATGGACTGGTTGGTGAAGTATCGAACAAACTTGGACTTTGCTGCTAAAGAACGAGTAGGTGGTGGTAATAGGAGAAATGAAGAACTATCTGTCCAACGTGGTGTCCACCTTGAAGGCAGAAAGAATGATGAGGAAAGGATGCTAGGCATTCATAGCCTTGGTTTGTGCTTTGGAGGGTAAGGAATCATCTGTGGAAGATGTAAGGACAGTGAAGGAGTTTTCCGATGTTTTTCCAGAAGAGCTTCCAAGATTACCCCCAGATCGCGAGGTGGAATTCGAGATTGATCTTCTTCCGAGAACCGCGCCTATGTCTATCGCACCTTATAGAATGGCGCCGAAGGAGCTAGGAGAACTGAAAACTCAGATTCAGGGACTTTTAGATCGAGGTTTTATCCGACCGAGTGTGTCACCGTGGGGAGCGCCGGTGCTATTTGTCAAGAAGAAGGATGGATTTATGTGCATTGATTACCATCAGTTGAACAAATTGACGATCAAGAATAAATACCCGTTGCGACTTGTTCGACCAGTTGAAGGGGGCTTCAGTCTTTTCCAAGATAGATTTGAGGTCAGGGTATCATCAACTCAAGGTTAAGGAAGCGGATATCCATAAGACGGCGTTTCGTACACGCTATGGGCATTACGAATTTCTGGTGATGCCGTTTGGGTTAACCAATACACCAGCAGCGTTCATAGATATGATGAACCGGGTTTTCCAACCCTATCTGGACCAATTTGTTGTAGTGTTTATAGACGATATTCTGGTTTATTCAAGGTCAGAGGAGGAGCACGATTCACATCTTCGAGTGGTATTGCAAATCTTAAGGGAGAAGCAATTGTTCGCCAAATTCAGTCAGTGCGAATTTTGGCTGAGCGAAGTTACTTTTCTGGGCCATGTTGTGTCGGTAAAGGGAATTAGAGTTTACCCTCGAAAAATTGAAGTTGTGCTGGAGTGGAAGCCACCTAAGACTGTGGCAGAGATCAGAAGTTTTCTGGGACTGGCTGGGTACTATAGAAGGTTTGTTGAAGGGTTTTCTTTGATTGCAGCACTGTTAACCAAGCTTCTACGAAAGGGGGTTCTGTTTGTTTGGTCTGATAAGCAACAGGAGAGTTTTGAAAGGCTAAAGAGAATTTTGACAGAGACTCTGGTGTTAATACAGCCTGAGGCTGGGAAAAAGTATGCGGTTTATTATGATGCGTCGCACACGGGCTTGGGATGTGTATTGATGCAGGATGGGAAAGTGGTAGCGCATGCGTCTCAGCAGTTGAGACCGCATGAAGCTAATTACCCCACGCATGATTTTGAGTTAGTGGCGGTGGTGTTTGCTCTGAAGAGTTGAGGCATTATCTGTATGGGGAGAAATCTGTTATCTATACAGATCACAAGAGTTTAAAATACCTTCTCACCCAGAAGGAATTGAATTTGAGGCAGCAACAGTGGATCGAGCTATTGAAGGATTACGATTGTTCGAATGAGTATCATTCTGGTAAAGCTATCGTGGTGGCAGATGCATTAAGTCGTAGGGTAATCTTTGATCTGAGAGCAATGTTTTCTCACCTTAGTTTGTACGATGATGGGAGTATATTAGCTGAATTACAAGTGAAACCTTCTTGGGTCAGTCAGATTAAAGAGAAGTAGTGGGCCGATGAGTTGCTAAAGTCAAAATTTCAGTTGGGATCAGGCGATAAGATCACGGAATTCAGTGTGAATAATGATGGGGTTGTGTGTTTTCGAGGGAAGGTTTTCATGCCAAGGGATCCTGAGATAAGGGGTAAGATTTTACAGGAAGCATATAGCAGCCCATACGGTATGCATCCTAGAGGAAGTAAGATATATTGGGATTTGCGAGAACAGTTTTGGTGGCCGGGGTTGAAGCGAGAGGTAACCGAATTTGTGAGTAAGTGTTTGATGTGTCAGCAGGTAAAAGCAGAACATCAGTTGCCCTCGGGGTTGTTGTAGCCTATTAAGATTCCGCAGTGGATGTGGGAAAGGATTACGATGGATTTTGTTAGTGGGCTACCCCTTACGCCTACTAAGAAGGATTCAGTTTGGGTAATAGTGGATCGTTTGACGAAGTCCGCTCATTTCATACTGGTTTGGGCCGACTACTCTCTTTACAAATTAGCTAGATTGTATATAGCGGAGATCATGAGGTTGCACGGGGTACCAGTGTCTATCATTTTGGACAGGGACCCTAGGTTCACGTCAAGGTTTTGGAATGCATTGCATCAAGCTTTGGGGACAAAGTTAGATTTCAGTACAGCGTTCCATCCGCAGTCGGATGGGCAGTCAGAGAGGGTAATTCAGATCCTAGAAGATATGTTGAGGGGTTGTGTCCTAGACTTCAGAGGTAGTTGGGAAGAATTCCTACCGTTGGTGGAGTTCGAGTACAACAATAGCTACCAAGCGAGTATCCAGATGGCACCTTATGAGGCGTTATATGGTCGGAAGTATCGTACCCCTACGTGTTGGACAGAGTTGGGCGAGCATCAGTTGTTGGGTCCAGAATTGGTCTCAGAAACAGAAGATAAAGTTAAGTTAATTCGGACTCGTTTAAAGGAAGCATCGGATAGGCAGAAATCCTATGCTGATCTTAAGCTCAAGGATATAGAATTTGAAGTGGGTGACCGGGTCTTCTTAAAGGTTTCACCGTGGAAGAAGGTGTTAAGGATTGGACGGAAGGGTAAGTTAAGCCCCAGGTTCATCGGGCCTTATCGAATGCTGAAGCATGTGGGACCAGTAGCCTATCAGCTCGAGCTACCTGCAGAGTTAAGTCAAATCCACAATGTATTTCATGTTTCTATGTTAAGGCGCTACCGTTCGGATCCATCTCATGTTGTGCCAGTAGAAGAGATTGAAGTAAGGCCTGATCTATCTTTCGAGGAGGAACCAGTTCGGATTTTGGATCGTGTTGTCAAAGTGTTGCGTAGAAAGACAATCCCGTTGGTTAAGGTTCTGTGGCGTAATCATGGTTCCGAGGATTCTACGTGGGAACCCGAGGAGTTGATACGACAGCAATACCCTCATCTCTTTTGACCAAGTAATTTCGAGGCTGAAATTATTTTAAGGGGGTAGAACTGTAACATCCTGAATTGGGGCCTTTGCATTTTCTGTGTTGTGTGTGAATGTTATGTTTATCATGCTAGTTTAGGGTATTTTAGGGTCCAAGAATGACTTAGGGAAAAGTCGGAGTCTTGGTTGGAATTTTCTTTTTAAGCACTTTAGGGGAGGAGCTTGTTGAAGTGGGACTTAAGGGATTATGTTGGTGTGTGGTTGACACAAGTAAGGTGTTGGCAAGGTGGTAGGGTGACGCCACATAAGGGTTGGAAGGTGACGCCACAAGAGTAGGAAAGGGAGCAAGTTCAAGTCGCGAGGAGCTTATTTTGGGGTCCTTTTTGGCGTCAGGGAGAGCAGAGGCAGAGGTTGACTGGGACACTTCAGGATAGAGGGTGGACTGAGTCAAATAGTTTGAATGGATGGCAAGGAGGAAAAAGTGGAGTTTGAAATATTTAAAATATTTCAAATGAGTGATCAGGAGAAATTTATGGAGAAAAAGAAGGGATGGACATCTGAGCATTGTGTTGGCCGAATTTCAAACACTAAAGAGAGGGGGGAATCGGTTTTAGGGTGGCTAAGGTGTACCGAAATTCTGTGTAGTCAGTATAGATTTTAGTTCTCAAAGTGTGCATTTTCGGCTTTTTGTTAGTGAGTGTCGAAATTCTGTGTAGTCAGGTGAGTATCTTTTTGTTCATTTTCGACATTTAGGGTCTTCATCCATTCTCTTTTTCTTCTTTTCCAAGTGTGAGCCGAAACCCTCTTAAGCATTCCTTCTCTTTACATTTTTCTGCCATAGCCGAATCTACCCCAAGTCTTGCCGAAATCATTCTTCTTCTTTACCAGTTCTATTACTTCTTTTCATTCCCTTTTACTCTTTTTCTCTCAATCATCTATTTCTCAAAAGTCGAAACCCTTAACTCCATTTTCATCTCCATATCTATGCCATGGCCGAATGTCCTATGATCTTCATTCTCTTCTCCATTCTTTCCCTATAAGCCGAATCCCCGTAGATTTCTTTGCACCATCTTTTCTTTTGATCTTCTCAAAAGCCGAAACTCTTACATCTCACCTATAGTCCTCTTTGTTTAATTTGCGACTCTTTCATCTTCTTCCTTAACCTTTACCAAAATTCTTCTTTTAGGGTGCTAGGTGCCGAAATCTATTAGGATTAGCCGAATCTTCTGTATTAAGGTAAGTGACGATTTCTCCTATATTTTACCTATCTCTTTCGGTTTTTGGAAGCCAAAGCGGAAAGGCTAATTGGCTTGGTAAGGTTATCTTTTGATTAGTGTTTGACCGTTCTTGTGTTCTCTTTTTGGGGCGACACGTCGGGAATGGAAGTAGATCGAATCGTCTAGATCCCTAAGCCGGAAATCGTTAGTTTATGAACTCTATCTCTTTTGGGATTTCAAGGTAAGGGTGTTCTCTTTAGACTTATTAGACTCGTTATCGAATTATTACCTTAACCCTATGTTATGGTTTAACAACCATATGTCGTGATGGTAGCGACTGACAAGGTCTTTTGATGGAATCAAGTACCGATCAAACGAAGGAGGGGATTGGACCTGTGAACCCAATCCCTAAGTTTAAGAAGCGAGCGGTGTCAGCAGTCCAAGATTGGCCACCGAGTTGTGGGTCGGGTTCAGAACAGAGTAGCAGACAGATAACAGTGGTTTCCATTAGTGATAGTGTCGACATAGAAAGCGTCGTATTGCGTTTTATCAAGTGTGTAAACCCTAACACACTTTATTTAATTGTAATACTAATTGTATGGGCTGAAAAGGCAGAAAAGGCTGTGGAAACAGTCGAAATACCATTGTGGTAAAGGCAGGAAGTGCCAGGTACGCATCTGTAGTTATCTTATATGAGATGGTTGTATGTAGTGATATGTATTGCCTTGTTTTTAGCATGATAAATTTGTTTCAATATAAATGTTGTGCATGGGATATGGGAATGTTGATGAAGGGGAAGTGATAAGGTCACGTAGTGATCGGTGACGCTGCCACATCTGTTATGAGGTCACATAGTGATCGGTGGCTATGCCACAGTTGATTTTAAGGTCACGCAGTGATCGGTGGCTATGCCACAATTGATGTTAAGGTCACATAGTGATCGGTGGCTCTGCCACATTTTCTGACAGTATGACTGTCAAGACGGCGTGTAGCAGATGGAGGGTTGATTGTAGAAATCCCCACGGTGTGATGGTTGGTACGGGATGGCGTGTAGAGGATGGAAAAACTAGGTTGGGCTGGGTTTAATGCATTCACGAATTTGTATGATATCATGTATAAGTTTAATACGCGATTGTGGGCCGTGGGCCGGTTTGGGTGTGTTTAATGGTTTTACACACTGAGTCTCTGTGACTCACCCCTTTCCCCTAAACTTTTTAGGTAATCAGTAGACCGTGGATGTGGGAGCCGAGGTGGACTCGTGGAGTTCATAAAAGACGTTATATTTTACAAACTTTCACTAGTTAAAGTTTTTTTTTATTTGGGTAATTTTTGATGTAATAAGGCCTCCGTAGCTTAGATTTTGGGTTTTAACTTTAATGCTGCTATTATATATCTTATGGATTGCCAAATATAGAGTTTTCTAAAACAAAGTATAAACGTAAACAAACGTTTTCAAAATATTAACAAACGGATCATAAGAATAAATAATTAAACTTGGGATTTTCTTAGAACTACAAATATTATTTTTTTTAAAGGTCACGTTTCTTCAAGCCCACTAGTTTTGGTTTTCGTATCACCAAAATAACCTTCCAGAATTATCAGTATTTATAACGTTTTGCAGGCGTCATTAATGCAATCATGTCTTTTTAAACTGAACCCAGAACTCGAAATTGTTTTTAAACGATCACAAGTTTCTTTAAACAACCATTCATGTGACATACCAGATCCGATCGTAACATTTAGGCCGGGTTTAGGGTGTTACAGATCGAGTTAATGCGATTCTAGGGGTTTTAATTAGTAAGAGATTTCAATTAATCAAGACGTTATTCGCCTCGAGAAAGGGTTTAATATAACTTAGGGAATCTTAGGGATCAAGTCAAGTGAAGAAATAGTCTGGTTCAGTGGTAGATAACAAGTGAAGTTTAGGTGGATTCTTCCAAGGGTATTGTCTGAATCAACTGAGTTTTTCCAACAGTATTGCCCCAATTCATTCTTTTTGTCTTTGCATCTTTAGCTTAGTAGTTAGTTAAAATTAGATTAAATACTACTTCACTTATTTTTGGCTAGATAATAAAAAGAAAGTTTGTATTAGTACTTTTAGTTCCTTTGGGTTCGACAATTCGGTCTTGCCTAAGCTATACTACTGTTCGATAGGTGCACTTTCCTTAAATCGTTGTCAGAGTCAGTTTCCAGGTTCGATCATTCTCATTCATATAAATTTAAAACTCTGAAATCTAACGATCAGCCCAATTCTTCTAGGCCCAAATTCGGGGCGTTACAATACAACAAAATGAATATATATAAAGAAAAAAACAATATTCTCCATAAGAAGAGGTCAATTAATAGTAAGGAAAACAATAGCAATAAGTCAATGATCAATAATCAATGATGATGACAATCATAAAAGCTGCCAAAGTAGCAACATAGAAATATAAGATGACCTGAATATTTTAAAGGTTTTTACATTGTTAATGAAAATTCATTGATTCTGGATCGGTAAAACAGAGACTTTTGGATTTTGAATAAAATGTAGACATAACATATGGTAACTAAAACTGATGAACCATATAAAAAACAGAACTACCATGACAGCCACCAAAAGCGAACAAGATTACATTCATTAGATTTGTTAAGAAACCCCGTACTGATATTTTGATCAAGATTCCAATAAACAGTAGAGAATATTACTGCAAATAACAAATATAAAAACAGTAAGATGCCAACTATTAACCCCAACCAAAAGACAATATAGTTTAATACCAAAAGGCAACAAGATGGTTAACTTTTCCTAAATCACAAAACGCTAGAACCAGCACTCACTGTACAAATGAATAAAATACCTAAGCGTAGATCATTTGAAACAAATTATACAAGTATAAAATAGGGAAAATACCGAAATAAAAATGAAAGGGGTTTTAGGTTGAAGGCGAAATAAGATTATGCTAAGCATCAGAATTGGAAATAAAAAATGAAAAATAAAATTCAACTAGGAAAGAAGATTACCAGTCTTGCATTTGCAGTAGAACCTCTGACGCTCTCAGCCGAAGAGGAACGGGAAAATTTATGGGAAAGAGAGAGAAATTTGGCATAGAAATAATGAAAGAAGGAGGAATGGAGGAAGGAATGAAGGAAAAAAGGGAATCTGCATGAGAGAGCTTTAGGAAAATGTCTTACGGAAAATTAAACGGTAAGACAATTTCCCAAAATGTAAGGGATTTTACGTGTGTTTTGGAAATTATTTTCGAAATAGAAAATGTTTTCCATCAAACAAACACTGGAAAAATGGGAAAACAATTTTCGAAAACTATTTTCCAGCAAACAAACGCAGCCTGAGTTCCTAGGAAAGGTTGGAGGGGTCACAAATGGTCCCATTTGAGTTCCAATCTCCTTAGACAAAATTAATTCAATGTAGTAATTTAAAAAAAAATTATTAATCATGCCATTTATTCTAATGAAGGGAAAAATTGAAATTTAAAAATAATGGTAGAGAAAGTGAAGAGAACTCCTTCAATGTTATTGGAGATTATCACTAATCAAGGCAATGTCAAAAGGCATTTATGATACCAATCATACCCATCTAGAAAGAACAAATAATCTTGCCCAGCAATTATGTTCAACATTTGATCATGGAATAGCAAAATGAAACGGTCTTCCTGCTTTGCTCGACTTTTTGTCATCTATACAAATTTGCCTACCCGTGATTATCCTTACTAGAGTTAGCTCATTGTCCTTGATATCTTAAATCTTTGATACATGTCTCACCCACTAAATGTCATTGATGGGATACATGATCCTTGCTTTTATCCATTGAGATTCGAGTTTCCCAGGATCAAATATTCAAGATTGAATCGAACTTTTCTGTCCCTTGTTAGATTCTTTTTCAGTATTTGCAATAGTCCACTTGATACCTGTCTCGTGCCTTTTCAAAATAGTTAAGTCTAACTCGGGTCGCTCTTCTCTTGACAATTTGGGTTGCTTGTACTCATATGATGATAGCTTTGCTGATTTGAACTGAACTTTTGAACTGAATCCATTTGAGATAGCTTCCAACAAGGCCAAACATGTATCATCCTCATCTTGATGTGGAGAATCAAATGGAATAGATTCCAACAGATCATTTAAAGAATTGAATTCTAATTATGTAGGAACCAACAGATCTGTCTCGGAGACAGTAGAACAATCTTTAACCTCACCAGGAGATCTTAGGGCCTTTAGTAGATCACCTGTTCATCTTAAACACGCAAGATGAGTTCACCTTTTTGTAAAAAGATTATCATCCTGCCTATAACACCCCTAACCCATATCCATCGTCAGAGTAGGGTTGCGAGGTATTACTGTAACACCCCAAACCCGGCCCAAACATTACGACCGAATTTGGTATGTCACGGAGAAAAGTTATTTTTGTAAAATCCCTTTAAGCAGATTTAAAATTTTTTTTGAAAACATTTTTGGTAATGAAGAAAACAAAAACTGAGTGTTGATTAAAAATACATAAAGTCATGTTGTTACCGATTTCAGATGTACCCGCTGGTACAATAAAACATTTCGCGTTTGATTTTGAGAAAACATGTGTATCCATTTTCAAGTCATTAAGTTGTTAAACAAATTATCCAAAACAGATAAAATAACCAAAATATAATCCTAGGAGGCCTTATTACAATTTAAGCAAAATAAACCAACAATAAAATAAAAGTAGTTCATAAATCATTTAATCCAAATGTTCACTGCATGGCCACCTCGAGTTCTTCCGGCTCCTTTTCCGCGACCTACGAGTCACCTGAAAAATTAAAGGAGAAGGTGAGTCACCAAGACTCAATGTGTAACCCTTCCCCGGTTTAGTGCAACACATACACAAGTCATAACCAATTAACATGCACAAGTTTAATATGCACCCAACCTAGCCATCCAAACGCCTTTCTCTACCCCGTGTGGTACCAAACCACTGGTGGTGCCAAACAACTGGTGACTCAAACAACTGGCGTCAATCCCGTATCTCAAAGTGGGGCCAACCCACGGTGGTGCTAAGCCACAGGGACGAGACGCTATGAGGTGCCAAACCTCTGGAGGTACCAAACCTCTGGTGACTGTAGTCACAATGTGTTACCAAAACACTGGTGTCCGTCGACACGAATATCACTGCCCCCTCTGTTGGAACGCTGGTACCCCATGGCGCAGCAGAATAGAATTAGATCCGGCGATCCAAACCATGGATCCATGTGTGAGGAACGAATCGGGATGAAATAAAGGTTTTGATCTTACCAAAACTTCAATCTGAGTAGACAGCGATGCCTTGGCAACAAGAGTTTTGATCTACTGTCGAATCAAGCCTCAACCTTTTCCGATGTCGGCCTCTACGTAATCCACCCGGTTTGACTATGAACAGAAGAAATCTCCAAAACTGTTTTGGAGGCTTATTTGCTTGACGGCTGCTAGACCTAACAAGCAATCACTTAGGGTTTTCTTATTAAGTTTTGTCTACTTTTAATACCTTTTATAATGGGTGCCTTTCTCATTGGGCCTTTTATAATAGGTATCCTCTTAATTGGGCCTTTTATAATTGGTATCTCTTGAATGTATTACAAGATTAAATAAATACAATACTGAAAATTATAATTACATTAATTATATCTGAAAATTATAATTACATTAATTATATCTGAAAATTATAATTACATTATTATATCTGAAAATTATAATTACATTAATTATAATAAGGATTTCGGTAAACTATATTTATTAAATTTTATGAATCAAATTCATATATTAATAAAATTATGTTATCATTATGTGTACAACATCCTTGTACATATAATATGTTCAATATTTGATTGTCCAATTAAATTAATTCTTTAATTAATTTAATTTATGTGACAACCAAGCACAATACCAACTATATTTTATTCCGTTCATTTCAACCATAGGGTGTGACCCTGTAGGTTCTCGCAACGTTAGCAGTAATACTAGAACGATTCTATTGTCACAAACAATGAGTGGCATTGTAACACCCCAAACGCAGCCCAAACAATATGACCGAATTTGGTTTGCTACAGAGAAAACATTTTGAAAACCATTTTAAAACCGATTTTAAAAGTAGTCGAAATGCCTTTCAATTTGAATTTTCTTTGTTAAAAACCACACTTAAAAATATTTGTTGAGTCGAGTTGTTTAAAAATTTCAAATGTACTCGATGGTACTTTAAAAACATTTTGCGTTTAATTTGAGAAAACATGTGCAACCGTATTAACATCATCAAATAGTTTAAACCAAACATTCAAGCATGCAGCAATAATAAAATCATCCTGGGAGGCCTTATTACAATTAAGCAACATAAACCCAAAAGAAAAATAGATAAAATCCAAAATTCATTTATTAAAAGTCTCCACTGCATGGCCACCTCGAGTCCATCCGGCTCCTCACCCGCAATCTACGAGTCACCTGAAAAAATTAAAGGAGAAGGTGAGTCACCAAGACTCAATGTGTAACCCTTCCGCGATTTAGTGCAATAACATACACAAATCATAACCAATTAACATGCATAAGTTTAAAATGCACCCAACCTAACCATCCAAACGCCTTTCTCTACCCCGTGTGGTACCAAACCACTGGTGGTGCCAAACCACTAGTGACATGTAGTCACAGATGTGATGCCAAATCACTGGAGATACCAAATCTATGGTGTCCGAAGACACAAATCGAATGATGGGGCCAACCCATCGTGTGATACCAAATCACTAGCAGACGATCCCATATCTCAAAGTGGGGCCAACCCACGGTGGTATCAACCACAGAGACAAGTCGCTATGAGGTGCCAAACCTCTGGAGGTACCAAACCTCTGGTGACCGTAGTCACAATGTGTTACCAAAACACTGGTGTCCGTCGACATGAATATCACTGCCCCCTCCACTCATCAACCCATATCAACAATTATATACTTTTACTGAAATCATGCTAATAGGTTTATTTAACAAAATTCATAGATTTATCATTGCCATAAATCAAATATTGCACATACCAAATGTGTCATGCTTCCCAAAAGCATCAAATTATAATCTCAAAGCAATAAAGACTTACCCGAGTCCTTGTTAATACCATGATGGTATTACATCCATGTCTACACAAATCGATTAGGCATAATATAACACTTAGCATATTTAAAAAGGTTATAAGATGTGTATGCACACACCTGATACTAACGAGAGTCCTAAATCCCGAATAGACAAATCGGCCACACAAGTTTTCCTTGCCCCTATATTCAGCCAAAAATGGACATTAATGACATTGCCTATTCGGCCAAACCAAATAAATAGAAAGATTATCTCACGAACCCGAATCCTTACCTACTCACCTTGTACACGCTTTAAAACTTTGTTTCACCACCCTACAATCGGCCATTGACATTGCTCTCATCAATAATCTTTGGCTTAATCGAATACTAAATAAATAAAACCTATAGATCCTTACCACCTTACCAAAACCGATTGCTAGAGGAGAGAAGTTTGGATTGATCACTTATAAACCCGAAGTACCTAGATAGAATCGGTTTAAGAGAAGAAATAGTTAGCCATCACGAACGCCATATCTCGGTTCATCCATTCATCCAAGTCGACAAGGAATCAAAAGGGAAAAGAAATAACCATTCGGCTAACACACTTACCTACCCAAACCGATTGGAAAAACACTTGAAAAGAAATCACCTTTGCTTTGATATTCGGCCAAGGCTACCCAAAGTAGAAGAAAGGAATTTTGGCACACTAAGAATGTAGATTCGGCTAAGAAAGAAAAGAAATAATGGACAAAAAGGAATAGAAATTTCGGTTATGGTTGAAGACAATACTCAAGATTCGGTTTTGAGAGAATGAGAAGGAAAATAGAAGATGAGCAAAATGACTAAATGGTCAAAAGAGTTTAGGCTTATCAAAAGGTAAAATTCGGCCAAAAGAAAAGAGGTTGAGAGAGTGTTTTGCAAACTTTTGTACCAATTGCTAGAAATGACCAAAACAACTCCTAAACCTTACCAACAACTAGCATATTCGGCCACATCCCCCCCCTTAGCCACATTGCCGTCCAAATTCATGGTAAAAGGCCATGAATTTGTTTCCAAAACATTTTCCTTATTACAAGCCTTATGTCCCCTTAACTTTCCAAAAGTCCTTGATTCCATGCCATAAATTAACACTTTCCTTAATCCTATAGTCTACTAACCAAAAATAACAAGGTCAACCCTTACCATAATTATCCTTGGCCGACACTTGCCATACAAGTACAAAAATAAAAGTTCTCTAAATGCTAACTAAGGGATTCGAACCACTCCCCTCAAGCTAATATCCATGTGCCTTTACCACCTTGCCATGCACTCATCTTGTGTCACTTATTGATACTTAAATTAACTTAAGTGCTAAGCTCACATAATCCACTCCATTAAATAAACCATACTAAGAATTATCCTACTAAACCGAGCTTACTCAAGACCCTTAATTAAGTCTTATAACACCATGAATAATATCACAGCAATTCAAACACAAGAAAATAATTCAATCACAAATAACCCCTATTTTGGGATGTTACAGTTCTACCCCCCTTAAAAATAATTTCGACCTCGAAATTACCTGATCAGAAAAGATGGGGGTATTGCTGCCTCAACACATCCTCGGGTTCCCACGTCGCTTCCTCTGTTCCATGGTTTCGCCATAGCACTTTCACCAAGGGTACTGCTTTCTTACGCAAAACCTTGACATCATGATCTAAGATCTGAACTGGCTCCTCCTCGAAAGATAAGTCGGAGTTAACCTCAATCTCTGCCATTGGCACAACGTGCGATGGATCCGACCGATACCGTCTAAGCATCGACACATGGAAGACATCATGAATCTGACTCAACTCTGCCGGCAGTTCGAGCTGATAAGCTACCGGTCCTACTCGCTTCAACACAGTATACGGGCCGATGAACCTTGGGCTTAACTTCCCTTTTCGCCCAAAACGTAACACCTTTTTCCAAGGCAACACCTTCAGAAAGACTTTATCTCCTACCTCGTATTCCATTTCCTTGCGCTTGAGATCGGCATAAGACTTCTGCCTATCCGACGCTTCCTTGAGACGAGCCCGAATTACCTTAACTTTGTCCTCCGTTTCAGTCACCAATTCTGGACCCAAAACCTGACGTTCACCCAACTCCGTCCAACACGTAGGAGTACGGCACTTCCGTCTATACAGTGCTTCATATGGTGCCATTTGGATACTCGCTTGATAACTATTGTTATAAGCGAATTCCGCCAACGGTAGATACTCCTCCCAACTGCCACTGAAATCCAGAACGCATCCCCAACTGCCACTGAAATCCAGAACGCATCCTCTGAGCATATCTTCTAAGATCTGAATCACTCTCTCCGATTGTCCGTCGGACTGCGGGTGAAAAGCTGTGCTGAAATCCAATCTCGTTCCCAAGGCTTGATGCAAAGCTCTCCAAAACCTTGATGTAAACCTCGGATCCCTATCCGAGATAATCGATACTGGCACACCATGCAATTTCACTATCTCGGCTACATATAACTTTGCTAGCTTCTGAAGCGAATAATCTACCCTTACAGGTATGAAATACGCTGACTTAGTTAGTCGATCCACAATCACCCAAACTGAATTCTTCTTCTTAGGCGTAAGAGGTAATCCACTGACAAAGTCCATAGTGATCCTCTCCCACTTCCACTGAGGAATCTTCACCGGCTGAAGTAAACCAGATGGCAACTGATGTTCAGCCTTGACTTGTTGACACGTCAGACACTTACACACGAACTCAGTTACTTCCCGCTTCAGACCTGTCCACCAAAATTGGTCTCTCAAATCCCGATACATCTTGCTACCTCCGGGATGCATAGCATATGGGCTACTTGTTGGAACGCCGGTACCCCATGGCGCAGCAGAATAAAATTAGATCCAGCGATCCAAATCATGGATCCATGTGTGAGGAATGAATCGGGGTGAAATAAAGGTTTCAAAATTACCAAAACTTCAATATGAGTAGACAGCGACGCCTTGGCAACAAAAGTTTTGATCTACTGTTGAATCAAGCCTCAACCTTTTCCGATGTTGGCCTCTACGTAATCCACCCGGTTTGACTATGAACGGAAGAAATCTCCAAAACTGTTTTGGAGGCTTATTTGCTTGACGGCTGCTAGACCTAACAAGCAATCACTTAGGGTTTTCATGTTGAGTTTTGTCTCCTTTTAATACCTTTTATAATGGGTGCCTTTCTCATTGGGCCTTTTATAATAGGTATCCTCTTAATTGGGCCTTTTATAATTGGTATCTCTTGAATGTATTACAAGATTAAATAAATACAATAAAGTTTTTAACCGAAAATTATAATTACATTAATTATATCTGAAAATTATAATTACATTAATTATAATAAGGATTTCGGTAAACTATATTTATTTAAATTTATTTATGAATCAAATTCATATATTAATAAAATTATGTTATCATTATGTGTACAACATCCTTGTACATATAATATGTTCAATATTTGATTGCCCAATTAAATTAATTCTTTAATTAATGTAATTTATGTGACAACCAAGCACAATACCAACTATATTTTATTCCGTTCATTTCAACCATAGGGTGTGACCCTGTAGGTTCTTGCAACGTTAGCAGTAATACTAGAACGATTCTATTGTCACAGACAATGAGTGGCATCTAACAATGCATCATTGCTACCTAAGTTACAAGAAGTCATGATTCGACATAACCTTTCGTGATTAACCTTTCATGCATTAATCCTTAAGTCCTTTATCTCTGGAACGGATACAAGTCATGGGATAGTCACACTTGCATAGTCCATCCCATGTTTCTTGATATCTTGAGTAGAATATGATATACAAATTAGTATGACATCTCATATCAACTTATTTGAGAATGGCCATGCATTTCTAGTCTCACTCAATCAAGTGGCCTAAGATATTACTCCTATTATGTAGGAGGGACTTATCCTTTATTGATCAACCATATCCCTCTACATAGATTGTGGTATATCCAACATCAGCCTTTATAGAACAACCTATTACGGTGTACATTTGACTGTATCAAAATATACAACTCACGATGCTGGGATAATAATGATCTCAAGTCTGAGGATCATATACATATTAATCACTATGAGTAATGTTGTGACAATTACATAATAATCCAAGAAACATACTCATAACGGGTCAATCCAATATGTTGTTCTCTAACACACATATTCATGCATTGATTTTAACACTCCATATCAATGACAACTCTTTATCATCAATCAACAACATGTTAGTCTTAATGCATTATTATTGTCCTAGTCAACAATAATACTCGACTAAGGATCTTTTAAGAATAATCATATTATTCTCAGGACATTATTATAAAACAGTTTATCTATACACACAGAAAGAAAAACTGAAATAATAATGACAGCGCTTTATATTAATAAACATGGTAAATTAAGTATGTTATTACAACCATCTCATGATTGATCTTTGGGCATACTCTTACAATCTCCCACTAGCACTAAGACCAATCACTCATATATCTAATACCAAGTGACTTAGTGTGACGATCATGCTTCTGCTGTGTCAGAGGCTTGGTCAGGGGATCAGCGATGTTATCATCTGAAGGTACTCTGCATATCTCTACATCCCCTCGATCGATAATCTCTCGAATAAGATGGTAGCGTCTAAGTATATGTTTGGATCGCTGGTGAGATCTGGGTTCTTTAGCTTGTGCAATAGCTTCATTGTTATCACATCGGAGTTCTATAGCATCTGATATGCTAGGCACAACCCCTAGTCCGGTAATGAACTTCTTGATCCAAACTGCTTCTTTTGCTGCCTCACTGGCTGCAATATACTCGGCCTCTGTTGTAGAATCAGCTACTGTACTTTGCTTTGAACTCTTCCAGCTCACAGCACCACCATTAAGGCAAAACACAAAACCTGATTGCGATCGAGAATCATCCTTGTCGGTTTGGAAGCTGGCATCAGTGTAACCTTTTACACTTAACTCTTCCTCACCTCCATATAATAGGAACGTATCCTTAGTTCTTCTTAAGTACTTAAGGATACTCTTGACTGTGGTCCAGTGACCTTCACCGGGATCTACTTGATACCTGCTCGTCATACTTAAGGCATACGAGACATCTGGACGGGTACATAACATAGCATACATGATAGATCCAATAGCGGAAGCATATGGAATTTTACTCATACGTTCTCTCTCTTGTGGAGTTGAAGGACACATTTCCTTCGAGAGCGAAATACCATGTCTCATAGGTAGGAATCCTCTTTTAGATTCTTCCATTCTGAACCTTTTCAGTACTTTATCTATGTATGTACTTTGGCTTAGACCTAGTAGTCGTCTTGATCTATCTCTATAGATCTTGACTCCTAAGATATAAGTGGCTTCGCCCAAGTCTTTCATAGAAAAACAACTTCTTAACCAAGTCTTAATAGACTACAAGGTAGGTATGTCATTTCCCATGATAAGTATGTCATCCACATATAGTACCAAGAATGTGATAGTGCTCCCACTAACTTTCTTGTAAACACATGGTTCATCTTCATTTTTGATAAAACCAAACTCTTTGATTGCATCGTTAAAACGAATATTCCAACTTCGAGAAGCTTGCTTTAATCCATAAATGGATCTTTGTAGCTTACATATCTTTCTAGCATCCTTTGGATTTACAAAACCTTCAGGTTGTGTCATATACACATCCTCTTCAAGTTTCCCGTTAAGGAAAGCTGTTTTGACGTCCATCTGCCAGATTTCATAATCATGAAATGCAGCTATGGCGAGCAAGATCCTGATGGATTTAAACATAGCTACAGGAGAAAAGGTTTCATCATAGTCAACACCATGAATTTGGCGAAAACCTTTAGCGACTAATCGCCCTTTGTATGTTTGTACATTACCATCCATGTCTATTTTCTTTTTGAAAACCCATTTGCACCCTATAGGTTTAACCCCTTCGGGTGGGTCAATCAAAGTCCATACTTGGTTTTCATACATGGAATCCATCTCAGATCTCATGGCCTCAAGCCATTTCTCAGAGTCTGGGCTCGTCACCGCTTCTTGATAAGTCCTATGCTCATCTTGATCTATAAGAAGAACGTCACCATGCGTTGTAATGAGAAATCCATATCTCTCAGGTGCACGGCGTTCTCTTAAAGATCTGCGCGGTGGTTGTGTTTCTATAGCAGTTGTTTGTTCCTCAATTTCTTGTGGAATTTGGTTTTGTTCAATCTCTGGTTCAGTGGTATCTTGTGATTCTTGAATTTCTTCAAGTTCAGTCTTTCTCCCACTTCCTTTTCTAGAAGTAAATTCTTTCTCTAGGAAGACACCAGTCCGAGCAACAAAAATTTTGTTCTCAGTGGGATTAAAAAAATAATATCCTTTGGTTTCTTTTGGATACCCCACAAAAATACACCTTTCGGATTTGGGTTCAAGCTTAGTAGACGTCTGACGTTTAACATAAGCTTCACAACCCCAAATTTTCATAAAGGACATACTAGGACGTTTCCCAGTCCACATCTCATATGGCGTCTTTTGAACCGATTTAGATGGAACACGATTTAGTGTGAAGGCAGCAGTCTCAAGTGCATGTCCCCAAAAGGAAGTCGGTAGATCAACATGACTCATCATGGATCGAACCATGTCTAACAAAGTTCGATTTCTTCTCTCAGATACTCCATTCCATTGAGGAGTACCAGGAGGAGTAAGTTGTGAGACAATCCCACATTCTTTCAAAAGATCATCAAACTCTAGGCTCAAATACTCTCCACCTCGATCAGATCGAAGTGACTTGATAGTTTTGCCTAGTTGATTTTGTACTTCATTTTTAAATTCCTTGAACTTTTCAAGGGACTCAGACTTATGGCGCATGAGATAAACATACCCATATCTACTGAAATCATCAGTGAAAGTAATGAAGTAGTGAAATCCACCTCTGGCCTGTGTATTTATTGGTCCACATACATCAGAATGTATTAGGCCCAATAAATCACTAGCTCGTTCACCTTTTCCAGAAAAAAGGAGATTTAGTCATTTTTCCCAATAAGCAAGATTCACATACTTCAAATTGTTCAAAAACAAATGAATTCAAGAGACCATCTCTATGGAGTTTGGATATGCGTTTCTCACTTATGTGGCCCAAACGACAATGCCAAAGATAAGTTTGATTTGAGTCATTTATTTTAGATCTTTTAGTATTTATGTTGTAAATGGGATTCGTTTGATCTAAAATATAGAGGCCATTAATCAATTGTGCCGAACCATAGAAAACATTATTGAGATAAAATGAACAACAATTATTCTTAATAATTATCTCAAAACCAATTTTGTCTAAACAAGAAATTGAAATAATGTTTTTAGTCAAACTGGGCACAAAATAACAATCCTCTAAACATAAATCAAGTCCACTAGGCAAAGATAAAGTATATGTTCCCATAGCTAATGAAGCAACTTTTGCTCCATTTCCAACCCGTAGGTCCACATCTCCTCTAGCCAAAGTCCTACTCCTTTGTAGTCCCTGTACAGAAGTACAAATATGAGAACCACAACCAGTATCTAATACCCAAGAAGTAGTAGTTGATAAATTAATATCAATAACATAAATACCTGAAGCAGACATTCCGCTTGCTTTAGCCTTCTTGACTTCTTCAAGATAGGCAGGGCAATTCCGTTTCCAATGTCCAGTCACACCACAATGAAAACAGTTTACTTCCTTAGACACCCCACCTTTAGGTTTCAGTGCAGCCTTTCTTTTTCCAAATTTGGGCTTACCTTTGCCCTTGGGCTTTGTTTGAACTTTGGCCTTTCCCTTGCCCTTGTTATTACGGACCATCAGTATGGGCTTGGGTCCAACCTTTTTCAAGTTGCCTTCAGCAGTTCGTAACATACTGAGCAATTGTGGTAGAGTCTTGTCAATTTCATTCATATTGAAATTGAGAACAAACTGGCTGTAGCTATCCGGCAACGATTGTAAAATAACATCAGTGGCCAACTCTTGGCTCAATGGAAACCCAAGCTTAGACAGGCTTTCAATATAGCCAATCATCTTAAGGACATGAGGTCCTACTGGGCTTCCTTCAGCCAACTTACATTGGAATAAGGCCTTAGAGATATCAAACCTCTCTTGCCGTGCTTGTCCCTGATAAAGTTCTTTCAGGTGCTCGATCATATCACAAGCAACCATGTCCTCATGTTGCTTCTGAAGTTCAAGATTCATAGTGGCAAGCATAAGACATCCAACATCTATCATGTCATCGAGATACTTCTTGTAAGCATCTCTATCAGTCCTCGAGGCATTAGCGGGTGGTTCATTAGGAAGTGGTTGTTCAATGACATATAATTTCCGTTCTTGTTTAAGGACAATCCTCAAGTTACGGAACCAATCAAGAAAATTCAAACCTTTCAATTTGTCCTTCTCAAGGACCGATCGCAATGAGAGTGTGCTAGTGTTTGCAGCCATAATATATCTACAACAATTAAATATGCATGTGAGTAAATTTACCAATTTTATATCAATCATTAAAAAGACTTTATTAAATGATATTCCCACTATTTTATTTCAAAATTAATAACCCTCATATATTAATTTCAGAAAAACTTTCTCAAAAGTATTTCTAGTAGGTTAAGGATCCATATTTCACCACCTCTTAAGTCAGCTTTGGCTTTACTCTTAAGATTATGGTTATTTAGGTAAGCAACATTTGCTAATTACATCATATGTAACTCCTAATATTTGGTGAACAACTCTTGTTCTAATCATCTTATGATTTATCCAATTTACTTGCCTCTAGGTTTCTAATCCTATTAGAGTAACCTAGTTAAGTCATTAACCATTTTTTTAACCAGCGAATATCACTTGTTTATTCTTCGCGTTTAACCAAGATAAATACTAGTACTTCGCTTTGGCAGAACCTACATAGTATTGATCGAGGCCTTAACGAGGGCAAAATTGGAAGGCCATGTTGACTTAATATTTTAATAGAGAGATTTTATTAAGGTTGTTGCATCTCACCAATTATGGTCTACTTTAGCCCATTTAGTCTTCTAATCGATCTCATCAATTAATAGGGTTTATTATCAACAAGGTTTATTATCATCCATAGCATCTCATACATGAATAAATAAAGCAATAAATAAATGCAATAGTTATAGCCCATAAACTAAAGTGGTTCAACCCAAGCCAATAGTAAAACCAAAAGGAAACCTAAAGGTGTAAGCCCTTTCACAAGCTATCATTCACAATCATTGTCCCACCTTCCTTCTTGTTTGGCCCACAGCAACTCTTGCAAATTACAATATGCAGAAACTCGTTTTACATACGAGGGAATAAGATGAGAAGAGAAATACAAGAGAATAGTAGTAAGGCACGACACGCAGGCCGTATTTTAAAAAAATACAACCTTTTATCGAATGGGTCATTGGGCTATAACTATGCATTTCAAACACCGTGCATGTCAAAAATAGCATACATAATTCAATGCTTTTTGCTAAGGTGAATTATAAAATATCCTTTCAACCTTTTGTGGCCCATCAAGTTTATAAATTTCTTTTATTAACAAATTTTTTTTGCGGGGGTCTGAGGATTTTAATGAAGCCTCACGATTTGATAAATTTTTATCAACAGAATCGTGTTTTTAGGATTTTAATCCTTGAGATTTCATATCAGAACATTCCACTAGCCAGTTAACACTTACTGGAAACTATAAATACCACCGCCGTATTATTAAAGATTTGTTAATAGTTAACAGTAATAACATAAAATCGAATAGGCCACAACACCATGATTAACATTTAATCAATTACCGAAAGGAACAATTATCAGATTATGCTTAAACGATTTAAACAATCGAAAATATAATAAGATCAAAACATGTATCTCATACAATTGCATCACCCAAGTATTTAAACCCGAGTTCGTATCACACAAGTGGCTCTGATACCACTGTTGGAACGCCGGTACCCCATGGCGCAGCAGAATAAAATTAGATCCAGCGATCCAAATCATGGATCCATGTGTGAGGAATGAATCGGGGTGAAATAAAGGTTTCAAAATTACCAAAACTTCAAAATGAGTAGACAGCGACGCCTTGGCAACAAGAGTTTTGATCTACTGTTGAATCAAGCCTCAACCTTTTCCGATGTCGGCCTCTACGTAATCCACCCGGTTTGACTATGAACGGAAGAAATCTCCAAAACTGTTTTGGAGGCTTATTTGCTTGACGGCTGCTAGACCTAACAAGCAATCACTTAGGGTTTTCATGTTGAGTTTTGTCTCCTTTTAATACCTTTTATAATGGGTGCCTTTCTCATTGGGCCTTTTATAATAGGTATCCTCTTAATTGGGCCTTTTATAATTGGTATCTCTTGAATGTATTACAAGATTAAATAAATACAATAAAGTTTTTAACCGAAAATTATAATTACATTAATTATATCTGAAAATTATAATTACATTAATTATAATAAGGATTTCGGTAAACTATATTTATTTAAATTTATATATGAATCAAATTCATGTATTAATAAAATTATGTTATCATTATGTGTACAACATCCTTGTACATATAATATGTTCAATATTTGATTGCCCAATTAAATTAATTCTTTAATTAATTTAATTTATGTGACAACCAAGCACAATACCAACTATATTTTATTCCGTTCATTTCAACCATAGGGTGTGACCCTGTAGGTTCTTGCAACGTTAGCAATAATACTAGAACGATTCTATTGTCACAGACAATGAGTGGCATCTAGCAATGCATCATTGCTACCTAAGTTACAAGAAGTCATGATTCGACATAACCTTTCGTGATTAACCTTTCATGCATTAATCCTTAAGTCCTTTATCTCTGGAACGGATACAAGTCATGGGATAGTCACACTTGCATAGTCCATCCCATGTTTCTTGATATCTTGAGTAGAATATGATATACAAATTAGTATGACATCTCATATCAACTTATTTGAGCATGGCCATGCATTTCTAGTCTCACTCAATCAAGTGGCCTAAGATATTACTCCTATTATGTAGGAGGGACTTATCCTTTATTGATCAACCATATCCCTCTACATAGATTGTGGTATATCCAACATCAGCCTTTATAGAACAACCTATTACGGTGTACATTTGACTGTATCAAAATATACAACTCACGATGCTGGGATAATAATGATCTCAAGTCTGAGGATCATATACATATTAATCACTATGAGTAATGTTGTGACAATTACATAATAATCCAAGAAACATACTCATAACGGGTCAATCCAATATGTTGTTCTCTAACACACATATTCATGCATTGATTTTGACACTCCATACCAATGACAACTCTTTATCATCAATCAACAACATGTTAGTCTTAATGCATTATTATTGTCCTAGTCAACAATAATACTCGACTAAGGATCTTTTAAGAATAATCATATTATTCTCAGGACATTATTATAAAACAGTTTATCTATACACACAGAAAGAAAAACTGAAATAATAATGACAACGCTTTATATTAATAAACATGGTAAATTAAGTATGTTATTACAACCATCTCATGATTGATCTTTGGGCATACTCTTACACTACTATGTGCGTCCCGAAGAATCCTTTGTCTCAACTCCACATCCTTCGGCATACAAGCTCTCCCTTTAAAGCACAAAACTCCATCACTGGACAGACTAAAATCCTCTAATCCACCATTCTGAACTTGCAACCTCCGATCATTCAAACCATCATCCTCTAACTGCTTCTCCTTAATCTGATCTAACCAAGTCAGCTTGACTTGCAATTCTGCCAAAACACTCCCATCGTCGAACAGACTAAGTCGAGCAAACATCGATCTTAAATCCGATACAACCTTACGGCTTAACGCGTCTGCCACCACGTCAGCCTTACCAGGATGATACTCGATTGAACAGTCGTAGTCCTTCAACAACTCAATCCATCAACGCTGTCTCAAATTCAAATCCTTCTGAGTCAAAAGATACTTAAGACTCTTGTGATCCGTGTAAACTATCGACTTCTCTCCGTACAAGTATTGCCTCCATATCTTCAAAGCGAAGACTACAGCTGCTAACTCCAAGTCATGAGTCGGATAATTAGCCTCATGTGGTCTCAACTGCCAAGATGCATAAGCCACTACCTTCCCTTCTTGCATCAGCACACATCCCAAACCAATATGTGATGCATCGCAATAAACCGTGAATTCCTTGCCTGCCTCAGGTTGAATCAAAATCGGAGCTTCAGTCAGAATCCTCTTCAATTTGTCGAAACTTTCTTGTTGCTCCTCGGTCCACACAAATGGAATTCCTTTCCTCAACAACTTGGTCATTGGTGCAGCAATCAAAGAAAATCCTTCCACAAATCTTCGGTAATACCCCGCCAGACCTAGAAAACTCCGAATCTCAGCCACAGATTTAGGCGGCTTCCAATCCAACACTGCCTTAATCTTCCGAGGATCCACTCTAATCCCCTCGACTGATACAACGTGACCCAAGAAAGTCACCTCCTTAAGCCAGAATTCGCACTTACTAAATTTCGCATACAGCTGCTTTTCCCTTAGAATCTGTAACACTACTCGCAAATGCGCATCATGCTCCTCCTCTGACTTCGAGTATACCAAAATATCGTCTATAAAGACCACAACAAATTGATCCAAAAACTGCTGAAATACCCTATTCATCATGTCCATGAATGCCGCCGGTGCGTTAGTCAATCCAAACGGCATCACCAGAAACTCGTAG
Organism: Gossypium australe; assembly: GCA_005393395.2. Lineage (NCBI taxonomy): Eukaryota > Viridiplantae > Streptophyta > Magnoliopsida > Malvales > Malvaceae > Gossypium > Gossypium australe. Next base: position 35,566,592 of record CM016619.1, read on the forward strand.
TGTCCATACCGAGTACGAAATGCCGTCTTATGGATATCAGCCTCTTTCACCTTCAGCTGATGATATCCAGACCTTAAATCAATATTAGAGAAAACCGCAGCCCCTTTAAGCTGATCAAACAAGTCATCTATCCTCGGCAAAGGATACTTGTTTTTGATCGTCAGCTTATTCAACTGGCGGTAGTCTATACACATCCGCATCGCACCATCCTTCTTCTTGACAAAAAGTTCCGGCGCTCTCCAAGGTGAAACACTTGGTCGAATGAAACCTCGATCCAACAACTCTTGAATCTGAGCCTTCAATTCCATCAATTCCTTTGATGCCATCCTATACGGAGCTATAGACACTGGCGCCGTTCCGGGTAACAGATCTATACCAAATTCGACCTCACGATCCGGAGGCAATCCCGGAAGTTCTTCAGGAAATACGTCAGCAAATTCCTTTACAGTTTGAACATTCCCCACAGAAGACTCCTTAGCTTCAAAAGCACACACATGAACTACGAACGCCTCACAGCCCTTCCTGACTATCTTCACCGCTTTCAGCGCAGATACCACGTTGGATAGATAATCTCTCCTATTACCTATCATGACCACTTCTTCACCTTCAACCGTCTTCAAAACCATGCGCTTAGCAGTGCAATCCAAACTTGCTTGGTACTTGACCAACCAATCCATCCCAAGAATCAGATCGAACTCCTCAAACGGCAGTTCCATCAGATCGGCTACAAACACTACCCCTTGGAGTTCTAGGGGTACATCTCTATACAGCTTATCTACTTCTACAGAGTAACCTAAAGGACTAAGTACGGTCATCCTCCTAGAAGCAGTCTCAGGAACTAAACTCATAGTCTCAACTATGCTACTAGCAACGTAAGAATGCGTCGAACCCACATCTATCAAAGCAGTATATGGAACACCATAGATTAAAAACGTACCAGTTATGACGTTCGGTGCGTCTCCTTCCTTACGACGCCTCGCAGCATACACCAAACCAGGCAGTCTAGACTTCGTGTTGCCAATACCTCTGCCAGCTACTCCGCGACCTCCACTAGAGCCATAGCCACCTCTACCATTACCACGATCTCTCTGCGGTGCTGGTCCCTCCTTTCTGAACTGAGCACGACCTTGACCTTCAGACTGATTCCTAGCTTACTTACGTGGATAGTCTCTCACACGATGATCCAGCGAACCACACTCGAAACATCCTTTCCCTCCGGTCCAACATTCTTCCCAATGGAACTTCCCACAACAGTTACACTGGGCCGGTCTCTGATTAGCAGCTGTAGACCTCCCTGCCTGATTTGGCCCACTCTGCCTAAGCCTTTTCTGAACATTGCCACCTGACCCAGACGATCTAAAGCCTCTTTTCTGCTTGCTCCTATCATAACTCTGTCTCACGGACTCCTTGACTCCTTCGGCTACCTTGGCCTTCTCCACCAAGACAGCAAACTCACGCTCCTGCTGTGGAGCAATCAGCAACCTTAACTCATCCCTAAGTCCGTCTTCAAAGCGAACACAACGATCATGCTCCGTTGACACAATTCCCTGAGCATAGCGGCTCAACCTCAAGAATTCCGCCTCATATTCCGATACAGACTTATTTCCTTGTACCAACCCTAGAAAAGCTTTCCTCTGAGCATCAATGTAGCTTGAGCCAACATACTTCTTCTGATAAGAAATTTTGAAATACTCCCAAGTAAGGTCATCCGCCGTAGCACCATCCCGAACCGTGAGCCACCATCGATATGACTCATCCTTGAGAAGCGACACCGCTCCTTTCAGTTTTTCCTCATTTGTCAGATCTATCTCATCCATGATTCTCTCTGTCGATTCTAGCCAATACTCAGCTGTATTGGGCGCTACACCGGACACACCTCGGAAAAATTCAGCTCCGTTAGCTCGAAGTCTCTCAGGTACCGACTTCCGAGCTCCTCCGCCTCCACCAATTCCAGCTACCCTTTCTAAAACCCGTAGCATCGCTTGTGACACCGCGTCATCTCCCGTCTGATCCTGCTCACCAGCTCCAAAGGTTGGGGGTGGAGGTGGCGGTGGTACTTCATTCTCCGATCCCTGACCTGACCTAACAGGTTCCGATACGGCCATTCTGCCTCGACCACGTCCACGATGGCCACGTCCTCTAAAACTCATTCTAACTATCGCGCTTTAATCTGATTAGGAGATTTTTATGGATTAGTACATGTTTCACTTGATTATCCGCAAAGAAATTTTATGAAAAGAGTTTAATAGAGATTCTTTCGATCAAACAAGGTTTTAAGTCTTCTATCCTAGTTACACAGAAAAATACATCCATTCCCTAATACCTTCCATAGCTATGCATTCTTTGGGCATTACTGTCCGTTTCTAACCCAGGGGTATTTTCGTCATTTTCCTATAGGGTATTTTTGTAATAAATCGAAGAAATTTGAAAACTTTAATAAATCGAGATATTTTGAAATTTCTAAAATTGAGGAGTATTTTTTTTGAGAGTTTCCCAATTTGAAGATATTTTGAAAACCAGGGGTATTTGGTAATTTTGTCAATCAGGGGTAATTTTGTAAATTTCCAAAGTCAAGGTATTATTTTGAAATACAACATTTTTGAGTACTTTTGTAAAATAAAAGTTTGATAAAAATTGGGGTAATATGGTAATTTTAGAAACCAAGGGTATTTTCGTAATTTTGCCAATAGGGGCATTTTGGTAAATTTTGGTAAACCGGGATTATTTGAAAATTTTTGAAGATAAATTTGTCCTATTATCAAAAAGAGATAATTTAGTGATTTTAAAACCGAAGTTTTCCTTAAAACATGGCTAGTCCCTTAAAACCGAGTCCTCTTGGTTAGGGTGAACCGAAGCTACGCACCAGGTAGGAATCCCGCGAAGAGGAGGTGAGTCACGAGGACTGCTTAAGTACCAAGCTCTTCCGGATCTAATCCTAGACATGCGTACCAAGATTTCCACACCCTAACTCGGCGACTTGGTGACGGGTTGGTTTTAATTAGGCCATTAAAGTCTTATGAATTTTGTTGGGGTAAACTAGTCCTAAAGTTTAAAATACTTATCACTATCTACGTCCCATGCTTCCTACCCTTCTACAGTAAATAATTCATACAAAAAGTTAGAGGTACTTACTTGGGCGGATCGGTGCCGGAGACTCGGTGCCATGCTTATTCAAAACCAAATATTTCAAAAAGGCCTACCAAAAACATTTTTGGGCCTTGGGCCCCCACAGCCGAGCTTTGAACTGGGCTCTGATACCATTTTGTAACACCCCAAACCCAGCCCAAACAATATGACTGAATTTGGTTTGCTACAGAGAAAACATTTTGAAAACCATTTTAAAACCGATTTTAAAAGTAGTCGAAATGCCTTTCAATTTGAATTTTCTTTGTTAAAAACCACACTTAAAAGTATTTGTTGAGTCGAGTTGTTTAAAAATTTCAAATGTACTCGATGGTACTTTAAAAACATTTTGCGTTTAATTTGAGAAAACATGTGCAACCGTATTAACATTCAAGCATGCAGCAATAATAAAATCATCCTAGGAGGCCTTATTACAATTAAGCAACATAAACCCAAAAGAAAAATAGATAAAATAATTCATTTATTAAAAATCTCCACTGCATGGCCACCTCGAGTCCATCCGGCTCCTCACCTGCGATCTACGAGTCACCTGAAAAAATTAAAGGAGAAGGTGAGTCACCAAGACTCAATGTGTAACCCTTCCCCGATTTAGTGCAATAACATACACAAATCATAACCAATTAACATGCATAAGTTTAAAATGCACCCAACCTAACCATCCAAACGCCTTTCTCTACCTCGTGTGGTACCAAACCACTGGTGGTGCCAAACCACTGGTGACATATAGTCACAGATGTGATGCCAAATCACTGGAGATGCCAAATCTCTGGTGTCCGAAGACACAAATCGAATGATGGGGCCAACCCATCGTGTGATACCAAATCACTGGCAGACGATCCCATATCTCAAAGTAGGGCCAACCCACGGTGGTATCAACCACAGGGGCAAGTTGCTATGAGGTGCCAAACCTCTGGAGGTAAACCTCTGGTGACCGTAGTCACAATGTGTTACCAAAACACTGGTGTCCGTCGACACGAATATCACTGCCCCCTCCACTCATCAACCCATATCAACAATTATATACTTTTACTGAAATCATGCTAATAGGTTTATTTAATTCATAGATTTATCATTGCCATAAATCAAATATTGCACATACCAAATGTGTCATGCTTCCCAAAAGCATCAAATTATAATCTCAAAGCAATAAAGACTTACCCGAGTCCTTGTTAATACCATGATGGTATTACATCCATGTCTACACAAACCGATTAGGCATAATATAACACTTAGCATATTTAAAAAGGTTATAAGATGTGTATGCACACACCTGATACTAACGAGAGTCCTAAATCCCGAATAGACAAATCAGCCACACAAGTTTTCCTTGCCCCTATATTCGGCCAAAAATGGACATTAATGACATTGCCTATTCGGCCAAACCAAATAAATAGAAAGATTATCTCACGAACCCGAATCCTTACCTACTCACCTTGTACACGCTTTAAAACTTTGTTTCACCACCCTACAATCGGCCATTGACATTGCTCTCATCAATAATCTTTGGCTTAATCGAATACTAAATAAATAAAACCTATAGATCCTTACCACCTTACCAAAACCGATTGCTAGAGGAGAGAAGTTTGGATTGATCACTTATAAACCCGAAGTACCTAGATAGAATCGGTTTAAGAGAAGAAATAGTTAGCCATCACGAACGCCATATCTCGGTTCATCCATTCATCCAAGTCGACAAGGAATCAAAAGGGAAAAGAAATAACCATTCGGCTAACACACTTACCTACCCAAACCGATTGGAAAAACACTTGAAAAGAAATCACCTTTGCTTTGATATTCGGCCAAGGCTACCCAAAGTAGAAGAAAGGAATTTTGGCACACTAAGAATGTAGATTCGGCTAAGAAAGAAAAGAAATAATGGACAAAAAGGAATAGAAATTTCGGTTATGGTTGAAGACAATACTCAAGATTCGGTTTTGAGAGAATGAGAAGGAAAATAGAAGATGAGCAAAATGACTAAATGGTCAAAAGAGTTTAGGCTTATCAAAAGGTAAAATTCGGCCAAAAAAAAAGAGGTTGAGAGAGTGTTTTGCAAACTTTTGTACCAATTGCTAGAAATGACCAAAACAACTCCTAAACCTTACCAACAACTAGCATATTCGGCCACATCCCCCCCCTTAGCCACATTGCCGTCCAAATTCATGGTAAAAAGGCCATGAATTTGTTTCCAAAACATTTTCCTTATTACAAGCCTTATGTCCCCTTAACTTTCCAAAAGTCCTTGATTCCATGCCATAAATTAACACTTTTCTTAATCCTATAGTCTACTAACCAAAAATAACAAGGTCAACCCTTACCATAATTATCCTTGGCCGACACTTGCCATACAAGTACAAAAATAAAAGTTCTCTAAATGCTAACTAAGGGATTCGAACCACTCCCCTCAAGCTAATATCCATGTGCCTTTACCACCTTGCCATGCACTCATCTTGTGTCACTTATTGATACTTAAATTAACTTAAGTGCTAAGCTCACATAATCCACTTCATTAAATAAACCATACTAAGAATTATCCTACTAAACCGAGCTTACTCAAGACCCTTAATTAAGTTTTATAACACCACGAATAATATCACAACAATTCAAACACAAGAAAATAATTCAATCACAAATAACCCCTATTTTGGGATGTTACAGGCATCTAGCAATGCATCATTGCTACCTAAGTTACAAGAAGTCATGATTCGAAATAACCTTTCGTGATTAAACTTTTATGCATTAATCCTTAAGTCCTTTATCTCTGGAACGGATACAAGTCATGGGATAGTCACACTTGCATAGTCCATCCCATGTTTCTTGATATCTTGAGTAGACTATGATATACAAATTAGTATGACATCTCATATCAACTTATTTGAGCATGGCCATGCATTTCTAGTCTCACTCAATCAAGTGGCCTATGATATTACTCCTATTATGTAGGAGGGACTTATCATTTATTGATCAACTATATCCCTCTACATAGATTGTGGTATATCCAACATCAGCCTTTATAGAATAACCTGTTACGGTGTACGTTTGACTGTATCAAAATATACAACTCACAATGCTGGGATAATAATGATCTCAAGTCTGAGGATCATATACATTTTAATCACTATGAGTAATGTTGTGACAATTACATAATAATCCAAGAAACATACTCATAGCGGGTCAATCCAATATGTTGTTCTCTAACACACATATTCATGCATTGATTTTGACACTCCATATCAATGACAACTCTTTATCATCAATCAACTACATGTTAGTCTTAATGTATCATTACTGTCCTAGTCAACAATAATACTCGACTAAGGATCTTTTAAGAATAATCATATTATTCTCAGGACATTATTATAAAATAGTTTATCTATACACACAGAAAGAAAAACTGAAATAATAATGACAACGCTTTATATTAATAAACATGGTAAATTAAGTATGTTATTACAACCATCTCATGATTGATCTTTGGGCATACTCTTACACCCTCCACTCATTTAATCCCACATCAATCAATAATATGCATTTAACAAATTTCATGCCAATAGATTTATTTAACAACATCCAACATATATATCATGAGCCATATATTATAATTTGCATATACCAAATATGCCATGCTTCCCAAAAGCATCATAAGAAAGCTCTTAACAACAAAGACTTACCCGAATCCTTGTTTATACCATGATGGTATTACATCCGAATCTACACAATCCGATTAAGCATACATATAACACTTAAATAGTTATAAGGTGTGTATGTACACACCTGTCACCAACGATAGTCCTAAATCCCGAAAAGTCACTCGGCCACCTTAGATTTCTTGCTCCTATATTCGGCCAAACACAAGAGTTAGGGACATGGACTATTCAGCCAAACCACATAATTCTACGGGGTTATCACATGAACCCGAAACCTCACCTAATCGCCTTCGAGTACTAACTACAGTAACCGGTACGCGAATCTGTTTCACTTCCCTACAATCGGCAACCATTAATAATAATAGCCTTCGGCTTTTGAATAATCAAAAGAATAATCCTTTAAAATAAATCCTTACCACCTTCAATATTCGGCCAAGATACTTCTAAATGGAAGAAGAGAGTTTCGGCACACCCAAAGGAGTACATTCGGCCAATAAAGAAATTATTGAGAAGAAAGGAGAAATAGGGGATTCGGTTTTGAGAAGAAAAGAAAAGAAGTAGATGAAAGATGATGGTGCAGGAGATTCGGCCAAAGTTTATAGAAAGAAAGAATGGTTTTTGGTTTTGATAAAGGTTGAAAAGAGAATGAAAAAGAGAATGGTTTTTGGTTTTGATAAAGGTTAAAAAGAGAATGAAAAAGAATTGATCAAAGGAAGAAAAAGAGAGATGGAAGAAATGGTATTCGGTCAACACAACTTTACCAAAGAAGAAAATGCACAAGATACAAAAAATGTAGTTTGGATCACAAAGACAAATGAGAGAAAGAAAGTGGTATTTTGTTTCCAACAAAATGAAGTTGTCATCAAAAGAAATTTTGCACCAAAAGTATCCTAGACATTCGGCCAAAGATGATAGTTTTTGGAGAGAAAAACAAATACCAAAAAGATGTACAAAACAAAAGATTGGCTAACATCCCCCCCAAGCTACCTACCAAAAATTCGGCCACTCCCCCTAGCCTTACATGCCGTCCACATACATGCACTAAGGCATAGGATTTCTTTCCAAAACTTCCTCCACCTTCCATGCCTTTGTCCCCTCATTATACCATAAACTCAAGATTCTTATCCCTAACTTCAAGCTTTCCATAACAAATTTTCAACTTACCAAAAGATGGAAGTCCAACCTATCATAAACATAGGTTGACCGGCCATTAATGCTAAAACACAAAAATAAACTTTCAAAAGGCTAAACATACTACTCGAACCTCTAACCTCAAGCTATAAGTTCAAACACCATAACCACTTTGCCACTAATTCCTCATGTGCTTTAATTAACACTTAAATTAACTTAAGTGCTAAGCTCACTTAATCCACTTCATTAAATAAACCATACTAAAATTTATTCTAGCTTCCTAATATTTCCAATCCTTCACACAAATATACTAAGCACACAAAAATTCATACCCGAGCTAACACAAATAACTAGATGACATACAAATTTTTCCTAAAGCCCATGGCCCAATCGGCCCAATTCTACTAGGCCCAATTTAGGGATGTTACAGTTATACCCTTCTTAAAAGTAATTTCGTCCCCGAAATTACTTACTAACGATCAATCGTACAGTCTAACTTACCACACTACGCTCTTGCTGCGCACTCTGATCTTAATAACACTACTAACAATCAAAGCGGTATATAGAAATCCAATGATCAAGAACATACTAGTGAAGACGTCCGGTGCGTCACCCTCCTCATGACGCCTCACATCACGACCCTTCTGCGGTGGCGGTCCCTCCTTTCCGAACTGAGCACGACCTTGACCTTCAGACTGATTCCTGGCTTGCTTACGTGGACAGTCTCTCACACGATGATCCAGCGAACCACACTCGAAACATCCTTTTTCTCCGGTCCAACATTCGCCCCAATGAAACTTCCCATATCGGTTACACCGTGCTGGACCCTAATTAGCAATAATAGGCCTCCCAAACTGATTTGGCCCACTCTGCCTAACCCTTTTTTGAGAATCGTCGTCCGACCCAGATGATCCATATCTTCTTTTATGCTTGTTCCGGTCGTAACTCTGTCTCACGGACTCCTTGACCCTTTCGGCTACCTTAGCCTTTTCCACCAAGACAGCAAACTCAAGCTCCTACTGTGGAGCAATCAGCAACCTTAACTCATCCCTAAGTCTGTCTTCAAAGCGGACGCAACGATCATGCTCCGTTGACACTATACCCTGAGCATAGCGGCTCAGCCTCAAGAATTCCGCTTCATACTCCGACACAGACTTATTTCCTTGTACCAACCCCAGAAAAGCTTTCCTCTGTGCATCAATGTAGCTTGTGCCCATATACTTCTTCTGATAAGCAGTTTTGAAATACTCCCAAGTAAGATCATCCGCCGTAGCACCATCCCGAACTGTGAGCCACCATCGATATGACTCATCCTTGAGAAGCGACACCGCCCCTTTCAGTTTCTCCTCATTCGTCAGATCTATCTCATCCATGATTCTTTCGATCGATTCCAGCCAATACTCAGCCGTATTGGGCGCTACATCGGACACACCTCGAAAAAATTCAACTCTGTTATCTCAAAGTCTCTCAGGTACCGACTTTCGAGCTCCTCCACCTCCACCCATTCCAGCTACCCTTTCCAGCACCCGCAGCATCGCTTGTGACACTGCGTCATCACCCGTCTGATCCTGCTCCTCAGCTCCAAAAGTTGGGGGTGGTGGCGGCGGTGGTACCTCATTTTCCGATCCCTGACCCGACCTAACGGGTTCCGATACAGCCATTCTGCCTTGACCATGTCCACGACGGCCACGTCCTCGATAGCTCATTCTAACTATCGCGTTTTAATCTGATTAGGAAATTTTATGAATTAGTACATGTTTCACTTGGTTATCCGCGAAGAAATTTTATGAAGAGTTTAATAGAGATTCTTTCGATCAATCAAAGTTTTAAGTCTTCTATCCTAGTTTACACAGAAAAGTACATCCATTCCCTATACCTTTCATACCTATGCACTCTTCGGGCATTTCTGTCCGTTTCTATCCCAAGGGTATTTTCGTCATTTTCCTACAGGGTATTTTTGTAATAAACCGAAGAAATTTGAAAACTTTAATAAATCAAAACATTTTGTAATTTCTAAAACTGAGGAGTATTTTCGAGAAATTCTCAATTTAAAGGTATAGCGAAATTTTGAAAACTAGGGGTATTTTGGTAATTTTGTCAATCGGGGGTAATTTTGTAAATTCCAGAAGTCAGGGTATTATTTTGAAATAGAACAATTTGGGTACTTTTGCAAAGTAAATATTTAATCAAAATTGGGGTAATATGGTAATTTTAGAAACCAAGGGCATTTTCGTAATTTTGCCACTAGGGACATTTTGGTAATTTTGATAAGCCAAGAATATTTGAATATTTTCTAGAAATAAATTTTTACTACTATTTAAAGGAGTGTCGTAATGATTTTTAAAACTTAGAGCTTTCATAAAACAGGGTTAATCCCTTGCGGGTTTTATTTAACGTGTTTAGCCTATGACCGAGTCTTTTTGGTTAGGGTGAACCCAAGCTACGCACCAGGTAGGAATTCCGCGAAGAGGAGGTGAGTCACGAGGACTGCTTAAGTACCAAGCTCTTCCGGATCCAATCCTAGACATGCGCACTAAGGTTACCACACCCTAACTCGGCGACTTGGTCGTAGGTTGGTTTAATTAGGCTTTTAAAGTCTTATGTCTTTGTTTGGGGTATCTAGTCCTAAGGTTCAACACCTATCACACTAACTACGTTCCATACCTACCCTTCTACCAATAATAATTCACAAAGAAATGAGAAGTACTTACCTGGGTGGATCGGTGCCGGAGACTCGGTGCCATGCTGTTCAAAACCAAAATTATTTCAAAAAGGCCTACCAAAACATTTTGGGCCTTGGGCCCCCACAGCCGAGCTTTGAACTGGGCTCTGATACCAATTTGTAACACCCCAAACCCGGCCCAAACATTAAGACCGAATTTGGTATGTCACGGAGAAAAGTTATTTTTGTAAAATCCCTTTAAGCAGATTTAAAATTTTTGTTGAAAACATTTTTGGTAATGAAGAAAACAAAAACTTAGTGTTGATTAAAAATACATAAAGTCATGTTGTTACCGATTTCAGATGTACCCGCTGGTACAATAAAACATTTCGCGTTTGATTTTGAGAAAACATGTGTATCCATTTTCAAGTCATTAAGTTGTTAAACAAATTATCCAAAACAGATAAAATAACCAAAACATAATCCTAGGAGGCCTTATTACAATTTAAGCAAAATAAACCAACAGTAAAATAAAAGTAGTTCATAAATCATTTAATCCAAATGTTCACTGCATGGCCACCTCGAGTTCTTCCGGCTCCTTTTCCGCGATCTACTAGTCACCTGAAAAATTAAAGGAGAAGGTGAGTACCAAGACTCAATGTGTAACCCTTCCCCGGTTTAGTGCAACACATACACAAGTCATAACCAATTAACATGCACAAGTTTAATATGCACCCAACCTAGCCATCCAAACGCCTTTCTCTACCCCGTGTGGTACCAAACCACTGGTGGTGCCAAACCACTGGTGACTCAAAGTCACAGATGTGATACCAAATCACTGGAGATACCAAATCTCTGGTGTCCGAAGACACAAATTGAATGATGGGGCCAACCCATCGTGTGATACCAAATCACTGGCGTCAATCCCGTATCTCAAAGTGGGGCCAACCCACAATGGTGCTAAGCCACAGGGACGAGACGCTATGAGGTGCCAAACCTCTGGAGGTACCAAACCTCTGGTGATCGTAGTCACAATGTGTTACCAAAACACTGGTGTCCGTCGACACGAATATCACTGCCCCCTCCACTCATTTAATCCCACATCAATCAATAATATGCATTTAACAAATTTCATGCCAATAGATTTATTTAACAACATCCAACATATATATCATGAGCCATATATTATAATCTGCATATACCAAATATGTCATGCTTCCCAAAAGCATCATAAGAAAGCTCTTAACAGCAAAGACTTACCCGAATCCTTGTTTATACCATGATGGTATTACATCCGAATCTACACAATTCGATTAAGCATACATATAACACTTAGCACATTAAATAGTTATAAAGTGTGTATGTACACACCTGTCACCAACGATAGTCCTAAATCCTGAAAAGTCACCCGGCCACCTTAGATTTCTTGCTCTATATTCGGCTAAACACAAGAGTTAGGGACATGGACTATTCGGCCAAACCACATAATTCTACCGGGTTATCACATGAACCCGAAACCTCACCTAATCGCCTTCGAGTACTAACTACAGTAACCGGTACGCGAATCTGCTCCACTTCCCTACAATCGGCAACCATTAATAATAATAGCCTTCGGCTTTTGAATAATCAAAAGAATAATCTTTTAAAATAAATCCTTACCACCTTCAATATTCGGCCAATAAAGAAATTATTGAGAAGAAAGGAGAAATAGGGGATTCGGTTTTGAGAAGAAAAGAAAAGAAGTAGATGAAAGATGATGGTGTAGGAGATTCGGCCAAAGTTTAGAGAAAGAAAGAATGGTTTTTGGTTTTGATAAAGGTTGAAAAGAGAATGAAAAAGAATTGATCAAAGGAAGAAAAAGAGAGATGGAAGAAATGGTATTCGGTCAACACAACTTTACCAAAGAAGAAAATGCACAAGATACAAAAATGTAGTTTGGTTCAAAAAGACAAATGAGAGAAAGAAAGTGGTATTTTGTTTCCAACAAAATGAAGTTGTCATCAAAAGAAATTTTGCACCAAAAGTATCCTAGACATTCGGCCAAAGATGATAGTTTTTGGAGAGAAAAACAAATACCAAAAAGATGTACAAAGCAAAAGATTGGCTAACATCCCCCCCAAGCTACCTACCAAAAATTCGGCCACTCCCCCTAGCCTTACATGCCGTCCATATACATGCACTAAGGCATAGGATTTCTTTCCAAAACTTCCTCCACCTTCCACGCCTTTGTCTCCTTATTATACCATAAACTCAAGATTCTTATCCCTAACTTCAAGCTTTCCATAACAAATTTTCAACTTACCAAAATATGGAAGTCCAACCTATCATAAACATAGGTTGACCGGCCATTAATGCTAAAACACAAAAATAAACTTTCAAAAAGCTAAACATACTACTCGAACCTCTAACCTCAAGCTATAAGTTCAAACAACATAACCACTTTGCCACTAATTCCTCATGTGCTTTAATTAACACTTAAATTAACTTAAGTGCTAAGCTCACTTAATCCACTTCATTAAATAAACCATACTAAAATTTATTCTAGCTTCCTAATATTTCCAAGCCTTCACACAAATATACTAAGCACACAAAAATTCATACCCGAGCTAACACAAATAACTAGATGACATACAAATTTTTCCTAAAGCCCATGGCCCAATCGGCCCAATTCTACTAGGCCCAATTTCGGGATGTTACAATTACCGATCAATTCACAACATATAGCATACATTTATCAAACATAAAGCATTCATTCTCATAAATCATTCAACATAATTACATTGTCCCCTATAAGTGCCTACGAGGCCTTAAACATGCTTTAGAAGTGGTTTGGGACTAAACTGATAACATATTAAAATTTTGGAAACTTAAATTTTTTTAACCATATAGGGGTCACACGCTCGCGTGAACAGGTCGTGTGCCTCACACTGCTCTAGACATGCCTGTCTCTCAGGTCGTGTGGAAACAGGGCATACATACTAACTTGGGTCACACGGCCAACCCCACGTCCGTGTGTCTAGCCCGTGTGCCCTTCGAAATGGCCACACACGCCCGTGTTGTAACGTTCCAAAGTTAGGGGGTTCTGCATTTTGAGCATTCTGTGTGTTTGGCTTGTTTTGATTGCTTATTGGATGTGTTTGGGGGTCTTAGAAAGGCCCGGGTTCGAGTTGGAGTCTTGTTTGAATTTTAGTTTTAGGGCACCTTAGGGGGAAGCTGTTAGAGGTAGGTCTTATGTATAATTGAGGGTTTTTGGCATCACAAGATGGAGAGTGGTAGAGTGGCAAGGTAATGCCTAGGAAGCAAGGGGAGATAATGCCACAAGGGAGCAGTGAGGGAGCAGGTTCGAGTCTCATAGCTTGCTTTTTGGAATTTCTTTTTGGCATCAGGATGGGGGGTGGTAGATTTCGGCATGGACTCTTCAAGGGGTGAGTGTTGAAGGGGTCAAAGAGTTTGAATGGATGGCCATGAGGGGTTGGTGGAGTTTGAATGGGTCTGTAACACCCCAAACCTGGCCTAAACGTTACGACCAGATTTGGCATGTTACAGGGTGAAGTAAGAAAAACGAAAATTTGTTTAATTTAGGAAAAATCGTAGATTTGGAAACTTCTCGATTAAGGCGATGTGACTTGCTAGATTAAGAAAAATTTCAATTCGTATTAATTGAATATTCGATGAGTTCAGTGATACTTGAAAGAAAAGGTATGTTTGAATTACCTGTATTTAGAAAACCCCGTTTAGTATTTCGTGATTAAGTTGCATAGAGCCGTTTTTCCAAATATCCGATAAGTAAATAAAATAAAACCCAATATCAATTTAGGAAGGCCTTATTACACATAAAAAATCCCTAATTAAAATTTAAGTAAAGCAGGAAAAGTCTTTATGGCCTCCATGAGTCCGCCTCGGCTCCCATATCCACGATCTACTGATTACCTGAAAGGTTAAGCAAATGAGGTGAGTCACCGAGACTCAGTGTGCAAATCCCCTATAACACATAAACGGCTCGAGGCCCACAATCGCATATCGGGCCTTAGCCCACGCAAGATGACATAAAAATGAGTGAATGCATCAGATCCCAACCCAAACCTAGCTTTTCCATCCTCTACACGCCAACCCGTACTAGCCAATCACACCCTGGGGATTTCTACAATTAACCATCCATCCGCTACACGCCATTTTGACAGTAATACTGTTAGTCATAATGCCGATCACTAGGTGACCAAATTAATACAACGTGGTTTAACCACCGATCACTATGTGACCAATTAATACAACGTGGCTTAGTCACCGATCACCATGTGACCACATAATCAGGCACTTCCCCTACAATACCATGTCCCATCCCATGTATAACATGCATATTATAATGAATACAACATTAATATATCTATCATAACGAACACAACATGCTGTCCACAATGTAAAAGATTGCCACATACATCCATCCATGCAAGGAAAACGACACAGCCACGTGCCTGGCATCCCTAGTCTTCCCCATACGGATATCACAACTGTCTACGCAGCCATTTCTGGCTTTTCAGCCCACACAATTAATATTACAGATAAGATAGAGTGTGTGGAGTTTTACACACCTGATAACACGCAGAATAATACTCTCTACGTCGACACTATCGCTAGCAGGAACCACTACTATCTGCCTACTATCCTGTTCTGAAGCCGGTCCACAACCCGGTGGCCAATCTCGAACAGTAGACACCACGCGTCTCTTAAACTTAGGGGCTGGGTTTATGGGTCCAACCCCTTCCTTTGCCTGATTGGTATTCGATTCCATAAAATGATCTTGGTCAGAAGACTGAGTTAAGTCATTGGGGCAGAGAAGATAAGAATGGACACTCAAGATGTGAAGATTTTCTTACCTAAATCGACACAAATCCGGAGGCTACTACCCTTGGATTAATAGAGCACTAAAGTTCCAACACAAACTTTATATTAGAATCGGCCTTCTAAGATTCGGGTTAGCAACAGTGGCCTTCGGCCAAACGAATGGTATGAAGTTTCTTACCCTAATTGATTGAATCCGTTCGTCCCCTAAGGCCCTTCAAACGTTGTCCAAGTGTAGAAGAAATGAAACCAAGCCCCTTCCTATATTCGGCCAACACCCAAGGAACAGGATCAAAGCCCTTGATTCGACAACTAAAAGAGAAGAGAGAATTAAAAGAAAAGAAAAGAACACTAACCCTACTAAGAAGAATCCGCTTGAGAAAATTGAGAGAAGAAGTGGATTTCGACTTTTGACAAATAAAAGAGAGGTTCCCAAATAGGAGTATTAAGAGATGGGTTCGGCTATGAAGAGTAATTGAGGAAGAAAATAATGGGGTGATGTTGAAGTTACGAAGTTTTGGTTAAGGGGTTTAGAGGTGTGATCAAAATATGAACAAAAGAGAAAAGAGAAAGAGATAAAAAGAAAGAGTGTTGGGAGTCAGCTTTTGGAATAAGTGATTGGAGAAAGTGTAATGCCACGAAGAGAGAAGAGAAGAGAAGAGAAGAAGGAGAAGGGTGCTACAAGTTTTAGTTCTTACCAATTGAGAACAAAGCAAATGTTCATGGCAGTTGCGGTAAACAAAGAAGAAAGATGTGAAGAGGAGAGGCAAATGTGAGCTTCGATTTTTGGTTTCTCAAGGAGTGAAGAAAAGATACAAAACAAAAAGGAGAGGAAAAGAATGTTTTCACCACGTTTTACCCTCCTTAAACACCCTATGACTCTAAGGGAAAAATTTGGCACACCCAAGGTACCTCCTAACCCGATTGAACCACAACTAAGTGAGGGACCTAGAGCTACCAACTTCAAAATTTGGCTCACACCCTCCTAGCTCAAAATCGAACCTTCCCCCTTCCAACCTTCAAGCAATATCCGGCCAACAACCTCACCAACATCAACTTCCCAAATTTTCTCCTATCTTCACTCTTGTTCACCCATTCAAATGAGTTTGAAAAATTCAAACTCCACCTTTCACTCATGGCCACCCTTTCAAATTATTTGACTTGTTCAACCTCTGCTCTTCAAGGTTCCTAGCTGACATCCAACACTACTCCCCTTGACGCCAAAAAGAACTCCAAAAAGCAAATTGTGCGACTCGAACCAGCTCCCCCCTTGCCTTCTTGTGGCGTCACCTACCCACACTCTATGTGGCGTTACCTTGCCACTACACCACGCCTCCACTTGTGTCAACAAACACAAGCAAAAATCCTTAAATCCTGCTCCAGTCAACTCTCCCCTGAAAGTGCCCAAAACTAAAATTTTGACCAGGCTTCAGCTTATCCCCGAGCCTTTCCTGTACCCCCAAACACACTAAAATAGTGCACAAACACAGCATAAACACACCAACATATATTAAATGCATAACCCCTAAAATTTAGGATGTTACAGGGTCAAACTAAATCAAATGGATGATGGAGAGGGAAAGTAGGAGGAAATCATGGAAGGTGATGTTGGTGGTAGAGTTGGCCGAATTTGGGGAATTGGTGGAGTGGAGTTTCGGCTAGGGGTGTATAGGTTGGTAAATTTTGACATTGTTGATGTGGGGAGCTAAAGTGAGCCGTAGCTTTTGAGTGGTTAGGTGCCGAAAGTCTTTAGGAGCATTCTAGTTTCCATTTTGGTCATTTTCGGTCATTGAGTGAGAGTAGTGAAACTGAAACTTCAACCCTTTCTTGGTATCCACTTTTTCTTTTGTTTTCTTCCCCTCTCATCTTTTCTCTCTAAAAACCGAACCTAGTGCCTCATTTTCTTTCCACCATTTGTGACTTGTTTTTTCTTCATAGCCGAAATACCTTGTGTTTTTCTTCTCCTTCTTGTTCCTTTGGTGATAGTCGAATGTCATGGATCCAACCACTACCCCACGGGCTCCATAAAAGTAGCACGCCCATGCCTCTCGACCGTGTGAAGCTACTGACTTACACACCACGAGCAGAACACGTCTGTGTCTTACAACCGTGCGAGGTTACTGACTAGTCGACCACGGGCAGAACACGCCCGTGCCTCCCAACTGTGCTAACATACTGACTCCACATGCACGGGCGTGGTTAGCAGAAGAACGGCCAGGGAGATACAGCACGCACAGACACACGGCCGTGCGAGACAGCCACGTAAATCGACACGCCCCTCGTCCACAGGCGTGGGAACGTTCCAGATTTGAAATCCTATTTAAACCTCACAGCCCTTCCCCTTCGCCTCATCTGATTTCTTCATTCTTTTCTTTTCTCCCTTCTCCCTCTCAGACCTTTTCCTCTTTATAATAAATCTCTAGATCCTTGAGCCATCCAACATCATGTCGAAGAAGTGAAAAAGGCCAACCATAGTCTTCTCAAAGAAGAATAATCAACATGAGTTCATGCCGGCAGCTTCGTCTACTCACCAAGCCAAGGGTCTTTGAGACCAATTAGTTTTTATTTCTCTTTTCTCTTTTGCTTCAATTTCCTTTTCTTTGACAATCTTATGCTTAGTTTAGTTTAACTTATTTTAGTTTCTTAGTGTCATGTTCGCTAGGATGCTAGGGAATCACGCCACTTCCGCCACCGCCAGCACCTCCGCAGCCCTAGAAGTCAGACCCACCTCGCAAACCATCCATCAATAAGGACTCTCCGATTCATCCACCTTTTCTTCTATTTTTATTTTCTTTCTTAGTCTCCTTTCCTTTTTCTTTCTTGTTTTAAATTATACATTTAGGTTATTTTAAATGTGTCTAAATAATCCCTGGCTAATCCTCTACGAGCTCTCTAATTTCTTCATCTAGCACAGGTTCGTCATCCAGACCGACCTCTTCAAACATACACACCACGACCTCTACCATCCTCCAAGGACACCATCTAAAATTCAGGGAGTATTCTTTCCCCTTCTCTTTTGATTTATCCCAGAAATGTTATACCTATCTTTGTACATTGAGGGCAATGTACATCTTAAGTGTGGGGGGTGAATATTTATCTAAAGAAGGGCCTAACTTTCTGCATTATTCTCAAATCCGGCCAAACTTTTTTCATTATTCTCAAATCCCTGAATGTAGCCTTTTTTTAAGTAAATTTTTCCTATTACTAATTAAGATGAAATTTCTGATGATTTATGATTTTTATTGACATGTTTTAGATTATGTCATTGATAATTGTGCATTGAAAATTAAATTTTAAAGATACTAGAGAATCAAGCATGATAAGTCTATTTTTCAGAACAAAAATTTTTGCTAGGTTGTTAACCTAAATTTGAATATTGCTTTGAAATTTGAAATTTATGAGATTGATGTCAAAACACCCATAATTTTTGTGAGTTTTTGAGCCTTATAAAGCATATATTCTTTTTTGTGCTCACTTTTTGATTATGAGTGTGTCAACTTTCAACTGTTATTCTAGAACTTGGGTCATTTATACATGTTGAGACCACATTCATGATTTGATATACAGAGATGATAAAGGCACCTAGGATTTAACCCACTCACTCTACTAAATAGCCTACCTACATAAATTAACCCCTAGTGAACCCCGTTGATCCTAACAACCCTTTTTATTGACTCACTTATTAATAACCCAAAAACCCTTTGTATTTGTTATCATCCTCCTTTTGACTACCCTTTAATCGAGATATGATTTGATTAGTTACCGAATTAAATTAGAGCATGAGTTGAATTCATCCATTATTATTATTAGTTTGTTCTTAAAAAAAATCGAAGTAAATTCAGTATTAGTGGTGAGCTTATACAGTTAAAGCTTATTTTTCGAAAGAAAATCTCGTATTGTTAGGATTATTATTTTCAGTTAATGTAAATATTATTTCAGTATTCTTAGGTAGGTACTTGTCAATTCAATCTCGATTCTAACCTTCTAATTTCAGCCTTTATCCACACCTTAACCCTAGCCCCGTTACAACCCCAACAAAGACCTTTTGATCTGTTTATCATCTCATTTTATAGTGATGGGGATTTGATTTTTAGGCAAGCATATGGGATTAACTTTTCAGGTTCGACGTATGAGTGCTTCTTTTTATGAACCTTAAACACTTTGAGTGATTTGAGTGAATCTTTTAGTGAGGATGTCAACTCTTGTCAATTTTGAATTAAAGGTAATTATTCAGATGAGGGGAGACACCTACGTTTTCGAATTACAAATGAATGACTTATCAATTTTTTGAATCTTTAGGACTCTTTGAATTGAATTATGCATGTATAAATTATCTATGAATTATGATACGGCATTGTCAGTAGGAATTGTGAATTATGGAAAGTTCGTTTTAATTGTATGTTGAGAATTTTGCTTGAGGACAAGCAAAAGCTTAAGTGTGGGGGTATTTGATAAACCGTAATTATAACATATTTTAATCCCACATTTAGCTTGTTTTTGGATGATCTATTCCTCAATTTATGTAAAAAGGTGCTCTTAATCCTTTCTTTTCATGTCTTATACCCAGGATAGCAGCCGAGGATGAAAAGAACATAAAACGGGCCCAAAACAGAGTAAATGGGCCATATCACAAAGTCGACACGGCCTGGCCCAAAGAGCACACGGCCGTGCCTTGTCAAGCATCTAAAACACGTCCTCACCCCCGATCTACATGGTCTTGCGTCAACTTAGAAATCCTAACACGGCTTGAAGACGAGTCACACGGGCGTGTGACATGGCCGTGCCCTTGTCGTGGCTTTAGACAATTTCAGTCGGAAAAGGATACTTAGGGTGAAAGAATCGCATTCCAAGATCCTATAAATAACCCATAAGTACCACCTTTGAAACAGGGTCGAGCTAGGCCAATGAGCCAAGCCGGACAGGTCAGAGTTGAGGGAATCGCTCGAAGTTAGCCAGTTGAACCATCCCAAGAAGCCGGAATTCTACTCAAGACGGTGGATCTCTCCTTCAATTCCTTTAGGGAGTTTTAGGGATTTCTTATGTTTTGTTTTCTCTTTTCTCTTGAGATGTTTTCTCTATTTGTTATGAACTAAACCCCTCAGATACCTGAAGGGGATGAAACCTAGATGAATCTTGTTATCGTTTTCTGAATTATATGATAAATACTTAGTTTGTTCTTAATTACGTGTGCTTAATTCTTGAGTTAATATTTCTTGGATATTGATTCAAGTTTGATGTGCTTAGGTGGAGGAGGAATAGACCCTGCTTAAGAGTAGATCTAGCATAATTAAGCGGAGTTGATCGCACACCTAGAGATAGGGTGGCGAGATTTTGCTGGATTAGGGTGAAACCTAATATGGGAATCCATAGATCGATTTACTGCTATTCTAGGGGGTTATTATAAGAGAACAAGAGTTCCACTAATTAACCTAGGGTTAGACGTTATTTGCCTCGAGAGAGGGTTTAATATACGTTAGGGAGTCCTACGGATCAAACTAAGTGAATAAATTGTATGGTTCAGTGTTAGATAACAAGTGAAGTCTAGGTGGATTCTTCCTGAGGGTATCATCGTGATCAACTGAGGTTTTCTTCTAGTTATTTCCCAATTCATTCTTTCTGTCTTTGCGTCTTTAACTTAGTAGTCGTTAATTTAGATTTAAAGCAACTTCACTTTATTTTAGGCTAAATAATAAAAAGAAAGTTAGTATTAGTACTTTTAGTTCCTTTGGGTTCGACAATCCGGTCTTGCCTAAGCTATACTACTGTTCGATAGGTACACTTGCCTTTAATCGTTGTCAGAGTTAGTTTCCAGGTTTGATCATTTGTTTTATAAATTTTAAAGCTCTGATTTCAGCGATCAGTTTTCAAAATTCTCTAATGTTGTTGCTTGGCCTTAAATTAAGACATCATTTATAGCAATGTATGCCTTCAAAATATTCTCCAAATTATTGGAAGGTTCAACTTGCGGTGGTTTTTGAACTTGTTGATTGAAACCAAGAGGTTGATTTTATCTATGATACATGTTGTTGTTGTTGTTGTCCGATCCATCTCCTTGGTTACTCTAAGAGAACTTCGGATGGTTTTG
This sequence comes from Gossypium australe, assembly GCA_005393395.2. NCBI lineage: Eukaryota > Viridiplantae > Streptophyta > Magnoliopsida > Malvales > Malvaceae > Gossypium > Gossypium australe. The sequence continues at coordinate 35,588,097 of CM016619.1, forward strand.
CCACGAAGTATTATAGAAGTTGGACTACAGTCCTTGTCTACTTCTATTTTGGTGTTGATTCCCTATGTATTAAATAGACTCGGTATTTATAAAACCCCATACCTGACCCGATCACCGAACTTGAGTAATAAGATGCTACGAAAAACTTCAACAATCGACAAATACATTTCTAAACAAAAATCAATTTTGTTTTCTTTGCAAAACAAGGGTACCGATAACTATTTTATGGTATCGATATTTTATGATAAAGCACCGATACTTAAATAAAAATCGATACCATTTTGGCATTCTGTTTAATTTAACATTGTACATAATGACAAGTTTAGATACCAATGCTAAAACCATAGATACCTGGATTAGGAATGGTAAAACCTATATTCAAAAAGTTTATTTCATGACCAAAATTCACACAAACTCAAATGGTAAGCTTAGATGTATTTATAGATACATAATTAAAAAACACAAGTTTTCATATCAAACACATCATTAAATCAACCAATCTAGAACCCTAAATAATGTACCTCAATTTCAGACTAACTAAATACATATTTATATATACAATTAAACTATTAAATCATTGATACATTTCAATCGTTTCCATCATACCAAACAAAACTAGTTGAGCAAACAAATGCCAATTCACTTCTCCATAAATAATATATTCACCTTCAACTACTCAAGCATCAAATGTCCATACCATGGTATTACCTCATCTATTTAGACATTTGAAAAGGAAATCATTGAACAAAACATATAAGATACTACCAATACTTTCACACTCACATATATAAACACATAACCTTTATAAATTACCAACCAAAACAAAAACTAACCATTAAATTACAAAATGAGCTTTAAAACTCAAAAGACTTCCAAAGTACATGCCTTACCTAATCTGCACACAGAAAAAAATATCGTACGCTGAGTATAATTCAGTGATATTTCTATAATCGAAAAATAAAATATATTATAAAGGTTATAATTCATTTTAACATGTCAATAAACAAGTCTTATTACATAAACTATTATTTAATCTAATTACATATCTAAAATCGAGCTTATAAACTAATATCCATTATCTACCCCTGTTTCAATTTCATTATACTCAGTTGCGTAGTTGTACTGTAACATCCTTAAATTAGGGGTTTGGCATTTTTGTGTTGTTGCATGTTTTTAGCTCGCTTAGGTTGTTATTTAGGTGTGTTTGGGGGTCCTGGAGAGGCTCGGGTTCGAGCTAGGGCTTTGGTAAAATTTTGCTTTTTGGGCATAAGGGGAGAGAGCTAGTGGAAGCAAGCCTTAAGAATAATTATTTGTGTTTGATGACACAAAAGGAGCTCTTGGTGGAGTGGTGTTGGTGTCATAAGGGAGCATGGAAGGGGGAGTGGGGTTCAAATCCTACAGGCTGCATTTTGGAGTATTTTTTTGTGCCAGGAGGGAGAAGAGGTGGTTTTCGGCTGGGACTCTACCAAAGAGGAGTTGAATGGGTCAAACAGGTTTGAATGGATGGAGGAGAGGAGTTTGGGGAGTTTGAATTGGTCAACCATTTCAAACGGTGGATGGAGAGTGAGTGGGGGGAGGAAATCAAGGAGAGTATCAAGGGAATTGGTGTGGGGAGGTGTTTGGTCGAAAGTGGGAAGGTGTTTAGGGGGCATATTCGGTTGGGTGTGTGTGTGTGCCGAAATTCCCTTTATTTTCTTCGGCACTATAGCATAATCGGTCTTAAGTGTGTAGGGGGAGTGTCATTTCATCAACTACTCATTTGAGAGAATTTACTCTTTTTGCATATTGGCTAAGAGCATTTCAAGTCTTTTGATTCCGTTTCTTCTCCTCTTGACTGAGTTATCACCCACACCCTTCCATTTTCTTTGACTTCTCTATACCTAAACCGAATTACTCAGTTGAATCGAGTCATCTTGTTATTTTGCTAGTAGCCAAATCATGTATCTTCTTATTTGTTCCTTTATTTCCTCCCTATTCATTTTCTTTTGCAAGCCGAAACCCCTCTTGTGCCAAACTAAACTCGTTTCTTTCATCTCTAGCTATTAGCCGAACATTAAGAAGCAAAGTGCTAGGATCTCTCTGGTTTGCCGAAGGTCCCTCTTCAATCGGTTTTGCTTGTTGCAAGGTAATGGGTTTCTCACTTTGTATGTTTTCTCTTCTCTCTTCTAAAGATCGAAGTAGTCATCCTGTAACTGCTTTCTTTTTAAGCCGAATCTGAATACCCCTCTCCACCTTGAAGCGTGTTCGTTCTTTCGTAGGAAATCGAAGCTCTTGTTAGCAGTGGCCGAATCTAGGGCATCTTGGTAAGTAAGCATTGGCTGAATGGGGGGGTGGTTGGATACCCTCGTTCATGCTTCATTTAGGCCGAAAGGCCATTTCTTCTTTATAATTGGAGCATCATTTCTAACTCGTGAGTTATTTAGGAACTCAGCCAAGAGGGTAGAACCGAGCCGCTTTGGTAAGTAAGGTAAGGAGCCATCTCTTCGGTCTCTTCACTATTATTTCCTTTTCGCTTTATTCTGCCATAACACAACCATCGTTTCTCTCTAGAAGTACCTTACTGATCAAGATTCTCTTCATGGAGGCAAGGGATAACCAGTCTAAGGGGGTTGCGCTAAGGGAGCCTGAGGAGAGTGGACTTGTAGTCTCTGCTCCCAAGTTCAAACGGCGTAGGGTATCAGCCATTCGGGATTTCCCACCAGGTTGTGGAAGAGGGGCGACATTAGACCTGAATAGATAGATCATAGTTTTTCGTGATAGTGAGGGTAACGAAGATCAGGAGTGTATAGTTCTTCGCATAATCAGGTGTGTAATCTCACACCTATATTCCGTTTGTTTGTGTTATATTATGTGTCGGCTAAAAGCAGAAATACCCCTAACGTGAATGCAGTGGAGATACCCTAATGGGTAAGATTGGGATATACCAGGTAAGTAAAATTTAATACTATACCATTTGGATAACTTAGCATGTTTGTATGTGCGCTCTGATTATATGATGTACATTGACATATGCATGTATTCACCACACTATGATGATATAACATGCTACATGGGAAAGGGATATTGTATTAATGAAAGGGGAAGTATATTTCGGTGGCTCTGCCACATATTTCGCTGGCTCCTCCACATATTTCGGTGACTCTGTCACATTATTTCGGTGGCACTGCCACAATTTTGATGATGAGCAGCGTGACTGCCATCGATCGTGTGTAGCGGATGAGGGTTGATTGTAGAAATCCCCACCGGTGTGTTCTGGCTGGAATGGGTGGTGTGTAGTGGATGGATATTTAGGTTGGGGCTGGGTTGCATTGCATCGCATTCGTTATCTGCTTTACCATGCTAAATAGGGCTCAGGCCCAGTTCGTTTCTGTATGGGCTTCGCCCATTTTGATTTTGTAGGGGCTAAGGCCCAAATTTGATTCTTAATGGGCTCAGGCCCAGTCAGCGTTCGCTTAGGGGATTACACACCGAGTTCTCGTAACTCACCCCTCTGCTTTAATTTTTCAGGTAATTCCCAGTAGTGAGGATTTGGAGCCGTGGAGGACTCTATGGTGGCTATACGACATTACTTCAGTAAATCAAGTTTTACTTTCTTTTAAATTTCATTTCAATTTGGGATTATGTTCTGTAACAAGGTCGCTAGTATTTTATTTGGTTTTCTTTTAAACTTTTAATACATTTTCTGCTCATTGTTAAATGCTCAACACGGGGTTTTTCCTAAAACATAAATGGCTATTTTCCAAAATGATAACGAATGATTTACAACTCATAAACTTTGGGTTCTCATAAACCTCTAAAGACATTTTCAAAATATCATGTCTCCACAAGTATTCAAACTCGAATTTCATAACCAAAGCAGTTTTCAAAATAATAACAATTTTTTTCCAAAGAAATGGACATTAGGCGAGTCGTGTTCTCTTCAATGAACAACGGAACTCAGAACTTTCAAAAGAGATGCAACATTTTCAACAAACAACCTTTCTTAATAATCGCTTAGCTTTTCAAACAAATATCTCAAGTTGAAGTTTCGACTTTTTAACGAACGCCTAGTTTTTAAACAACCATTCCACATGACATGCCAGATCCGGTCGTGACGTCTAGGCCGGGTTTGGGGTGTTACATGTACAATACAATTTAATCAACCAATCATTAATTCACATATGTTCCATCACAACTCATCACAAATCAAATTCAGTTGCACCATATTTTTGATATATCATATTCTCAGCTCTATTCAAATTAGTCCTTATCACGAAAACTAATTCAAATTGATTCAATTCAACTTGTTCTATCATTTCTAGCTTACCTTATGTTATAACCACGCAACGCAATTCATAAATGCAGCAATTAAAAAGGTTCGAGATATAGAAATACAGACTATAAATTCCGAGCTATTCGTTTACAACTTTGTCTTTTCCTTTCCGTCTTGGGGTATTCAAGTCGATGTTAGCTATTTTTTCAAAAGTTGCTCCATGAAAAAAGAAAAAAAAACACTTCTCTTTCCCTCCTCTTATTTTATTTCGTAAGTTTAATTAACTATTTTATTTCCTTCCTCTTATTCTATTTTATGAGAAAGTATTGATACTTAAATAAAAATAGATACCATTTTGGCATTCTGTTTATTTTAAACTGTACATAACAACAAGTATGGATACCAATGCCAAAAATATCAATACCTAGGTCAGGAATGGTAAAATCTATATCAAAAAGGTTCATTTCATAACCGAAATTCACATAAACTCAAATGGTAAGTTTGGATGTATTTACAGATATATAACTCAATTCAAAAACACAAGTTTTCATATCAAACACATCATTAAAATCAACCAACCTAGATCCCTATACAATGTACCTCAATTTTAGACTAACTAAATAAATATTTATATATACAATTAAACTATTAAATCATTGATACATCTCAACCAATTCCATTATACCAAACAAAACTAGTTGAGCAAACAAATGCCAATTCACTTCTCCCTAAATAATATATTCACCTTCAACTACTCAAGCATCAAATGTCCATACCATGGGATTACCTCATCTATTTAGACATTTGACAAGGAAATCATTCAACAAAACATACAATCATAAACAAAGATACTACCAATAGTTTCACACTCACATATATAAACACGTAACTTTTATAAATTCCCAACCAAAGCACCAACTAACCATTAAATTACAAAATGAGCTTTAAAATTCAAAAGACTTCCTAATCAAACCATATCTTTGAGTATCTGAGTTACTCGCTTAGATTGACCATCGGTATGAGGATGAAATGTTGTACAAAAATGCAGTCAAGTACTTTAAGCTTCGTGTAATTTGCTCCAGAATCGAGGAGTAAACTGTGGATCCCTACAAGAAATAATAGAAACTAGTACACCATGCAATCTAAAAATTTCAGCAACATACAAGTCTGCCAATCTTTTAAGCGCAAAATTCATACGCACTGGAATGAAATGTGCGGATTTCGTCAAATGATCTACAATAACCCACATAGTATCTTTCTTTCTTAGAGATAGAGGTAACCTTGATACAAAATCCACCGAGACATGTTACCATTTCCACTCTAGAATCATCACATGTTGTAATAAACTAGATGTTACCTGATGCTTGGCTTTAACTTGCTGACAAACCAAACATTTTGACACGGCCTCTGAAATCTCTCATTTCATACTTGGCCACTAGTACATCTATTTCAAATCACCGTACATTTTATTGCTACCAGGATGAATCAACAAGCTACTACTGTGAGCTTCATGTAAAATCTTTTGAATGAGAACAAAATTTTTCGAAACATAAATCCTGTCTTTAAAATACAAACTGTTATCGACACCAACATGAAAATTTGAGTCAGGTATCGTTTCAATCTATTTCCGTTTAGAGATCAAAACATCATCACATTTCTGAGCTTCACAAATCTGTTGCAGAAACATCGGTCTAGCTTTTAATTCACCCAAAATTGAACCATCATCAATCATTGTCAACCATGTGTTCAATGCTTGTAAAGCAAACAAAGATTTTCTACTCAGTGCATCAACAACGACATTAGTCTTTCCTGGATGATAGTCGATAATCAAATTGTAATCTTTCAACAACTCGAGCCATCTACGCTATCTCAAATCCAAATATTTTTACGACATCAAATACTTTAGGCTTTTATGATCCGTGAAGATGTGACATTTTTCTCCGTACAAATGGTGTTGCCAATCTTCAAAGCAAATGCTATAGTTGCAAGCTCTAAATCGTAAGTCGGATAATTCTTTTCTTACGATTTCAACTGTCGAGAAGCATATGTTATCACTTTGTCCTCTTGCATCAAAACATAGCCCAAAACATTCAATGAAGCATCGCTTTAAATCAAAAATTCTTTATCGGACTCTGGCTGAACTAACATAGGTGCCTCGGTTAACAAAGTTTTGAACTGATTAAAACTTTCCAGAAATTTCTCGGACCATTCGAACTTAATATCTTTTTGAAACAATCTCGTCAATGGTGTAGAAATCTGTAACACCCTTAACCTGTATTCGTCGCCGGATTAGGGTTACAAGGCATAACCAGACATAGCACAAGTCATAACAATTATTTACTATTCATATGGTCATAACTGAATACATTATAAGTAACTATGCACTTTCATAATATGCTTTAAACATTAACACACATATCTTATATCCATATAGTCAAATTCATATATAAGCATTTTTCATCAAATAGAAAAAGTTACTATTCATTTGGTCATTGAAGTTACAATAGCCGAATATGCACATGCTTATAATCACTTTACTAAAACAAATTGTCAATTATCAAAACCAAATATACATATATATACCAAAACATTACATAATCTAATCTAGGATATACCAACTTCAATACCAATTGCCGAAAGCATCCCAGCATATAATCGATCACATCTCTTATAATTAACATAGCCAATTTATCAAAACCATACATATCTTACAAAAAACCTAAAACATATAAAACCAAGCTCATTACACATATATATATATATATCATACCGATTTTTCATTACCAAAATATATAACCTATAACGCCATTCATACCTAACATGAAAATTATGTACCACATCTGTAACACCCCAAACCCGGCCCAAACACCACGACCGGATCTGGCATGTCACTAAGAAGATTTAGTAAAACATTCGCATTTTTGGAAAAAAGCATTTGTCGAGTTTAAACATTTATACCGGAAAACTTAATAATTTGATAATTTATATAAGATATAAATTTTATATGATGCCTTTGTGAATTAAAAACCGAAATTTGGTACATGCCTTAGTTCCAATTTTATCGGATAATTCAAGTGTCTGAAAGTAAAGCCCAAAAATTGAAAATATAAAGCTAATGGCCCATGGCCTTATTACAATGAAATAATAAACCAAGTTAACTAAAAATATTAAGAATAAATGATTTTAACAAAGCCCTTCTTCTAAATCAAATAAACTCCTGCATGGCCACCTTGCGCTCCCTTCCAGCCCGATCCGATGCACTAAGTGCTACCTGAAAAAAAATGTTAAACAACAGGGTGAGTCACGAGACTCAGTGTGCAACTCTCGTGCACCATCAGATTGGGCCTTAGTCCCACAGATCAGAATAACAGAATACCATATGACAGAAATTTATGCAAAGCCCAACCCAATCCTAGGTTTCCATCCGCTACACACCACCCTTACCTGCCAGTCACACCATTGGGGATTTCTACAATCAACCCACACTGCTACACACCATCGATGGCAGTCATGCTGTAGTTAGCTGCTCATCGTCAGAGTTGTGACATAGTCACCAGAACAGATCGTGGCAGAGCCACTACAACAGATCGTGGCAGAGCCACTACTGTAACACCCCAAACCCGGCCCATTCGTTATGACCGAATTTGAAATGCCACTGCGGAAAAACGTTTGAAAATATCCTGACTTGTGGTGGAACTTGAAAATTTTGTTCTTATTCAAAAGCCATGTCCATTTAAAAATTTTGGGTAATATAAGCTTGATAAAAATATCCGGATTAAAACTTTATTATATATATAGATTTAAATAAAATCGTTTGCAAATGATATTTCAATTGTCAATCCATAATAAATCAAAATATTAAACTTAATGAAAAACACTTAGACAAACTTTAAATACTTTTAGGGGCCTTATTACAATAATTGAATAATCAAAATACTGAAAATATAAATACTTAAATAATCAAAAATATCCTTCTGCATGAAAATCTGCTTCTGCATGGCCACCCTTGTATCCACTTCAACCCGGTCCAACTTCACGATCACCTGCGATGTTGGTAAATATTTGGGGTGAGTCACATGGACTCAGTGTGTAATTAATCCACTGGATTCCACCCACATGTTATACCACAATTTAACCCATATAACAGATAACAAGATAACATGTTCAGATAATATCACATACTGGGCTTGGCCCATGTTCAAATCACTTATCAGATAAATAGGTAACTAACCACTTGATTTCACATATTGGGCTTAACCCATTTCCACACTGATCCACATTCTTATACTGGGCTTGGCCCTTTTCACATTAATCCACATATCACTGGGCTTGGCCCGTTTTACATTAAATATTCATATCACATTAATTCACATATCATATTGGACTTGCCCCATTTTCACATATGTTCACATACGAAATCATGCAATTATGAAGCCCAACCCAAACCTAGGGTCCATCCGCTACACACCCCCTTATCCAACCTACCACACACCAGGGGATTATCAAATCACCCTCTCCTTTTCACTCCAAAGGCAATCACTGCCGTCCACGTGCATTTAAGCACAATAATCCACAACGCGACCTCAGTCAGCGCTAATCCACGATGTAGCCGTAGCTAACACCAAAACCACGATGGGACACATAGTCGCTCATCAACCACGATATGGCACATAGCCGATATCAACCACGATGAGGCACACAGCCACTCATCAAGCCACGAGAACTAAATCGCAATTAATCCACAACGTGACCTCAGTCAACGTCAATCCACGATGTAGCTCAAGGCTAACATCAAACCACGTACTTGAAGTACATCCGTACCTTCTTTCATATCCCAACCCATGCACATGCAACGTGTAATAGTGGCATAATGATAAATGCATGCACATGTTATTAAGGCAGACAATCATATTTCTATAGGCATTGTCACATTCACATCGGCACTGTCACATTCTTATCAACAGATAATACTAACCTGATTATCGATATACCCTTTTTTAGGGTATCCATCTCATAATTTTTACTGCATTTGTTAGTACACAGTCAACACATACAGATATAGTAAAAACCCGAAAAACGGTGGGTTAATCACACACCTGATAACTTGTAGCGTTACGCCCTCAATCCTGATACTATCACTAAGCGACACTACGGCTATCTGCCTACTTTGCTGTTCGAACGCTGGCCCACACCCCGGTGGCCAATCTCGCACTGCAGAGACTGCTCTCCTCTTAAACTTAGGGATAGGAGTTATCCCTTGTCCTCCTTGACTAGCACTCGAATCCATCGACAACACTTAATCAGCATCAAACGGTTAATCATCCATATTATAATCTAACATAACGAATCCAAGGGCTTATCGAATAATCTTACCCAAAACGAATAGAAATCCCGAAAGTTCCTCTTAACCACTGTCGATTTGCCCCTATTCCATCATAGTCAAATCGGTCACACTTATAAGACAAGATATGGCCTTAGGCCGAAACTACGATGGCTTACCTTGCTGTAGTCGAGTCCTTATAAGCTTCCTTAACGGTCCCACTTATGATACTTCGGTCTCTAAAACTTGCGACAGAAGAACAGAAAATAGAGCACCTTGTTATTCGGCTATGGCTTAACAATTGAAGTTGGAATATTCGGCCTTCAAACAATAATGTAAAGTTGATGTTTGAGAGAAAGAAAAAGAGTATGGAAGAGGGTTGTATGAAATCGGCAATGGTGAAAGAATGGTGGAGTTCCGGCCTTAGCAAAAAAATAAGTGAGGAAAGAATAGGGAGAAGAAGTGAGAAGCAATTCGGCTCAAAGAGAGAATTAGAGGAACAATTTTCGGCCAAGGAAAATAAAAATGAAGAAAAGAATAATTAAAGGATGGTCACCCCTATTTATACTACTCAAATTCGACACTCCTACCTCCTCTCAAATTCCACTTCCTTCTCCTATAATAACTCTTGAACATATTTTCAAAATATATAAAATAAATCTATAATTATCTTCTATTTATCAACTTAAAATAAATCCACCTTTATCACCTTAATTAATAGAATAAAAATTATCTATCATTAATCCCTCCTTTAATCTCTTATCTTATCACCTTATAATCCAAATAAATAACAAATAAAACAATAATAATCTTCTATCTACTAAACTAAACTAAAAATAAATAAATTAATAATTATCCTATTTTTAGCCGAATTTAATAGGAGAATTAGAATACTTCTCCAATTGGAAATCCCAAGTGCCGTCCACTTCCTTCCTTCTTACCTGGCGCCAAAAGCCAAAATTAAAACACCCACTGCTACTCCCACACCTTGAACCCAAGACCTGCTGGAGCTTCACTACAGATAACGCCCCAGCCACTGCGCCAAGGCACCTCTTTGTGATATAATACACCATGAACTTCTTTTAACACCTCTTTCCCAAGCTCCCCCTTGCCCTAACGCCAAAGCAAAATAAAAACACGCCCATGTCACCAACGGGATTCGAACCAAGGCCCTTGTTGCCGCAAGCCACATATAGCGCCCTAGGCCACTCTGCCAAGGCGTTTTCTTGTGACATAAGCTCGCCACAAAATCTTTTAAGACCTCTTTATCTTGCTCCCCTTTAACGCCAAAAACAAAATAAAACACCCATTTGCTTTCCACGCTACTCAAACCCAAGACCTGCGCCAGGCGTCACCTCCAGGCCCTTAAGTGGCGCCTTGCAGCCACTTTACCAAGGCCTGTTTTATGTCCAAAGACCACTGCATATTTCCTTAAAGACGTCTTCAGTCCAACCTCCCTTCTTGACGCAAAATACAAAAATAAAACACTCCCATGCTGCCCTCAAGACTCAAACTCCAGACCCTTGTTGGCGTCATTCCCAGGCCTTATGTGGCGTCCTTAAGCCACTCTACCAAGCCCCTTTTTATGACCCAAAATGCCCAGAAATTATTCTTAAGGCCTCCTCAGCCTAATTTCCTCTTTTTACACTTAAATCCAAATTTTTTTCCAAAGCATTCCCTTATATTTTAAAGTTCCCAAACCCCTTAAAACATATCCAAACATACTCCAAGCCTATTATCACTCGAATTATGCACGAACGCATAACCCCTAATCTAGGATGTTACAACTATAATAAAACACTTCCCCTTTCATTGATCACCCAACCCCGTGCATACATAGAAATCAGCATACATATAAAACACATCATCTCAACAGAAACATTCACTTATGAATGACAGAAATCACTAACCTGGTGATTCGCCTTTACCCTCCTCGGGTTTTCAATCGTTATGCCAGGATTTCGGCATTTAACAGAATATAGCCAAATATATCTACATATACTAATAGGCAATCTAAATGGTGTGAGAATGTTACACACCTGATAAATACATAGGACTACCCTCTACGTCGATACCCACGCTAATCGGAACCACTGCTCTCAGACTACAACTTTGCTCAAAAATCGGAAGAACGCGAAGATAAAGCTTCCCCTACATTCGCCCAAGGATTATTATTTACCCAAAATTATATGTTTAAATAAACAAATCTCCTTACCTAAATCGATTAGATCCCGGAAGTAGGATGATTTGAGTGCTACCGATTTAGAACCTTAGGCGATTGGATCTCTTTCAAAACCCGGAATGCCGCAAAAGAAAGAAAAACACAAGATCAGTTTCCATATAGCCATTTGACTAGGGTCTCTAAAAATCGGAAAAAGATTGAATCACACGAATCGACACTTACCTTCAGTTTCCTTCAAGATTCGGCAATCACAGGAGGTGAGATCTAGGGATTTTGGCTTTTAAGGAAATCCCGGAAAAGATGAACAAGAGGAAGCTGACGCATTTTCGGCTTTTAGAAGTACTGAGTGAAGAGTTTCAGTGGAGAGGCTTAAAGATTTCCAGCTAGAGGAACAAATAGGAGTGTAGTTTCGGCTTTTAGTGGAAGGAAGAAAAGATGAATGAATGGGTAGGGAGAATTCAGCTAGGAAGAAAAAGAATGGAAAGAAAATTTTGACAGCAGAGAAAACTGAGAGAAAGCTTTCAGAAAAACTAACAGAATTTCGGCATCTAGTAACTCTATCTAGCCATCCCCCTCTTTACACACACAGTCCAAATTTCGGCCACCTCTTGCCTCCTGGATAGCCTCTCATCTTTTCCCTTATCTTTATCAAAACTCACATCCAAAAGAGTCCCACATCACACCACTCCTTCCCCCTTTATCTGCTTATTATCCTCATAAATTAAACATTAAAAATCCCTAAATTTTAGCCTTGTTGCCGTCCCCCCTTGCTCCCCTTTTAAGTGCCGAAATTGGCCCAAAAGCTTGGGCTCCAAGCGACCAAAACTTGGGCCCTCTCCATCCACTAGTGACGCCACCCTTTACTCCTTTATGGGGCCACCTTACTTTGGGCCACAAGCCCAACTTGATATTTTTAAACACAGATACCAACCTTCAAACCCTATGGTGACTAAACAGAATATTTTAACCAAGGTCTCAGCCCATTCCTGAGCCCAATCTAGACCCCTAACCTTCAATTTAATATTTTAAACCATCAACACACAAAATGCACAGGCCCATTAAATCAGGATGTTACAGTTCTACCCCCCCTTAAAATAAATTTCGGCCTCGAAATTTACCTGATCAGAATAGATGGGGATACTACTGCCGCATAACATCCTCTGGCTCCCATGTCGCTTCGTCTACGCCGTGGTTTCGCCACAAAACCTCGACCAAAGGGACGGACTTCCTTCTCAACACATTTACGTCTCGATCTAAGATTTGCACTTGTTCCTCCTCAAAGGACAAGTCTGGCCTTACTTCAATCTCTTCCACTGGCACAATGTGCGATGGATCGAAACGATAACATCTTAGCATCGAGACTTGAAACATGTCATGTATCTGCTCCAACTCTGAAGACAACTCCAATCGATATGCCACTGGTCCCACACGTTCTAGCACCCGATAAGGTCCAATAAATCGAGGACTTAGCTTACCCTTCCGACCAAACCTCATTACCTTCTTCCACGGCGACACTTTCAAACAGACTTGATCTCCCATTGCAAATTCCAACTCCTTACGCTTAAGATCCGCATAAGATTTCTGCCGATTAGACGCTTCCTTCAACTAAGCCCGAATCAACTTAACTTTCTCTTCCGTTTCCGAAACCAGTTCAGGACCTAACATCTGACGCTCCCCCAACTCTGTCCAACAAGTGGGAGTACGACACCTCCGTCCGTATAACGCCTCATAAGGCGCCATCTGAATACTAGATTGATAGCTCTTGTTGTACGTGAATTCTGCCAAAGGTAAATACTCCTCCCAACTACCCCTGAAATCAATGATGCAACCTCTTAAAATATCCTCCAGGATCTGGATTACCCTCTCAGACTGACCATCAGTCTACGGATGAAAAGTGGTACTAAAGTCTAACCTTGTTCCTATTGCTAAATGCAGAGCCTTCTAGAATCGTGACGTGAATCTAGGGTCTCTATCTGATATGATTGACACAGGTACACCATGCAGTCTCACAACCTCAGCCACGTACAGCTTGGCCAACCTTTGCAGAGAAAAATCAACACGAACCGGTACGAAGTGAGCAGACTTCGTCAATCGATCAACCATCACCCAAATCGAATCCTTCTTAGTGGGCGTAAGAGGTAACCCACTAACAAAATCCATCGTGATTCTTTCCCATTTCCACTGCGAAATCTTCGCCGGCTGCAACAACCCCGAAGGCAGCTGGTGTTCCGCCTTCACCTGCTGACACGTCAAACATTTACCCACGAATTCCGTTACTTCTCACTTCAGACCTGGCCACCAGAATTGCTCTCGGAAATCCCAATACATCTTAACTCCTCCAGGATGCATAGCGTATGGGCTACTATGCGCCTCCCACAGAATCATCTGCCTTAGCTCAACATCCATTGGCATACAAATTCTCTTACGAAAACACAGAACCCCATCACCATTCAAACTATAGTCCTCTCCTTCACCACTTTGCACTTGCCGGAGTCGAGCACTCAAAACATCATCTAAAAGCTAATTTTCTTTGATCTGACTAGTCCACACTGGTCTCACTTGGAGTTCAGCTACCAAACTGCCATCCTCATACAGACTGAGATGAGCGAACATCACCCTTAAATCTGCTATCGCCTTCCGACTCAACGCATCCGCCACGACGTTAGCCTTGCTCGGATGATATTCAATCGAGCAATCATAGTCCTTCAAAAGTTCAACCCACCTACGTTGTCTTAGGTTCAACTCCTTCTGGGTAACGAGATACTTCAGAATTTTATGGTCGGTGTAAATAACAGACTTCTCCCTATACAGGTAGTGTCTCCAGATCTTCAGAGCGAATACTACCGCAGCCAATTCTAAATCATGCGTAGGGTAATTCAACTCATGCTGTCTTAACTGTCGGGACGCATATGCAACAACCTTCCCATCTTGCATCAACACACATCCTAAACCTGTGTGTGACGCATCACAGTAGACGGTAAACTCTTTTCCCGCCTCTGGCTGAATTAACACTGGTGCTTCTGTGAAAATCTTCTTCAGCTTCTCAAAGCTTTCCTATTGTTTGTCAGTCCAAACAAACGGTACTCCCTTCCTCAACAACTTAGTTAGAGGTGCCGCAATTAATGAGAACCCCTCAACAAACCTCCTGTAGTACCCTACCAATCCCAAGAAACTTTGAATTTCCGCCACAGACTTTGGTGATTTCCAATCCAATACAGCTTCTATCTTCCGAGGATCAACCCTAATTCCCTCTGCGGAAACCAAATGTCCTAAGAAAGTTACTTCCCTTAGCCAGAACTCACACTTACTGAACATAGCGAACAGCTGCTTCTCCCTCAGAACTTGCAACACCACATGAAGATGTGCATCATGCTCCTCCTCGGACTTGGAATAAACCAGAATATCATCAATGAACACCACAACAAACTGATCAAGGTATGGTTGGAACACCCGATTCATCATATCCATAAATGCTGCTGGTGCGTTCGTTAACCCGAACGGCATCACCAAAAATTCATAATGACCGTAGCGAGTTCGAAACGCCGTCTTATGAATGTCCTCTTCCTTCACCTTTAATTGATGATATTCCGACCTTAAATCAATCTTAGAGAACACCGAGGCTCTTTTGAGCTAATCGAACAGGTCATCGATTCTTGGCAGTGGGTACTTGTTCTTAATCGTTAACTTATTCAGTTGATGGTAGTCCACGCACATACGCATGGATCCATCCTTCTTCTTCACAAATAAGACCGGCGCTCCCCACGAAGACACGCTCAGTCGGATAAAACCACGATCCAAGAGTTCCTGGATCTGAGCTTTGAGTTCAACCAACTCCTTCGGCGCCATTCTATAAGGAGCAATGGACACTGGAGCTGTACCCAGAAGTAGCTCTATTCCAAACTCCACTTCGCAATCCGGGGGTAACCCTGGCAGTTCCTCAGGGAAAACATCCGCTAAATCTTTAACTGTTCGAACCTCATCGACAGTTACCTCCTAAGCATCCAAAGAACTGATAAAAGCTAGAAACGCGTTACATCCTTTCCGAATCATCTTAACAGCTTTCAAGGCAGATACCATGTTGGACAAATAATTCCTTCCTTCTCCTAACACAACCACTTCCCCGCCTTCCGGGGTACTGAACACCATTCGCTTAGTCTCACAATCCAACTTAGCACGATGTTTAGTTAACCAATCCATTCCTAAGATAAGATCAAACTCTCCAAATGGTAATTCCATTATGTCTGCCGAGAACACTACCCCTTGCGTCTCTAAGGGTACGTTCCTAAACAGTTTGTCCACTACCCTAGATTGTCCTAAAGGATTAACCACTGTCATCTTCCAGTAGTTGTTTCAGAGTCTATACTTAGGGTCTCAGATACCGAACATGCAACATAGGAGTGGTTGACCCAATATCAATCAAGGCAAGAAAAGGGTTATCAGCAATAAGAAATGTACCGGTTATGATGTCCGGTGCGTCACCATCCTCCCGTCGGTGAGCTGCATAAACTAGACCCGGCTGCCTCGCTTCTACATTACCTGCACCCCCACCAGGTGCTCCACGATCCCGACCGAATCCATTTCCTTCTCTGGCTGCGCCACGACCCCTCAGTACTGGCTGACCACCCCTCCAAACCTGATCAGAACCTCGTCCCGCGGGCTGTGCCTGATTCACCTGTGGATAGTCCTTAATCATATACCCTGTGGATCCACACCTGAAGCATCTACCGGTTCTCCTTCTGCACTCCCCATAATGTACCTTCCCACACGAAAGACATGATCAATTCTGACCCGTCAGAGTACGAGCTGGCCCATCAGACCTAGGCCTTTTCTGAAAATTTCTAGATGATCCCGACGGCCCAAAATTCCTCTTATTCCTATTTCTATCCTTATCCTTATTCTATTTCTCAGTCCGCTTAACCTCCTCAGATATCTTAGCTTTCTCAACCAAAATCGCAAAGTCCCTTTCCCGCTGTGGTGCTACTAATACCCTCAGCTCATCCCTTAGTCCATCCTCGAACCGTACACAACGCTCATAGTTAGTCGCCACAATCCCTCGAGCGTAACGGCTCAACCGCAGAAACTCTGCCTCGTATTCAGATACAGACTTACTTCCCTGTACCAAGTTCAGGAATGCCTTCCTCTATGCATCCACATAGCTGGCCCCAACGTACTTTCCCTGAAATGACTCCTTAAAGAAATCCCAGTCAATCCAGTCTGCCGCAGTACCCTCCTTTACCATGAGCCACTACTGATAAGCCTCGTCTCGAAGAAGAGACACGACCCCGTTCAACTTCTCCTCTACGGTGAAGTCAAGGTCATCCATTATACGCTCACTTGCCTCTAACCAATACTCAGCTGTATTAGGGGCTACGCCAGAAACACCCCTAAACATCTCCGCTCCGTTGGCTTAGAGTCGTTCCGACACAGATTTCCGAGCTCCTGAACCTGTGCCTGCCCCAGCAACTCTTTGGAGGACCTGCAACATCACCTGAGATACCGCATCATCTTCGGGCGCCTGGTCCCAAAATTCTCCCTCCACAGCGGGCGGATTCGACATCTTGTTTCCTGACCCATGGCCAGACCCTACCGGCTCTGACACGGTCATCCTACCCCTACCACGACCACGCGGCGGACGTCCACGACCCCTTGTACTCATTCTACCGATTCACGTTTATCTGCTTAGAAATTTTATGAATTATTAACTCTTCCCACTGATTATCCACGAACAATCTTATGAAAAGTAGTTTTAAGAGTGATTCTTTTGAATTCGAACCTATCTACAGTTCCAGTCTCAAGTTTACCTCCTAATTCTAGAAACCACATACATTTACACCTCAACATACATATCACATCCATGAAGTCACATTCACCACATAAGGGTATTTTCGTCATTTCACTACCCAGTGGTTTTTTCATCATTTCATACTACAGGGTTTCTTTGTAATCTAGCAAAATAAAGTGTCTTGGGAATTTTCGAAATAGAGGTGTACATATATATATTTTTAAAACAGGGGTATTCTGGAGAATTTAATTTCAAAAGAATAATAGTGGCGTTCAGGTGTTTGTGGTTTTTGGTTGTTGTTGTGTGTTTATTTTTTTTAAAATTCCGTTGACTTTGTAAATCAGGGTATTTCCGTAAATCTGGGGGTATATTTGCAAACCATGGGTACCTTGGTAATTTTCAAAATAAGGGTATTTTAGTAATTTCGCAAATTTTGTTAATTTTCCAAATCAAGGGCGTTTTGATAATTTTCCCAAATCAATGGCGTTTTGGTAAAATTTTTTTCAAAACCAGGGGCATTTTAGTAATTTTCTGAAAAATAAGGTGGCTGGTCCCTTTCGGGTTTTAATTATAGATTTTGGCCCGTCAACAAATCCTCGTGGCTAGGCTGAACAGTCACTACGCACCAGGTAGAATTCCAGCGAAGAGGAGGTGAGTCACTAGGACTGCTTAAGTACCAGGCACTTCCGGATCCAATCCTAGACATGCGTATGCCTGTTGCCACACCCCAACCCAGCGATTTGTTCACGGGTTTGTTTAGTTGACTTAAGTCTTATGAGTTTTAAGAAGTTGTTTAAGCTAAGCCTAGAGTCCACCAAGTTCTAATTTAAATAGTCTACGTCCCATAAAGCCCATCAAGCCCACATACATATATAACACACAGTGAGTTCAGAATACTTACCTGGCAGACTTGGGCCGGAGACGCAGGTGCCATGCCAAGAAAACCAACCTGTATATTTTTTTTTATAAATATGTATGCTTCGAAAACCCATCTTTAGAAAATGTTTTGAGCCCAAAACCCCAAAGCTGAGTTTTGAACCGGGCTCTGATACCAATTTGTAACATCCCAAACCCAGCCCAAACACCATGACCGAATCTGGCATGTCACTAAGAAGATTTAGTAAAACATGTCGCATTTTTGGAAAAAAACATTTGTCGAGTTTAAACATTTATACTGGAAAACTTAATAATTTGATAATTTATATAATATATAAATTCTATATGATGCCTTTGTGAATTAAAAACTGAAATTTGGTACATGCCTTAGTTCCAATTTTATCGGATAATTCGAGTGTCTGAAAGTAAAGCCCAAAAACCAAAAATATAAAGCTAATGGCCCATGGCCTCATTACAATGAAATAATAGACCAAGTTAACTAAAAATATTAAGAATAAAGGATTTTAACAAAGCCCTTGTTCTAAATCAAATAAACTCCTGCATGGCCACCTTGCGCTCCCTTCCAGCCCGGTCCGATGCACTAAGTGCTACCTGAAAAAAAAACTGTTAAACAACGAGGTGAGTCACGAGACTCAGTGTGCAACCCTCGTGCACCATCAGATTGGGCCTTAGCCCCATAGATCAGAATAACAAAATACCATATGACAGAAATTTATGCAAAGCCCAACCCAATCCTAGGTTTCCATCTGCTACACACCACCCTTACCTGCCAATCACACCATTGGGGATTTCTACAATCAACCCACACCGCTACACACCATCGATGGCAGTCATGCTGCAGTTAGCTGCTCATCGTCAGAGTTGTGACATAGTCACTAGAACAGATCGTGGGAGAGCCACTACAACAGATCGTGGCAGAGCCACTACAGCAGAACACTTCCCCTTTCATTGATCACCCAACCCTGTGCATACATAGAAATCAGCATACATATAAAACATATCATCTCAACAGAAACATTCACTTATGAATGACAGAAATCACTAACCTGGTGATTCGCCTTTACCCTCCTCGGGTTTTCAACCGTTATGCCGGGATTTTGGCATTTAACAGAATATAACCAAATATAACTACATATACTAACAGGCAATCTAAATGGTGTGAGAACGTTACACACCTGATAAATGCGTAGGACTACCCTCTACGTCGATACCCGCGCTAATCGGAATCACTGCTCTCAGTCTACAACTTTGCTCAAAAACCGGAAGAACACGAAGATAAAGCTTCCCCTACACTCGGCCAAGGATTATTATTTACCCAAATTTATATGTTTAAATAAACAAATCTCCTTACCTAAATCGATTAGATCCCGGAAGTAGGATGATTCGAGTGCTACCGATTTAGAACCTTAGGCGATTGGATCTCCTTCAAATCCCGGAATGCCGCAAAAGAAAGAAAAACAGAAGATCAGTTTCCATATAGCCATTTGGCTAGGGTATCCAAAAATTGAAAAAAGATTGAATCACGCGAATCGGTACTTACCTTCAGTTTCCTTCAAGATTTGGCAATCACAAGAGGTGAGATCTAGGGATTTCGGCTTTTAAGGAAATCCCAGAAAAGATGAACATGAGGATGCTTATGTGTTTTCGGCTTTTAGAAGTACTGAGTGAAGAGTTTCGATGGAGAGGCTTAGAGATTTTCGGCTAGAGGAGCAAATAGGAGTGTGGTTTCGGCTTTTAGTGGATGGAAGAAAAGATGAATGAATGGGTAGGGAGAATTCGGCTAGGAAGAAAAAGAATGGACAGAAAATTTCGGCAGCAGAGAAAACTGAGAGAAAGCTTTCAGAAAAACTAACAGAATTTCGGCATCTACTAACTCTATCTAGCCGTCCCCCCTTTACACAAACAGTCCAAATTTCGGCCACCTCTAGCCTCTTGGATAGCCTCTCATCTTTTCCCTTATCTTTATCAAAACTCACATCCAAAAGAGTCCCACATCACACCACTCCTTCTCCCTTTATCTACTTATTATCCTCATAAATTAAACATTAAAAATCCCTAAATTTTAGCCTTGTTGCCGTCCCCCTTGCTCCCCTTTTAAGTGCCGAAATTGGCCCAAAAGCTTGGGCTCCAAGCGACCAAAACTTTGGCCCTATCCATCCACTAGTGACGCCACCCTTTGCTCCTTTATGGCGCCACCTTACTTTGGGCCACAAGCCCAACTTGATATTTTTAAACACAGATACCTACCTTCAAACCCTATGGTGACTAAACAGAATATTTTAACCAAGGTCTCAGCCCATTCCTGAGCCCAATCTAGACCCCTAACCCTCAATTTAATTTTTTAAACCATCAACACACAAAATGCACAGGCCAATTAAATCAGGATGTTACAACATCATACAAACACCATGGTCGAAATTACACAACTATGATTTAACTCAATGATCAATCAAGCTACATATTCAAACACCAAGTGTAAACACATCAGGAATTATACTTTCATAATAAGTTGACACCATGGCCGAATTCACATAATACCAAAATACCACAATTCAGCCATTTTCGCATGGCATATATATATATATATATATATATATACACATACACATCATTCGAAATAAACTCAAAAAATGGCATAGCCTATACATGCCATAAACTCTAAGTTTAACCTAAAAAAGGTACCAAAATATTAATGATAGTGTGACGAGCTTTAGCGATGATCCCCATGTAATATCCCGAAATTGGGCCTAGTAGGATTGGGCCGATTGGGTCTTGGGCTTTAGGAAAATTTTGAGTATTATTTTTTTATTTGTGTTAGCTTGAGTATGAATTATGTGTGTTTAGCATAGTCTTGTGAAGGCTTGATTTTATTAATAAGGCTAGAATAATTCTTAGTATTAAAAATTTAGTGAAGTGGATTAGGTGAACTTGACACTTAAGTTAATTTAAGTGTTAAATTTAGCACATGTGGAGTTAGTGGCAAGATGGTTATGGTGTTTGAAGAGTTGCTTGAGGGAAGTGGTTCGAGTAGTATGATGAGCACTTTGAAGACTTTATTTTTATGCACCTTACATTAAG
The DNA here is from genome assembly GCA_005393395.2 of Gossypium australe. Lineage (NCBI taxonomy): Eukaryota > Viridiplantae > Streptophyta > Magnoliopsida > Malvales > Malvaceae > Gossypium > Gossypium australe. The sequence goes on from CM016619.1 coordinate 35,609,608, forward strand.
TGTCGGTCAAACTCTAATTATGATAGGTTAGACTTTAAGTTTTATGGTAAGTTGAATAATAGTTTAGGAAAGCTTGTATTTTGGGATAAGAATCTTAAGAATTAAGGAAGGATGGGGGGACAAAAGGCTTGAATGTTGGAGAGTGTTTTGGAAACTCTTTTATGGTCTTTAGTTCATGTATGTGGACGGCATTTTGGTCTAGGGGAGGGCTTGACCGATTTTTGATGGAAGCTTTGGTAGGTTAGTAGCTAGTTGGCCATTTTTCCTAAGCATTTGAACATCAATTTCTTTTCTCTCCACAAACACTCCCTATAGCCGAATATGTCTTGGACATAAGGTGAGTTTTTGGTGTTAGTTTTGGCCTTCAATATTTGTTTTGGTGTCATAGCCGAAAATCCTTTTTAGTTTTTGCAAATTTCTCCCTAGTGCATCAAAGTGAAACAAAAACTAAAATCATCATAGTGCTTGGCCGAATCTCTTTTATTCACAACTTCTTTTCCATTCTTTTCATATTTGTTCAAAACCCACATTTCTTTTACTTTCTCTTGGCCAAAACTTCCTTCTCCACATTTCTCTTTTTCTTTCTTCCACTTTTGCTCAAAACCGAAAAAACATCCCTCTCCCATTGCAATTTCTTTCTTTTTCTTCCTTTTTCTTTTCTCTTTCTCCACTCTAGTCGAATCCTTTTTGTTGTTACAAATCAACCATATTGCCGAAACTTCCCATACTCTTTTTGTTTTGTCTTGGCCGAATATCAATAAGGGTAGGTCTTCATTTGGTTTTCTTCAATCGGTTTTGGAAGATAGGTAAGTGTCTTGGCCGAAATTCTTTTCTATTTTCTCTATTGATTCTCATGAGGGCAAAAGCCAAATTTTGGGTATGTGATAGTAAGATTCTAACCATAGGGACTTATTTCTTTTAGGCTCTTCGGATTTTGGAAGCAATCAAATTTCGGGCAAGGAAATCTAGTGTGGTAGATCGGGTCTTCGGGATTTAGCCGACTGTGCCAATTAGGTGCGTAGTTATCGCACTGTCTCTTGATTGTGTGTATGTGTTATATTTATGTATATGTGATATGATGTTAATGGTAGCCGAATTAAGGGCTAAGATTGTGAATACCCGTAGTGGGTGATTGAATACTCAGGTCAGTGATTTACGATATTAAATGATAATTGATGAATATATGAAATGTGATGGCATGTGATGCATAATTGTTCAAGTGATATGTTGCCATGATACACATATATGCATGGGACTTGGGATGTGACTATCGAAGGAAAGGGTGTACATTATGTACGTGGTCTGATGTTAGCCTTGTGCTACATTAGCGCTTGATGGTGGCTATGTGCTCCATCAAGGGAGGTGTTGGCTAGGTGCCCATCTCGGCGGATGATAGCTGTGTGCATCACCGTAGATTGAGGATGACCTCGAGTCACCTCGTGGATACAGATATGTGGATCACTATGTGATCGGTGGCTTAGCCACGGCCTTGGGCAGCAATCTGCCAAGGTAAGATATGTGGATCACTATGTGATCGGTGGATTAGCCACGGCCTTGGGCAGGGAGTCTGCTAAGGTAGGAGTAACGGATGGACTCTAGGTTGGGTTGGGCTTCATGTTGCATATTTATGCATTTTGCATGACTAATTATGTGGATCAATGTGGATATGGGCCAAGCACAACATGTGGAATTATGTGGATATAATGCCTTATCATCTGATATGTGATTGATGTGTGGATATAGGCCAAGCCCATACGTGGAGACATGTGAAATAACTATGCACTGAGTCTGTTTGACTCACCCAATTTTTCTCAAACCTTTCAGGTGATGCATAAAGCTTGGACCGGGTTGGAGTGGATACGAGGTGGCCCATGCAGAAGATATTTTATTTGTTTTACACATTTTATTTATGAAAGGTCATTTATTGTAATAAGGGTCACTTTATATATTTAAGGACTTTTATTATGTTTAAAGTTGGATTGTCGATTATATTATTATTTGAAAATGTTTTATTTTAAACAACTTAATTTTATTTGGAACTTTAATTACACAATGTTTTAGTAAAGACAACAAATTTTTATGTTTTTAACTCTAAGTCAAAAGTTTTTCAAACGTTTTCCGCAGTGGCATTTCAAATTCGGTCGTATTGAATGGGCCGGGTTTGGGGTGTTACACCCCAAGCACGTAACGATCACCCGAAGGAAATCTAAAACACGAGAGTAACCAATAACCAAGTAAGCTTTAACAACTTAGTAAGTTATAAGCAATTATACAACAACAATGCATTATACTATTATATATAATAGGTCAACTTACTATAATCACCATCAAGATTTATAACTATAGTTACAAGTTATAACACCATTCATAGACTTTCATATTTCATAGCCTTAAGGCCGAACACTCACACATTCAATAATAGGTTCACATTCAACTATAAATCACTTTCTCATCTCAAACAAATACATATGTATATATATATATACATCACATTTGCTTAATTTTCATATACATATATCACTTACCGAATTTATACTTATATTTTTAACCCTTATAAATCACATATTGATATGCAAAATACTTAATTTCATTTCAGCCGCAAGTACTTACTTTACTATCCATATATGATATATCTGTAACACCCCTAACCCGTATCCATCGCCGGATTAGAGTTACAAGGCATTACCGAATAAGACATCACTCAAACAGGCATATATTTTCCGTATCCATCGTCGGATTAGGGTTACAAGGCATTACCGAATAAGACACCACTCAAACAGGCATATATTTTCTTTTCTTTTATTACGAATATATATATATATATATATATGTAATCATATTATTTGAACTGTTTTAAGTACAAATGACAATCAAGAATTTTAATCAAATCACTTACTAATTAATAAGCTGATATATATATACATGTCAAATCACTCAAGTAATCACAAATACACATTCGGCCAATCTTATAATCTTCCATACAAACAACCTCGATTATAATCATCATTCAATTAATTTACAATTTAAAACTTAACTCCAAGTATATTCCAAATTTAAAAATCACAAGCTTATAGAATCCATGACTAACCATAAATAAATTCTCAATAAAGTATACTAATAATTCATTTAAGCATAGCCGGATATATGCAAATATATACATAATTCTTAATTTGAATTTTTATCACATTACATCATATAACCAATTTAATCTTGAAACACATTTATTAGCTTTCACATAACTAAAATTTACATCCCACAATTACCACATACAAATATCATAACCAAATTTACTAGAACTAAATCCATTTGTTTTATATTTAAACATCTATCAAAATTTCACATCATTGCCGAATACATATATATCCAACATGATCATTTCAATTCCAAATCAAAAACTTGATGATCAATATGACCACATACCTATTTGTTAAATTCGAATAATATATATATCAAAACCAAATCACATCTTACTAATTTACATAATTACTAATACTTATTACAAAGACAATTTATTTAACGTCATTTAGTAAGTAAATCAAACTTTACACAATACAAAACAAATATTCAATTACATAACACTTAATCAAATTTAACATATCCCTATTATCATCACTTACTCATAGCCAAAATGTCCAAGTTTACGTTTGGTTCAAGTCCACATTTTAACTAATTCAATTCATCATACCAAACATAACCAATATACATATATTAATCACATAACCAAATTCAATATGTCTAACTTAAAATTAAACATAACACATACTTACCTATCATGAACATATACCGTAATCACATATGCATAAGTATAAACTTATTTTTTTAATGTCCATTATCAACCATAAACACAGAACCCAAATCAATCAAAGAAGATAAGCCATCTTCGCATGGCTATTATTTACATACAAAGTACTTAATTCCTATTCCACCTTTTACTATGCTATACATGCCAGATATTAAATTTTCAACTTAGTAAAATACCCAAGGAAACTGTCGATAGTGTGAGTAGTCTTGCTGACGATCCCTGAACTCGTAACGTATATCCAAATCGATGAACAGAAGTAAACAAGAATACGCACAGAGTAAGCTATTTAAGCTTAGTAAGTCATAAGCAATTATATATATACTGATAAACCGTAATTATAACACATTTTAATCCCACATTTAACATGCTTTTGGATGATTTATCCTTCGATTTATATAAAAAGGTGCTTGTAATCCTTTCTTTTCATGATTTATACCCAGAAAAGCACCCGAGGATGAAAAGAACACAAAACGGGCCCAAACAAAGTAAATGGGCCTTAGCACATAATTGACACGGCCTGGCCCAAATCACACACGGGCGTGCCTCACCGATCACCTAGAGCATGGCCTCACTTAAGTTAGAAATCCGAACACAGTCTAAAGTCGATCCACACGGGCGTGTGCCATGGCCGTAACTCTATCGCTAGAAAGAGCAATTTCAGTCAGAAAAGGATACTTAGGGAGAAAGAATCGCATTCCAAGAGCCTATATGTATCCCCTAAGTGCCACATTTGAAAACACGTCAAAGCTAGGCCAAGGAGCCAAGCCGAAAAGGTCAGAATTAGGGAATAGCGTGAGGATAGCCAGTTGATCCATCCCAAGAAGCCGGAATTATACTCAAGACGGCGGAATTCTCCTTCAATTCCTTCAGGGGGTTTTAGGGATTTCTTATGTTTTGTTTTATCTTTTCTCTTGTGATGTTTTCTTTATTTGTTATGAACTAAACCCCTCAGATACCTGAAGGGGATGAAACCTAGATGAATCTTGTTATTTGATTTCTGAATTATATGATAATTACTTAGTTTGTTCTTAATTATGTTGCTTAATCCAAATCTGATGTGCTTAGGTGGAGGAGGAATAGACCCTGCTTAAGAGTAGATCTAGTGTAATTAAGCGGAGTTGATCGAACGCCTAGAGATAGGGTTACGAGATTTTGCCAGATCAGGGTGAAACGTAATATGGGAGTACATTGATCGATTTACATCTATTCTAGGGGGTTATTATAAGCGAACGAGAGTTCCACTAATTAACCTAGGGTTAGACGTTATTCGACTCGAGAGAGGGTTTAATATAGGTTAGGGAGTCCTACGGAACAGGCTAAGTAAAGAAATCATATGGTTCAGTGTTAGATAACAAGTGAAATCTAGGTGGATTCTTCCAGAGGGTATCGTCGTGATCAACTGAGTTTTTCCTTCAAGTTATTTCCCAATTCGTTCTTTTTGTCTTGTGTCTTTAGTTTAGTAGTCGTTAATTTAGATTAAAGCAACTTCACTATATCTTTAAGGCTAAATAAGAAAAAGAAAGTTAGTATTAGTACATTTAGTTCCTTTAGGTTCGACAATCCGAGCTTGCCTAAGCTATACTACAGTTCGATAGGTACACTTGCCTTTAATCGTTGTCAGAGTTAGTTTCCAGGTTCGATCACATTCATTGTAAATTTTAAAACTCTAATTTCAGTGATCAAGTTTTTGGCGCCGTTTCCGGGGAACTAAAATACTAAGAAAGCTCTATTTTTATTACTTTAGCCATTATTTTTATTTTTTTATTTTCTGCAATTTATTTTCAATTTTTTTAGTTAAATTTTATTTTTGCAAAAAAAAATTATTATTATTATATTTTTTCTACTTTTCTAAGTCTTCTTCTATTTGCCTTTACAGGTAATTTTAGTCTATAGAGGAGATGGCACTAAATAACTATCAGTGACAAGTTATGAGGACAACGCCAACAAAAGCCACCAGTGTCTTCAACCTCAACGTGGACACCAGGTTATCTAACCAGCTAGAGATGAGGAATAAAAAGATGGATGGTTTGTATAGTCTTTCACAGGTACACCCAATAATGCAATATGACTCAAATCTAAGAGGCGTGGCGAATCCTGAGTACCCATCCTACGGATATGGCATGGAGAACGAGCAAGCTCACTATACGGGTAACTATTCTAGACCACAAAATAATTTTTATAATAACACTTATAACGCAGGTTGGAGTTACCATCCCAATTTCTCGTGGAATGATCAAAATAGCCAAAGACCGGAACTTCCTCCAAACTTTCAACAACCACCTCACCAATAAGAAGAGAAGTCGAACCTTGAAGAGATGCTGACAAAAGCCATGGCAGCCCCAGAAACCCGTCTTCAAAAAATTGAGCCAATGCTCGATAATCAACAATCATCAATCAAAGGGATCGAGAGCCAAGTGGAGGAACTTACTAAGTCAGTTAGACAATTGACTAAGATAGTTTCTGAAATTCGATCAGAGGTTTCCGAACAACTACAGGAAAACTTGCCAAGCAACACTGAAACTGACCCAAGGCAAGAACCTGTGGTAAGTAAAGGTAAGGTTGAGGTAAGCCATGATTAACCAAACCCGGTACATACAGAGTACCAAGCTCATGTGCCATATCCCGATGCAATAAAGAAAGATCACACAGAGGAAGAATTAGGTGAACTCACACTTTGTGTAGACGACGAAACAATCACTCTTCAAGTGTAACATCCAGGAATTAGGGGCGTTGCATTGTTATGTTTTGTGCGTTTGATATGCTTTTCCTGTTGTTTGAGTATGTTCGGGGGCCCCGGGAAGGGTCGGGGTTAAGTCGAAGCCTTGGCCAAATTTCCATTTTGGGCACTTTAGGGGAGAGCTAGCTGAGGCAGGTTTTAAGTATTATAATTTGGGTTTGATGTCACAAGAAGTGCTATAGTAAAGTGGCAAAGAGGGGCCACTTGAGAGGCTGGTGAGTGACGCCACAGGGAGCAGTGAAGAAGCAGGTTTGAGTCGCACAGTTTACATTTTGGGAATTCTTTTTGGCGTCTGGATAGGAGGTGATGGATTCGGCCAGGGACCTTGAAGAGTGGGAGTGGACTCATTCAAAATTTTCAAATGGGAGGCCAAGAGAGAAATGGGGGGTTTGAATCATTCAAACTGATTCAAACCGGTGAACAAGAGTGAAAGTAGGAGGCAATCAAGGGGATGGAGGTGGAGGAGAGTGTTGGCCGAATTTTTGGATGTGTTGGAGGGAAATTCAGTCAAAGTGGAGTCCCATGGTTGGGTAGGCATTCGATTTTGGGGGCTAGGCAAGTGCATGTGCCAAAAGGGGTTTAGGCACTCCTTTCTCTTCTTATGTGCATTTTCGGATGTAGACGTAGGTGTGTGGGTGAAGGCCAGTTCTTCTATATGTCATTTTGAGCTAATAGTTAGCAAATAAAACATTATCCTCTTTTGCAATTGGTGAGCAAGTGTTTTCTTCTCTTATTCTCAAACCGAAATCAACTCTTGGGGAACCTCACTTCTGGCATTCTTTCTCTTTTCAATCAAAAGATGAAACCTCAACCCTTTCTTCTTCTTTTGTTTATACTCACTTTTGCATATCATAACCCCGTAGCCTAACCCTCCTATCATTTTTTCCATTTCTTTATTTCCTTCCATTTGTTCTCTTCAAAGCCGAAACATCAGTTTGCTTCAACTTCTTCTCTATTTGTTTTCTTCTAAAATTAAATCTTCCTAGCCCATTTCTCCTTATATCTTCCCTTTGTTCTTTTCAAAGCCGAAATCTCTTCTTTCTTCCTTGTCATTGAGTTTGTTCTTCCTCTTCTTTTTGGCCGAATCTCCTTTGGGTGTTCGCCTCTTTCATTCGTTCTTGTTTCGGGGGATTACCGTCACTCTTTCTCCCTAACTTCTCAATCGGTTTCTTCTGTTTGGTGGTAAGCTTGTTCTTCCTTTTTTGGTTCTTTTTTTGTCTCTTGATGGTTGGTAAACTAAAGGGGTTAACTTGGTATTTTGGGTGCTTTGGCCGAATGTAGGAGGGGCTTTGTGTTCGTATTCTGTTCTGCATCTGGCCTACGGTTGGAAGACCTTTGGTAAGTAGTGATTGCCGAATGGTGGAAAGAGTTTCCATAAAATAGATGATCTTAATAAAAGAAATGTCGCTCAAGGAGGTGTATATTTAGATTTAACTAATGTACCTATATCAGATTTTGAAAAAACAATAGATGATTGGGCACAGTCTATGACTATTGTTGTAAACAACAACAGTGCAGTCTGGCCGAAAGGCCATCCTTTTAATTTATGTGAAGGTTCGGTTTTAACATAGTAATGTTTAGGGATTCCATCGATTCTTAAAACCAAGCCTGAAGCTTTCGATTTCTGTCGATCTAAGTAAGAAATCTCTTCAGTTGAGCGTATGTTCTTACTTTTAACTTATTCAATGCCTTAACCTGGTCTTCTGACCAAGATCTCTTTCATGGAATCAAATACCAGCCAAGCTAGGGGGGTTGGACTCGTAGTCCCTACCCCTAAGTTCAAAAAATGTGCGGTGTCCGACGTTCATGATTTTCCACCGGGTTTTGGGCTGGCTTCGGAGAGGGATAAACAGATCGCTGTGATCCATGCGAGTGAAGGTGTTAGCAAGATCGATAGTATAGTTCTTCATGTTTACAGATATGTAATTACCACACTTTTCCTTAATTGTATAAAATAATGTTTATGTGTTATGTTTGGAAGCCTAAAATCTCGGTAGTGGATATCGAGTTACCCATAAAGGGTAAAACCGAAACATCAGGTTAGTTGCTTTCTTTGATTAGGCTTTATGATTATTGACAATAACATGACTATGCATGTGCTCTAAAATGATTGTATGTTACTATATGTTATGCTCATTATATTATGTTGCACGTGCATGGGATTTTGGAAATGATAAATGATATAAAAGGGAAGTGTTTATAGGTGACACTGTCACATTTAATTGATGGCTTAGTGCCTCATTGTATATCGGTGACTTGGTCACATAATTATCGATGGCTAGACCACATTATATCTGCTTTGAGGAGCATGACTGTCAGAATGACTGCCAAAGAGGAGTGTAGAGGATGGAGGGTTGATTGTAGAAATCCCCAAAGGAGTGTTGAGGATGTATATTTGGAATGGAGTGTAGAGGATGGAATATTAGGATGGGTTGGGTTATCATATTGATTATTTTGATATGCTAATATGTTTGGGCTTTGACCGATTGTGATATGGGGGCTTAGGCCCATTTGTGGTATATGTGGACTAATTGCACACTGAGTCTTGTGACTCACTCTATTGCTTGAACAAATTGCAGGTGATTCTTAGCCAGTGGATTGGGCTGGATTAGACTCGAGGTGGCCATGCACGGTTTTATTCAATTAAAACAATATTTTATTTATCGTTGCTGTTTTGGGGATTTTTGATTAAGGCCACTATTACTTTGGTTTAAATTATGGTTTAACTATTAAGTCGTTTATATTACAACTTTGATTGACAAAACGTTTCCTTTAGAAAAGAGTTAAAAATGGTTCTTCTCAAAATTAAAACACCGATTTTTAAACAAAAATCTAAACGCAAACCTTATGTTTCCTAGCAGATCGCGACTAGTGCGTTCAAATGTCACATTAATACAAGAATTCGATTAATCAAAGTTTTCATAAAATAATTTACAAGTTTTCCAAGAGAATCGCTAAACCTAGAATTTCAAAAATAACTCAAAAGTGTTTCCGAAGTTCGCAAAGTTTTGTTCAATCTTTCCAAGTGACAATCCAGATCCAGTCATGGTGTTTGGGCCAGGGTTGGAGTGTTACAATTTGGTATTGGAGTCTGGTTTAAAAGCTCAGTCGTGGGTTTTTGGGTTCAAAAGGTTTTCCAACTTTTGGGTTTAAGATGGTTTAGAAAGAAAATACATATGTACCTGTTTTCTGGAAGTATGGCACCCGAGTTTCTGGCCCAAGTCTGCCAGGTAAGTCTTCTGATTGTTAAGTGATGTGCATGAGGTAGTTATATTATATGGATATATCGCTATGGATGTTAGAATTTAGAAACTCTACTGTAGAGATGAAAACCTTTAGGTATACAGGTGCTTTACGAAAAAACTACTCAAAACTCTATCCTCATAAAACTGCGCATTAATCAACAGTGAAATGAAATACTAATGCATATAATTTGTAAATCAGATTAAGGTGAAACGTTAGACATGAGTGCCAGAGGACGTGGACATGTTGTACGCGGCCGTGGTAGAGGCCGGGGTGCTGAGGCTGAGTTCTCAGAGGCAAGGCATGTGCCTGAAGGTGAAACGCCAGCATCACCTGTGGCAGAAGCGGGGTCTCAAGATAGAACTGGTGGGGATGATGCTCTATCTCAAACAATGCTACGTGTGTTGGAGCGAGTCGCTGGGGTAAGCATTGGGACAGCATCTCGGAAGTCCATTCCTGAGCGGCTCCGAGCAAATGGAGCTGAGATGTTCAGAGGTATTTCTGGTGTGGCTCCAAGCGTAGCTGAGTATTGGCTAGAGGCAGTCGAGAGGATTATGGGTGATCTAGACTGCACGGTAGAGGAAAACTGAAAGGAGTGGTGTCTCTTCTTGGGGATGAGGCATACCAGTGGTGGCTCACCGTAAGAGAGGGTACTCCAGCGGATCGAATTGATTGGGATTACTTTAAGACAACGTTTCAAAAGAAATATGTTGGGGCGAGTTACGTGGATGCTTAGAGGAAAGCATTTCTGAATCTGGTACAAGGGGGAAATCTGTGGCGGAGTACGAGGCAGAATTTCTGCGGTTGAGTCGTTACGCCCGAGGGATATTTGCGACCGATTATGAGCGGAGCGTGCGATTCAAAGATGGGCTGCGAGATGAATTGCGAGTGTTGATAGCTCCACAGCGGGAGAGGGATTTTGCTATCCTAGTTGAAAAGGCTAAAATAGCCGAGGGAGATAAACGGTCTGAGAAGCAGAATAGGGACAAGGATAGAGGGAAAAATAAGAGGAGCTATGGATCGTCAGGGTCATCTGGGGGTTTTCAGAAGAGGCCTAGGTTTGATGGGCCAGCTAGAGTTCCGGCGCCTGCCGCGGTGGGTCAGTTTCGTCCATGTGCTCAGTGTGGGAGATCACATGTAGGAGAGTGCTGGGGTGGAGATAGGGGATGTTTCAAGTGTGGGTCAAAGGGTCATCTGATAAGGAATTGCCCGCAAGAAATAACCAGGGCACAGACGATAGGTCAGGGTTATGTGCAGCCAGGAAGGGGTGGATAGTAAATGCCGATAGGTCGTGGTTCGATCAGTGGAGGGAATGGTTCTGGTCAGGGTCGTGGAGCACCGGGTAGGGGTGGCAGTGATACAGGTGTGAGACAGTCGAGTTTAGTCTACGCAGCACGATGGCGAGAGGATGGCAACGCACCGGACATCATAACCTGTACGTTTCTTATAGCTGATAAGCCATTTCTTGCTCTGATTGATATTGGTTCGACTCACTCTTATGTTGCTAGCACTGTAGCAGAGACTTTAAGTATAGAATCTGAAATAGCTGCTAGGGAGATGACTGTGGTTAGCCCTTTAGGACAATCCTTGGCAGTGAACAAATTATTTAGGGATGTGCCTTTAGAAATTCAAAGAGTTTTGTTTCCGACTGACTTGATGGAATTACCGTTCAGGGAGTTTGATCTCATCTTAGGCATGGATTGGTTGATTAAACATTATGCTAAAGTGGATTGCGCAACTAAGCGAATGGTGTTGAGTAACCCAGAAGATGAAGAGGTGGTTGTGATAGGGGAGAGAAGGAATTATTTGTCTAATGTGGTTTCCGTGCTAAGGGCTGTTAAGATGGTTCGTAAAGGGTGCAAGGCATTTCTAGGTTTTATTAGTGCATTGGATGCAAAGGAAGTGACTATTAATGGGGTTAGAACAGTGAAAGAGTTCGTGGATGTCTTTCCTGAGGAACTTCCAGGGTTGCCTCCGGATCGTGGAGTGGAGTTTGGAATTGAGCTACTTCCGGGTACGGCTCCGGTGTCCATCGCCCCTTATAGGATGGTGCCGAAGGAGCTAGTTGAACTCTAGGCTCAGATTCAGGAGCTGTTGGATCGTGGGTTTATTCGACAAAGTGTGTCTCCGTGGAGAGCGTCGGTGCTGTTTGTGAAGACGAAGGACAGGTCGATGTGTATCTGCATTGACTACCATCAGTTGAATAAGTTGACGATCAAGAACAAGTACCCGCTGCCAAGGATTGACGATTTATTTGATCAACTTAAGGGGGCTTCAGTCTTCTCGAAGATAGATTTGAGGTCAGGATATCATCATCTCAAGGTTAAGGAAGCGGATATTCATAAGACGGCATTTCGAACTCGCTATGGTCACTATGAGTTTTAGTGATGTTGTTTGGATTGACGAATGCGCCAGCTGCATTCATGGATATGATGAACCGGGTATTCCAACCCTATTTGGACCGGTTTGTTGTGGCATTCATAGACGACATCCTGGTATATTCCAAGACGGAAGAGGAGCATGATTCGCATCTTCGAGTGGTTCTGCAGATTCTGAGGGAGAAGCAGTTGTACGCCAAATTCAGTAAGAGTGAATTTTGGTTGAAGGAAGTTACCTTCTTGGGTTATGTGGCATCTGCAGAGGGGATTAGGGTTGATCCCTGGAAGATTGAAGCAGTGTTGGATTGGAAACCGCCTAAGTCCGTGGTAGAGATTCGAAGTTTCTTGGGATTAGCAGGTTACTACAGAAGGATTGTTGAGGGATTCTCCTTAATTGCGGCACCCTTAACTAAGTTGTTGCGGAAAGGGGTATCATTTTTTGGATTGCTAAACAGTAGGAAAGCTTCGAAAAGCAGAAAAGGATTTTGACAGAGGCTCCGGTTTTGATTCAGCCTGAGGTTGGGAAAGAGTTCGTAGTTTATTGTGATGCTTCACACACGGGGTTAGGGTGTGTGTTAATGCAAGGTGGGAAGGTAGTTGCGTATGTGTCCTAGCAGTTAAGACCGCATGAAATGAACTACCCTACACATGATTTGGAGTTGGCTATGATAGTGTTCGCTCTGAAGATCTAGAGACATTACCTGTATGGGGAGAAGTCGGTTATCTACACCGATCACAAGAGTTTGAAATACCTCCTTACTCAGAAGAAGTTGAATTTAAGACAGCGGAGGTGGATTGAGTTGTTAAAGGACAATGACTGCTCGATCGAATACCATCCGGGTAAAGCCAACGTGGTGGCAGATGCGTTAAGTCAGAAAGTGCTATCGGATTTGAGAGTAATGTTTTCCCATCTCAGCCTGTATGATGATGGGAGTTTGTTGGCAGAACTCCAAGTGAAGCCGACGTGGGTAAGCCAGATTAAAGAGAAGCAAGTATTGGACGATGTATTGAGTGCTCGACTTCAGCAAGTACAGAATGGTGGGGTAGAGGGTTATAGTCTGAATAGTGATGGGGTTTTGTGTTTCTGTGGGAGGGTTTGCATGCCGAAAGATATTGAATTGAGACAGATGATTCTTCAGGAAGCACATAGTAGCCCTTTAAGCTATGCATCCTGGAGGGAATAACATGTACCGGGATCTGTGTGAACAGTTTTGGTGGCCTGGATTAAAACGGGAAATTACAGAGTTTGTGGGAAAGTGTTTAACGTGTCAGCATGTGAAAGCAGAGCATCAGTTGCCTTCGGGGTTATTGCAGCCGGTAAAGATTTCGCAGTGGAAATGGGAGAGGATCATGATGGACTTTGTTAGTGGGCTACCTCTTACGCCAACTAAGAAAGATTCAGTATGGGTGATTGTTGATCGGTTGACGAAGTCCACCCATTTCATACCTGTTCGTGTTGACTATCCTCTGCAAAAGTTGGCTAGGCTGTATGTGGCAAAGAGTGTGAGGCTACATGGGGCACCAGTGTCGATCATATGGGATAGAGACCTGAGGTTTACGTCGCGTTTTTGGAAGGCGTTGCATCAGGCATTGGGTACGAGATTAGAATTTAGCACAGCTTTTCAGCCACAGACTGATGGTTAGTCTGAGAGGGTAATTCAGATCTTGGAAGATATGTTGAGGGGTTGTGTCATAGACTTCAAGGGTAGTTGGGAAGAGTTCTTACCGTTGGCAAAATTCACGTACAACAACAGCTACCAATCTAGTACTCAGATTGCGCCCTATGAAGCGTTGTATGGATGGAGGTGTCGTACTCCTACCCGCTGGATAGAATTGGGTGAACGTCAGATGTTGGGTCCGAAATTGGTTTCGAAAACAGAGGAGAAAGTTAAGTTGATTCGAACTCGGCTGAAGGAGGCTTCCGACAGGCAGAAATCCTATTCTGATCTGAAACGAAAGGAAATAGAGTTTGCAGTGGGTGATCAGGTCTTCTTGAAAGTTTCACCATGGAAGGAAGTTTTGAGGTTTGGATGGAAAAGCAAGCTAAGTCCCAGGTTTATCGGGCCTTATCGGGTATTGAAACAAGTGGGATCGGTGGCGTATCAGCTAGAGTTACCTTTAGAATTGAAACAGATACATGATGTGTTCCATGTTTCAATGTTAAGACGCTACCGCTCGGATCCGACTCACATTGTGCCAGTAGAAGAGATCTAGATAAGACCAGACCTGACCTTCGAAGAGGAACCTGTGCAGATCCTAGATCGAGATGTTAAAGTGCTGAGAAGGAAATCAGTCCCTTTGGTCAAAGTGTTGTGGCGGAACCACGGTTCAGAGGAGGCCACATGGGAGCCAGAGGAGGTTATGTGTCAGCAATACCCTCATCTCTTTGACCAGGTAATTTCGAGGCCGAAATTTCTTTAAGGGGGTAGAACTGTAACATCCAGGAATTAGGGGCGTTGCATTGTTATGTTTTGTGTGTTTGATATGCTTTGCCTGTTGTTTGAGTGTGTTCGGGGGCCTCAGGAAGGCTCGGGGTTAAGCCGAAGCCTTGGCCAAAATTTCCATTTTGGGCACTTTAGGGGAGAGCTAGCTGAGGCAGGTTTTAAGTATTATACTTTGGGTTTGATGTCTCAAGAAGTGCTAGAGTAAAGTGGCAAGGAAGCGCCACTTGAGAGGCAGGTGAGTGATGCCATAGGGAACAGTGAATGAGCATGTTCGAGTCGCACAGTTTACATTTTGAGAATTCTTTTTGGCGTCTAGATGGGAGGTGATGGATTCGGCTAGGGACCTTGAAGAGTGGGAATGGACTCATTCAAATTATTCAAATGGGAGGCCAAGAGAGAAAAGGGGGGGTTTGAATCATTCAAATTGATTCAAACCAGTGAACAAGAGTGAAAGTAGGAGGCAATCAAAGGGATGGAGGTGGAGGAGAGTGTTGGCCGAATTTTTGGGTGTGTTGGAGGGAAATTTGGTCAAAGTGGAGTCCCATGGTTGGGTAGGCATTCGGTTTTGGGGGCTAGGCAAGTGCATGTGCCGAAAGGGGTTTAGGCACTCCTTTCTCTTCTTGTGTGCATTTTTGGATGTAGATGTAGGTGTGTGGGTGAGGGCCGATTGTTCTATAGGTCATTTTGAGCTGATAGTTAGCAAATAAAACATTATCCTCTTTGGCAATCGGTGAGCAAGTGTTTTCTTCTCTTATTCTCAAACTGAAATCAACTCTTGGGGAACCTCACTTCTGGCATTCTTTCTCTTTTCAATCAAAAGTCGAAACTTCAACCCTTTCTTCTTCCTTTGTTCATACTTTCTTTTGCATATCATAACCCCTTAGCCGAACCCTCCTATCATCTTTTCCATTTCTTTATTTCCTTCCATTTGTTCTCTTCAAAGCCGAAACATATGTTTGCTTCAACTTCTTCTCTATTTGTTTTCTTCTAAAACCGAATCTTCCTAGCCCATTTCTCCTTATATCTTCCCTTTTTTCTTTTCAAAGCCGAAATCTATTCTTTCTTCCTTCTCATTGAGTTTGTTCTTCCTCTTCTTTTTGGCTGAATCTCCTTTGGGTGTTAGCATCCTTCATTCGTTCTTGTTTCGGGGGATTGCCGTCACTCTTTCTCCCTACCTTCTCAACCGGTTTCTTCCTGTTTGGTAGTAAGTGTGTTCTTCCTTTTTCGGTTCTTTCTTTGTCTCTTGCTGGTTGGTAAACTAAAGGGGTTAACTTGGTATTTTGGGTGCTTTGGCCGAATGTAGGAGGGGCTTTGTGTTCATATTCTATTCTACATCTGGCCTACGGATGGAAGACCTTTGGTAAGTAGTGATTGCCGAATGGTGGTAAGAGTTTCCCTTTTTATTTGTTTGGCTGAAAGGCCTTCCTTTTAATTTATGTGAAGGTACAGTTCTAACATAGTAACGTTTAGGGATCCCATCGGTTCTTAAAACCAAGCCTGAAGCTTTTGGTTTCTGTCGATCTAGGTAAGAAATCTCTTCAGTTGAGCGTATGTTCTTACTTTTAACTTCTTCAATGCCTTAACCCGATCTTCTGACCAATATCTCTTTCATGGAATCGAATAACGGCCAAGCTAAGGGGCGTTGGACTCGTAGTCCCTACCCCTAAGTTCAAAAAACGTGCGGTGTCTGCCGTTCGTGATTTTCCACTGGGTTGTGGGCCGGCTTCGGAGAGGGATAAATAGATCACTATGATCCCTGCGAGTGAAGGTGTTAGCGAGATCGATAGTATAGTTGTAGGTGTTTACAGATGTGTAATTACCACAATTTTCCTTAATTGTATAAAATAATGTTTATGTGCTATGTTTGGAAGCCGAAAATCTCGGTAGTGGATATCGAGTTACCCATGAAGGGTAAAACCGAAACACCAGGTTAGTTGCTTTCTTTGATTAGGCTTTATGATTATTGACAATAGCATGACTATGCACGTGCTCTAAAATGATTGTATGTTACTATATGTTATGCTCATTATATTATGTTGCATGTGGATGGGATTTGGGAAATGATAAATGATATAAACGGGAAGTGTTTATCGGTGACACTGTCACATTTAATTGATGGCTCAGTGCCTCATTGTATATCGGTGACTTGGTCACATAATTATCGGTGGCTAGACCACATTATATCGACTTTGAGCAGCATGACTGTCAACATGGCTGCCAAAGAGGAGTGTAGAGGATGGAGGGTTGATTGTAGAAATCCCCACAGGAGTGCTGAGGATGGATATATGGAGCGGAGTGTAGAGGATGGAATATTAGGACGGGTTGGGTTATCATATTGATTATTTTGATATGCTAATATGTTTGGGCTTTGACCGATTGTGATATGGGGCTTAGGCCCATTTGTGGTATATGTGGACTAATTGCACACGGAGTCTTGTGACTCGCTCTATTGCTTAAACAAATTGCAGGTGATTCTTAGTCAGTGGGTTGGGCTGGATCAAACTCGAGGTGGCCACTATTACTATATTTTATTTATCGTTGCTGTTTTGGGGATTTTTGATTTGTAATAAGGCCACTATTACTATGGTTTAAATTATGGTTTAACTATTAAGTCGTTTATATTACAACTTTGATCGACAAAACGTTTCCTTTAGAAAATAGTTAAAAAGGGTTCTTCTCAAAATTAAAACACCGATTTTTAAACAAAAATCTAAACGCAAACCTTATGTTTCCCAGTAGATCGCGACTAGTGCTTTCAAATGTCACATTAATACAAGAATTCGGTTAATCAAAGTTTTCATAAAATAATTTACAAGTTTTCCAAGAGAATCGCTAAACCTAGAATTTCAAAAATAACTCAAAAGTTTTTCTGAAGTTCGCAAAGTTTTGTTCAATCTTTCCAAGTGACAATCCAGATCCGGTCGTGGTGTTTGGGCCGGGTTTGGGGTGTTACATCAAGCTCTTGACTCAACTAGGACATCGAGTAATAAAGGTACGAACGTTAATTCTATTGATAACTATTTGGTTCAACCTTCTTTACAGGAAGCATCACGAAATCACCTAGCTGAGTTAGATCTTAGACCTCATGCCAACAAAGAAGAATTGTATGAGGAACGAAGCCTTAGGGTCGACAAATTAGAAGACTGGAAAACACAACTTAAAGAAGAACCGGAACCACACGAAGTGAAACCGAATGAGCCCCTAGACAAGCTGATAGGAACAACAAATCACTTCAAAATAAGGGATCAGGTATTGTTGAATAAGGAAGACCCTCGAATCACCAATTCAGACCTCAAGACAAATAAAGAAATCACTTTTGAGGTACTTAATGTCTTCGTATACAGCACAATCGAGGTAATCAAGCCTAAATTCAACACTTTTGAGGTAAACACTACTCGACTTGAACTATACATCCATAACCAAATTGATCGTATGAGAAAGGATTTTCACCTCCTAAAACCACCATGACCATACGAATGAGAGGTACAGTCTAGCTTAAGACTATAAACGAGCTCTTCTCGGGAGGCCACCCGAGCACTAACCCTATTTATTTTTACATTTTCATTTTTTTCTTTTTTCATTTTCTCCTTCTTCTTTAGCACCGAAGTAACCAGGAAAGCAGATTTCCAGACCACACGGCCTTGCGCACGAGCATGCATGTGGCCGTGTGGAAGCCAGGGGACGATCCATGGGCGTGCCAGTAGCCGTGCACGACAGAGAAAAAATTCTTTTCCCAAACATGGGTGGCGATAATATCCCACGCCCGTGCTGACCTCCCGTGCGAGGTTACTGACTTGTTAAACATGGGATAAACACAGCCATGCCTTCTGACCGTGCCTACATACTGACTTACCAAACACGGGCGGAACACGCCTGTGCCGTCTAAACGTGCCAACATTCTGACTTGACGAACACAGGAGGAGCACGCCCATTTTAAATGACCGTGTGAAGAAAGACACGGGCGTGCCACTATACCCACGACCGTGGCCAGATACCTGAACGCGCTAAAAATTCAAAATCCCAAAACACGGGCTACATCTCTATTTAAACCTCCTTCTTCCTTTTTCTTTTCTAGATGTCTTTCATTTTCCATTATTTATTTTTATTTTTATTTATTTTATTTTTATTTTTTACTTTATTTTCTTCTTATTCTTTATGACTTTTAGATTTAGCTTAGGATTCAATAAAAGCAGAACGGCTACTTCGAGGATTCAATTTCAAACGATTCGAGACACTTCCCCACGTTCACCTCCAATCCTATCCGATTTCTTTTCATTAACTTCGTCCAAAATTCAGGAATTTTCACTTCTCTCCCCATCTTATGATTTTTATGATTATTTTGCTATTATCTATCTTCGTACATTGAGGGCAATGTACATCTTAAGTGTGGGGGGTTAATTATAGTATTATCTGAAAATCCCTGAATTATGCCTCGATCTTAAAGTAAGTTTCTCATATTATGATTAAATGGAAATTCCTTTCATTCATGATTTTTATTGATATGTTTTGGATTAAGTTATTGATAATTATGCATTGATGACTAAATTTGAAGGATACTAGGGAATCAAGCATGATAAGTCTATTTTTCAGAATTAAAATTTTTTTTAGGTTGTCTACCTGAATCTGAATATTACTTTGAAAATTGAAATTTACAAAGTTGACATCAAAATACCCATGATTTTTGTGAGATTTTGAGCCTTATAGAGCATACATTCTTTCGTGCTCACTTATTGATTATGAGTGTGTCAACTTTGAACTGTTATTCTAGAACTTGCCTCGATTATACATGTTGAGACCACATTTATGATTTGATATACAGAGATGATAAAGGCACCTAGGTTTTAACCCACTTACTCCACTAAATAGCCTACCTTTACAATTAACCCCTAGTAAACCCCGTTGATCCTAACAAACCCTTTTTATTGACTCACCCACTAATATTAACCCAAAACCCTTTGTATTTGTTATCACCCTTCCTTTTGACTACCTTTTAATCGAGATATGATTTGATTAGTACCGAAGTATATTATATTATTAGTTGAAGTAATTACTTAGTTTGTTCTTAAAAAAATCGAAGTATATTCAGCATTAATAGTATGAAAAGTGAGCATATACAAATCAAAGTTTATTTTCAAAAAGAAAAGCTCATATTAGTAGGTTCATTATTATTTTCAGTTGATGTAAATATTATTTCAGTACTCTTAGGTAGGCACTTGTCAATTCGATCTCGATTCTAACCCTTTAATTTCAGCCTTTAACCACACCTTTAACCCTAGCCCCGTTACAACCCTAACAAAGACCTCTTGATCTGTTTATCATTTCATTTTACAGTGGTGGAGATTTGATTTTCAGGCAAGCCCATGGGATTAACTTTTCAAGTTCGACTTATGATCGATCTTTTTCCTGAACCTTAAACACTTTAGAGTGATTTGAGTGAATCTTTAGTGAGGATATCAATCCTTGTCGGTTTTGAATTGAAAAGGTAGTTATTTAAATGAGGGGAGACACCTATGTTTTCGAAGTACAAACTCATGACTTATCTCATTTGAATCTTTAGGACTCTTTGAATTGAATTATCCATGTATGAATTATCTATGAATTATGATAAGGCATTGTTGATAAGAATTGTAAATTATGGAAAGCTCGTTTTAATTGTAGCTGAGAATTTTGCTTGAGGACAAGCAAAAGCATATGTGTGGGGGTATTTGATAAACCGTAATTATAACACATTTTAATCCCACATTTAACATGCTTTTGGATGATTTATGCTTTGATTTATATAAAAAGGTGCTTGTAATACTTTCTTTTCATGTTTTATACCCAGGAAAGCACCCGAGGATGAAAAGAACACAAAACGAACCCAAAACGGAGTAAATGGGCCTTAGCACGAAATTGACACGAACTGGCCCAAATGCACACAGTCGTGCCTCACCGATCACCTAGAGCACGACCTCAACCCCGCCTCACACGGCCGTGCCTCAAGTTAGAAATTCGAACACGGTCTAAAGTCGATCCACACGGGCGTGTGCCATGTCCATGCCTCTGTCACTGGAAAAAGCAATTTCAGTCGGAAAAGGATACTTAGGGAGAAAGAATCGCATTCCAAGAGCCTATATATATCCCCTAAGTGCCACCTTTGAAAAGGCATCAAAGCTAGGCTAAGAACCCAAGCCGAGAAGGTCAAAATTAGAGAATAGCGTAAGGATAGCCAGTTGATCCATCATAAGAAGTCAGAAGTATACTTAACATGGCGAAATTCTCCTTCAATTCCTTCAGGGGGTTTTAGGGATTTCTTATGTTTTGTTTTATCTTTTCTCTTGTGATATTTTCTTTATTCGTTATGAACTAAACCCCTCAGATACCTGAAGGGGATGAAACCTAGATGAATCTTGTTATTTGATTTCTGAATTATATGGTAATTACTTAGTTTGTTCTTAATTATGTTGCTTAATCCAAATCTGATGTGCTTAGGTGGAGGAGGAATAGACCCTGCTTAAGAGTAGATCTAGCATAATTAAGTGGAGTTGATCGAACGCCTAAAGATAGGGTTATGAGATTTTGCCGGATTAGGGTGAAACCTAATATGGGAGTCCATTGATCGATCTACTGCTATTCTAGGGGGTTACTATAAGTGAACGAGAGTTCCACTAATTAACCTAGGGTTAGACGTTATTCGCCTCGAGAGAGGGTTTAATATAGGTTAGGGAGTCCTACGGATCAGGCTAAGTAAAGAAATCATATAGTTCAATGTTAGATAACAAGTGAAATCTAGGTGGATTCTTCCTGAGGGTATCGTCGTGATCAACCGAGTTTTTCCTTCAAGTTATTTCCCAATTCGTTCTTTTTGTCTTGTGTCTTTAGTTTAGTAGTCGTTAATTTAGATTAAAGCAACTTCACTATATCTTTAAGGCTAAATAATAAAAAGAAAGTTAGTATTAGTACTTTTAGTTCCTTTGGGTTCGACAATCCAGTCTTGCCTAAGCTATACTACTGTTCGATAGGTACACTTGCCTTTAATCGTTGTCAGAGTTAGTTTCCAGGTTCGATCACATTTATTATAAATTTTAAAACTCTGATTTCAACGATCATATACCAACTATTATATATTAACACTAAGTTACCAAACCGAATAAACATGTTCCCAAGTACAAGGTTATCATTTAATCTTTCATGGTTATCATTTAATCTTTCATACACATATCATATGGCTAAATGTACAAATACACATGAACTTATATAAATCTCACTATTAAAATCACATATACCCCATTTAGCCGATTATACACATTCACATATACATTCACATTTTTCACTTTTGTAACTTTAACATTTATATCATCAATTCAACAACTGACTTACCTTATTTTCACATATACAAGAGCATTTTGTCAACTTACTTGCTCAATAAACATCACATATGCACTGGCCAAATACAACTTACCTCACTGATACCTGGTTATTAAGCTATCATGCAATACTTACACATATATCATTTCCCGTTTATCTCCTTTCATCAATTCATGTCTCCGTAGTCTCTATAATCCCGCACACATAGTGCAAATTTCGTAACGTATCGCATACTTAGTGACGTTACTTTAGAAAGAGCACACGTAGTGCCATTTAACAGTAATGTATCGCACACTTAGTGCCATTACTTATTATTCTGCACACATAGTGCCATTTAACAGAAATGTATCGCACACTTAGTGCATTTCCTTATTATTCTGCACACATAGTGCTATTTAACAGTAATGTATCGCACACTTAGTGCCATTACTTATTATTCCGCACACATAGTGCCATTTAACATTAATGTATCGCACACTTAGTGCCATTACTTATTATTCCACACACATAGTGTCATTTAACCGATTTCCCACACACAGTGCTCGATAAATTTAGTTCGCACACATAGTGCCCTTTTACAGACCTTTCCTTTGCTCTTCCAAAACATTTATAATCCCATTCCCATTCGTACATACCCAATTTATTTTTTTATTTATCTATAGCATATAATTATTTATCAACAACTCAATTTACCATCTTCACTAACCTTTACATTCGGCAATCTCACATATATACGTACACACATCCAAAAATTTCAATTACCATCACTACTTACTTTCCATTTCCATACATATATGTACATATCTATCACTTAACCATAGTACATATATTTAGCCAATTCATACATTCCATATTTATAAATATATATTTTCATAATTTCAAACCCACATTCGGCTAGTATAAATGTATATACACATTTCATTTCATTTCATGATACATTGGTATATAGTCAAATTTATTTCACCCAACTGCTTAAAAACTTACCTCAGATATCGTCGAATGACAAAAACCGGCTATTCGACTATTTTCACTTTTCCCCAATCCAAGTCTAATTTCTTTGGTTCTTAATCTTAATTTAGCTTAGACATGGTCGAACCCTTGTTTGCTTACTTCTTTCTTTTTCTTTCTTATATTCGGCCATTAAAGATGAAAGAATGAGTAATCTTTCTCTTTCCCATTATGCTTTATTATTATAAGCTTAATATAATGTATAATTAATAATAATAATATTTATAATATATAATTTCATATAATATAGTCACTTAAGCATAATCATCCCGTCCACTATAGTTAAAATTGGGCAAATTACAACTTTAATGCTTCCATTTAAAAAGACATCAACAATTTAGCCATTACACATTAAACTACCAAATTTTCAATTCACGCGATTAAGCCCATTTTAATAATTCAGCACCCAAAC
Source organism: Gossypium australe (assembly GCA_005393395.2). Classification (NCBI taxonomy): domain Eukaryota; kingdom Viridiplantae; phylum Streptophyta; class Magnoliopsida; order Malvales; family Malvaceae; genus Gossypium; species Gossypium australe. The sequence continues at coordinate 35,632,979 of CM016619.1, forward strand.
AATAAAATTAAATCACGAAAATTTCACACATAATAATTCACATATAATTAGCACGAAAAATAATATTTAAATATTTTTTAGACTCGGATTTGTGGCCTCGAAACCACTATTCTGATTACAGTCAAAATTGGGTTGTTACAACTCTCCCTCCTTAGGGATTTTCGTCCCCGAAAATCGTACCCATGAATGGGTTTAGATAACGCTCTTTGATTAAGTCAACCCCACGTATCTTATTTTCACTGAGCTCAGTCCAATACAATGGTGTACGACTTTTACTACCGTACAAAATCTCATAAAATGCCATTTGATACTAGATTGAAAGCTATTAATATGAGCAAATTCAATCAAAGGTAAACCAGATTTAGTCAATCTATCCACAATAACCCAGATTGAATCTTTCTTGCTCGGTGTGAACGGTAGACCAGATACAAAATCCATCATGACTTTGTCCCATTTCCACTCGGGTATCACAATTGGCTAAAGTAACCCAGAAGGTACCTGATGTTCGTCTTTCACTTGCTGACAAACTAGGCATTTCAAAACAAAATCAGATATGTCTCATTTCATACCAGGCCACTAATATAACTATTTCAAATCGTTATACATTTTCGTACTACCCAGATGAATAGATAACCTACTACTGTGAGCTTCATTCAAAATCATCTGAATCAACTCCGAATTTCTCGGAACACATATTCGATTTCTAAACCTCAAACAATCATTTTTATTAACTCAGAATTCAGATTCAATATTCGTTTCACATTGAGCTCGCTTTGCTAACAATTCGTTACCAACTTCCTGAGTATCACAAATTTGTTGAGCAAATAACATTTTTGCTTTTAATTCGGCTATTATCACGCAATCATCAGATTTAACCTTATACGCATTCGTTGCACACAAAGTAAATAATGATTTTCTACTTAAAGCATCAGCAACAACACTAGCATTTTCCGGATGATAGTCAATCACTAGCTCGTAGTCTTTTAACAACTGTAATCATGACGTTGGCTCAAATTCAGATATTTTTGAGTCATTAAATACTTTAGACTTTTGTGATCAGAATAAACATGACATTTCTCACCGAATAGATAGTGACGTCAAATCTTTAACGCGAACACAATGGATGCTAGCTCCAAATCATGTGTCGGATAGTTTCTTTCGTGTGGCTTCAACTGTCTCGAGGCATAAGCTATGACTTTGCCTTCCTGCATCAAAACACAACCCAGGCCACTCAAAGATGCATCATTAGAAATGACAAATTCTTTACCCAATTCAGGCTGAACTAACACTGGAGATTCTGTCAATAGAGTTTTCAACTGATCAAAACTTTTTTGACACTTTTCTGACCACTCGAACTTAACATCTTACTGTAACAGCTTCGTCATAAGTGTAGCAATCATAGAGAAACCTTTCAAAAATCGTCTGTAATAATCAGCAATTCCCAGTAAGCTTCGAACTTCAGAGATATTTCTCTGAGGTTGCCAATCAAGTATAGCTGAAACCTTACTCGGATCAATCCTAATGCCTGATGCTGATACAATATGGCCTAGAAACCTAACTTCATGTAATCAGAACTCACATTTACTAAACTTTACAACTGTTTATCTCGCAAAGTCTGTAGCACAAGTCTCAGATGCTCAACATGCTCGGTTTCATCTCAGGAGTAGATTAGAATATCATCTATAAACACTACCATAAATCGATCCAAATACTGTCTGAAAATTTGATTTATCAAATCCATGAAAATAGCAGGTATATTAGTAAGTCCGAAAGGCATAACCAGAAACTCATAGTGTCCGTACCTCGTTCGGAAAACAGTTTTTAGTACATCAGAGTCTTTAAGAATACAAATTCTTCTTTCAATCTATCCTTCAATTCATACATGTACATTCAAAGTTTATTTCCATTTCGTAGATAAATTCAAACACATATATCCAAATTAACTTTTCAATCAAATAATTCAAATCATTCTAACTACTGAATCAGTCTTTTCGAAGAAATCTTTATTCTCATTAGAAGGATGACCCCAGACATATCATTATACAAATTAATCTTGATCTTCTTATCATTTTCACTTTTATCACTGTCGAACCTTCAGAAAACTAGAAAAGAGTTATAATAAAGTTGTCTCATATATTAATCATCGAAACTCCGAATTATACTAAAATTACCTGAACCATATAGAAATCATTGAGCTTTATTAGGAACAGTGTCTCAATCCTATAATGAATATTATCCCAGCTATTAATGAAGTATCTGAACACAGAAAGGAATCAAATATGATTTAAATAGCAACCATTGTAGAAACACATCCTCTATAACTCTGAGAAGGTACCACTGTACTCTCACATTTCAAGCCAGAAATTATAATTGTAATAGACATAGTCATATCTGTCAAATAGAAATCTCTTGCAGATAATCACATGGAATCATACAAATACCGGAGTAGCAAAATCTCAATTTAGCAGTTACACAAAATATCCAAAAATTACAACTCATATAAAATAATATTAGTTCCGATGATATCCCAAAAATGTCCAGAAAGAACAATGCCATTCATAAATACTGAAATCCACAATAGCAGAAGTAATATAATCTTCACTTATATTCAACAGAGAAATAACCAGTAGAAACAGAATATTAATCCCATACCGATTTCACCGTCAAATTTCATATCCACACCATGGAATAAATTATCAAAGGAAGACATAACAATGTCGAATATAACCCAAACAGATCAACGATACATTCGTCTATTAATATGTTTAGCTAATTTTCTTATACGATAAAACTTTCTTTTTGAAATTAAATAGTCACATATACTTTTGAGGATAAATGTACACACAGAATGTCCAAATGGAATCATAATAACAGCCCGACTATAACCATTGCATTCAACCATCAATACAATTCAAACATCAATCCACTGTCTAATTCTGTCATCAGAAATTTTCATATTTTCCCATCACTAACAGAAATCAATTCAGGAAAGCTTTCAGTTAATACAAGAGCATTTTGTCAACTTACTTGCTCAATAAACATCACATATGCACTGGCCAAATACAACTTACCTCACTGATACCTGATTATTAAGCTATCATGCGATACTTACTCATGTATCATTTCCCGTTTATCTCCCTTCACCAATTCATGTCTCCGTAGTCTCTGTAATCCGGCACATATTGTAACATCTTGGATTTTGGGGTTCTGCATTTAATGTGTGTTGTGTGTGTGTACACTATGCTTTGTGTGTTAATTTGGTGTGTTTGGGGGTCCAGGGAAGGCCCGGGGTTAAGCCAGGGCCTTGGCAAAATTTTTGTTTTTAAGCCCTGTTAGGGAGAGCCAGCTGAGGTAGGACTTAATGGTATTTTCTTGTGTTTTGTTGACACAAGGAGTGATGTGGTAAGGTGGCAAGTGACGCCACTTAGAGAGCAAGGAGGGTGGCGTCATCAAGGGGAAGCTGAGGGAAGGAGTTCAAGTCGCGTTGGTAGCACTTGGAAGCTCTCTTTTTGCGTCAGGAAGCTAAGGAGGTGGCTTCCAAGGGGACTCTTTAGGGTGGTTGGTGGAATGAGTCAAAGAGTTTGAAATGAGTGGCTAGGAGGTGATGGGGGGATTTGAATTGGTCAACTATTTCAAATGGGTGAATGGGAGTAAAAGTAGGAGTTGAACAAGGGAGGAGTGGCTTGTTGGGTTGTTGGCCGAATTTTGAATGTTGGAAGGGGGGAGAATTTTGGTTTTGAGCTAGGAGGGTGGTGTGCCGAAAAGCATTAGAGGTCTTAGGTTTCTCTTTGGTTTTCTTTGGAACAAATTCGGTCATTAGAAGGGTGTGATTGCCGATTGGTGCTAAAACTCTTTTGAGCTCTTTTTCTTTTCTCTTTGACTTGTATGTTGAATGTGTTAGCAAGCTTTTACCTCTTTTCTTTTTGAATCTTTGGCCGAATTTGAAAAAAACCATTTGTGCATTTCTTTGCTTCAATATCTTTTAGCCGAACCTTAGTTCATTCTTCCCATTCTCTTTCTTTTTCCTCTAAGCCGAAACCATCTAAGCCTTACCGAAACTTCTCTTTCTCTTTTCCCATTTCCTTTATATTCACAACCGAAAACACTATATCACTTCCTAGTATTCCATCTTCTATCTCTATTCTTTTCTTAAGCCAAAACTATAGTTCTTCTTCTTCAAAGTTTTGTTTTCTTTCTCTTATAGCCGAATAGCCTTTTTGGCCTATTGGATCGATTCCACCCTGCTACGAGATCATTGAAGGTAAGGTTCTTTTCTCTTGTACCACAAAAGCTGAATCTCTCTTTCTTCATTTTCTTGCAGCATCTACTTCTTCTCTTTTCTAAACCCCTCAATCGCTATTTTCTTTTCACTAATCGGGTATTTGTTTCATCTACTCTGGCCAAATCAATGCCGCTGTATAGCCTAGGGTGTGAGGGATTACGCTTCTTCATCGATTCCAACTCAAGGTAAGTCTGTCCAATACCTCTTTGTTTTGTCTTCAAATCTCTTCTTGATTAGCCGAATATTCAAGGGCTACTTATGATTGTTAGGCCGAGTCTCTCTCTTTCACAAATCATCTCAGTTTGAGGGTGAAGTATTGTGGTGCGAATCATCAAGTAGACAAGGTAAGGGATTCCTCCATAGTTATTCTATTAGCCTTTCTGTTCGTCATTTGTTGCCTTAACCCGGTAGTGTTGTTAAACAATCATTGCCTTCGTATAGCAATTTACTGATCAAGGCTATTCATGGATGCAAGAAACGGTCAAGCCGGGGAGAGGAGTGTGTCCGCAACACCTATTCCAAAGTTTAAGAAACGAGCTGTATCGGCAATACGAGACTGGCCACTGGGTTGTGGACCAGCTTCAGAACAGGATAGACATATAGCCGTCATCCCTGCTAACGAGAGTGTCGACATAGAAAGCATAGTATTGCGTATTATCAGGTGTGTAAAATATTCACACTCTGTTATTAATGTGTGTTATTAACTGTTTGGGCTGAAAAGCCGAACTGACTGAATAGAAAGTCATTATACCTTTGGGGGTAAAGCTGGGGATACCAGGTAAGTAACTATAACATTCTATTAATGGGCATGAAAATGTATGCTGTAATCTGTCACTATAATGAGAGCATGTGCATTCATTTGATTTGTATGTTTTGCATGGGTTTGGGTTATGATGTGAAAGGGGGAAGTATTAGAGGCTGTCACAGTGGTTTGGTGCCACAAGTGGGTTGGCCCCACATATATCTGATTCAGTGACCATGTCTCAGTGGCTTGGTGCCACGGTGGTTTAATACCACGTATATATATATATCTATGATTCAGTGACTCGTCCCAGTGGTTTGGTACCACAGTGGGTTGGCCCCACATACATTCATCAGGGATTGTCACGGTGGTTTGGTACAAGGTGGGTTGGCCCCACGTATGTTAATAGTGACTCTGTCACGGTGATCTAGTATCACGGTGGTCTGGAATCACGAGTGGCTTGGTGCCACATATATGGCATGTAGCGGAGGGATGGTTGATTGTAGAAATCACCACGGTGTGTTGGGCTGGTACGGGTGGCGTATAGAGGACGGAAAATTAGGTTCGGCTGGGATACATTACATTCATATCTTTTGTATTCCATCTTGTGTGGGCTAAAGCCCAATGTGCGATCGTGGGCTTAAAGCCGTTTATATGATATAAGGGGATTTACACACTCAGTCTTGGTGACTCACCCATCTGTTAAACTTGCAGGTAATCAGTAGATCGTGGTTCTGGGAGCCGAGGCGGACTCGTGGGGGCCATAAAATATTTATTTTTGTAAATTCGTTCTCTTTCTATAAATTGTTTTAATTGGGGATATTGTTATGTAATAAGGCCTTCTAAAATTACTATCTGTTTTTTTATCATTTATTTATGATATGACATTACTTTATATGTTAACATGGAAGCTAAATTGGAGTTCTCAAAACTTACGTTCCATAAGCAACCATTTTCTCACAAATGCCAACAAAGATAACAAACCTTCGATTAACTCATCTCGGGAATTTTTCTTAAAATCATAAATCTCTGTTTTTTAAAATATTACCTAAAAACGAAAAATTTCAAAGTTACGATTTTTCTTTAAATTCCAAAGTTCCTTGTTATTTACCTTTTCCTGTGACACACCAGATCTGGTTATAACATCTAGACCGGGTTTGGGATGTTACACACATAGTGCAAATTTCGTAACGTATTGCACATTTAGTTCCGTTACTTTAGAAAGAGCACACGTAGTGCCATTTAACAGTAATGTATCACACACTTAGTGTCATTACTTATTATTCCCCACACATAGTGTCATTTAACAGTAATGTATCACACACTTAGTGCCATTACATATTATTCCACGCATATAGTGCCATTTAACAGTAATGTATCGCACACTTAGTGCCATTACTTATTATTCCGCACACATAGTGCCATTTAACCAATTTTGCACACACAGTGCTCAGTAAATTTAGTTCACACACATAATGCCCTTTTGTAGACCTTTCCTTTGCTCTTCCAAAACATTTATAATCCTATTCCTATTCGTACATACTCAATTTATTTTTTTATTTATCTATAGCTTATAATTATTTATCAACAACTCAATTTACCTTTACATTCGGCAATCTCAAATATATACATACACACACATCCAAAAATTTCAATTACCATCACTACTTACTTTCCATTTCCATACATATATGTACATATCTATCACTTAACCATAGTACATATATTTAGCCAATTCATACATTCCATATTTATACATATAGATTTTCATAATTTCAAACCCACATTCGGCTAGTATAAATATATATACACATTTCATTTCATTTCATGATACATTAGTATATAGTCAAATTTATTTCACCCAACTGCTTAAAAACTTACCTCGGATATCGTCGAATGACAAAACCGACTATTCGACTATTTTCGCTTTTCCCTGATCCAAGTCTAATTTCTTTGGTTCTTAATCTTAATTTAGCTTAGACATGGCCGAACCCTTGTTTGCTCACTTCTATCTTTTTCTTTCTTACATTCGGCCATTAAAGATGAAAGAATGAGTAATCTTTCTCTTTCCCATTATGTTTTATTATTATAAGCTTAATATAATGTATAATTAATAATAATAATATTTATAATATATAATTTCATATAATATAGTCACTTAAGCATAATCATGTCGTCCACTATAGTTAAAATTGGGCAAATTACAACTTTAATGCTTCCATTTAAAAAGACATCAACAATTTAGCCATTACACATTAAACTATCAAATTTTCAATTCACGCGATTAAGCCCATTTTAATAATTCAGCACCTAAACAATAAAATTAAATCACGAAAATTTCACACATAATAATTCACACATAATTAACATGGAAAATAATATTTAAATATTTTTCAGACTCGGATTTGTGGTCTCGAAACCACTATTCCAATTAGGGTCAAAATTGGGCTGTTACAATATCATCACATACATGATCATTTTATTTCGCTTAATACTTTCAATAACCGATATCCTTGATGGATCAATAAACCCGCACACTCAATGCCAAACCCTGTAACGTATTGCACACTTAGTGTCGTCACATTAACATCTCGCACACTTAGTGCCAAATGATCGATTTCGCACACATAGTGCTCGATATTTAAATTCGCACACTTAGTGCATTACTTGAACTTGTTATTCATTTAATTAAGCACATACATAAGACTTAAACCTCATTTACACATATATATACAAATTAGCTTATTTCATCTCTATATCAACATCACATTCGGCCATATCATTGACATATAAATATACATCACATTCGGCTGTATTCATCTCTCAAATCAATATCACACATGGCTATATTATTAATGTATATGTATGCATCACATTCGACTATATTCATCTCCCAACAAATATCACATTTGGCAATATCAACATTGTACATATTTACCTCTATTAAACACATGTACTGTAACACTCCAAACCCGGCCCATGCGGTATGACCGGATCTGGCATGTCACATGAAGAAAACGCATAAAGACTTTGTGATTCTTACTAAAAGTAGGTGTTATTTGGTTATAGTTAAGAAAACAAATTTGATTAGAAATATTCGATAAAATACTACTAATCTAAAGAGGTTAATTGAAGAATCGATATTCAAATTCGTGATATTTTTAAACCCGTGACTTGAAAATAGTGTTGATAATCCGAAAGAGAATCCGAGTTAAATTATTTGTACATATTTGTTATGAAATCCATTTGTTAACGAATTTTGGAAAATCATTATTTATGATTTTAGAAAATCCCCATTTAAAACAATTCAAGAAAGATATTAAGTACGTCTAAACATAAAGCAAAATAAAACATATCCCAGAGGCCTTATTACAACTTTAAAACCCAAAATAGTAAAAGTAACGAAATAAAACGAAAAAGAAGTTTACTAATGTTCGAACACATTATTTCTAAAGTATGGCCTCCACCGAGTCATCCATGGGCCCAAGTCCTCATTACTGAGCATTACCTGCAAGGGTTTAAGAAAATGGGGTGAGTTACTAGAACTCAGTGCATAATCCCCTTACCGTCATCCACTGGGTTTGAACCCGCATAGCATAACCTTGGGCCTAAGCCCATTTACATAATAATAATTATATGAAATGAATGTAACCCAATCCATCCATCCATCACACCCCCGACCAGCCAATCACACCTGTGGGGATCAAGTCAACCCACCCCGCCGCTCACACCAATTTGCAGCCAAGCTGCTAAAGTATAATATTTTCGTGGTCAAGCCACCGAAATCATAATTAATCACATCAATGAACAAATTGTGGCAATGCCACCAGGCTACACTGCTCTCCATACCATTTTTCCCATCCCATGCAATATGTCAAAATGCAACATACATAATAAAATAAAATATCCATTTATATAACAACCATTAATCTAGTGACTTATTTCGGTGAATCGGCCCATTATAGCAACTTAATAATTCGACCCACTAAGGCATTCTAGCAATTCGGTCCACATGGGCATATTCGTAAATCAGCCCATATGGGCATTTTTGTAAATCGGCCCATAGGGGCATTTTTGTAATTTAGCAATTTAATACTGATTTTGACAGATCTTTAGATATAATGTAATTTAAGCAAGTTACTCAATTTATGCCATATTACGATTTTTTTTGCCTTGTAAATAATAACGATCTATTTTCCAACATGATATCGAATCACGAATCTACGGGATTTCGGTGTGAGATTACACACCTGATTACAGTAAAGACTAAACCTTCTTGATCGTCGGCACCTATGTCACCATAATACTCGATTAACAACAAAAAGAGGGTGTCTTAATCCAAACATCTAAATCTAGCGATCTAATGAAATGCTTACCCTTAGTATCGTGAACGACCACGATTTGTCTATTCTCACCGGATGATGGTCCACAACCCGATGGAAAATCCCAAACTGCCGATACCGCCCTACGTTTGAACTTAGGAGTAGGAATTGCAAATCCACTCCCTTTTTGTCCTCCTATCGCTTTTCCTTTAAAATCGCTACCACTTGCCTCCATTGAAAGAGTCTCGGTTAGAATAATACTACTATGAGAGAGAGTAGTTGTTTAGAGATAGGATTCGGCTTACCACTATTTCCGAAGAACCAACGAGTAGATAAAACGAGCGATTTAGTCCCTATAATAACCGATTAGTCAAATCCATCGATCCGTTTTAACGGAATAACCAAGCAATGAAAGAGATCGAAATGAACCATGATGAAACTCTTTACCTTAACGATGATGAATCAGATTCCCACCGATTGGACTTATGGCTACGGATGAGTCGACAAGAATATGATATACGGCCACCCACTAGAATGTTACGAAAAAGATATGATCATGATGTGAGGGAGTATGAGAGAGTGATATTTCGGTTTAAAGAACCATCCAAAGATAAGGGCACACATTCGGCCATGAAGAAAGAAAATGAAAAGTGGAGAATGAAACCACTTACCGATTCGGTCAAAGAAGAGAGTGCCTAACACACAAAAGAAAATGAAAAAATGAAGAGGTAAAGTGTTAATAGGTTTGGCTATGGAGAGAAATGAACAAACAAGATTCGGCCACAAGGTAAATGTCGATTTTAGAAAAGAGAGAAAGGTTGATGAAATGGTCAAAAGGAAAAGCAAAAAATGGAAAAGAAGTGTTAGAGGGTTTTGGCTAACACCAAGGGAAAAAATCGTGTTAGAGTGTTAGAGTGTTTTGGCAAGCAAAGGGGAAAGAATTGGAAAAGAAAACACCAAAAATGCTAAAAAGAAAACAAGCGTTTCATGCACCAAAACTTGCAAAATGACTATAGGAAAATTCGGCTCTCCCCTTCCCCCTAACAAAACCGTGTGCTCAAAACACCCAAAAGATGATGGTTGACCAAAAATATTCTTTCCCCCAAGCACCTTCCAAAAATTCGGCCAACATATCCCCCTCCCTTATCTCTTTCCTTTATTTCATTCCTTGTTTTTCCCTTGTTTTCCTCCTTACCATATTCCTTAGTCTTATTTCCATCAATAGAAAGTCTTCTTTACCTTCTTTATAGCCATGGCCGACACTTTGGAAAGAAGCACAAAAATTTAATCCAAAAAATTTGCACTAGGTGGGATTCGAACTCCACCCCTTAAGCCCCTTCATGTGACGCCTCACCACCTTGCTACTAGCTCCTCTTGTGCTAGCTAAATACATACTTATTTCCTTAAGTCTTGACGCCACTTACCTTCTCTCCTTAAAGTGCTTAAACACAAAAATTTTACTAAGGCCCAACTAAACCGCAAGCCTTATTAGGACCCCTAAACAAACACAAATAACACTATTAACTAGCCTATCGCATGATATAATGCAAATCATAAAATTACAAATTTTAGGATGTTACATGTACATCATTATAGATAAAATCAACTCAACTCAATTGCTTAAAACTTACCTCGGATATCGACGGACTAGGTTTCCCGACTATTCGCTTAACTTCGCTTTTCCCTGATCCAATCCCGATCCTTTTTGTTCTTGATCTAAATAATTTTAAATTAAGCTCATTCAAACATATTTTCATTCAATTTAGTCCAAAAATGCATAAATGGGCAAATTACATTTTTACCCAAATATTTCACATTTTTTATAATTTAGTCCCTATTGCACAAAACACAAAATATTCAAAATTTGACTATATTTTACTTAGGCCGAATGTTCCTTACACTCATACAAGTCCATACATTTCATTTATTTCACATTTTAGTCCCTCAAAAATTTATTTTTCCAACTTAGTCCTAATTACTCAATTTCATCAAAAATCCAAAGACAAAACTTAATAATCTAGCACATATAATTCATATTTCATCATCAAACACCAAAAACCACATGGTATCATCAATGGCAAAACACAAAATCATCATTACAATAAAAAATTAAGACATGGGTTTTGTTCATTTCTAAGCAATGATCTCACAAACGTAAAAATTATCAAGAACCGGACAAAACACATACCTAAATTAAAGCTTTAAAGTGCCAAATGTAGCTTAGGTTTTTCCTTTCTCTTTTCTTTAATATTCGGTCAAGAAAGATGAACAAAATGCATGGTTATTTATGTTATATTTTATTTATTACATAATAATATGTATATTACCTTTTTACCCTTTATAAAATAATATGAAACCTTTGTATAATATGCCTATTACAGTCCAGAACCAATAAAAATGGGCTAATTTCCCTTCAAGGACTGCATATTAAAAAGCCACTATCAAATTAGCACTTTATACATTAATTTGTAACTTTTGCGTTTTACGCGATTACGTCCTTTTATTTAATCGGACACCTAAACGACAAAACTAAGTCACGAAAATTTAACAAAATAATTTGAAAATATTTTTTGGACTTGGATTTGTGGTCCCGAAACCGCTATTTTGATTAGGGTCAAAATCAGGCTATTACAACTCTCTCCCCTTAAGGATTTTCGTCATTGAAAATCTTACCGGTGAATAGGTTGGGATAACGTTCTTTCATTGAATCTTCAAGCTCCCAAGTTGCTTCTTTGTTTCCGTGCTTAAGCCAAAGCACTTTTACCAACGGTATTTTCTTATTTCGTAACTCATTCACTTCACGAGTCAGAATACGAATTGGCTCTTCCGCATAAGTTAGATCAGATTGTATATTAACCTCAGACGGACTAATCACATGAGAAGGGTCTGATATATACCTTCGGAGCATCGAAACATGAAAAATGTTGTGGATCTTTTCTAGTTCAGGTGGCAATAGCAATCGATAAGCAACTGGCCCGATACGCTCTATAATCTCATACTGTCCAATAAATCTCAGACTCAAATTGCCTTTGCGACCAAATCTGAGTATTTTCTTCCACTGAGTGACTTTCAAGAAAACTTTCTCTCCAATCTGAAACTCTATATCTTTCTGTTTTAAATCCGCATATGATTTTTGACGATCTGATGCTGCTTTCAGACTTTCACGGATTACTTTCACTTTCTCTTCAGTTTCTTTGATCAAAATGACCGTACAAAGCTTCATAAGGTGCCATTTTGATACTCGATTGAAAGCTATTATTGTACGCAAATTCAATCAATGGAAAGTATCCTTCCAATGTACCCTCGAACTCGAGAACACAACAACTCAACATATCCTCAAGTATTTGAATAATTCTCTAGGATTGGCCATCCGTCTGGGGGTGAAAAGCTGTGCTGAAATGCAGTTTAGTACCTAATCCATCTTGCTGTTTCTTCCAAAACCGCAATGTAAACCTCGGATCTCTATCCGAAACAATAGAAATGGGTACCCCGTGTAATCGTACAATCTGAGAAATGTACAATTTGGCTAGCTTATCGAGTGAAAAATCTGTACGAACCAAAATGAAATGTGTCGATTTTGTCAATCTATCTACTATAACCCAGATTGCGTCTTTCTTACTCGGTGTCGATGGTAAACCAGATACGAAATCCATCGTGATTCGATCCCATTTCCATTTGGGTATCATAATCGGCTGAAGTAATCTAGATGGCGCCTGATGCTCGGCTTTTACTTGTTGATATATCAAACATTTCGACAAGAAATCTGAAATATCTCATCTCATACCATGCCACCAATAATGCTATTTCAAAACATTGTACATTTTTGTGCTACCTAGATGAATAGACAATCTACTATTATGAGCTTTATTACAAATCATCTAAATCAACTTAGGATCCTTTGGTACACATAGTCGGTTTCTGAACCGCAAACATCGCTCAGCATCAATCTGAAATTCAGAGTCATCATTCGAACCACATTGATTCATTTTTACTATCAAATTATCATCCATCTTTTAAGCTTCGCAAATCTGCTGAACAAATAACGGTCTCGCTTTCAATTCTGTTATAATCGCACCATCATCAGTCATAGTCATTTCTGCATTCATTGCACGCAGAGCAAAAAGTGATTTTCGGCTTAGGGCATCGACAACCACATTAGCCTTCCCCGGGTGATAATCAATCACAAGCTTGTAGTCTTTTAATAATTCCAGCCATCGTCGTTGTCTCAAATTCAGATCCTTCTAAGTCATTAAGTACTTTAGACTTTTATGATCGGAGTAGAAATGGCATTTTTCACCGAACAGATAGCGACGCCATATTTTCAAAGCAAAAGCTATAGCAGCTAATTCGAGATCGTGTGTTGGATAGTTCTTTTTATGCGGCTTTAATTGTCCCGAAGCGTAGGCTACGACCTTACCCTCATGCATCAAAACATAGCCTAAACCGTTCAAGGATGTATCACTGAAGATAACAAACTCTTTACCCGATTCTGGCTGAACAAGCACTAGAGCTTCAGTTAACAAAGTTTTCAACTGATCGAAACTTTTTTGACAGTTTTCCTTCCATTCAAATCTAACATCTTTCTGAAGTAGCTTTGTCATCGGAGTTGCAATCATTGAGAAACCTTTACGAAGCATCTATAATAACCAGTGAGCCCCAAAAAACTCCGAACTTCAGAAATATTCCGCGGGGGTCTCCAATCCAGTATAGCCGAGATCTTACTCAGATCAACCCGAATACCTGATGCTGAAACAACATGCCCCAAGAAGCCAACTTCACGTAACCAAACTCCCATTTGCTAAATTTCACGTACAACTGCTTATCACACAAAATCTGTAACACAAGTCTCAAGTGTTCGGCATGCTCTGTTTCAATACGCGAATAGATCAAAATGTCATCTATAAACACAACCACAAACCGATCCAAATACTGTCTGAATACCCGATTCATCAAATCCATGAACACAACAGGGGCATTAGTGGGTCCGAACAGCATCACTAAGAACTCGTAATGGCCGTATCTCGTCCGGAAAGCAGTCTTAGGCACATCAGAGTCTCTAACTCGTAATAACCTGATCTTAAATCAATCTTTGAAAATACTGATGCTTCTTTTATGTAACACCCCAAACCTGGCCCATGCGTTTCGACCGGATCTAGCATGTCACGGCTTGTACTTTGAAAACTTTTGTTTGTGTGTTATGGAAATCATAAGTCAATTGAACATTAATTGGAAAGATAAGTGGCATTTTAAAAATATGGAATCCTTTGTATTATTATTATTAAAAGTATAAACAAACCTTATCATAAATTCATAAGTTGCTTAACATTGAAAATGACTTAGTTGAATGAAAACTAGGACCCTTATTACATAAATATTCTCGAAATAACAATGAAATAAAGTAAACATAAAGAAATCCCAAAAGAAAATAACTTGTAGAAATAGAACTTGATGGCCCCTCGAGTCCCTCTCGGCTCCCATGTCCACGATCTACTGTTCATCTGGAAGAGTAGAGAAAAGGAAAGCATGAGTCACAAAGACTCAGTGTACAAATATCAAAACACACATCGACCTGAGCCCACAAACACATTATGGGCCCTGGCCCATACAGGAATGCATCAATCATAATCACATAATAACAATAAAGAATGAATAACCCAACCCATCCTAGGTTTCCATCCTCTACACACCAACCCGTACCAACCATCACACATTGGGGATTTTTACAATCAACCCTCCATCCACTACACACCAAAACGACAGCCGTACTGCCTATTCCTATTAAGTAGGAATCATTAAAGGTGGCATAGCCACCGATCACTATGTGACCTTATATTTAAATTATGTGAGATTTCTACCACCGATCACCAAGTGACCTATCATGCACTTCCCCTTCAATCATCGTTATTCCCACCCCATGCATACATACATAAAGAAAACATCAAGCAGACTTATATATATTCTT
This sequence comes from Gossypium australe, assembly GCA_005393395.2. Lineage (NCBI taxonomy): Eukaryota > Viridiplantae > Streptophyta > Magnoliopsida > Malvales > Malvaceae > Gossypium > Gossypium australe. Next base: position 35,648,287 of record CM016619.1, read on the forward strand.
CGATACACATAGGGAGTTCTATGTTTACGTACCTGGCATCCTTGCCTAACCCTTTTTAGGGTTCCATTCGACTGTCTATATAGCCTTATTCCGGCTTTTTAGCCCATAACATACATAAATAGATACACATACAGGTTTATCAATAGCGCGTTAGAGATCTACACACCTGGTTACCAATAAAACGATGCTTTCTATGTCGACGCTATCCTTAGTCGACACTACTGCTATCTGCCTAAGGTGTTGTTCAGAAGCCGGTCCACAACCAATTGGCCAATCTCGAACAGCAATACTGCTCGTTTCTTAAACTTAGGGATTCGTTCCTTTGCCTGATCCATATTTAATTCCATCAAATCCTTATCAGAGCTACTATAATAATATTTAATCGTTAATCCTCCTTATAGAGTTGAAATCATATATATATTGAACGAATTTAATAAAAATCTAGGGATAATCTTCTTACCTTAAAATCCCGAAATTGGAGACTTATGATTTTCGGCTTTTAGATCTAGTCGACTAAGCTTCCTTCAAATCCCGAATTGCCGCCCATTATAAAACCATTAACTATTAGCTTTCGGCTTTTGCCTTTCTAAAATAGATTATGAGAACTAATCAAAAATCGACTCTTACCTTAGCTTAGGAGATTCAGCTAGCACTAGGGAGAGGATTCGGCAATGCCAATGGAAGATTTAAATGCTAGAGGTATAGAACAATTCTTCAAATAGGATGAATAAAAGAAAAAGTGATGGAGGCTTCGGCTTTTTAGAGAAATCGGCACAAGGGAAAAGAAAGTGGGGAGAAGTTTCGGCTTTTGAAGTAATTGAAGAAATAAATTTAGAGAGGGAGAGGCTAGGGAATTTCGGCACAAAGGGAGAGGATTTTAGGGTTTTCAATGTCAGAAACAAGGAGCTAGCCCCCCTATTTATAGATTTTTGGACACCTACTGCTAAATACCGAAAACGCCCTTAAAATTTAAGCTAGAAGAGAGGAGAATTTCGGCACCCTCTATGCCATGCAGTAGCCTAATTTTACACTCCTCTAGGTGGTGGATTTTCGGCCAACACTTCCTTTGAAGATAAGCTCCTAACTTTTCTCCTTTTTATCTATTATATTATCACTTAAAAATCCACATAATTTTTCCTATTTTATAGCCTTGTAGCCGTCCACCTCTTACTAACCCTAATGCCAAATTTAACTCACTTAAATTAAAAGATCTGGGCCTCATTAAACTTAAATTTTGGGCCCCTGAATCCCTTGTGTGTGGCATCACTTCTAATTCCCTTATAGTGCCACTTATTATTGGGCCACAAGCCCATGTTTGGCATTTTAAACATAACTACCACCTTTTTAATTCCTTAATGCCCAAGCTAATAATTTAATCAAGGCCTTAGCCTAATCCTGAGCCCAATTTGGACCTCTATCACTAAAATTAACCTATTAAAGTTATCCCTGCACTAAATGCATAGACCCATAAATTTAGGATGTTACACTTTAGCTAATCAAATAAATCATCAATGTGCGGCAACGAGTATTTATTCTTTATAGTCACTTTATTGACCTGTCGGTAGTCGATGCACATTCTCAAAGTTCCATCTTTCTTCTTCACAAATAACACTGGTGCACCCCAAGGAGAGAAAATCGGTCGAGCAAAACCTCTATCTGTCAACTCTTGCAACTGAGCTTTCAACTCTTTAAATTCAGTCGCTGCCATTCTATACGGAGCTATTGAGATCGGAGTGGTCCCTGGCTGTAACACCCCAAAACTGGCCTACAAGTTAGGCCTGAGTTCGGAATGTCACATTAAAGGCACACTTCAAAATGATTTTACCATTTAACAATTTCAGGCTCAAAAGCCCAACACCCTTGTATCTTGCTAAGTTACATTGAAAAGCCCATATTTTAGAAAACATTCATAGGTTAAGTTATTTCGAAAACCATGTTAACTTTAGAAATTTTATGAAATTTATTAAGTGGATAGTTGAAACAATAATAATAAAACCCAAAATCTAAAGTCAATTAGGAGTTACATGGCCTTATTACAATCCAATGAAAAGAAAAACAAAGTATTTAAAATAAATTCATTTGAACAAAATAGAGCATTTGAATAGCTTGTAGTGTCGCCATCTCCGACTCTTCTCCACGTCGAGACGTCTATTCAGGATCACCTGAAACATTAAATAAAAGGGAGTGAGTTTCGAAACTCAGTGTGTACAACCCTTGGCAATCAAATCACATACAAATATTCACATTTGGCCTAAGCCCTATCAAAATCATTGGTCTTGGGCCTTAGCCCACAATGACCTCATATCATGTCATATCATATCATATCATATACAAACAAGATAATGCAAGACCCATCCCAATAATCCATCCGCTACGCACACCATTTCCCTTCCAACCTTATACACGCACCTGTGGGGATTTCTAAATTGACCCACCCATCCTCTACACACCAAAGGTAGCCCGATTGCGGTACTACCTAACGTTGCTGCAAAGCTGCTAATCATATAATGGGCGTAAAGCCACCGGTGGATCCATGGCCATACGACTATGCGATCTTCAAATCTTCCTCCGTACCATAATTCCCACCCATATGCATCTTAAGCAGAATATAATATGAATGCATCAAACACACGAGTAACATCCACAAACTCATATTCGTCACATAGGGGTATTTTTGTCATTTCACTACCCAGGGGTATTTTCGTAATTCTACCCTACAGGGGTATTTTGGTAATTTGGCAAGATAAGGGTATCTTAGAAATTTTACAAAACAGTGGTGTTTTGGTAATTTGCAAAATAGGGGTATTCTGGTACTTTTGCAAAACAGGGGTATTTTAGTAATTTTACAAATCTAAGAGTATTTTAGTAATTTTACAAATCTAAGGGTATTTTGGTAATTTACAAATCTAAGGGTATTTTGGTAATTTACAAATCTAAAGGTATTTTGCTAATTTACAAATCTAAAGGTATTTTGGTAATTTACAAATCTAAGGGTATTTGGTCCCTCTTGGGTTTTAGTTATGAAATTTGGCCCATCAACAAGTCCTCGCGGCTAAAGTGAATAGACACTACGCACTAGGTAGGATTCCAGAGAAGAGACCGCTTAAGTACCAAGCTCTTCCTAGATCCAATCCTAGATATGCGTATGCCCGTTGCCATACCCTAACCCAATGACTGGTTCACGGACATGTTCAATTAGATTAAGTTTTATGAAATTTAAGAGTTGTTCAAACTAGGTCTAAGTCCACAAACCCTAACATACTTGTCTACGTCCCCATAAAGCCCATCAAACCCAAATTACATCTTTACAGCCCATTAGGCCCAAATCACATCCTTATGGCCCTTTAGGCCCAAAACAATTCCAGATCAAGTATATGCTTGACAGACTCAATTCATACACCAAACCAAACAAACTCATAAAACCTAGCCTTAAGGCCCACCGGGCCCATTTAGCCACTTTTGGCTTTTTGGCTTTTCGGCATTGCCGATATCGTGTGTGTAGTGTTTGTACACACCTGGTGATACGAACTCATCTATGAAGCCTATGATGGAAATCAACCGAGACACCATCGAGCTGCCCAGTGGACCAATTACGCGTAGCCGAGCTAAACGATTTAAAAATGCTACTTCAGCTTTGGTGACACAAATTTGGAACGAAGAAAGAAAGGACTTCAAGAACACATCGAACATTTACAATTTATTTAAGGCCGACTATACTAGCTAGTTCGGATGCTAGTTTATTTATTATTATTATTATTATTATTATTATTATTATTATTATTATTATTATTATTATTTGCTACATGTTATTTCATATTAATTGCATTGTTTAGTTAGTATGGTTTTTAATATGTCTAGTGTTTAAAATAAAGTATTTTAATTTTTGTTCAAGGTAAATTTTATTCAAAATTAATGTTTGGTTATGTGTTTTATAGGAAAATACGCAAGGTTGCATTTGGCCATGGACGACACATTCAATGGATAACAAAGCATATTTGAATTTGGATTGGAAACATGATGGGCGGCCTTGGAGCTTTGGAGCAAAGAATAAAAACAATTGGAAGAATTAATTAAGATGATGGAAGTCAACTAGCAAGTGGACGACAATTGGAAGTGCTTGATCTTTAGAATAAAATTATATGAATACAAGTATTGGTGGGCACTTACCTTGGACGGCTAATGATGAATTAAATAATGAAAACCATGTGCCAAAGAAGCATGAGCATGAGAATATTATGGGTGAGTGGAAGCATAAACAATTGGGAATGTTGGACATGAATAAAATAATGAAAACCAAGTGCTATTGGAGGGAATGTTGGACGACAAGCATAAATGGGAATCTTGGCTTTGCATTAAATAACACAACATGGAGATAGTGTTGAATAAAATAATCAAACAAGATGGGAGCATGGACTTGGGCGGCAACATGGGTATTGTGGGTGAATAAACAAGTTGGAATTTGCAAGTATGTTAAAGTGGTGGTGGGATTAGTGGAAGCATGATGAATTAAATAAATGTGGAGCATGGACAGAAATGCTTTCCTAATTCACTCTATAAATAGTTTGTTTCTTTTCAGTTGTAGAGGGATTTGATTTCATGAATGAATATTTTTTTTAGTGAGTTTAATTCACTCTCCTAATTCTTCAAGGCTTGAATTGACTTATCTAGTTCCTAGTGGAGTCAATCTAACTTTGTTTCGAACTTATCATCCTTTTGGGTGTGGCGTTCATTTCCTGTACCGTTGGTTCCTATCTTGCTAGATAGTGGGTCTCGTTTTATTCAAACTCCTTTCATCCATTTGAAGCTTATAAGATTCGGGTCTTCAATACTTATTAAAGGTTCTTTCTTGTTTCAAATTCGTATCCATCTCAACCACTTAATTATTTTATTTTTCAAGCCATTACCATTAAATTATCCCTTTGTTCATCTTTAACGAAAAACTACCTAATTTACGATCGGGCAACATCTACGACTCGTTTTCAAACCCGAGGTGATTCGTATCAGTTGGTATCAGAGCTAATTAAATTAGGCATGTTTTGATAATCTCGAGTTTTCCGAGTAAGTTTAAAAAAAAGTTCACAAAAAGAGGTTCGCAAAAAAATATCAAAAAAAATTTAAATTGTTTGTCGTGATATCTGGATTTTCGACTCCCTATAATTCATCACCCCTACTACCGAGTCTTACTTTCCGACGCCACCTACCAACCTTTCTACCCTTTTAAAGCCTATCTTTACCGAAACAAGTTTACCTTTTAACTCCTTGAAACGACCTACAAGTTGCTAATAAGTCGAAGGCAACCTTCTAGAATTAGAGAAGTGAATTAGAGTGGAAAAAGGAAAGAGAGATTTCATTAAAAGAAAAATCCAAAAATTGAGTAAAAATAAAAACGAGTGTGAGTGTTCAATATTTATTTTCTTTGTGAGTGATCAAGTGAAGATTGTAGTGAGGTTTCATTAATCTTATTTAATATGTCTAGGAGTCCCGAACGACGAGTAGTGAGCGACGAAGTGTCAGATGCCGCTGGTGGTGGAAGAGGATTGCAACCCCAAAGGAATGATCCTGAAGGTAGAGATCCTAATTTGCAAGTGCCAGCCGTAATGCAAGAAATCACACGTTTGTTCCATTCAATCAACGAGTGTTTGGACCAAAGAGATGAACAAAGACAACGAGCAAACAGCCCTCCAATTCTGAGAAGGGGACAAGAAGAACCTTGGCTGCATGACAACGACATATACGAACCAAGTGAAGCTGACAGCAATCCAACTTTTGAACAAAATGAATGAAGAAGAGGTCCACGAGCCCGTGATCGAAGAGATCGGGAGTGGGCTGATGATGACTTGAAAAATATTAAAATGGTGATTCCTACTTTCCAAGGGCGGTCCGATCCAGAAGCCTACCTTGAGTGGGAGAAGAAGGTGGAGTTAATCTTCGAATGCCATAACTACTCAGAGAATAAGAAGGCGAAACTTGCTGCCATCAAGTTTTCTGATTACGCCATTATTTGTGGGATCAATTAACAACGAGCCGAAGACGGAACGGTGAACGTCCAATATCTACATGGGCAGAAATGAAGGCACTAATGCGGAAAAGATTCATCCCAACTTACTATCACCGCGAGTTGCATCAAAAGTTGCAAAGCCTAACTCAGGGTCATCGTAGTGTGGAGGATTACTACAAGGAAATGGAAGTGGCCATGATTCGAGCCAATGTGGATGAAGAACAAGAAGCCACAATGGCACGCTTTAGCGCTGGCCTCAATCGAGATATCGCAAATATTGTAGAACTACACCATTACATCGATATCATCGATATGGTCCACATGGCAATAAAGGTCGAAAAGCAGCTCAAACGAAAAGTTACGTCTCGAGCAATTCCCAATAATGCTTCAACATCTAAGTGGGGGCAAGGGACCAACAAACGGGACATACCGAAACTAGCCAAAGAAGCAAGTGGCGCACCTAAGTTTAACAAGCCAAGTGGTGAGACAAGCAAAGGCAAATGGAAGCTATTCCGAATCAAACACAAGACATTAAGTGTTTCAAATGTTTGGGTCGAGGCCATATTACAAGTCAATGTCCAAACCGAAACATGATGTTTATTCGAGATAATAGCGAGATTGAATCCAAAAATGAAAGGGAAGATGATGCCAATGAGACGTCCCAAGACGAGGAAGAAATAGAACAAGCCAAAAATGGAGAGATCTTAGTGATAAATAGGAGTCTTAGCTTACAAGGCGTCGAAAATGAGCAACAACGCGAAAACATCTTCCATACGCGTTGCCAAGTATAAGGGAAGATTTGTTGCGTCATTATTGATGGAGGAAGCTGTACTAATGTGGCCAGCATCATATTGGTGGAGAAACTCGGATTGACTACCACCAAACATCCCCATCCGTATAAACTGCAATGGCTTAACGACGGGGGAGAACTTAAGGTCACAAAACAAGTTTTGGTCTCCTTTGCAATAGGGAAGTATCAGGATGAGGTCTTGTGCGATGTGGTACCGATGCAAGCGGGACATCTCCTGCTTAGGCGACCTTGGCAATTCGACAAGCGAGCGATCCATGATGGCTACACCAATCGATACACCTTCAAGTACTTGGGTCGGAATGTGACATTAGCTCTGCTAACACCTAAGCAAGTTTACGACGATCAATTGAAGATGAAGGCATCAATTGAAAAATCAAAGGAAAGTGACCGAAAAAATGAGAAAGAAAAAGAATAGAATTTAGAAAAAAAGAAAGGCAAAAAATTAAGTGATAAAAAAGGAGAGTTCGAACATAAAGAAAAGGAAACAAAAGACGAGAGTGAAAAAGAGAGTTTTTATGTTAGAGAGAAAGATGTCTGAAAGTCTATGTTGTTAAAACAGCCTCTGTTGGTACTTATGTCCAAGTCGTCCACGATTCTTTCAGTGGCTTCCAACCAATGCTCTGCCACATTCGGAGCCACCCCCGTTACTCCTTTGAAAATCTTAGCCCCATTAGCTTGGAGTCGCTCCACGATCGACCTACGACTCCCCGTACCATTATTGGGCCCAACGACCCTTTCCAAGATTTATGTAACACCCCAAACCCGACCTAAAAGTTAGGCCCGAATCTGGCGTGTCACATTGAAGTGTTTTTCAAAAACCATGTTTTCATTGAAAACCCTTCTTGTTTAGAAGCTTAAGTAAAATCCCAGTTACGTTAGTTTTATTCCCAAAACATATTTTTCAGTTGCGGAAGCTAATTTTGAAAGTATATGATTTACGAAAAGATTAAGTCGTAAAACCATTAAAAAAATGTTGCGAAAATGTAGTGTTGTTTTAAAACAGTTAACATTTTGGAAAACTGCGATTTACTTCTAACAGATATAAATTAAAATAAAACCAATCTAAAATTTAAAGTGTGAAAACTTTAAAAGGCCTTATTACAACCCAAATAAAAATATTTCAAAGTAGATAATCAAAATCAAAAAACATAAGCAGTGTGTTGTCTTCTCCGAGTCCCTTGTAGCTCCGAATTGTCTAAAGCTGGGGATTACTTGTACAGTTAAAAACGGGGTGAGTTTATGAAAACTCAGTGTGTAATCCCCTTTCTAGAGTAACAGTCAGTATACAGAATCAAAACCCAAAGTAGTTGGGGCAAATCCCTTTAACAGTAACAATACAGTACATATCAGAGCATATGTGGGCAAAGCCCACTACAATATCATTTGGGTCACAACCCATAACAGAATCAATTGGGCCTAGCCCAAACCAATAACAGATCTCATAATAGATATGCAATAGTATGATGATGCATCCCATTCCAAATCCAACCCTACATTCCATTTCCCTTCCAACCCTACACTCCTGTGGGGATGTAAATATCAAGCCACCCATCCCTACACTCCAAAGCTAGCACAAATAGAGGCACTACTCAAACGTTGCAGCAAGGCTCCTAAGCATATATATATACGGCTCTAAGCCTTCAGTAGCGGTATTACAATTGGCACAAAGCCATCAGAAACTGTATTATGTTTGGCACATAGCCATTAGCGACGGTAATATAATCGACACACAGCCTTGGGTAAATATGATCGACACAGAGTCATCGATATATATGTTAGGCACACAGAGTCATCAAGATGGCACAGAGCCATATTCAGATTACGCGGCTTTAAGCCGTACGTTGGTCCACAGTCGTCGTGCGACCCGTGCGACCTTAACAAATAAATACTAGATCCACAGTCGTCATGTGATCCGTGCGACCCTATCAAAACTTCCTCCGTATTAATGTCCCAACCCCATGCAATATGTCGTGTATGTCATGCTCAATAATTACACGTGTATGCAAAATGGCATGCTCAGTAACAGTCATCTCAACACATATTAACAGTATATTAGTCACACGCCCACAGTCAAGTCAGTTAAAACACAGTCATACGATCACAGTCAAATCAGTCATTTACCCATAAGGGCAACACAGTCATTTACCCTATAAGGGTATTTCGATAATCCTACCCTTTAGGGGTATTTCGGTAATTCTACCCTACGGAGTAATTCAGTAATTCTACCCTACAGGAGTAATTCAGTAATTCCACCCTACAGGGGTATTTCAGTAATTTTGCAAATCAAGGTATTTCGGTAATTTCGCAAACCAGGGGTATTTCGATAATTTTGCAAATTGAGGGCATTTTTGTAATTTCATAAACTAGGGCTATTTCAGTAATTTTGCAAACCGAAGGCATTTCGGTAATTTCATAAACTGGGAGTATTTCAGTAATTTCGCAAATTGGGGTATTTCGATAATTTCATGAACTAGGGGTATTTCGGTAATTTGTAAACCAAGGGTATTTCAATAATTTGTAAACCAAGGTTATTTCAGTAATTTGTAAACCAAGGGTATTTCAGTCATTTATAAACCAAGGGTATTTCATTAATTTGTAAACCAAGGGTATTTCAGTAATTTGTAAACCAAGGGTATTTCAATAATTTTGTAAACCAAGGGTATTAAGTAATTTGTAAACTAAGGGTATTTCAGTAATTTTGTAAACCAAGGGTATTACAGTAATTTTGTAAACTAAGGGTATTTCAGTAATTTGTCAACCAATGGTATTTTAGTAATTTGTAAACCAAGGGTATTTTAGTAATTTGTAAACTAAGGGTATTTTAGTAATTTTGTAAATCAAGGGTATTACAGTAATTTTATCAACCCCTCAGAAGGTCTATAGTTGCATCGAGCGACTAAAGTATTCTAAATAGAGATAAAGATGCGAATGGGCCTAAGGCCTATTCTTGACCCAATTGGGCCCACACGCTCGTGTGGCCCATTTAGCCCAAATCTAGCCACAGATATGAGATTCACATAGAACAGTCCAATATCTACTACACAATCATACAATTTATACATATGGGCCCACGGGCCCATTGGGCCCACTTGGCCCCTTTCGGCCCATCGTGCCCCAAATAGCATCAACCTACAAGAATACTCATGTTGGCCTCAACTATCGTGTCGAAGCTCCCACACATGCGCTTGCACGCTCGTGTGGCTACCATCACCGTGTGACTAGCATTTCGGCATTTGCCTCTCTACAGGTAGAGTAGTGCGAAATACACACCTAATAGGAATTTGGAATTAATTCGCGCTCCGACCACTCCTGTCCCCAAATGCCAACCAAGGTGTGCTTACTCTCATTATAGGTTGCTCTATTTAAAGCCGGCTTCTCACCTTCCCTCTTGCTAGCTTCCCGATGTGGGATCCCTCCTTCAGCAGAGTTTAATTCCAACACAAACCCTGGCCGTCCCAACTTAGCAAAATAAATATCCCTTTTTTCTAGCGATGGGATTCGAACTCAGGCTCCATTGTAATATAATCCACACCGCTAGCTACTTAACTAACTAACTCCTTTTTGTCTTAAAACATGCGCAACTAAATATAAGTCTATGGGCCAAAGTCTAAGTTCATTTAAAAAGAAATCAAAATGAAATACAAGCGCCAAGACTTGAACCTTAGACCCCTTGCTTCCTTGTGTAGCGTCATCTCCTTGTCTCCCATGTGGCGCCATTTGCCACTAGACCACAACTCCTTTTGTGTCATTTTTCTCCACATTTTATTCTTAAAGCCTACTTATTAACTCCTAGGGTTTTATTCACCTTAAACCAAAATTTTTCCTAAGCCCAGGTTTGATCCCGAGACTTTATGGAAGCCCCCTAACCTTCCAAAATCACTCACCTAATAGGTCCAACTAGCACTAGGGTTGTCCTCTTGTTCTCAAAAATTTTAAACGCTCCCATGACCATGGCCTAATAAGCCCAATTCTGCTCGGCCCATATTCAGGGCGCTACAATTCTTAACATGGCTTGCGATACGGCATCTTTCGTAGCGGCTGCCCGTTCATTTATTCTTCTTTCAGCTACTGGTGAGGTCGGAGCCTCCCCTACTCCTATATTGGGCATATGGCCTGACTCGGACGATCCTGCCCTAACACCTCCACAGCCTCTGCCACGGCCTCTTCCACCTCGTCTAGCGCTCATCGTTGCGTATTTCTAAATTAAGAATTTTATGAAATTAGTTCATAATTTCCATTGTTTAAAGCGCATGTCTTATGTAAGTAACTACTTTTTAAAGTTATTCTGCGATCGAGAATCCACTACAGGCTGAAGCTTCATACGAGGTTTAATCTCTAGAAGCCTATTTTTTTTAAGTAGCCCATTATTTATACAGTTTCAGTAACTTAAGCAAATGTAGTACAGAAAACTTACTTGGCTCGACATTGAGGGCTCGGTGAACCACACTTCAAGAATCCTGCAAAAACGTTTTTTTAAAAAACCCAAAATCTAAGGCACATTTCATAGCCCAAGTTTTGCAACCAAGCTCTGATACCACTAAATGTAACACCCCAAACCCGACCTAGAAGTTAGGCCCGAGTTTGGAATGTCAACTTAAAGGAACACTTCGAAACGATTTTACCTTTTAACAATTTAAGGCCCAAAAACCTTGTATCTTGTTAAGTTACGTTGAAAAGCCCATATTTTAGAAAACATTCATAGGTTAAGTTATTTCGAAAACCATGTTAACTTTAGAAATTTCATGAAATTTATTAAGCGGATAGTTGAAACAATAATAATGAAACGCAAAATCTAAAGTCAATTAGGAGTTACATGGCCTTATTACAATCCAATGAAAAAAAAACAAAGTACTTAAAATAAATTCATTTGAACAAAATAAAGCATTTCAACAGCCTGTAGTGTGGCCATCTCCGAGTCCTCTCCATGTCGAGCCGTCTATTCAAGATCACCTAAAACATTAAATAAAAGAGTGTGAGTTTTGAAACTCAGTGAGTACAACCCTTGACAATCAAATCGCATACAAAAATTCACATTGGGCCTAAGCCCTATCAAAATCGGTGGTCTTGGGCCTTAGCCTACAATGACCTCATATCATATCATATCATATCATATCATATCATATCATATACAAACAAGATAGTGCAAAACCCATCCCAATAATCCATCTGCTACACACACCATTTCCCTTCCAACCTTATACACACCTGTGGGGAATTCTAAATTGACCCACCCATTTTCTACACACTAAAGGTAGCCCGGTTGCGATACTACCTAATGTTGCAGTAAAGCTGCTAATCATATAATGGGCTTAAAGCCACCAGTGGATCCATGGCCATAGCACTATACGATCCTTAAATCTTCATCCGTACCATAATTTCCACCCATATGCATCCTAAGTAGAATATAACATGAATGCATCAAACACACGAGTAACATCCACAAACTCATATTCGTCACATAGGGGTATTTACGTCATTTCACTACCCAGGGGTATTTTCGTAATTCTACCCTACAAGGGTATTTTGGTAATTTGGCAAGATAGGGGTATCTTGGAAATTTTGAAAAATAGAGGTGTTTTGGTAATTTGCATAAGAAGGGTATTCTGGTACTTTTGCAAAATAGGGGTGTTTTAGTAATTTTACAAATCTAAGGGTATTTTAGTAATTTTACAAATCTAAGGGTATTTTAGTAATTTTACAAATCTAAGGGTATTTTGGTAATTTACAAATCTAAGGGTATTTGGTCTCTCTCGGGTTTTAGTTATAACTTTTGCCCATCAACAAGTCCTCGCAGCTAAAGTGAACAGACACTACGCACCAGGTAGGATTCCAGATAAGAGGAGGTGGGCCACTAGGACCGCTTAAGTACCAAGCTCTCCCTAGATCCAATCCTAGACATGCGTATGCTCGTTGCTACACCCTAACCTAACGACTTGTTCATTGACATGTTCAATTAGATTAAGTCTTATGAAATTTAAGAGTTGTTCAAACTAGGCCTAAGTTCACAAACCCTAAATACTTGTCACGTCCCCATTAAGCCCATCAAACCCAAATTACATCTTTATGGCCCATTAGGCCCAAATCACATCCTTATGCTCCGTTAGGCCCAAAACAATTCCAGATCAAGTATTATGCTTGGCAGACTCAATTCATACACCAAACCAAACAAACTCATCAAACCTAGCCTTAGGGCCCATCGGCCCCATTTAGCCACTTTCGGCTTTTCGGCTTTCCGGCATTGGCGATATCGTGTGTAATGCTTGTGCACACCTGCTAACCACGCGCCCTTAGTCATGAGCCTACAATCGACATTACTAAGGATTAACCAAGGCTTTAACACATACTTATCAAAAACCGAATCCTCACCGTACCCTTACCGTGTGCCTTACGTTCTAGTAGCCCTTCCTTTGCTACTATTGGCGATTATCCTCTAGATCTGCACCAAAACACCTATATCGTCAAAACGAAGTGATCCATATTGATCATAAATCATCCCTACGAGCCACATTAGATTCGTCCATTTAGTAAACCATGACTGAGTCGAGAGCACTTACCACGTTGTTAGCAACCCTTACCTACCACGCTTGTGATTGTCGAGCCTTACCCTTGTTAATGTAGGTTAACGATAAGAATTGGGTTAGATAGCCCTTCGGCTTTTAACAAAACTCGCTAAAAGATCAACTAAGCACTTACCGAAGTTCTCCTTTGATCTTGCAGCTTAAGTCCGACTTTTGAGACTAGTAAGGTGACAGAGGCAATTCGGCAACACTAGGGAGAATAAGAAAAGAAGTAATTTGGCTAGAACCAAGTGGTGAACCAAAAAGGAAATTTGAGAAGGGAGAGTATGAAGGATTCGACAAAGAGAGATGATAAAATTTTCAGCAATGGAGGGAATTTGACTTAGCAAAATTTCGGCAAAAAGGGAGAAACCATTTGAGGAGGAGAATAAAATTAGAGAATGCTCAAAGAATCGTTCAACATTTGGCCCCTTCTCCTTTTAAAGCCCTACGCCAAACACTCCCCTCCCTTAGAGTCCCATTCAGCACCATCACATCCTTACTCCCCATCTCCTAAATTTTCTCCCATATCGTCACCTTAAATTTCACTCCTGAACACTCCCTTCCAGAGTCCTCTCCAATGCCAACTCCTTCTGTCTAGGCACAAAAATAAAACTCCTTAATTCTCCCCTCTTTAGGCCTCAAACCTTGGACCTCATTAATTGACAAACACGCCACTTCATAGCTCCTAAATGACGCCACTTTGCACTGGACCACAAGCCCATTTGTGTCTTCTCTTCTCTTAATCTGCTTATAAGGCCTTATGCCGGGATCAATCAGAGCGATTACACTAGTATTAAAGAGAGTAAATATACCATTGATAACATCTGGAGATGAAACTTCTTCTCGGGCACGAATGGCATAGGCTCTGGCAGACGCACGAGCCTCAGATCGAACAGTTGTATCTGAAGTCCCTCTCTGAGTACTGCTTCTAGCTCCCACATTTCGAGGTGGCCTACCTCTAACTGTAGCACCACTCGATCTCACACTCTGAGCATTATCCTTCTCAGCTAATTCTGGGCAGTCCCGAATGAAATGATCCTACGAACCACACTTGTAGCAAACTCGATTGTTGAACTTGCCTTAATATTTACCAAAATGTCGCCTACCACACTGTTGACACTTAGGTTTATTCGGTCGAGTATTGCCAACACTAGCAATCAAGGTGGCTCGTAACCTCACTGGTGGTCACTCTCGTATGGAAATCCCAACATTAGTCTTAGATCGGCTACTATCATTTCTAAACTTCTTTGATGCCATCTGAGAAGTTTTACTTGCTGATATCTTGCGGAAATCTCTAGCTTCGAACTCAACTTTTCTTTTCTCTTTTCCGAGCTCTTTAGCCTTGCAAGCTCGCTCGACAAGTACTACGAACTCTTTTATTTCAAGTCTGCCGACAAGCAATTTTCTGTCTTCATTCAGTCCTTCCTCGAATCTTTTACACATAGCATCCTCAGTTGCAACACACTCTCGAGCATATCGGCTGAGTCTCACAAACTCACGTTCATAATCAGATACGGTCATACGACCCTGTTTTAACTCAAAAAATTCTCTGCGTTTCTGATCAATGAATCACTGACTGATATACTTTTTGTGAAACTCTATCTGAAAGAAATCCCAAGTGACCCGTTCCTTCGGAACAACCAAAGCCAAAGTGTTCCACCAATAGTAGGCAGAATCCCGTAATAAAGATATAGCACATTTCAAGCACTCTTCGGGTGTACAAGATAGTTCATCTAGGACACGAATAGTATTATCGAGCCAAAATTCAGCCCGCTCAACATCATCAGTAGTTGTGGCCCTAAACTCTTCAGCTCCGTATTCTCTAATTTTATCAACAGGAGGCTTATTTAATCTCTCAGGAATAATGATCGAAGGTACCACGGGCACTATAGGTGGATTATCGGGGTTCAGGGGTTGTTGAACAGCCGGATTTTTCTGGATATACTGACTAAACCAATCATTCATTATACTAAAGAAGGCTTGCTTAGCCCCCTCATCTTGGTTACTCATAGCTAGTCGAGATTCAACCGGCACAGTCCCTTGCGCGGGAGCAGGCGCCACACTCTCGACGTTATCAACTATGGCTTGTTCGGGATCAGGATCCATTTTCTATAAGAAAGAAGAAAAACATATTTCATTGTCAGAAGTCATTACACTATTACAGTAAAAATTATGGCATGTATAGCTAGACTCACACGCGCTACATTAGTCCGAGAACCGACTAAATTGTAGCTCTGATACCAATCAAATTGTAACACCCTTAACCTGTATCTGTCGCTGGATTAGGATTACAAGGCATTACAGACATAGCACAAGTCATAACAATTATTTACTATTCATATGGTCATAACTGAATACATTATAAGTAATGATGCACTTTCATAATATGCCTTAAACATTAACACACATATCTTATATCCATATAGTCAAATTCATATATAAGTATTTTTCATCAAATAGAAAAAGTTACTATTCATTTGGTCATTGAAGTTACAATAGCCGAATATGCACATGCTTATAATCACTTTACTAAAACAAATTATCAATCACCAAAACCAAATATACATATATATACCAAAACATTACATAACCGAATCTAGGATATACCAACTTCAATACCAATTGTCGAAAGAATCCAAGCATATAATCGATCACATCTCTTATAATTAACATAGCCAATTTATCAAAACCATACATATCTTACAAATAACCTAAAACATATAAAACCAAGCTCATTACACACACACACATATATATATATATCATGACCGATTTTGCATAACCAAAATATATAACCTATAACGCCATTCATACCTAACATGAAAATTTTGTACCACATCATACAAACACCATGGTCGAAATTACGCAACTATGATTTAACTCAATGATCAATCAAGCTACAAATTCAAACACCAAGCATAAACACATCAGGAATTATACTTTCATAATAAGTTGACACCACGGCGGAATTCACATAATACCAAAATACCACAATTCAGCCATTTTCGCATGGCATATATATATATACACACACATCATTTGAAATAAACTCAAAAAGTGACATAGCCTATACATGCCATAAACTTTAAGTTTAACCTCAAAAAGGTACCAAAATATTGATGATAGTGTGACGAGCTTTAGCGATGATCCCCGAGCACGTAACGATCACTCGAAGGAAATATAAAACACGAGAGCAACCAAGAACCAAGTAAGCTTTAACGGCTTAGTAAGTTATCAGCAATTATACAACAACAATGCATTATACTATTATATATAATAGGTCAACTTACTATAATCACCATCAAGATTTATAACTATAATTACAAGTTATAACACGATTCATAGACTTTCATATTTCATAGCCTTAAGGCCGAACACTCACACATTCAATAATAGGTTCACATTGAACTATATATCACTTTCTCATCTCAAACAAATACATATGTATATATATATACATCATATTTGCTTAATTTTATATACATATATCACTTACCGAATTTATACTTATATTTCTAACCCTTATAAATCACATATTGATATGCAAAATACTTAATTTCATTTCAACCGCAAGTACTTACTTTACTATCCATATATGATATATCATCACATACATGATCATTTTATTTAGCTTAATACTTTCAATAACTGATATCCTTGATGGATCAATAAACCCGTACACTCAGTGCCAAACGCTGTAACGTATCGCACACTTAGTGCCGTCACATTAACATCTCGTACACTTAGTGCCTAATGACCGATTTCGCACACATAGTGCTCGATATTTAAATTCGCATACTTAGTGCATTACCTGAACTTGTTATTCGATTAATTAAGCACATACATAAGACTTAAACCTCATTTACACACATATATATACAAATTAGCTTATTTCATATCCAAATCAATATCACATTCGGGCATATCATTTACATATAAATATACATCACATTCGGCTGTATTCATCTCTCAAATCAATATCACACAGGGCTATATTATTAACGTATATGTATGCATCACATTCGACTATATTTATCTCCCAACCAATATCACATTCGGCAATATCAACATTGTACATATTTACCTCTATTAAATACACGTACATCATTATAGATAAATTCAACTCAACTCAATTGCTTGAAACTTACCTCGGATATCGACGGACTAGGTTTCCCGACTATTCGCTTAACTACACTTTTCCCCGATCAAATCCCGATCCTTTTTGTTCTTGATCTAAATAATTTTAAATTAAGCCCATTCAAACATATTTTCATTCAATTTAGTCCGAAAATGCATAAATGGGCAAACTACATTTTTACCCCTAATATTTCACATTTTCACAATTTAGTCCTTATTGCACAAAACACAAACTATTCAAAATTTGACTATATTATACGTAGGCTGAATGTTCCTTACACTCATACAAGTTCATACATTTCATTTATTTCACATTTTAGTCCCTTAAAAATTTATTTTTGCAATTTAGTCCTAATTACTCAATTTCATCAAAAATTCAAAGACAAAACTTAATAATCTAACACATATAATTCATATTTCATCATCAAACACCAAAAACCACATGGTATCATCAATGGAAAAACACAAAATCATCATTACAATAAAAAATTAAGACATGGGTTTTGTTCATTTCTAAGCAACGATCTCAAAAACGTAAAAATTATCAAGAACCCGACAAAACACATACCTAAATCAAAGCTTCAAAGTGCCGAATGTAGCTTAGGTTTTTCCTTTCTCTTTTCTTTAATATTCGGTCAAGGAAGATGAACAAAATGCATGGTTGTTTATGTTTTATTTTATTTATTACATAATAATATGTATATTACCTTTTTACCCTTTTTAAAATAATATGAAACCTTTATATAATATGCCTATTACCGTCCACTACCAATAAAAATGGGCTAATTTCCCTTCAAGGACCCCATATTAAAAAGCCACTATCAAATTAGCACTTTACACATTAATTTGTAACTTTTGCATTTTACGCGATTACGTCCTTTTATTTAATCGGACACCTAAACGACAAAATTAAGTCACGAAAATTTAACACAATCAAATTCACATATAATAAACACTGAAAATAATTCTAAAATATTATTTAGACTCAGATTTGTGGTCTCGAAACCACTATTTCAATTAGGGTCAAAATTAGGTTGTTACAAAATCATCGAGAACCCCTTGACAAATCTGATTAAACCCAGGAAACTTCTAACTTTAGATACATTTCTCGGAGGTTTCCAGTCAACCCAGTTGAGATTTTACTTGGGTCAACCCTAATTCCGTCTTTCGATACCACATGTCCCCAAAATTTGACTAGTCGGAGCCATAACTCACATTTGCTAAACTTCACGAACAATTGTTTTTCGTGTAAAGTTTGTAAAACAATTCTAAAATGCTAAGTATGCTCTACCTCATCTCGTGAATAGATCATAATATCATCAATGAACACAACAACAAATCTGTCTAAATACGGTATGAATATTCTATTTATCAATTTCATAAATACAGCAGATGCATTAGTTAAACCAACTGGCATCACAAGAAACTCATAATGTCTGTACCTAGTTTTGAATGCTATTTTCCATACATCCGAGTCTTTAACTCGTAACTGATAATAACCAGAATGAAGATCGATCTTTGAGAATATGGTTGCACCTTTCAATTGGTCAAACAGATCATTAATACGTGGCAATAGATACTTATCTTGACTTTGTTAAGCTGTCGATAATCGATACATTATTGAATGGATCCGTCCTTTTCTTAACAAATAACACAGAAGCACCCCAAGGAGAAAAGTTGGGCCGAGAAAAGCCTCTATCTGTCAACTCTTGCAACTATGCTTTCAATTCTTTCAACTCTGTAGGTTCCATTCTATATGGAGCTATTGATATTGGAGATGTTCCCGGCATTAATTCAATAGCAAACTCGACTCTCTGGTCGATGGCAACCCTGGTAATTCCCCTAGAAACACATTTATGAACTCACGCATAATAGGAACCGACTCTAATTTCAATTCTGAAACCCTGTAATCAACTATATAAGCAAGATATGCTTCACAGCCCTTTTTAACAAATTTCTATGCCATCATAGTTGAGATTATATTAAATGTACCATCCAAGCTATCTGACTCAATTCGGATCCATTTACCATTCTGACATTTAAACATGAAATGCTTTCTTCTACAATTCACAACGACATCATGCAGGGTCAACCAGTTCGTACCCAGAATCACATCAAACTCATCAAATGGTAATAACATCAAACAAGTAGGATAATTGTAACCCCTAAATTTTAGTGGACATAATCTACATAACTGATTAACTAAAACACACTGACCCAGGGGATTTGTGACATTGATAGTATATTCAGTGAACTCAACAAGTAATTTCTTTTTGTCTACTAATGTAGTGCATATATAAGAATGAGTTGATCCAGGATCAATCAATGCATATACATTAATATCAAAGAGAGAAAAAGTACCCGCAATAACTTATGGAGTAGTAGCTTTCTCTCGAGCTTGGATTGCATAGGCCCTAGCTGGTGTTCTTGCTTCAGACCATTCATTCATCTCACTATTCTTTCCTTGACCGGGAGTAGCATTTCTAGGATTTCCAAATCATCTACCTCTCTGTGAAGTTGTTTCAGGCTTGATTGATTGGTTACCGAAATCATTTTACTTCTTTAGACAATTATGAATAAAATGGTCAGTAGACCCACAACAGAAACAAGCTCCCAACTTTGATCGAAACTCGCCAAAATGCCTTTTAATGCATTCATCTTACACAAGAACAGTTCTCTCAACATTTCATACACTTCCAACACTAGTCGCTATAGAATTTACTAACTGGAAATTGCTTTGCATCGGTTTCTCTCTACCAGTGAACTCCAAAGGGGCAGCTGATCGACTTGTGTCATTTCTAAATTTCTTCGATGGAGTCGTTTGAGTAGGCTTGAATGACCCCCTTTGTTATAGTCTCAAAATTTTGATTTTGACTGTCGTTTTCTTTTACAAATTTCGTCAACTTTCTGAGCCCGCTCTGAAGGTTCTACAAATTCCTGTAACTTTAATGTTGCTATAGACATACGGATATCATCATTCAACCCATCTTCAAATCTAATACACACTTCCTCCTCATTTGATGCGATATTACGATCATACTTGCTTAATCGTACAAATTCACGTTCATACCAACTATAATATGATTTTCTTGTTTTAACTCGAGAAATTCTTTCTTTTTCCTGTCAATGAATAGCCAACTAACATACTTCTTCTTGAATTCAGCCTAAAGGAAGTCCCAATTAACACGATCATTCGATGTCATCATGCTCAAAGTATCCTACCATAAATACGTTTCATCTTTCAGTAAGGATACCACACACCTCAAACAATCTTCGAAAGTGCACAATAATTCCGCAAAAAACTCTCTTTGTATTCATTAGCTAATACTCGGCTTTTGAAGGATCATCATCTACCTTACCTTTGAATTCTTTCGCTCCATATTTTTTAAATTTATCAACTGATACTCGGTAACCGTCAAAAGTACAGGGTTTGGAGTATCCAAGGGTGCAAAAAGAGGCACAGCAGGGGGTGGAGGTGGTGGAGTTGCATGATTATCTTGATTGAACTCATTGAACCATTCATTCATCATTCCGAGGAATACATTTTTCATGCCATTACCAATGGAATGTGGAGAAGATGCACTATTACTGGCTTCAGAATTCGAAGCTTGAACATTACTTTCAACTTCATTAGTTATAGCTTGGTTCGATTCAGCTGGCATCATGAATCTATAAGAAAATACAATTTTAGAATGAATCAAAAGCATCACACTATCACAGGGTATATGTAGCATGTATATACTAAACTTTACTTCACTACATTAGTCCTAGAATTGGCTAAACCGTAACTCTGATACCACTAAATGTAACACCCTTAACCAATATCCGTCATCAAAATAGGGTTACAGAGCATTACAGTAAAAATGGAACACTAATCATACATTTCATACAAACAATGCATAAATCATTTATTTTCATACATATCGTCGCTAAATCGAGCCTTGGAGGCCTTAGAAATACATTAGAACCAATTAGAAACTAAATTGGAAACATTTGGAAAGTTTAAGAAAAAGTTAGAAATTTTTAACTATAGCAGTCACACGTGTGCCTCACATGGCTGAGACACACGCCCGTATCTCAAGCCGTGTAACACTCAAAATAGGGACACACGGCCGTGTCTCAGCCCTTGTCCTTACCTGTCCAACTCTCTGAGTACAGTCACACGGCCAAGTCACATGCTCGTGTTCCAAGTCGTGTAACTCTCAAAATAGCCCCACATGCTCGTGTGCCAGGCCATGGGTTAGGCCATGTAACTGCCTGACTTGCATGCAATAGAACCTACAGGGGACACACGACCGGGACACTAGGCTGTGTGTCACACACGGCTGAGTCACACGCCCGTGTGGACATGATTTTACCCAAAATCAAGCCATTTCCAAACTAACTCATGGATGACCCTTTAGGCCAATTGTGCATCTATTCAAGGCAACAATGTAACACGCCTAAACCAAAACCATCACCGAAATAGGGTTAAGAGGCATTACCGAACAATCAGAACATTTCATATTCATTTTACGACACAAAGTCAATCATCGTTAAAACATATCACAACATAATCATATAGTCCATTAATGAGGTCCACGAGACCTAAAACACATGCTAGAAAGCGGTCGAGACTAAACCGAATACTTATGAAAGTTTTCAGAAATTCAAACATTCTTCAATACTGTTGAGGTCACATGCCCATGCAGTCAGGCCGTGTGCCTTCCACGGACACCAGACACACCCATGTGTCTTGGACGTGCCAAAACAGAGCTTGTATACTGACTTATCCCCACGGCCACTAGACACGCTCATGTGCCATGGCCATGTGTTCTTAGGCTAGCTACTAACTTGGTCACATGGCCACCAGGCATGCCTGTGTGCCACGACCGTTTAACCTTTCCAGACACTCTTCGAAGTGGTCCCTGAACCACACGATGGAGATACAGGTCTGTGCCCCTTAACCAAATATGCAAAATAGGCCATTCGCAAGGCCAATTTGCCACCCACACAAGGATCAACACTACAAGCACAATTAAGCATGTTTTCTCACACAATTTGGCAACCAAATACAGTCAAATAGTCAACATATCATCTCAACCAACCTCATTTCTAAACATGGTAACTTATAAACTAAATTGCACAACTTGAACACATTCAATACCAAACATGATTCATCCTCAAATTCACTAGATCATACTAGCATCAATCCATCACTAAGTTTACCATTCATAAGATATTCTCATTACCAACAAGCCATACCATAATATGCATCATATACCAAATCCATTCATGCTTATAGCCAACATATATCTAGCCACATCACATGGCTATTTACACATCTCAAATATATTTCAAAACAACCAACCTATACATGCCATATTTAAATATACACATCTTCAAAAATACAAAAATAAATTGTCGATAGTGTGAAAGAGATGCTGGCGATTCCCAGATCCGAGCTAGCTTTACTGACACTGTAAAATAGAGAAACAATCACACAGTAAGCTTTCAAAAGCTTACTAAGTTCGTAACATAATACATTATACCAAAATTAGCCATCACATAGATTAATTTACAATCACATATATCATACCATCCAAAACTACTATGTTCAATTAACCTTTCCATAAACTCATTCATAGTTTCATTAACCACATAGGTTCCGAGCATACCTTAGCCAACACTTAGTTGTCGATTACATATGCTATTCAATACTCACTATTTCATCTCAATCAACTTCCGTCCCTTTTTTGATTCAATCGCACACTTAGTGCCCAAATAGTTAGCCGAAGCTTAATTAACATCGCACACATAGTGCATCCATATCGAACCGATCTTAAATCAGTATCGCACACACAGTGCCAACCACAAAGCCGAAGCTCATATTATTTCGCACACACAGTGCTAATCATCTCGATCACATTTTAGAATACGCACACTGAGTGCCACATGTCTCGAGCCCTCACATAGCATTCACATTTCAATATTACCATACCATTCATTTAATAACATTTAAACATAGCTATATATACATATTATGTCCGAACTTACCTCGGACGTCAAAATATCAAAACGGTCGATTAATCGAGCACTTTGTCTTTGCCACGATCTCGATCTGAATCTCTCCTTTCTTGGTCTATACACATTTCAATCACCAAATCATTCATTTTAGTCCAAACACACATATTTAGGGCATTTTACACAATAGCCCTCACATTTTCACATTTCGACACTTCAATCCTTATTTCACAAAATCTTCAAATTCACATAGTTTCTTTTTGCATAAGCCTAGCCGAATTTTTTATTGTGTTCATACAAGCCCACACATTTCATTTATTTAACATCTTAGTCCCTCAATTTACACTTTTCATAATTTAGCCCAAAATACTCAATTTCACCAAAAATTTAAATACAAACTATGTCAACCCAACACCAAGCTTTCATATTTCACCAACTAACATCACAAAGCTCACATGTTCTTCAATGGCACATCTCATAAACACCATCAATTCTTTAAATTACAACATGGGCTTGATAGTAAACTAAGCAACAATCTCAAAAACATAGAAATCATCATAAACTAAAGCCAAAACATACCTCAATTGAGCTTAACAAGTGCCAAAATTTCAAAAGCTCCAATGGCTATTCTCTTTTCTATTTTTCGGTGGAAAGATGGATAGAAAATAGCCATTTTAATGTTTTGTTTTGTCATAAATTAACTTAATTATCAAATACCATATTTGCCCTTAATGAAATACTTATGGAATCATTTAAACTATGGACATATTTGTCCATCAATCACCCCACTACCACATAATGGATTAATTGCCTTTTAAGGGCTTCACATTATAAAGACATCAACAATTGAACACTTAACAATCAGCACACATCATTTTACACTTTACACGATTAAGTCATTTTTCTTCATTTGATACACAGTCGATGAAATTACCACCCAGAATTTTCACACAGGCTATATCACTTATAATAAACATAAAAATAATTCCAAAATATTATTCTGACCTCGGATTTGTGGTCTCGAAACCACTGTTCCGACTAGGGTCTAAGACAGGCTATTACAACTCTCCCCCGTTAGGGATTTTCGTCCCCGAAAATCTTACCAATGAATAAGTGTGAATATTAGTCTCTCATCAGATTCTCAGGCTCCTACATAGCCTCTTCAATTCGGTGCTTGTGCCACAATACTTTCACTAAAGAGATTTTCTTATTTCTCAACTCTTTGGTCTCTCGTGCCAAAATTCAGATCGATTTTTCCTTATACGCCAAATCTGGCTGAATTTCAACCTCAAAAGGAGCAATCACATGAGATGGATCAGATCTGTACCGTCGAAGCATTGACACATGAAACACATTATGAATGTTTTCTAACTCAGGTGGCAACATCAATCTATAAGCAACTGACCATATTCGTTTAATGATCTCATACGGCCCAATGAACCTCGGACTCAACTTGCCTTTTCGGCCAAATCGAAGTATTTTCTTCCATGGAGACACTTTCAAAAATACTTTATCACCAACTTCAAACTCGATATCTCTCCATTTCAAGTCTGCATAAGACTTTTGATGATCTGAAATCGCTTTCGAGCTATCATGAATGACTTTCACTTTCTACTCAGTCTCTTTTATAATATCAACCCCGTAAATCTTATTCTCACTCAACTTAGTCCAACATAATGGAGTTTGACATTTTCAACCATATAGAGCCTCATACGGTGCCATTTTAATACTAGATTGAAAACTGTTGTTATACACGAATTCAATCAACGGTAAATGCTTTTCCCATGTAGTCTCGAACTCAAGTATACAACATCTCAACATATCTTCAAGAATCTGAATAATCCGCTCGGTTTGTCCATCCGTTTGCAGATGAAATACTGTACTAAAATGTAGTTTTGTGCCTAACGCATCTTGCAATTTCTTCCAATATCGCAAGGTAAATCTTGGATCTCTGTCAGACACTATAGATAGTGGTACCCCGTGCAATCTCACAATCTCAGCAATATACAATTTGGCCAATCTATCGAGTGAATAATATGTTCTCACCGAAACGAAATGAGCTGATTTCGTCAATCTGTCAACTATCACCCAAATTGCATCTTTCTTTCCTGGAGATAAAGGTAACCTCGACACAAAGTCCATCGTAATTCTCTCCCATTTGTACACAGGAATCATGATCGACTGTAACAAACCGGACGGAACCTGATGTTCAGCCTTAACTTGCTGACAAATTAAACATTTCGACACAATGTCAGAGATGTCCCATTTCATACCATGTCACCAATAAAACTGTTTCAAATCATTCTACATTTTCGTACTCCCCATGTGACACCCCAGACCCGGCCTAGACGTCATGACCGGATCTGGCATGTCACATGGAATGGTTGTTTAAAAACTAAGCGTTCGTTAAAAAGTCAAAACTTCAACTTGAGATATTTGTTTGAAAAGCTAAGCAATTATTAAGAAAGGTTGTTTGTTGAAAATGTTGCATCTCTTTTGAAAGTTCTGAGTTCCGTTGTTCATTGAAGAAAACACGACTCGCCTAATGTCCATTTCTTTGGAAAATGTTGTTATTATTTTCAAAACTGCTTTGGTTATGAAATTCGAGTTCGAATACTTGTGGAGACATGATATTTTGAAAATGTCTGTAGAGGTTTATAAGAACCCAAAGTTTATAAGTTGTAAATCATTCATTATCGTTTTGGAAAACAACCATTTATGTTTTAGAAAAAACCCCGTATTGAGCATTTAACACTGAGCAGAAAATGTATTAAAGTTCAAAAGAAAACCAAATAAAATACCAACGGCCTTATTACAAAACATAATCCCAAATTAAAATGAAATTTAAAAGAAAGTAAAACTTGATTTACTGAAGTAATGTCGTATGGCCACCACAGAGCACCTCGGCTCCAAATCCTCACTACTGGGAATTACCTGAAAAATTAAAGCAGAGGGGTGAGTTAAGAGAACTCAGTGTGTAATCCCCCAATCGGACATTAACTGGGCCCGAGCACATTTAGATACAAATTTGGGCCTTAGCCCCTACGAAATCAAATTGGGCGAAGCCATACAGAAACAAACTGGGCCTGAGCCCTACTTAGCATGGTAAAGCATATAATGAATGCGATGCAATGTAACCCAGCCCAATCTAAATATCCATCGGCTACACACCACCCATTCTAGCCAAAGCACACCGGTGGGGATTTCTACAATCAACCCTGGTCCGCTACCCACCTCGATGGCAGTCATGCTACTCATCGCCGAAATTATGGCAGTGCCACCGAGATACACTTCCCCAATCATCAATATTCCAATCCCATGCAACATGTCATAATAATTTAGTGAATGTGTGAATGTACCAACATAGCAGATAATCAGAACATACATTGTCATGCTAAAACAATCCGAAAGGGTATAATCATAATTTGACTAACCTGGCCCATTTCCGAACTCACCTGCTAGGAAATCTCATAGCTTACTCAATAGGGTATTTCGGCTTTTAGCTGACTAACAGAATAATACACAGCAAACGAATAAGAGTGTGAAATTATGCACCTGATTACGCGAAGAACTATACACTCCTTATCATTGTCACCCTCACTATCACGAACCACTACGATCTGTCTATTCAGATTTGATGTCGCCTCTCTTCCACAACCCGGTGGGAAATACAGAACTGCTGATACCCTACGCCGTTTGAACTTAGGAGTAGAGACTACGAGTCCACTCCCCTCAGGCTCCCTTAACGCAACCTCCTCAGATCGGCTAGCACCTGCCTCCATGAAGAAAGTCTTGATCAGTACAGTACTTTCAGAGAGAAACGATGGTTGTCTAACAAGGAGATTTGGTTATGGCAGGGTAAAACGAAAGGAGAAGGTGAAGTGAATCCGAAGAGAGAATTCCTTAACTTACTTACCAAAGTAGCTCGGTTCTATCCTCTTGACTGAGTTCCTAAACAACTCACGAGTTAGAAATGATGCTTCTAAAAATAAAGAAGAAACGGCCTTTCGGCCTAAATACTTATAATAAGAACATCCATCCATCACCTATATTCAGCCAAGACTAACTTACCACCCACTTTCCGAAATCCGAAGGATTACTGAGCACAGGAGAGAGTTGCCTTATCCTTATAACAATTGGCCTTGATACAAATAAGAACCGATCCAAGACAGGTTCGGCTATGCGATTTAATCCGAAGTATACATTCCATGCTAAGAGAAGATAAGAAGGCATTAGTTGAGAACAAAAAGAAGGTGAAATAGTCACTTCGGCTATAGAAAACGCAAGAGCAAAATGAGACGAAAGAAGAAAGAAGATTACCAAGATCGAAGAAACCAAGAGATGCTCAACGAGTCCCCTCCTTGCTAAAAATGGAATCGAAATGGCTAACCTAGCAATGAGGAGTATTCGGCCTAGAAAGAAAAGACCATGGTTTGAGAGAGTTTTATGTTTGGCTCACAGAGAATTGAGAGAAGAAGAGATGTGAAGTAGCAAAAAAGGCCTCAATTTCTGAGAATAGGGATAGCAGGTGAATTCGGCTATTGGTGTTTGTCAACAAGCAAGAAAAGAAAACAAGACGTCTAAAGAGAGATGAAGAAATGAAGAGGAGCCACTCCAAAGACTTAAGTTTCAGCAAAAGAAAATGAAACTAAAAGTTGAACCCGATTGACACAAAAAGAAAAGAATGCTCTCAAATGCACAAATGATAAGAAAGAAAATGCTCCAAAAATTCGGCACACACCCAAGCAAACCGAAAATGCTCCAAAGACTCTTCTCTCTTTTTTCTTCTTTTGACCGAATTTACTCCCCCCACACACTTCCCAATTTTGGCCAACTCCTTCCACACACCAAATCCCTTGATTCTCTCCTCCACTCACTCTCCATCCATCATTTGAAATGGTTGACCACTTCAAACTCCCCAAACTCCTCTCCTCCATCCATTCAAACCTGCTTGACCCATTCAACTCCTCCCTGGTAGGGTCCCAGCCGAATGTCACCGCTTCTCCACATTGAGCACAAAAAACAAAGCCCTTGTTGCAGCAGATGGGATCGAACACTCTCCATCCCTTCCATGCTCCATTATGAAGCCAACACCACTCCACTAAGTGCTCCTTTGCGTCATCAAACACCAACAATTATGCTTAACTCCTGCTTCCCCTAGCTCTCTCTCCCCTTATGCCCAAAAAGTAAAATTTCACCAGAGCTCTGGCTCGAACCCGAGCCTCCTGAGGACCCCCAAACACACATAAATAACAAGCTAAGCGAGCTAAACACATGCAACAACACAGAAATGCCAGACCCCTAATTTAAGGATGTTACAGTTCTAACCCCTTAAAGAAATTTCGGCCTCGAATTTTACCTGATTAAAAGAGGTGAGGCTATTGCTGTCGCATCACATCTTTCGGCTCCCACGTGGCTTCCTCTGAACTGTGATTACGCCATAATACTTTAACCAATGGAATCGATTTCCTCCTTAGTACCTTAATATCCCGATCCAAGATCTGCACTGGTTCTTCTTCGAAAGACAGATCAGGTATCATCTCAATTTCTTCCACCAGTACAACGTGAGATGGATTTGAACAATAGTGCCTTAGCATCGAAACATGGAATACATTATTTATCTGACTCAACTCCGGGGGTAGCTAAAGCTGATACGCCACTGGTCCCACACGTTTCAACTCTCGATAAGGCTCGATGAATCTGGGGCTCAACTTGCCCTTCCATCCAAATCTTAAAACCTTCTTCCAGGGTGAGACTGTCAAGAAGACGTAATCCCCCACTGAAAATTCTATCTCCCTACGCTTCAGATCAGTATATGATTTCTATCTATCAGAAGCTTCTTTTAATCTGTCTCAAATCAGCTTAACCTTTTCCTTCATTTTTGAAATCAATTCTGGACCCAACAACTGTCGCTCACCCAACTCCGTCCAACAGGTAGGGGTACGACACCTACGACCATACAATGCCTCATAAGGTGCCATTCGAATGCTGAACTGATAACTATTGTTGTAAGCGAATTCAGCCAACGGCAGGTACCCCTGAAGTCAATCACACAGCCCCTTAACATGTCTTCCAGGATCTGAATTACCCTTTCTGACTGACCATCAGTCTGTGGGTGAAACGCTGTGCTAAAATCTAGCCTTGTACCCAAAGCCTCATGTAACGCCTTCGAGAACCGTGATGTAAACCTAGGGTCCCTCTCTGATATGATGACACTGGTACCCCATGCAACCTCACGATTTCTGCCACATACAGTTTGGCCAACTTCTGTAACGAATAGTTGGTACGAACAGGTATGAAGTGTGCGGACTTAGTTAACCGGTCAACAATTACCCACACTGAATCTTTCTTAGTAGGCGTGAGGAGTAGCCCACTAACAAAATCCATCGTTATCCTCTCCCACTTCCAAAGTGGAATCTTCACCGGTTGCAGCAACCCCGAAGGCAACTAATGCTCCACCTTCACTTGCTGGCATGTTAAACACTTACTCACAAAGTCGGTAACTTCCCATTTCAGACCAAGCCACCAATACGGTTCACATAGGTCTCGATACATCTTACTTCCACCGGGGTGCATAGCGTATGGGCTACTATGCGCTTCTCGCAGAATCATTCAGAGTCCTTCGGCATACAAATTCTTCTATGGAAGCATAGTACCCCTTCACTGTTCAGCTCAAAATCTACGATCTCTCCCCTTTCCACCTGCTGAAGCCGAGAACCGAACGATTCATCCAACGATTGCTTTTCTTTAATTTGGCTTACACATGTCGGCTTTATCTGAAGTTCTGCTAATAGACTACCATCTTCATAAAGACTTTCCTCTCAAATCCGATATCGCCTTACGACTTAACGCATCTGCCACCACATTGGATTTACCCAGGTGATACTTAATCGAGCAGTCATAGTCTTTCAGCAACTCAATCCACCTCCGCTGTTTTAAATTCAGCTCCTTCTGGGTAAGGAGATATTTCAGACTTTTATGGTCCGTATAGATAACTGACTTCTCTCTGTACAGATAGTGTCTTCATATCTTTAGGGTGAACACCACTGCCGCTAGCTCCAAGCCATGAGTGGGGTAGTTCATCTCATGCGGCCTTAGCTGACGAGATGCATGTGCTACTACCTTCCCTTCTTGCATCAACACGTAACCCAGACCGGTGTGCGATGCATCACAATAGATGACAAATTCCTTCCCAGCCTCAGGTTGAATCAACACTAGCACCTCAGTCAGAATCTTCTTTAACTTCTCAAAACTTTCATGTTACTTATCGGCCCAAACGAACGATACTCCTTTTCGTAGCAACTTGGTTAAAGGTGTAGCAATCAACGAAAACCCCTCAACGAATCTTCTGTAGTACCCATCCAAACCCAGAAAACTTCGAATTTCAGATACTGACTTCGGTTACTTCCAATCCAACACGGCTTCAACCTTTCGGGGATCGACTTTAATCCCTTCTGCAGACACAACATGACCCAAGAACATCACTTCCTTCAGCCAAAACTTACTCTTACTGAATTTGGCATACAGTTGCTTTTCTCTGCAGTACAATCCGAAGATGAGAATCATGCTCCTCATCCATTCTCGAATACACTATAATATCGTCTATGAACACTACCATGAACCGGTCTAGATAGGGTTGGAAGACCTGGTTCATCATGTCCATAAAAGTAGCTGGTGTATTCGTTAACTCGAACAGCATCACCAGAAACTTGTAATGCCCATACCGAGTTCGGAAAGCAGTCTTGTGAATATCCGCCTCCTTGACCTTTAACTGATGGTACCTCGATCTCAAATCTATATTCGAGAAAATCGAAGCTCTTTGCAGCTGATTGAACAAATCATCTATTCTTGGTAGCGGGTATTTGTTCTTAATAGTCAACTTGTTCAATTGCCTATAGTCAATGCACATACGCATCGACCTGCCCTTTTTCTTGATAAATAATACCGATGCTCCCCACGGTGATACACTTGGTCGGATAAATCCGCGGTCCAACAGTTCTTGGATCTGAGCCTTGAGTTCTGCCAGCTCCTTTCGGCGCCATCCTATAAGGAGCGATGGACACTGGAGCTGTTCCTGGCAATTGCTTAATGCCAAATTCGACCTCACGATCCGGAGGCAATCCCGGAAGGTCTTCAGGAAAGACGTCCGAGAACCCTTTTACCGTTCTGACATCCCCTACGGACAAATCTTTGGCATCCGATGCACTGACAAATGCCAAAAATGCCTTGCACCCTTTTCGCACCATCTTTTCAGCCTTTAGTGCAGAAACCACATTGGACAGGTAATTCCTTCTTTCTTCTATCACCAGCACCTCCTTATCCTCGGAATTCTTCAACATCATGTGCTTAGCAGCACAATCCAAGTTTGCACGATGCCTAACTAGCCAGTCCATGCCTAAGATCAGATCAAACTCACCGAATGTTAATTCCATCAAGTCTGCCGGGAAAACCATCCCTTGCACTTCTAAAGGTACATTCCTAAATAGTTTGTTCACTACCACCGATTGTCCTAGGGGGCTAATCACATACATTTCTCTAGCAGCAATTTTAAATTTAATACCCAGAGTCCCAGACACAGTATAGGCAACATACAAATGTGTAGACCCAATGTCTATCAAAGCTATAAAGGGTACATCAAATATAAGAAACGTACCGGTTATGACGTCTGGTGCGTCGCCATCCTCTCGACGTCGAGCTGCACAGACTAACCCCGGCTGTCTTGCATCTGCATTACCAACACCTCTACCCGGTGCTCCACGACATCGACCAAAACCATTTCCTCCTCTGGCCGGACCACTCTCGGCGGCTGTTGACCACCTCTCATTGACTGTCCAAAAGCCTGGCCTATCGTCCGCATCCTTTCCAACTCTTGTGGACAGTCCTTTATCAGATGATCCCTCGATCCACATTTGAAACATCCTCCAGTTCTTCTCCAACACTCCCCCGAATGTGTCCTCCCATAATGTCCACAAGGTCGCAACTGACCCACAGCAGCTGGCATCATGACTCGAGCTGGCCCATCTAACCTGGGCCTCTTTTGGAAACCCCCAGAAGAACCTGATGACCCAAAACTTCTCTTATTTTTGCCCCTACCTTTATCTCGGTTCTGCCTCTCAGAACGTTTCACCTCTTCAGTGATTTTTGCCTTCTCAACCAGTATAGCAAAATCTCTTTCCCGCTGCGGAGCTATCAGTACTCGCAGCTCATCCCGCAGCTCATCCTCAAACCATACACAACGTTTATAATCAGTTGCAACGATACCCCGAGCGTAATGACTTAAGAGCAGGAACTCCACTCATATTCAGCCACAAACTTATTCCCCTGGACTAAGTTCAGAAATACCTTCCTCTGGGCATCCACATAACTCGCCCCAACATACTTTCCCTGGAACGCTATCTTAAAGAAGTCCCAGGTGATACAATCCGCCCAAGTACCCTCCCTTACTGTGAGCCACCAGTGATACGCCTCATCTCGTAGGAGGGACACTGCACCTTTCAATTTTTCCTCTGCTACGCAGTCCAGGTCATCCATGATTTGTTCAGCTACTTCCAGCCAGTATTCAGCTACGTTTGGGGCTACACCAGAAATACCCCTAAATACCTCAGCCCCATTTGCCCGAAGTCGCTTAGGAATAGATTTCCGGACTACTGCTCTAGTGCTTGCTCCAGCAACCCATTCCAAAACTCGTAACATAGCTTGGGACAAAGCATAGTCCCCTCCAGTTCTATCCTGAGACCCTGCTTCCGCTACTGGTGATGCTGGTGCTTCGCCCTCCGGCACATGCCCTGATTCTGAAGATCCAGCCTCAGCACCCTGGCCCCTACCACGGCCACGTCTACCACGTCCATGTCCTCTAGTGCTCATGTTCACTAGATCGAATTAATCTTACTAAAAATTTTATGAATTAGTATATCATTTCAATGTTTATTAACAATGTTTTATGCAAAGTGAGTATAGTAGTTGTTTCCGCAAATCGAATTTCCTAATGTCTTAGTCTCTAAAGTCTTAACTCCTATAGCTAGCAGTCATAAAACACTAATTCTAAGAATTCCTTCTAAAATCATTTCATAATATCAGACAAAGTCAGAAGACTTACGGATTTGGTGCCAGAGACTCGGGTGCCATACTTTCAAAAAGACATATTTTTCTAAACCATATTTTAAACCAATTTTAGAAAAACGTTGTCGAATCCAATCCACAGTCGAGTTTTGCAACCAGGCTCTGATACCACAAAATGTGACACCCCAAACCCGGCCTAGACGTCACGACCTGATCTGCCATGTCACATGGAGTGGTTGTTTAAAAACTAGGCGTTCGTTAAAAAGTCGAAACTTCAACTTGAGATATTTGTTTGAAAAGCTAAGCGATTATTAAGAAAGGTTATTTCTTGAAAATGTTCCATCTCTTTTGAAAGTTCTGAGTTCCATTGTTCATTTAAGAGAACACGACTCGCCTAATGTCCATTTCTTTGGAAAAAGTTGTTATTATTTTGAAAACTGCTTTGGTTATGAAATTCGAGTTTGAATACTTGTGGAGACATGATATTTTGAAAATGTCTTTAGAGGTGAATGAGAACCCAAAGTTTATAAGTTGTAAATCATTCGTTATCATTTTGGAAAATAGCCATTTATGTTTTAGGAAAAACCTCGTATTGAGCATTTAACAATGAGCAGAAAATGTATTAAAGTTCAAAAGAAAACCAAATAAAATACCAGCGGCCTTATTACATAACATAATCCCAAATTAAAATGAAATTTAAAAGAAAGTAAAACTTGATTTACTGAAGTAATGTCGTATGGCCACCACAAAGTCCACCTCGGCTCCAAATCCTCACTGCTGGGAATTACCTGAAAAATTAAAGCAGAGGGGTGAGTTAAGAGAACTCAGTGTGTAATCCCTCAAACGGACATTAACTGGGCTCGAGCCCATTTAGATACAAATTTGGGCCTTAGCCCCTACGAAATCAAATCGGGCGAAGCCCATACAGAAATGAACTGGGCCTGAGCCCTACTTAGCATGGTAAAGCATATAATGAATGCGATGCAATGCAACCCAGCCCAACCTAAATATCCATCCACTACACACCACCCATTCCAGCCAAAACACACCGGTGGGGATTTCTTCAATCAACCCTCGTCCGCTACACATCTCGATGGCAGTCATGCTGCTCATCGCCAAAATTGTGGCAGTGCCACCGAGATAATGTGACAGAGTCACCAAAATATGTGGCAAAGCCACCGAAACAATCTGACAGAGTCACCGAAATATGTGGCAGAGCCACCGAAATACACTTCCCCGATCATCAATATTCCAATCCCATGCACCATATCATAATAATTTAGTGAATGCATGAATGTACCAACATAGAAGATAATCAGAACATACATTGTCATGCTAGAACTATCCGAAAGGGTATAATCATAATTTGACTCACCTGCTAGGAAATCTCATGGCTTACGCACCTAATTACGTGAATAAGAGTGTGAAATTACGCACCTAATTACGTGAAGAACTATACACTCCTTATCATCGTCACCCTCACTATCACGAACCACTACGATCTGTCTATTCAGATCCGATGTCGCCCCACTTCCACAACCCGGTGGGAAATCCCGAACGACTGATACCCTACGCCGTTTGAACTTGAGAGTAGTGACTACGAGCCCACTCCCCTTCGGCTCCCTTAACGCAACCTCTTCAGATCGGCTAGCACCCGCCTCCATGAAGAAAGTCTTGATCAGTACAGTACTTTCAGAGAGAAATGATGGTTGTCTAACAAGGAGATTTGGTTCTGGCAGGGTAAAATGAAAGGAGAAGGTGAAGTGAACCCGAAGAGAGAATTCCTTACCTTACTTACCAAAGCAGCTCGGTTCTATCCTCTTGATTGAGTTCCTAAACAACTCACGAGTTAGAAATGATGCTCCCAAAAATAAAGAAGAAACGGCCTTTCAGCCTAAGTACTTATAATAAGAACACCCATCCATCACCTATATTCGGCCAAGACTAGCTTACCACCCACTTTCCGAAATCTGAAGGATTACTGAGCATAGGAGAGAGTTGCCTTATCCTGACAACAATCAGCCTTGATCAAAGAAGAATCGATCCAAGACAGGTTCGGCTATGGATTTAATCCAAAGTATACATTCCATGTTAAGAGAAGATAAGAAGGGATTAGTTGAGAACAAAAAGAAGGTGAAATAGTCACTTCGGCTATAGAAAACCCAAGAGCAAAACGAGACGAAAGAAGAAAGAAAATTACCAAGATCGAAGAAACCAAGAGATGCTCAACGAGTCCCCTCCTTGCCAAAAATGGAATTGAAATGGCTAACCTAGCAATGAGGAGTATTCGGCCTAGAAAGAAAAGATCATGGTTTGAGAGAGTTTTATGTTCGGCACACAGAGAACTGAGAGAAGAAGAGATGAGAAGTAGCAAAAAAGGCCTCAATTTCTGAGAACATGGATAGTAGGTGAAATTGGCTATTGGTGTTTTTCAACAAGCAAGAAAAGAAAAGAAGATGTCTAAAGAGAGATGAAGAAATAAAGAGAAGCCACTTCAATGACTTAAGTTTCGACAAAAGAAAATGAAACTAAAAGTTGAACCCGATTGACATAAAAAGAAAAGAATGCTCTCAAATGCACAAATGATAAGAAAGAAAATGCTCCAAAAATTCGGCACATACCCAACCAAAATCGAAAATTCTCCAAAAGACTCTTCTCTCTTTTTCTTCTTTTAACCGAATTTACTCCCCCCACACACTTCCCAATTTCGGCCAACTCCTTCCACACATCAAATCCCTTGATTCTCTCATCCACTCACTATCCATCCATCATTTGAAATGGTTGACCACTTCAAACTCCCCAAACTCCTCTCCTCCATCCATTCAAACCTGCTTGACCCATTCAACTCCTCCTTGGTAGAGTCCCAGTCGAATGTCACCTCTTCTCCACCTTGAACACAAAAAACAAAGCCCTTGTTGCAGCAGATGGGAATCGAACACTCTCCCTCCCTTCCATGCACCATTGTGACGCCTACACCACTCCACCAACTGCTCCTTTGTGTCATCAAACACCAACAATTATGCTTAACTCCTGCTTCCCCTAGCTCTCTCTCCCTTTATGCCCAAAAAGCAAAATTTCACCAAAGCTCTGGCTCGAACCCGAGCCTTCCCAGGACCCCCAAACACACCTAAATAACAAGCTAAGCGAGTTAAACACATGCAACAACATAAAAATGCCAGACCCCTAATTTAAGGATGTTACACCCTAGGTGAACAGTCAGACGACTATTGTGAGCTTCATTCAAAATCATCAAAATGAACTCTGAATTTCTCGTAACACAAATTCGATTTCTAAATCTCAGACAATCATCACTACCAACTCAAAATTCTGAATCAACATTCAATTCACACTGAATCCATTTAGCCATCATTTTAACATCACTTTTCTGGGCATCACAAATTTGACATACAAACATCGATTTTACTTTCAACTCGACCAAAACTACACCATCATCACATAGATCTTTCGGAGCATTCATTACTCGCAAAGCATATAAAGACTTTCTACTCAAAGCATCAACAACAATGTTAGCTTTGCCTGGATGATATCAATCACAAGTTTATAATCTTTCAACAATTTTAACCATCTTCTCTGTTGCAAATTTAATTCTTTCTGAGTCATCAAGTACTTCAAACTCTTATGATCAGTATAGATGTGACATTTCTCACCAAATAGATAGTGACGCCAAATCTTCAATGCAATCAAAATTGCTACTAATTCAAGGTCGTGCGTTCAATAGTTCTTTTCATGCGGCTTTAACTGCCTCAAAGCATAAGCAATGACTTTACCCTCTTGCATCAGCACACAGCCCAAACCATTCAACGGTGCATCACTGTAAACTATGAATTCTTTGCCTGATTCAGGCTGATCTAACACTGGTTCCTCTGTCAACAATGCTTTCAACTGATCGAAACTCCGCTGGCACTTTTCTTACCATTCGAGTTTAACATCTTTCTATAGCAACTACGTCAACGGAGTCAATCATCGAGAGGTCTTTCACAAACCATCTCTAATATCTCGCTAATCCCAGAAAATTACGGACTTCTGACACATTTCTCAGAGGCTTCCATTCTAAAATAGCAGAGATTTTACTCGGATCAACTCGTATTCTTGCAGCTGATACAATATGCCCTAGAAATCCAACCTCACGCAACCAAAACTCACATTTGCTAAACTTAGCATACAACTATTTCTCACGCAAAGTTTGTAGCACAATTCTCAAATGCTCAGCATGCTGCGTCTCATCACAAGAGTAGATCAAAATATCATCAACGAACACCACAACAAAACGATCCAAATATGGTCTGAATATCCGATTCATCAGATCCATAAACACTGCAAGAGCATTTGTTAGTCCGAAAGGCATCACTAAGAATTCGTAATGTCTGTACCTCGTTCTGAAAGCAGTTATGGGCACATCAGATTCTTTAACTCTCAACTGATAGTTGCCCGATCTCAAATCTATCTTAGAAAACACTACAGCTCCTCTCAACTGATCAAACAAATCATCGATATGAGGCAACAGATATTTGTTCTTTATCGTCACTTTGTTCAATTTTCGGTAATCAATACACATTTTCATAGTATCGTCTTTCTTTTTTACAAATAACACAGGAGCACCCCAAGGCGAGAAACTCGGTCGTGCAAATCCTCTGTCAGTCAACTCTTGTAACTGGGACTTTAACTCTTTCAACTACGTTGGTGCCATTTTGTATGGAGCTATTGAAATAGGAGTAATCCCCAGCACTAATTCAATACCAAATTTAACTTTTCGAATCGGAGGTAATCCCGGTAACTCTTCAGGAAATACATCTGGAAACTCACAAACCACAGGCACCATTTCAACTTCCCTTTTTGTCACTTTTGTATCAATCA
The DNA here is from genome assembly GCA_005393395.2 of Gossypium australe. NCBI lineage: Eukaryota > Viridiplantae > Streptophyta > Magnoliopsida > Malvales > Malvaceae > Gossypium > Gossypium australe. The sequence continues at coordinate 35,686,730 of CM016619.1, forward strand.
CATATGCCAAATAAGCTTCACAACCTTTTCTCACATATTTTAAAGCTTTCATCGCAGATACAACAGCTGGTAACTCTTTCACAGCACTGGATTCAATTCGAACTATCTCACCATTTTGACTTCTCAATTCAATACTTTTTCTTTTACAATTCACAATAGCATTATGCAAAGTGAGCCAATCCATACCCAGAATTATGTCAAATTCATTGAATGGTAACAACATAAAATTAACCGGAAAGCATATATCTCAAAACATCAATGGGCAATTCTTGCACACTTTATCCACCAAGACACACTTGCCTAAGGGGTTCGATACTCTAACCAGAAATTCAGTAGACTCAACAGATAGAGTCTTACTCGATACTAGATTCACACACATAGGAATGAGTAGAGCCTGGATCTATCAATGCAATCACATCAGTATCAAATAGAGTAAAAGTACCAGTAATGACATCTGGCGATGACATTTCCTCTCGCGCACGTATAGCATAAGCTCAGGCAGGTGCTCTCGCATCGGATCTCACAGTTGTATCGTAGTCTCTCTTTGGCTTCCACTCACATTTCTGGTGTTTCTAGGTGGTTTACCCCTAACCGTCACATTACTCGATCTCACATTCTGAACATTTTCTTCCTCAACCATCTTTGGCCAGTCTCGAATGAAGTGATTTCATGATTCACATTTATGGAAAACTCTATTGTTGTACTTGCCCCAGCATTCTCCCACATGTCATCTTCCACACTGTCTACACTCAGGTTTGTTACTTTTGGCACTATTATCTCTTGATTCTATTAGAGCTTGTGTTCTCGGACCAACACTTAGTCTTACGCGGTCTCTATTCGGATGTCCAAATGAAGCATTTGATCGGTTGCCCGCATCTCTAAATCTCTCCTCGAAGGTTGAGAAAACTTACTCATCAATCTTTTTCTTTCATCGCGAGCTTCAGAATTAGCTTTCTTCTTTTCTTTACTGAGCTCCTCGACTTTGCATGCTCTTTCAACTAACACAACAAATTTGTTTATATCAAGTATCCCAACCAACAACTTAATGTCCTCATTCAACCCTTCAATAAAGTGTTTACACATAGTAGCTTCAGTCGAAACACATTCCCGTGCATACTGGCTCAATCTCACAAATTCCCGCTCGTACTCAGTAACTGACAGACGGCCCTGTTTCAACTCTAGAAACTCTTTACATTTTTGATCAATGAATCGTTGACTGATATACTTCTTTCTGAACTCAACTTGAAATAAATCCCAGGTGATTCTCTCTTGGAACCACGGATATCAACGTCCTCCACCAGTTATAAGCTGTATCTCTCAACAAATAAACTGTACACTTGATACACTCATCAGGAGTCAACGACATCTCATCGAATACCCGAATTGTATTCTCGAGCCAAAACTCAGCTCGTTCAGTATTATCATCAGCCGTGGCCCGTAATTATGAATTTTATCCACAAGAGGTTTATTCAATCTGATCGGATCTACAACTTGTCGCACCACAGGTACTTGTGGGGGTGGAGGTTGTGGAGCAGCCGAATTCATTCGAACGAACTTCGGAAGAAGGCTTGCTTAGCCTTTCATCCCTCACTACTATGATTTGGCCTAGATGTGGCCGGCGATGTCCCTTGAACGGGAGCACGCGTGTAACTCTCAGCATCGTCAGCAACTGCTCGATCGGGATACATTGCTATTTGAAAAAACATTTATAACTGTCACGATTCATCACACTAACGCAATTTCATATATGGCATGTATAGCTAGACTCACACACACTACGTTAGTTCGAGAATCGACTAAATCGTAGCTCTGATACTAATAAAATGTAACACCGCTAACTCAAAACCATCGCCGGAATAGGGTTAAGAGGCATTACCAAACAATCAGAACATTTCATATCCATTTCACGACACAAAGTCAATCATCATTAAAAAATATCACAACATAATCATATAGTCCATTAATGAGGTCCACGAGACTTAAAACACATGCTAGAAAGGGGCCGGGACTAAACCGAATACTTATGAAAGTTTTCAGAAATTCAAACATTCTTCAATATTGTTGAGGTCACACGCCGGTGCAGTCAGGCCGTGTGCCTTCCACAGACACCAGACACACCCATATGTCTTGGCGATGCCAAAACAGAGCTTGTATACTAACTTATCCCCACGGCCACTAGACATGCCTGTGTGCCATGGTAGTGTGTTCTTAGGCTAGCTACTGACTTGGTCACGCGGCCACCAGGCACGTCCGTGTGCCATGATCGTGTAACTTGTCCAAACACACTTCAAAGTGGTCCCTGAACGACACGGTGAAGATACACGCCCGTGTCCCTTAACCAAATATGCAAAATAGGCTATTTGCAAGGACAATTTGCCACCCACACAAGGACCAACACTACAAGCACAATTAAGCATGTTTTCTCACACAGTTTGGCAACCAAATACAAGTCAAATAGTCAACATATCATCTCAACCAATCTCATTTCTAAACATGTTATGTAACACCCCTAACCCGTATCCGTCGCCGAATTGGGGTCACAAGGTGTTACTTAACAAAATTTGAACACTTTACTTTAAAAATTTGAGCATACAGATATATGAATTAACAACCACAAGCAATATTGCATTTTCAATCCACCATGTATAATTAAGCAAATTATAAACCACAAAATATTATATGCACTGTTAACTATTTCGAAATTAGCCATTCATTCACGGCATGTATACACTTAACCATGTGACTCATATCCTATTCGACTAGCAAGTAAAATATCATACTATTTTCTGTCCAAACACATATGCAACTTTAATATCATCACCCTATGGACAAACATAACATTTATGCAACATTTTAATACGCATAATAGTCTATCATCATGAATCAATATAAAAGCACAAAATGCAACCCTTATATACCCTATTCGCATGTTAATTACCAAGCATAAATCACATTCACAAACCGATTCCTCTCTCTCACCCATTTCGGCTATTAAAATTAGGTTCAAGGGTAGCACAGAGAGCTTTACCATGCAATATTAAGCTAACCTTTGTCAATACAATTTGTAATCATCCTTAGCCATCACAAGCCGATCCCAAGTATTCAATTTCTTATGATTATTACAATGGCATATGCACATATTTTACTAATAACTAGCCACTCATAAACATTAACATGGCATCTTTAATAATCCAAATAGACCAAATTAAGTCACAACCGAAAGTACATTCTCTCAACTACGTCTACCTCATTCGAACCAAATCAAAACAAATGCAAAACATATCAATATATCATGCTTATCCCAAACGCAACACATCTATATATAATAGGCATATTACTGATTTAATATACTACATGTTATAACTCGCCAAGCATCCGTCATTTTCTTCATTGTTAAAACACATGACTACACACTACAACATGTATATCATATGACCACTTTCCATACATGATTAAACCATGACCGGATTTCACATCCCTTAAGATTATAATCAAGCCATTATATCAAGAACATAGGAATTAAACTTGATCAAAAGAAATAGCCATTTTCGCAAGGCTATACATATATACAAGACCGAATGTCATTAGTCTAAACCTTAGTCTAACCTATACATGCCTTCGATCCAAAACAAAGATTAAGTACCAAAAAGGGGTGATAGTGTGCTTGACTTTTTCCGACGATCCTCAGATGCCCGTAGCATGATCGAAATCTATAAAACAGAACAAAGAGCGCACACGAAATAAGCTTACTAGCTTAGTAAGTCTTAAGCAAATTTAAATAAAATAATTCAATTTGACACCTAAACTTTCCAAGTCAAAAACTTGATATTACTTCAAACTTTAACAAATCACACATATGGTATCACATTATCGAACTTCAATAACGTCTTTAACCTGACATTTCTCATTATCCTACCTTTAACAAATAGTTCATTAATTCAAATCAAAATTCAAATGATAAACATCCATTTCTTGCCAAATACTTAATTCCTATGCACATCATTTTAAATGGAATCATATACAAGAGCATATATATATACGCTTGTTCACTTCATATCTTATCACTATAAAGGTTCAATGTGCACGAAATATCAATATGATTTCCTAAACAAACAACCGAATATACATACATAATCATATACCACATTTTCGTCCAACATCACATAAATATATATACATTTATAATTGATCGAATATATATAAACTCGATTAAACAACTCACAGGTACTTACCTGTACGGCTCTGTAATTTAATTCATACGAATAAGCTTAAGTTCGTCCTTTTGTCAACATAACTCCACCAGTTTATATGCATAAGCTCGTATTTAAAAACTCACCAACATTTAGCCTGCTAGGCAATAAGCCCGAAACTCTTCACCGGCACGAGGCCTGCTAGGCTCAAAGCCCGATACATTTTACCGGCAGAAGGCCTGCTAGGCATTTAGCCCGATACTTTCCACCGGCACAAGGCCTGCTAGGCATTTAGCCCGATACTTTTGATATAATTCAAATATAACATGTGCCATGCTTATTTTAAATCACTTGTACAAAATGAAATCAAATAAGTTTAACTACCATTCATAATAAAATCTTTATGTCACATTCAGCTATGATTAAATTCCAATCCAACAGCTCAAAGTTCGACATGTAAACTATACTACGAACAATATTTACAGTAATAACTTGCTTAAGGACTTACCTCGACTACTGACGGACAACGTAGACCGGCTATTCGATTACCTTTGTCTTTCCCCGATCCAAATCCGTTTTTCTTTGTTCTTGATCTAAACACATTAAAATTTGGCTCATTCAAGTACAATTCATCTCAATTTAGTCCCAAAACACATAAACAAGCAAATTACCATTTTGCCCCTATATTTCACAGTTTAACAATTTAGTCCTATTTGCATAAAACACAAAATACACAAAATTTCACTAATCTACTCAAGGGTCGAATATTCATAGGGACCCTACAAGTCCATTTCTTTCATTTATTTTGCATTTTAGCCCCCTCAAAAATTTATTTTTGCAATTTAGCCCAAAATACTCAAATTCACCAAAATTTCCAATACAAAATATACTAATCATAAACATATCTTTAATTTAAAAACATCAAACATCAAAAACCACAAGAACATGTCAATGGCCGAACATCAAGCATGCTTAGTTTTAAAAATTCTAACATGGGTCAGCTACTGTTCAAAGCAACGATCTAAAAACCGTAAAAATTTACAAAAATCGACTAAGAATTTACCTTGAATTTGGCTTGAATGTTGCTGAAATTTCAAAGAACCTAGCTCCCCTTTCTTTTCTCAATATTCGGCCAAGAGAGATGAGTGAACATATTCATTTTTTTATGCTTTAATTAACATATAATATGGTTTTAATCTATTTACTATTTTAACCTTATATCATAAAATTATATAATATAAAACTTAAGGTTAATCTTGTCATCTACCATCCACTAACTTAGAAATGGGTTATTTACCCATTTAACACCTCATATTAAAAAGCCATCATCAGTCAAGCACTTTACACTATAGCATGCAACTTTTACACTTTACGCGATTTAGTCCTTTTTGTTAAATTGAACACACAAACGATTAAATTTTTCTACGAAACTTTCACACACATTAATTCACATATAATAAACACAAAATACAATATTTAAATATTTCTCAGACTCGGATTTGTGGTCCCGAAACCACCGTTCCGATTAGGGTCAAATTCAGTCTGTTACAACTCTCCCCCCTTAGGGATTTTCGTCCCCGAAAATCTTACCGTTAAATAAAGTCGGATATTATTGCCTCATTGAATCCTCAGGCTCCTACGTAGCCTCTTCAACTCCATGCTCATTCCATAGTACTTTCACTAATGGAATCCTCTTGTTCCTCAACTCTTTCATTTCTCTAGCTAAAATACGGATCGGTTCTTCCTCATTAGTCATATCGGATCGGATTGCAATCTCAGTCGGAGTGATCACATGTGACGGATCTGATCTATATCTACGAAGCATCGAAACGTGAAATATATTGTCTATCTTTTCTAATTTAGAGGGCAACTTCAATCTATAAGCAACAGGCCCAATACGTTCGATGATCTCGTACGGTCTGATAAATCTCGGACTTAGCTTGCCTTTCCGACCAAATCGGAGTACCTTCTTCCACGGAGAAACTTTCAAGAATACCCGGTCTCCGACCTGGAACTCAATGTCTTTTCGTTTCGAATCAGCATAGGACTTTTGACGATCCGAGGTAGCTTTCAAACTATCTCTGATTATAGCCACTTTTTGTTCCGCCTCTTTAATCAAATCAACCCCGTATATCCTATTTTCACTGAGCTCGGTCCAATACAACAGTGTACGAAACTTGCTGCCATATAGAGCTTCGTAAGGTGCCATATTGATACTCGTTTTAAAACTGTTATTCTAAGCGAATTCAATCAAAGGTAAGTATCTTTCCCACGTACCTTCAAACTCAACGACGCAACATCTCAACATGTCCTCAAGTATCTGAATGGTTCGTTCAGACTGACCGTCTGCCTGCTGATGAAAGGCTGTGCTAAAGTGGAGTTTAGTACCTAGAGCATCTTGCAGCTTCTTCCAAAACTGCGATGTGAATCTCGGGTCTCTGTCTGAAACAATTGAACCTGGCACACCATGTAATCTCACAATCTGAGATACATACAGCTCAGCAAGTTTATCGAGCGAATGATCTATACTAACCGGCACAAAGTGAGCTGATTTGGTCAGTCTATCCACTATAACCCAGATTGTATCTTTCTTGCTCGGTGTCGTAGGCAAACCGGATACAAAATCCATAGTGATTCTATCCTATTTCCATTCAGGTATCATGATCGGCTGAAGTAACCCAGAAGGGACTTGATGCTCGGCTTTTGCTTGCTGGCAAATTAAACAGTTTGAAACAAATTTAGATATATCTCGTTCCATGCCAGGCCACCAGTAGAACTATTTCACATCATTACACATTTTCGTGCTACCCGGATGTACCGATAGTCGACTATTATGAGCCTCGTTTTAAATCATCTGAATCAAATCTACATTCCTAGGAATACATATTCGGCCTTTGAAGTTTAAGCAATCATTTTCATCAATTCGAAACTCTGACTCTGCACCATTTTCACACTGACCTCATCTAGCAATCATCTCTTTGTCGATTTTCTGTCCATCACAAATTTGCTGAATAAACAACGGTCTTGCCTTCAACTCGGCTATGCTCGAACCATCACCAGACATAACCATATCTGCGTTCAACGCACGAAGAGCAAACAATGATTTTTGACTTAAGGCATCCACAACAACATTGGCTTTCCACAGATGGTAATCAATCACTAATTCATAGTCTTTCAACAGTTCTAACCATCTGCGTTGTCTCAAGTTCAAATCTTTCTGAGTCATTAAGTACTTCAGGCTTTTGTGATCTGAATAAACATGACATTTTCGGCGAACAAGTAATGACGCCATATTTTCAAAGCAAAAACAATGGCTGCTAGTTCCAAATCATGAGTCGGATAATTTCTTTCGTGAGGCTTCAATTCTCTCAAAGCGTAGGCTACGACTTTGCCTTCCCGCATCAAAACACAACCCAACCCATTCAAAAGAGCATCACTGAAAATAATAAATTCTTTACCCGATTCAGGCTGAGCTAACACTGGAGCTTCTGTTAAAAGGGCTTTCAACTGATCGAAACTTTTCTGACACTTTTCAGACCATTCCAACTTGACATCTTTCTGTAGTAGCTTTGTCAAAGGTGTAACTATCATGGAAAAACCTTTGGCGAATCATCTGTAGTATCCTGTAAGTCCCACAAAGCCTCGAATTTCGGAAACATTCTTTGGTGGTTTCCAATCAAGTATAGTCGATATTTTGTTTGGATCAACCCGAATACCTGACGCTGAAACAACATGACCCAGGAAGCTGACTTCATTCATCCAGAACTCACTCTTACTAAACATTGCATACAACTGTCGATCTCGCAAAGTTTGTAGCACTAATCTCAAATGCTCGGCATGCTCGGATTCATCTTTGGAGTAGATCAGTATATCATTAATAAACACTACTACAAACCGATCCATAAACTGTTTGAAAACCCGATTCATCAGATCCATAAAAATAGCAGGTGCATTAGTAAGTCCAAAAGGCATAACCAGAAACTCAAAATGTCCGTACCTCATCCGGAATGTAGTCTTTGGCACATCTGTATCTCTGACTCACAACTGATTAACCCGATCTCAGATCTATCTTTGAGAAAACTGAAGCCTCTTTTAACTGGTCAAACAAATCATCAATTCCAGGTAACGGGTATTTATTCTTTATTGTCACTTTATTCAGCTGTCGATAATCAATACACATTCGCATAGTCTCGTCTTTCTTTTTCACAAACAGAACTGGTGCACCCCAAGGAGAGATACTCGGCCGTGCATAGCCCCTATCTATCAACTCTTGCAACTGTGCTTTCAACTCTTTCAACTCAGTAGGTGCCATCCGATACGGAGCTATCGAAATCGGAGTCGTCCCCGGTACTAATTCAATGCCAAACTCAATCTCTCGTACTGATGGTAAACCTAGTAATTCTTCAGGAAACACATCTGGGTATTAACACACAACCGGTACAGATTCAATCTGTTTTTCAGACACTTTATTATCCAATACATAGGCCAAATAAGCTTCGCATCCTTTTCTCACATACTTTCGGGCTAGCATCGAGGATATTACGGTAGGTAACCCATTTAAATCACTAGATTCAACTCGGATGGTCTCACCGTTCTGACATCTCAAATCAATGATCTTTCTTTTGCAATTCACCACTGCATCATGCAAAGTTAACCAATCCATTGCCAAAATTATATCAAACTCGTCGAAGGGCAACAACATTAAATCGACTGGAAAGCAGGAATCCCGAATCATCAACGGGCAACCATTAAACACTTTATCAACGAGTACACATCTACCCAAAGGGTTGGACACACGGATCACAAACTTAGTAGACTCAACTGGCAGAGTCTTACTGGATACTAGACTTTTACACACATATGGATGAGTCGAACCAGGATCAATCAATGCAATCACAGTAGTATCATATAGTGTGAAAGTAACGGTAATAACATCTAGGGAAGAAGCATCCTCTCTGGCTCGTATAGCATAAGCTCTAGCTGGAGCTCTAGCCTCTGATCGAGCTGCAATGTCTTTTGTCCCTCTTTGACTGCCACCTACATAGCCTGAATGCCTGGGTGTTCTCAGCCGTATTTTTTTCGGCTAGCATCAGGTGTAATATCCCGGGTTAGGGGCTATTTTGTTGTTGCATGTTTTGCATGTGTTCAGTGTGCTGTGTTGCTGTTTGTGTAGTTTCGGGGCTTAATTGTAGGCTAGGAGTGTGCCTGAGTAGATAGGAAAATTTTGGTTTTTTGGGCTTAGGTGAGAGGAGCTGAAAGAGCTGGGGTTTAAGAATATTATTTGGTGTTTTGTTGCACAAATGAGGAGCTGGCAAAGTGGCAAGGCATGTGCCACTTGGAGCTTGAGGGTGGCGTCATCTACAAGGGGGAGAGATCCTGTGTTCTAGTCGCAGAGTCCCCATTTTGGTTCCCATTTTGGACGGCATGGAGGGAGAGGTAGAAGGCAATTAGAATTCTACTTTGGACTTGGTCTTCCCATTCAAATGGAGGGTGATGAGGGATTTTAGGAGGAAGACTTGGTCAAGCATGTTTGAAGGAGTGGTGGTGAGTGAATGGAGGGATATTGGCCGAATTTTTGGGTGTTTGGAGTGGGGGAGTGGACAGCTTAGTGTGGAAGAGGGATGTGCCGAAATGCACTTTCTACCTTGTGCATTTTCGACCAAAAGGATTTGGTAAGCAAACGTTCTCTCATTTTGTCAAACAAGCCGATTTTCTCAAAGAGTTTTCTCTCATTCTTTTTGCTTTTGAAAACCGAAATACCTCACTCCTAAAACTGGCCGAAATATCTTTGATCTTTGGTGTTCATTTGGTAGCCGAATATCCTCCTCTTCATCTCCTTTTTTCCTTGGTTCATTTGTGAAGCCGAATTCTCCATTCATCTTCCCATTCCTTTGTGCCGAAACTATTTATTAGTTTGTTCAATTATGCAAGCCGAAGCTCTCTCTTCTCAAACATTCTTTTTCTCTTCTTGAAACCTTGGTAGCCGAATCTTATCTTCCAAAACACTTTCTTCACCTATTTGCTTTCAAACCGAAAGTCCCCACTCTCTACTTATCTCTTATTTTTGTCTTTTGTTCAAGCTCAAGCCGTGTGTCTCCATTTGTTCCTTCTATTCCTCTTGGCCAAAACTCTCCTCTCTCTTAGTAGTTCCTTGGTGGCCGAATATTAGAAGGGTGGTAATCGTGTTGGGTTCTTGTTTTCTTTCGATTGGAAGGGGGTAAGTGTTTGGCCAAATGGCCATGTCCATCTTCTCTAGTTCTATGTTGAATTCGGTTGGATTAAAAGCTCATGGTTGGTTGGGGTTGGAAGGGTATTAACCTTTTGTTAATCATCTTGTGATAGGGTCTTTGGATATTGAAAAGTAACCAAGAAGAGTTTTCGACTCTTCTAACCGATTGGTAAGCAGTGGTTGTGGTAAGTGATTGGTATTATCATTAATCGTTCAGTCTTTTGGTTTCGATCAAGTCAAGATCATTAAAGTTTAACTGTTCTCTTTTAGGGGTTGGCTGATTGTCAAGGGGAATCACTGCTTGATTCGAGATTTGGTAGGAGACCAAATCAAGTTTAAAGGTGAGAGTTTGATATGGATTCTTTTGGGGTTAGATGGTCTTGGCCGAATGTGATAAGTTGTCTAATGCTCTTATTTGGCCGATTATAGGAGCAAGATAATCAAGGGGGCTTAGGTCTGTTCGAGGGGTTTAAGGCTGTTGTTTTCCAGGTGTGTAAACTAACACACTTCTGTTTAGTAATATGATTGATAACCTGTGTTGTAATTAATGAAGCAGTGATGATTGATGTGATACCCTATTGGGTATGATCTTGGACTCGGGTAAGTCCGTATTATTATGAGCTTACTGATGATCTATATGGTACCATAATTATGGATGTGTGTGATATGGGATAATGATGTTAAACATATTAGCATGATATGTATGACTTGTATGATATGCATGATCACATGAGTATTGCATGATGATGGGTGATATGAGTGGAGGGAGAATGATGATATCCGTGTCTTTGGGACACTGTGTCTTTGGGACACCAGAGGTTTGGCACCTCCAGTGGTTTGGTACCACAGATGATATATTTTGTGACTTTGGGTCACCAGAGGTTTGGCACCTCAGCGTCTCGTCCCAGTGGCTTAGCACCACAGTGGGTTGGCCCCACGGTTGATTATACGGGATTGACACCAGTGATTGGGTATCACACGATGGGTTGGCCCCATCATCGGATTTGTGACTGCGGTCACCAGTGATTTGGTATCACACTGTGTCTTTGGGACACCAGAGGTTTGGCACCTCATTGCGACTCGTCCCTGTGGTTTGACACCACCGTGGGTTGGCCCCACTTATGAGATACGAGATTGTCGCTAGTGATTGGGTATCACACGATGGGTTGGCCCCATCATTGGATTATTCGTGACTTTGGGTCACCAGTGGTTTGGCACCATAATTATGGATATCGTGACTTTGGGTCACTAGTGGTTTGGCACCACCAGTGGTTTGGTACCACACGGGGTAGAAAAGGCGATACGGATGGTTAGGATCGGGTTGCATTAATTATGTTGCTATGTATGATGTGTGTTAGCATGTTGTTTTATCGGGAGCGGGATTTATGCACTGAGTCATGCGACTCACCCTCTCCTTTGACATTTCAGGTGACACTTAGATGCGGACATGGAGCCGGGATGGACTCGAGGTGCTCATGCCATGCTTAATAGAGATTTGTCAGACTTTATAGTTTGGGTACTTTAGCTTTCTTTTTATTATTTGGGTTTTGTTTTGGATTGTAAAAGGCCTTTAAATTATGTTTTCTATGTTTACGTTTAAAGTTGATTTTTAATATGCCTTAACAAAATAATTGGGTTGGAATTTTACTAAAACTTGGAAAGACAAGGTTTTAAAAACTATAACGCAAAGTGTTTTAAACTATACCATCGGGTATCTCACCATGACTTTGCATTAGAAACTCAAACGATTTTCAAATCAAAACTCGATTTTCTACCAAGCTAAAAATGTTTTAAGTAACACTAAGAAACTACTTGATATTTTAAATGAAATAAACTCATTTTTCACTACACACTTTGATTAAGTTTTCAAAATTTCCGGGTTTCAAATACACTATGTTTTCACCCAGTTTTTAAATGGAAAATTCTAACCTCTCAAATATGTTTTTCCCCGTAGCATACCAGATTCGGATGTGGTGTTTTGTCCGGGTCTGGGGTGTTACAATTGTGGTATCAGAGCCAAGTTTAAAGGCTCGGCTATGGGCCCGGGGCCCAAAAATGTTTTAAAAGTTCGTTTTGATAGTCTTTGTTTTTAAAGTATGATTCGAAAGGCATGGCACCGAGTCTCCGGCACCAGTTCGCCCAGGTAAGTACCCCTTACTATTGCTTGTGATTTGTGGGATATACTATGGTTGTATGATTAGCAATAGTAGGATTACTTTAGAAATTGAAAGTGATAGGATTCTGTGAACTCGCGAGAACAAATCTCCTTGAATATTCATAAGACTTGCCTTAAAACAGTGGAATAAATACTGATGCATAAAACTCTTAAATCAGATACGTAGAGATATTAGACATGAGCACTCGAGGCGGACGTGGTCGTAATACTCGTGGACGAGGTAGGGGTAGGATGACAGTTTCTGAGCCCGTAGGATCTGGTCAGGGGTCAGAAAATGAGATACCGGTTCTGCCACCAGCTGGAGGTGGTGAGTTCCAAGATCAGACCGGGGATGACGCAGTGTCACAGGCGATGCTGCGAGTGTTGGAAAGAGTAGCTGGAGTAGGTGGTGGTGCAGGAGTTAGGAAATCTGTGCCTGAGCGACTTCGGGCAAATGGGGCCGAATTCTTCCGAGGTGTATCTGGTGTTGCTCCCAGCACTGCTGAGTATTGGCTGGAGGCAACTGAGCGGATCATGGATGATCTGGACTTGACTGCTGAAGAGAAGCTGAAGGGCATAGTATCGCTTCTCCGGGATGAGTCATACCAATGGTGGCTCACGGTTCGGGACAGTGTGGCAGCAGAGGATCTGACATGGGATTATTTCAGGGCTGCATATCAAAAGAAGTACATTGGAGCTAGTTATATTGACTCCCAGCGAAAGGCATTTCTGAGGCTTGTTCAGGGGAGTAAGTCTGTTTCTGAGTACGAGGCTGAGTTCTTGAAGCTGAGTAGGTATGCCAGGGGTATTGTGGCCACGAAGCATGAGAGGTGTGTTCGTTTTGAGGATGGTTTGCGAGACGAGTTGAGACTGCTGATTGCTCCACAGCAGGAGCGCGAGTTTGCTGTCTTAGTTGAGAAGGCTAAGGTAGCCGAGGGTGTTAAGGAGTCAGTGAGGCGGGGCATGGACAGAAATAGGCATAAGAGGAGCTTTGGGTCTTCTGGATCATCGGGTAATCCGCAGAAAAGGGCTACACCGAGTGGGCCGAATCAGTCTAGGAGGTTTGTTGCTGCTAGGCAGGGACCGCCGCAGTATAATCAGTGTGGGAAATCTCATTGGGGTGGCTGCTAGACTGGAGGAAAAGGTTGCTTCGAGTGTGGTTCTCTGGATCATCGCGTGAGGGACTGTCCGTGTAGGTTGGCTAGGATTCAGTCTGAGAGTCAGGGCCGTAATCAGTTCAGGAGTAGTGGACCGCCATAGCAGAGGGGCCGTGGTAATGTTAGAGGTGGTAATGGTTCTGGTCGGGGCCGTGGAGCACCGGGCAGAGGTGTGGGCAGTTCTGATGCCAGACAGCCTGGATTAGTGTATGCTGCGAGGCACCGAGAGGAGGATGACGCACCGGACGTCATAACCGGTACATTTTTGATCTTTGGTTCTCCATTTACTGCTTTGATTGATGTGGGTTCGACGCACTCTTATGTTGCCAGTAGTATAGTAGAGACTATGGATTTAGACTCTGAGATATCTTCTAGGCAGATGACTGTAATTAGCCCTCTAGGTCACTCTGTAGTAGTAGATAAATTGTTTAGAGATGTACCCCTAGAACTTCAAGGGGTAGTGTTTGCTGCTGATCTGATGGAACTGCCGTTTGGGGAGTTCGATCTGATTCTTGGGATGGACTGGTTGGTTAAGTACCAGGCGAGGTTGGATTGCGCGGCTAAGCGCATGGTTCTTAAGACGGTTGAGGGTGATGAAGTGGCTATGATAGGTAATAGGAGAGATTACTTATCAAATGTGGTATCTGCTTTGAAAGCGGAGAAGATGGTCAGGAAAGGCTGTGAAGCGTATGTGGTTCATGTGTATGCCTTGGAGGCTAAAGAGTCTACTGTAGAGAAGGTTCGTACTGTTAAGGAATTTGCTGATGTGTTCCCTGAGGAGCTTCCGGGTTTGCCGCCAGATCGCGAGGTAGAGTTCGGGATAGATCTGTTACCCGGGACTGCGCCAGTGTCTATTGCTCCGTATAGGATGGCGCCAAAGGAGTTGGTTGAGCTTAAGGCTCAGATCCAGGAGTTATTGGATCGAGGTTTTATTAGGCCAAGTGTTTCGCCGTGGGGTGCGCCGGTACTTTTTGTTAAGAAGAAAGATGGTACAATGCGGATGTGTATAGACTACCGCCAGTTGAATAAGCTGACGATTAAGAACAAGTATCCGTTGCCACGAATAGATGACTTGTTTGATCAGCTGAAGGGTGCAGCGGTATTTTCGAAGATCGACTTGAGGTCTGGGTATCATCAGTTAAAGGTTAAGGAGGCTGATATCCATAAGACAGCGTTTCGGACTCGGTATGGGCACTACGAATTTCTGGTAATGCCGTTCGGGTTGACTAATGCACCGGCAGCGTTTATGGACATGATGAATAGAGTGTTTCAGCAGTATCTGGATCAGTTCGTTGTGATTTTCATAGACGACATCTTAGTGTACTCAAGGACAGAGGAAGAGCATGATGCGCATTTGTGAGTGGTGTTGCAGATTTTGAGAGAAAAGCAGCTTTATGCCAAGTTCAGTAAGTACGAGTTCTGGCTTAGAGAAGTGACTTTCTTGGGGCATGTAGTGTCAGCTGAGGGGATTAGGGTAGATCCTCGTAAGGTTGAGGCAGTTTTGGATTGGAAGCCGCCTAGGTCAGTGGCTGAGATTCGGAGTTTTCTGGGTTTGGCCGAGTACTACCGAAGGTTTGTTGAGGGTTTCTCGTTGATAGCAGCGCCAATGACCAAGTTGCTGAGGAAAGAGGTTCCGTTTGTATGGACTGAGAAGCAGCAGGAAAGCTTCGATAAGTTAAAGAAGATTTTGACTGAGGCTCCGGTTTTGATTCAACCTGAGGCTGGTAAGGAATTCACAGTCTATTGCGATGCATCACATACGGGATTGGGTTGTGTGCTGATGCAAGAAGGTAAGGTTGTGGCTTACGCTTCTCGACAGCTGAGGCCACATGAGGTCAATTATCCGACGCACGATTTGGAGCTAGCGGCTGTAGTTTTTGCCTTAAAGATTTGGAGGCACTACTTGTACGGAGAGAGATCGATAGTCTACACAGATCATAAGAGTCTGAAGTATCTACTGACTCAGAAGGATTTGAATTTAAGGCAGCGCAGATGGGTTGAGTTGCTGAAAGATTACGACTGTTCGATTGAGTATCATCCGGGCAAGGCTAACGTGGTGGCAGACGCGTTGAGCCGTAGGGTTGTTTCGGACTTAAGAGCTATGTTTGCCCACTTAAGCTTGTATGACGACGGGAGTATTCTGGCGGAGCTGCAAGTTAAGCCTACTTGGGTTGAGCAGATCAGAGAGAAATAGTTATTGGATAAGGTTCTGAGTGCGCGAAAGTTGCAAGTGCAGAATGGTGGTTTGGAGGGTTACAGCTTGTCTAGTGATGAGGTTCTGTGTTTCCAAGGTAAGGCTTGTATGCCTAAAGATGTTGAGCTGAGGCAGAAGATTCTTCAGGACGCACATAGCAGTCCTTATGCTATGCATCCTGGAGGTAGCAAGATGTATAGGGATCTCAGGGAGCAGTTTTGGTGGCCTGGCTTGAAGAAAGAGGTGACTGAGTTTGTGAGTAAGTGTCTGACTTGTCAGCAGGTCAAGGCTGAACATCAGTTGCCGTTAGGTTTGCTTCAGCCTGTGAAGATTCCTCAGTGGAAGTGGGAAAGGATAACTATGGATTTCGTCAGTGGATTACCGCTTACGCCAAGCAAGAAGGATTCAGTTTGGGTAGTGGTGGATCGTCTGACTAAATCAGCTCATTTTATTCCGGTGAGGGTTGACTACTCACTTCAGAAGCTAGCGAAGCTGTATGTGTCAGAGATAGTGAGGTTGCACGGTGTGCCAGTTTCGATAATCTCGGATAGGGATCCCAGGTTTACGTCAAGGTTCTGGAAAGCATTGCATCAAGCTCTGGGTACTCGTTTGGATTTCAGCACGGCTTTTCACCCGCAGTCTGACGGTCAATCAGAAAGGGTTATTCAGATCTTAGAGGATATGCTGAGAGGTTGTGTCCTGGATTTCAGAGGTAGTTGGGAGGAGTTTCTACCATTAGCTGAGTTTGCCTACAACAGCAGTTACCAAGCGAGCATCAAGATGGCACCGTATGAGGCATTGTATGGTAGGAAGTGTCGCTCACCTACGTGTTGGACAGAGTTGGGTGAACGTCAGTTGTTGGGACCCGAGTTGGTTGCTGAGACAGAAGACAAGGTTAAGTTGATTCAGGCTCGATTGAAGGAAGCTTCGGACCGGCAGAAGTCTTATGCTGATCTTAAGCGAAGAGACATAGAGTTTTCTGTAGGGGATCAAGTTTTTCTGAAGGTCTCGCCGTGGAAGAAGGTGCTGAGGTTCGGGAGGAAAGGCAAGCTAAGTCCAAGGTTTATTGGGCCGTATAAGGTATTGAGACGAGTGGGACCAGTAGCGTATCAGCTGGAGTTGCCAGCAGAGCTTAGTCAGATTCACGACGTTTTTCACGTTTCGATGCTTCGGCGTTATCGTTCAGATCCGTCGCATGTGGTAGCAGTGGAAGAGATCGAGGTGAATCCAGATTTGACCATGGAAGAAGAACCTGTGTAGATTCTTGATCGGGATGTGAAGGTTCTGCGTAGGAAGTCTGTGCCTTTGGTTAAGGTACTTGGCGGAATCATGGCGTAGAAGAAGCTACGTGGGAACCCGAGGATATGATGAGACAACAATACCCGCAACTCTTCTGATCAGGTAATTTCGAGGTCAAAATTATTTTTTTAAGGGGGGTAGAACTGTAATATCCCGGGTTAGGGGCTATTTTGTTGTTGCATGTTTTGCATGTGTTCAGTGTGCTGTGTTGCTGTTTGTGTAGTTTCGGGGCTTAATTGTAGGCTAGGAGTGTGCCTGAGTAGATAGGAAAATTTTGGTTTTTTGGGCTTAGGTGAGAGGAGCTGAAAGAGCTGGGGTTTAAGAATATTATTTGGTGTTTTGTTGCACAAATGAGGAGCTGGCAAAGTGGCAAGGCATGTGCCACTTGGAGCTTGAGGGTGGCGTCATCTACAAGGGGGAGAGATCCTGTGTTCTAGTCGCAGAGTCCCCATTTTGGTTCCCATTTTGGACGGCATGGAGGGAGAGGTAGAAGGCAATTAGAATTCTACTTTGGACTTGGTCTTCCCATTCAAATGGAGGGTGATGAGGGATTTTAGGAGGAAGACTTGGTCAAGCATGTTTGAAGGAGTGGTGGTGAGTGAATGGAGGGATATTGGCCGAATTTTTGGGTGTTTGGAGTGGGGGAGTGGACAACTTAGTGTGGAAGAGGGATGTGCCGAAATGCACTTTCTACCTTGTGCATTTTCGGCCAAAAGGATTTGGTAAGCAAAAGTTCTCTCATTTTGTCAAACAAGCCGATTTTCTCAAAGAGTTTTCTCTCATTCTTTTTGCTTTTGAAAACCGAAATACCTCACTCCTAAAACTGGCCGAAATATCTTTGATCTTTGGTGTTCATTTGGTAGCCGAATATCCTCCTCTTCATCTCCTTTTTCCTTGGTTCATTTGTGAAGCCGAATTCTCCATTCATCTTCCCATTCCTTTGTGCCGAAACTATTTCTTCTTTTGTTCAATTGTGCAAGCCGAAGCTCTCTCTTCTCAAACATTCTTTTTCTCTTCTTGAAACCTTGGTAGCCGAATCTTATCTTCCAAAACACTTTCTTCACCTATTTGCTTTCAAACCAAAAGTCCCCACTCTCTACTTATCTTTTATTCTTGTCTTTTGTTCAAGCTCAAGCCGTGTGTCTCCATTTGTTCCTTCTATTCCTCTTGGCCGAAACTCTCCTCTCTCTTAGTAGTTCCTTGGTGGCCGAATATTAGAAGGGTGGTAATCGTGTTGGGTTCTTGTTTTCTTTCGATTGGAAAGGGGTAAGTGTTTGGCCAAATGGCCATGTCCATCTTCTCTAGTTCTATGTTGAATTCGGTTGGATTAAAAGCTCATGGTTGGTTGGGGTTGGAAGGGTATTAACCTTTTGTTAATCATCTTGTGATAGGGTCTTTGGATATTGAAAAGTAACCAAGAAGAGTTTTCGACTCTTCGAACCGATTGGTAAGCAGTGGTTGTGGTAAGTTATTGGTATTATCATTAATCGTTCAATCTTTTGGTTTCGATCAAGTCAAGATCATTAAAGTTTAACTGTTCTCTTTTAGGGGTTGGCTGATTGTCAAGGGGAATCACTGCTTGATTCGAGATTTGGTGGGAAACCAAATCAAGTTTAAAGGTGAGAGTTTGATATGGATTCTTTTGGGGTTAGATGGTCTTGGTCAAATGTGATAAGTTGTCTAATGCTCTTATTTGGCCGATTTTAGGAGCAAGATAATCAAGGGGGCTTAGGTCTGTTCGAGGGGTTTAAGGCTGTTGTTTTCCAGGTGTGTAAACTAACACACTTCTGTTTAGTAATATGATTGATAACCTGTGTTGTAATTAATGAAGCAGTGATGATTGATGTGATACCCTATTGGGTATGATCTTGGACTCGGGTAAGTCCGTATTATTATGAGCTTACTGATGATCTATATGGTACCATGATTATGGATGTGTGTGATATGGGATAATGATGTTAAACATATTAGCATGATATGTATGACTTGTATGATATGCATGATCACATGAGTATTGCATGATGATGGGTGATATGAGTGGAGGGAGAATGATGATATCCGTGTCTTTGGGACACTGTGTCTTTGGGACACCAGAGGTTTGGCACCTCCAGTGGTTTGGTACCACAGATGATATATTTTGTGACTTTGGGTCACCAGAGGTTTGGCACCTCAGCGTCTCGTCCCAGTGGCTTAGCACCACAGTGGGTTGGCCCCACGGTTGATTATACGGGATTGACGCCAGTGATTGGGTATCACACGATGGGTTGGCCCCATCATCGGATTTGTGACTGCGGTCACCAGTGATTTGGTATCACACTGTGTCTTTGGGACACCAGAGGTTTGGCACCTCATTGCGACTCGTCCCTGTGGTTTGACACCACCGTGGGTTGGCCCCACTTATGAGATACGAGATTGTCGCTAGTGATTGGGTATCACACGATGGGTTGGCCCCATCATTGGATTATTCGTGACTTTGGGTCACCAGTGGTTTGGCACCACAATTGTGGATATCGTGACTTTGGGTCACCAGTGGTTTGGCACCACCAGTGGTTTGGTACCACACGGGGTAGAAAAGGCGATACGGATGGTTAGGATCAGGTTGCATTAATTATGTTGCTATGGATGATGTGTGTTAGCATGTTGTTTTATCGGGAGCGGGATTTATGCACTGAGTCATGCGACTCACCCTCTCCTTTGACATTTCAGGTGACACTTAGATGTGGACATGGAGCCGGGATGGACTCGAGGTGCTCATGCCATGCTTAATAGAAATTTGTCAGACTTTATAGTTTGGGTACTTTAGCTTGCTTTTTATTATTTAGGTTTTGTTTTGGATTGTAAAAGGCCTTTAAATTATGTTTTCTATGTTTACGTTTAAATTTGATTTTTAATATGCCTTAACAAAATAATTGGGTTGGAATTTTACTAAAACTTGGAAAGACAAGGTTTTAAAAACTATAACGCAAAGTGTTTTAAACTATACCATCGGGTATCTCACCATGACTTTGCATTAGAAACTCAAACGATTTTCAAATCAAAACTCGATTTTCTACCAAGCTAAAAATGTTTTAAGTAACACTAAGAAACTACTTGAAATTTTAAATGAAATAAACTCATTTTTCACTACACACTTTGATTAAGTTTTCAAAATTTCCGGGTTTCAAATACACTATGTTTTCACCCAGTTTTTAAACGGAAAATTCTAACCTCTCAAATACGTTTTTCCCCGTAGCATACCAGATTCGGATGTGGTGTTTTGTCCGGGTCTGGGGTGTTACATCAGGCACTCTCGAATGAAATGGTCCGACGATCCACATTTAAAGCAGGACCGATCACAGTATCTACAACTCCCAGAATGCGATTTCCCACAATGTTTGCACTCAACCCGGTTCTACGGAACATTACCAACACTAGCCATCGAAGTGGCTCAGGAACTCACTGGAGGTCGATCACGTCTAGGCAAGTCTGAAGAAGCTTTATGTCGGCTGAAGTCATCTCTAAACTTCTTAGGCACTGAATGGAAAGTCTTACTCGATGATCTTTTACGAGTGTCTCTAGCTTCTATTTCAGCTTTTCTCTTCTCTTTTCTGAGCTCTTCAGCTTTACAAGCCCGCTTGACTAGTACCACGAACTCTTTGATTTCAAGAATGCCAACAAGCAACTTTATGTCTTCATTCAGACCGTCTTCAAATCTTTTACACATAACGGCTTCAATTGATATACACTCTCAGGCATAACGGCTCAATCTAACAAACTTTCGCTCATATTCTGTCACAGTAATACGACCCTGTTTTAATTCCAAAAATTCTTTTCGTTTCTAATCGATGAATCTCTGACTGATATATTTCTTACGGAACTCGATCTGGAAGAAGTCCCAAGTCACTTTTTCTTTCGGAACCACTGATACTAGTGTGTTCCACCAGTGATAGGCAATGTCCCGAAGTAGAGATATAGCACACTTTAGGCATTCATCTGGAGTACAGGATAGCTCATCAAGTACCCGAATAGTGTTATCAAGCCACATCTCGGCTCGCTCTGCGTCATCATCATCATTGGCTTTGAATTATTCGGCCCCATATTTCCTAATTTTATCAACGGGAGGCCTACTAGATCTCATCGAATCTATCATCGGGGGTGCTGAAGGTATCGGAGTTGGATTATTCGAGGGTGGGGGTGGTTGTACAGCCGGGTTATTCTGAACAAACTGGGTAAACCATTCATTCATCATCTGGTAGAAGGCTTGTTTAGCCTCCCCCTCATGGCTACCTCTGACTGGTCGAGAGTCTATTGGCACTAATCCGCGTGCACGATCAGGCGCTACACTCTCTACATCATCAGCTACGACTCTGTCAAGATCGGAATCCATTTACTATATAAAACACAGTTGGAAATTTTAGAAATCACCACACTATCGTATATACTATAAAGGCATGTATAGCTAGACTCTCACGCTCTACGGTAGTCCTAGAATCGACTAAACCGTAAGCTCTGATACCAATCAAATGTAACACCCCTAACCTGTATCCGTCGCCGAATTGGGGTCACAAGGTGTTACTTAACAAAATTTGAACACTTTACTTTATAAATTTGAGCATACAGATATATGAATTAATAACCACAAGCAATATTGCATTTTCAATCCACCATGTATAATTAAGCAAATTATAAACCACAAAAAATTATATGCACTGTTAACTATTTCGAAATTAGCCATTCATTCGCGGCATGTATACACTTAACCATGTGACTCATATCCTATTCGACTAGCAAGTAAAATATCATACTATTTTCTATCCAAACACATATGCAACTTTAATATCATCACCCTATGGACAAACATAACATTTATGCAACATTTTAATACGCATAATAGTCTATCATCATGAATCAATATAAAAGCACAAAATGCAACCCTTATATACCCTATTCGCATGTTAATTACCAAGCATAAATCACATTCACAAACCGATTCCTCTCTCTCACCCATTTCGGCTATTAAAATTAGGTTCAAGGGTAGCACAGAGAGCTTTACCATGCAATATTAAGCTAACCTTTGTCAATACAATTTGTAATCATCCTTAGCCATCACAAGCCGAACCCAAGTATTCAATTTCTTATGATTATTACAATGGCATATGCACATATTTTACTAATAACTAGCCACTCATAAACATTAACATGGCATCTTTAATAATCCAAATAGACCAAATTAAGTCACAACCGAAAGTACATTCTCTCAACTATATCTACCTCGTTCGAACCAAATCAAAAGAAATGCAAAACATATCAATATGTCATGCTTATCCCAAACGCAACACATCTATATATAGTAGGCATATTACTGATTTAATGTACTACATGTTATAACTCGTCAAGCAACCATAATTTTCTTCATTGTTAAAACACATGACCACACACCACAACATGTATATCATATGACCACTTTCCATACATGATTAAACCATGACCGGATTTCACATCCCTTAATATTATAATCAAGCCATTATATCAAGAACATAGGAATTAAACTTGATCAAAAGAAATAGCCATTTTCGCAAGGCTATACATATATACAAGACCGAATGTCATTAGTCTAAACCTTAGTCTAACCTATACATGCCTTGGATTCAAAACTAAGATTAAGTACCAAAAAGGGGTGATAGTGTGGTTGACTTTTTCCGACGATCCGCAGATGCCCGTAGCTTGATCGAAATCTATAAAACAGAACAAAGAGCACACACAGAATAAGCTCACTAGCTTATTAAGTCTTAAGCAAATTTAAAGAAAATAATTCAATTTGACACCTAAACTTTCCACGTCAAATACTTGATATTACTTCAAACTTTAACAAATCACACATATGGTATCACATTATCGAACTTCAATATCGTCTTTAACCTGACATTTCTCATTATCCTACCTTTAACAAATAGTTCATTAATTCAACTCAAAATTCAAATGATAAACATCCATTTCTTGCCAAATACTCAATTCGTATGCACATCATTTTAAATGGAATCATATACAAGAGCATATATATATATACGCTTGTTCACTTCACATCTTATCACTCTAAAGGTTCAATATGCACGAAATATCAATATGATTTCCTAAACAAACAACTGAATACACATACATAATCATATACCACATTTTCGTCCAACATCACAAATATATATACATTTATAATTGATCGAATATATATAAACTCGATTAAACAACTCACAGGTACTTACCTGTACGGCTCTGTAATTTAATTCATACGAATAAGCTTAAGTTTGTCCTTTTGTCAACATAACTCCACCAGTTTATATGTATAAGCTCGTATTTAAAAAATCACCGACATTTAGCCTGCTAGGCAATAAGCCCAAAACTCTTCACCGGCACGAGGCCTACTAGGCTCAAAGCCCGATACATTTCACCGGCACAAGGCCTGCTAGGCATTTAGCCCGATACTTTCCACTGGCACAAGGCCTGCTAGGCATTTAGACCGAAATCACTTGTACAAAATGAAATCAAATAAGTTTAACTACCATTCATAATCAAATCTTTATGTCACATTCGGCTATGATTAAATTTCAATCCAACAGTTCAAAGTTCGACATGTAAACTATACTACGAACAATATTTATAGTAATAACTTGCTTAAGGACTTACCTTGACTACCGACGGACAACATAGACCGGCTATTCGATAACCTTTGTCTTTCCCCGATCCAAATCCGTTTTTCTTTGTTCTTGATCTAAACACATTAAAATTTGGCTCATTCAAGTACAATTCATCTCAATTTAGTCCCAAAACACATAATAGGCAAATTACCATTTTGCCCCTAGTATTTCACATTTTTACAATTTAGTCCTATTTGCATAAAACACAAAATACACAAAATTTCACTAATCTACTCAAGGGCCGAATATTCATAGGGACCCTACAAGTCCATTTCTTTCATTTATTTTGCATTTTAGCCCCCTCAAAAATTCATTTTTGCAATTTAGCCCAAAATACTCAAATTCACCAAAATTTCCAATACAAAATATACTAATTTTAAACATATCTTTAATTTAAAAACATCAAACATCAAAAACCACAAGAACATGTCAATGGCCAAACATCGAGCATGCTTAGTTTTAAAAATTCTAACATGGGTCAGCTACTGTTCGAAGCAACGATCTCAAAAACGTAAAAATTTACAAAAACCGACTAAGAATTTACCTTGAATTTGGCTTGAATGTTGCCGAAATTTCAAAGAACCTAGCTCCCCTTTCTTTTCTCAATATTCGGCCAAGACAGATGAGTGAACATATTCATTTTTTATGTTTTAATTAACATATAATATGGTTTTAATCTATTTACTATTTTAACCTTATATCATAAAATTATATAATATAAAACTTAAGGTTAATCTTGTCATATACCACCCACTAACTTAGAAATGGGTTATTTACCCATTTAACACCTCATATTAAAAAGCCATCATCATTCTAGCACTTTACACTATAGCATGCAACTTTTACACTTTACGCGATTTACTCCTTTTTGTTAAATTGAACACACAAACGATTAAATTTTTCTATGAAACTTTCACACACATTAATTCACATATAAAAAACACAAAATAAAATATTTAAATATTTCTCAGACTCAAATTCGTGGTCCCGAACCACTGTTCCGATTAGGGTCAAATTCGGTCTGTTACAACTCTCCCCCCTTAGGGATTTTCGTCCCCGAAAATCTTACCGTTAAATAAAGTCGGATATTGTTGCCTCATTGAATCATCAGGCTCCCACGAAGCCTCTTCAACTCCATGCTCATTCCATAGTACTTTCACTAATGGAATCCTCTTGTTCCTCAACTCTTTCATTTCTCTAGCTAAAATACGGATCAGTTCTTCCTCATTAGTCATATCGGATCGGATTTCAATCTCAGACGGAGTGATCACATGTGACGGATCTGATCTATATCTACGAAGCATCGAAACGTTAAATACATTGTGTATCTTTTCTAATTCAGAGGGCAACTTCAATCTATAAGAAACAGGCCCAATACGTTCGATGATCTCGTACGGTCCGAGAAATCTCGGACTTAGCTTGCCTTTCCGACCAAATCGGAGTACCTTCTTCCACGGAGAAACTTTCAAGAATACCCGGTCTCCGACCTGGAACTCAATGTCTTTGCGTTTCGATTCAGCATAGGACTTTTGATGATCCGACACAGCTTTCAAACTATCTCTGATTATAGCCACTTTTTGTTCCGCCTCTTTAATCAAATCAACCCCGTGTATCCTATTTTCAAGGAGCTCGGTCCAATACAACAGTGTACGGCACTTGCGGCATTATAGAGCTTCGTAAGGTGCCATATTGATACTCGTTTGAAAACTGTTATTATAAGCGAATTCAATCAAAGGTAAGTATCTTTCCCACGTACCTTCAAACTCAAGGACGCAACATCTCAACATGTCCTCAAGTATCTAAATGGTTCATTCAAACTGACCGTCTGTCTGCGGATGAAAGGCTATGCTAAAGTGGAGTTTAGTACCTGGAGCATCTTGCAGCTTCTTCCAAAACCACAACGTGAATCTCGGGTTTTTGTCTGAAACAATAGAACTCGGCACACCATGTAATCTCACAATCTGAGATACATACAGCTCAGCAAGTTTATCGAGCGAATGATCTATACGAACTGGTACAAAGTGAGCTGATTTGGTCAGTCTATCCACTATAACCCAGATTGCATATTTCTTGCTCGGTGTCGTGGGCAAACCGGATACAAAATCCATAGTGATTCTATCCCATTTCCATTCAGGTATCATGATCGGCTGAAGTAACCCAGAAGGCACTTGATGCTCGGCTTTTACTTGCTGACAAATTAAACATTTTGAAACAAATTCAGATATATCCCGTCTCATGCCAGGCCACCAGTAGAACTGTTTCACATCTTTATACATTTTCGTGCTACCCAGATGTACCGATAGTCGACTATTATGAGCCTCATTTAAAATCATCTGAATCAAATCTACATTCCTCGGAATACATATTCGGCCTTTGAAGTTTAAGCAATCATTTTCATCAATTCGAAACTCTGACTCTGCACCATTTTCACACTGACCTCGTCTAGCAATCATCTCTTTGTCGATTTTCTGTGCATCACAAATTTGCTGAATAAACAACAGTCTTGCCTTCAACTCGGCTATGATCGAACCATCATCAGACATAACCATATGTGCGTTCAATGCACGAAGAGCAAACAATGATTTTTGACTTAAGGCATCCGCAACAACATTGACTTTCCTCGGATGGTAATCAATAACTAATTCATAGTCTTTCAACAGTTCTAACCATCTGCATTGTCTCAAGTTCAAATCTTTCTGAGTCATTAAGTACTTTAGGCTTTTGTGATCTGAATAAACATGACATTTTTTGCCGAACAAGTAATGACGCCATATTTTCAAAGTGAAAACAATGGCTGCTAGTTCCAAATCATGAGTCGGATAATTTCTTTCATGAGGCTTCAATTGTCTCGAAGCGTAGGCTATGACTTTGCCTTCCTGCATCAAAATGCAACCCAACCCATTCAAAGAAGCATCACTGAAAACAATAAATTCTTTACTCGATTCAGGCTGAGCTAACACTGGAGCTCCAGTTAAAAGGGCTTTCAACTGATCGAAACTTTTTTGACACTTTTCAGACCATTCAAACTTGACATCTTTCTGTAGTAGGTTTGTCAAAGGTGTAACTATCATGGAAAAACCTTTGACGAATCGTCTGTAGTATCTTGCAAGTCCCAGAAAGCTTCGAATTTCGAAAACATTCTTTGGTGGTTTCCAATCAAGTATAGTCGATATTTTGTTTGGATCAACCCGAATACCTGACGCTGAAACAACATGACCTAGAAAGCTGACTTCATTCATCCAGAACTCACACTTACTAAACTTTGCATAAAACTGTCGATCTCGCAAAGTTTGTAGCACTAATCTCAAATGCTCAGCATGCTCGGTTTCATCTTTGGAGTAGATCAGTATATCATCAATAAACATTACTACAAACTGATCCAAAAACTGTCTAAAAACCCGATTCATCAGATCCATAAAAACAGCAGGTGCATTAGTAAGTCCAAAAGGCATAACCAGAAACTCAAAATGTTCGTACCTCGTCCGGAATGCAGTCTTTGGCACATCTGTATCTCTGACTCGCAACTAATTATCCCAATCTCAGATCTATCTTTGAGAACACTGAAGCCCCTTTTAACTGGTCAAACAAATCATCAATTCGAGGTAACAGGTATTGATTCTTTATTGTCACTTTATTCAGCTGTCAGTAATCAATACACATTCGCATAGTCCCGTCTTTTTTTTTTCACAAACAGAACTGGTGCACCCCAAGGAGAGAAACTCGGTCGTGCAAAGCCCCTATCTGTCAACTCTTGCAACTGTGCTTTCAACTCTTTCAACTCAGTAGGTGCCATCCGATACGGAGCTATCAAAATCGGAGTCGTCCCCGGTACTAATTCAATACCAAACTCAATCTCTCGTACTGGTGGTAAACCCGGTAATTCTTCAGGAAACACATATGGGTATTCACACACAACCGGTACAGATTCAATCTGTTTTTCAGACACTTTATTATCCAATACATAGGCCAAATAAGCTTTGCATCCTTTTCTCACATACTTTCGGGCTAGCATCGAGGATATTACGGTAGGTAACCCATTTAAATCACTAGATTCAACTCGGATGGTCTCACCGTTCTGACATCTCAAATCAATGATCTTTCTTTTGCAATTCACCAATGCATTATGCAAAGTTAACCAATCCATTGCCAAAATTATATCAAACTCGTCGAAGGGCAACAACATTAAATCGACTGGAAAGCAGGAATCCCGAATCATCAACGGGCAACCATTAAACACTTTATCAACGAGTACACATCTACCCAAAGGGTTGGACACACAGATCACAAACTTAGTAGACTCAACTGGCAGAGTCTTACTGGATACTAGAGTTTCACACACATATGAATGAGTCGAACCAGGATCAATCAATGCAATCATAGTAGTATCATAAAGTGTGAAAGTACCGGTAATAACATCTGGGGAAGAAACATCCTCTCTGGCTCGTATAGCATAAGCTCTAGCTGGAGCTCTAGCCTCTGATCAAACTGCAATGTCTTTCATCCCTCTTTGACTGCCACCTACATAGCCTAAATGTCTGGGTGGTCTGCCCCGTGCTGGCGCGCTGCTCGATTTAGTGTTCTCAGCCGTATTTTTCTCGGCTAGCATCAGGCACTCTCGAATGAAATGGTCTGACGATCCACTTTTAAAACAGGACCGATTACGAAATCTAGATCTCCCAGAATGCCATTTCCCACAATGTTTGCACTTAGTCTGGTTCTGCGGAACATTACCAACACTAGGCATTGAAGTGGCTCGGGAACTTACTGGAGGTCGATCACGTCTAGGCAAGTCTGAAGTAGCTTTATGTCGACTGAAGTCATCTCTGAACTTCTTAGGCACTGAATGGAAAGTCTTACTCGATGATCTTTTACGAGTGTCTCTAGCTTCTATTTTAGCCTTTCTCTTTTCTTTTTCGAGCTCTTCAGCTTTACAAGCTCGCTCGACTAGTACCACGAACTCTTTGATTTCAAGAATGCCAACAAGAAACTCTATGTCTTCATTCAGACCGTCTCCAAATCTTTTGCACATAACGGCTTCAGTTGATATACACTCTCGGGCATAACGGCTAAATTTAACAAACTTTCGCTCATATTCCGTCACAGTCATACGACCCTATTTTAATTCCAAAAATTCTTTTCATTTCTGATCGATGAATCTCTGACTGATATATTTCTTACGGAACTCGATCTGGAAGAAGTCCCAAGTCACTTTTCCTTTCGGAACCACTGATACTAGTGTGTTCCACCAGTGATAGGCAGTGTCCTAAAGTAGAAAATAGCACACTTTAGGCATTCATCTGGAGTACAGGATAGCTCATTAAGTACCCGAATAGTGTTATCAAGCCACATCTCGGCTCGCTCTACGTCATCATCATCATTGGCTTTGAATTCTTCGGCCCCATATTTTCTGATTTTATCAACGGGAGGCCTACTAGATCTCATCGGATATATCATCGGGGGTGCTGAAGGTATCGGAGTTGGATTATTTGGGGGTGGGGGTGGTTGTACAGCCGGGTTATTCTGAACAAATTGGGTAAACCATTCATTCATCATCTGGTAGAAGGCTTGTTTAGCCTCCCCCTCATGGCTACCCGTGACTGGTCGATAGTCTACTGGCACTGATTCGCGTGCACGATCAGGCGCTACACTCTTTACATCATCAGCTACGGCTCTGTCATGATCGAAATCCATTTACTATATAAAACACAGTTGGAAATGTCAGAAATTACCACACTATCGTATATACTACAAAGGCATGTATAGCTAGACTCTCACACTCTACGGTAGTCCTAGAATCGACTAAACCGTAAGGTCTGATACCAATCAAATGTAACACCCCTAACCCGCATCCGTCGCCAAATTGGGGTCACAAGGTGTTACTTAACAAAATTTGAACACTTTACTTTAAGAATTTGAGCATACAGATATATGAATTAACAACCACAAGCAATATTGCATTTTCAATCCACCATGTATAATTAAGCAAATTATAAACCACAAAAAATTATATGCACTGTTAACTATTTCGAAATTAGCCATTCATTCACGGCATGTATACACTTAACCATGTGACTCATATCCTATTCGACTAGCAAGTAAAATATCATACTATTTTCTATCCAAACACATATGCAACTTTAATATCATCACCCTATGGACAAACATAACATTTATGCAACATTTTAGTACACATAATAGTCTATCATCATGAATCAATATAAAAGCACAAAATGCAACCCTTATATACCCTATTCGCATGTTAATTACCAAGCATAAATCACATTCACAAACCAATTCCTCTCTCTCACCCATTTCGGCTATTAAAATTAGGTTCAAGGGTAGCATTGAGAGCTTTACCATGCAATATTAAGCTAACCTTTGTCAATACAATTTGTAATCATCCTTAGCCATCACAAGCCGAACCCAAGTATTCAATTTCTTATGATTACTACAATGGCATATGCACATATTTTACTAATAACTAGCCACTTATAAACATTAACATTTCATCATTAATAATCCAAATAGACAAAATTAAGTCACAACCGAAAGTACATTCTCTCAAATATATCTACCTTATTCGAACCAAATCAAAACATATCTGTATATCATGCTTATCCCAAACGCAACACATCTATATATAATAGGCATATTACTTATTTAATATACTACATGTTATAACTCGTCAAGCATCTGTCATTTTCTTCATTGTTAAAACACATGACCACACACCACAACATGTATATCATATGACCACTTTCCATACATGATTAAACCATGACCGAATTTCACATCCCCTAATATTATAATCAAACCATTATATTAAGAACATAGGAATTAAACTTGATCAAAAGAAATAGCCATTTTCCCAAGGCTATACATATATACAAGACCGAATGTCATTAGTCTAAACCTTAGTCTAACTTATACATGCCTTCGATTCAAAACTAAGATAAAGTACCAAAAAGGGTTGATAGTGTGGTTGACTTTTTCCGACGATCCGTAGATGCCCGTAGCTTGATCGAAATCTATATAACAGAACAAAGAGCACACACGGAATAAGCTCACTAGCTTAGTAAGTCTTAAGTAAATTTAAAGAAAATAATTCAATTTGACACCTAAACTTTCCAAGTCAAATACTTGATATTACTTCAAACTTTAACAAATCACACATATGGTATCACATTATCGAACTTCAATATCGTCTTTAGCCTGACATTTCTTATTATCCTACCTTTAACAAATAGTTCATTAATTCAACTCAAAATTCAAATGATAAACATCCATTTCTTGCCAAATACTCAATTCGTATGCACATCATTTTAAATGGAATCATATACAAGAGCATATATATATATACGCTTGTTCACTTCACATCTTATCACTCTAAAGGTTCAATATGCACGAAATATCAATATGATTTCCTAAACAAACAACCGAATATACATACATAATCATATACCACATTTTCGTCCAACATCACATATATATATATATACATTTATAATTGATCAAATATATATAAACTCGATTAAACAACTCACAGGTACTTACCTGTACGGCTCTGTAATTTAATTCATACGAATAAGCTTAAGTTTATCCTTTTGTCAACATAACTCCACCAGTTTATATGCATAAGCTCGTATTTAAAAAATCACCGGCATTTAGCCTGCTAGGCAATAAGCCCGAAACTCTTCACCGGCACGAGCCCTGCTAGGCTCAAAGCCCGATATATTTCTCCGGCACAAGGCCTGCTAGGCATTTAGCCCAATACTTTCGATATAATTAAAATATAACATGTGCCGTGCTTATTTTAAATCACTTGTACAAAATGAAATCAAATAAGTTTAACTACCATTCATGATCAAATCTTTATGTCACATTCGGCTATGATTAAATTTCAATCCAACAGTTCAATGTCCGACATGTAAACTATACTACGAACAATATCTACAGTAATAACTTGCTTAAGGACTTACCTCGACTACCGACGGACAACGTAGACCGGCTATTCGATAACCTTTGTCTTTCCCCGATCCAAATCCGTTTTTCTTTGTTCTTGATCTAAACACATTAAAATTTGGCTCATTCAAGTACAATTCATCTCAATTTAGTCCCAAAACACATAAACAAGCAAATTACCATTTTGCCCCTAATATTTCACATTTTTACAATTTAGTCCTATTTGCATAAAACACAAAATACACAAAATTTCACTAATCTACTCAAGGGCCGAATATTCATAAGGACCCTACACGTCCATTTTTTAATTTATTTTGCATTTTAGCCCCCTCAAAAATTCATTTTTGCAATTTAGCCCAAAATACTCAAATTCACCAAAATTTCCAATACAAAATATACTAATCTTAAACATATCTTTAATTTAAAAACATCAAACATCAAAAACCATATGAACATGTCAATGGCCGAACATCAAGCATGCTTAGTTTTAAAAATTCTAACATGGGTTAGCTACTGTTCGAAGCAACGATCTCAAAAACGTAAAAATTTACAAAAACCGACTAAGAATTTACATTGAATTTGGCTTGAATGTTGCTAAAATTTCAAAGAACCTAGCTCCCCTTTCTTTTCTCAATATTCGGCCAAGAGAGATGAGTGAACATATTCTTTTTTTTTTTTATGTTTTAATTAACATATAATATTGTTTTAATCTATTTACTATTTTAACCTTATATCATAAAATTATATAATATAAAACTTAAGGTTAATCTTGTCATATACCACCCACTAACTTAGAAATGGGTTATTTACCCATTTAACACCTCATATTAAAAAGCCATCATCATTCAAGCACTTTACATGTGACAGACCAATTTGGACCCTAATCGGAACGGTGGTTTCGGGACCACGAATCCGAGCCCAATAAATATTTTAACGTTATATCTTGTGTCTATCATGGGTGAATTGATGTATGTGAATGTTTTGTAGAAAAATTTAACCGTTTGAGTGTTAGATTGGCAAAAAGGATTAAATTGCTAAGGTGACCAATGTTGTGAGCATGAAAAAAAAAGGGCAAAGTGACTTGTTTGTTAAGCTTAAGGACTTGCATGTCAAATTCCCCATATTTAATATGGTGGACGGTAAGCATGCATTATAAATTCCATTTTATTTTATATGATTTCTTTTTAGGCATTATTATATTAAAAGCATGCCAAGGATATTATATTTTCTAAGTATATATTAATTAAAGTAATATTATAAGGTAAGCATGCTATATTTTGTATTAAAAGATAAAACAAAAAGAAAATATTTCTCTCTTCCCTCATCCATCTTCTTGCCCGATTTTTACCTTCAAGAAAAGAGGAGAACATTCATCTTCTCCATTCGGCCATTGCATGTACTAGGATAGGTAAGAATTTGAACTTTAATTTAATAACCTATCTTTGATTTGGCTTGATTTCTTGATCATTTTTCTTTTGAAACAAGTAAAGTTTGTTAATATTGGTATGATGAGATTCGGCCATGGGTGCTAAATTTGTAGCTTGTTGTGTTAATAAGTTAGATGAAATGAGAAGGGGTACCTTGAACTTGTAAGAAGAATTGTATTAATTTTTGCATGAAGATACCCTTATATTTGGCCGAATGTTAGGATGGCCATTCATGAAATTTTCCTATTAATTTGATGCTAGGATATATATATATGTATATTGTGAAATTGATCAAGGATGAATGACTATATTTAGATAGGATTGTTGGGTGAAATGGTATGAGAAGTCAATTGCCTAAATTAAATAGAAGAAGGACTAAAATGATAAAAGGAGAAGTAGTATGAGTTGTAAGAAAATTGTTTTAATTCATACAAGAAAATGCCCTACTATTCGGCTGAATGTGAGGTAGTCCTCCATAAATTCTTTTCTTTTGTTTTGATATTCTGTTGTGCATATATAGTGAAATTAGGCATGGATGAATGGTCATACCTAGATATAGTTATTGGGTGAGCTAAGTAAGAGTAAATTTCTTGAAGTAAATTAGTAGAAGGGATAAGTTGATAGAAGGAAGAATTATAGAAAATCCTAAGGACCTAGTGACCATTCGGCCATTGAGGAGAAATCCCAGTTGGTTGAAATTTATATTGTGGTGTATTATGAGTTAAATTGAATAAGTTAAATGCTTAAATTTTGAGTGAATATTACCTTAAATTTAAACGAAGGAAGTAAGAAATTCGGTTCTTAGTTTTCTCAAATTAAGTTATGTGCGTTTTGTTTTGAGTTGAGCAAATGGATAGGATGTATATGAATAAAATTTACTTGACATTTTTTTAGATCGGGAACAAAAAGAGAAAGAACAAGATCGAGGAAAAACAAAGGTTCTCGAATAGCCGATTTACACGGCCTATCGACAACCAAGGTAAGTCCTATAGCTAAGTTATATTAAAGAACTAATTATGAATGTATCAAATACTAAAAATGGATAAATTTTAGTACTTGTTATGGTTATGGCCGAATGTATAAAGGAACACTAGGTTGATGATTAAAATTGCTATGTAAGGTGAACAAATGTTCCTATGTTAATTGCTAGAGTGTATAAGGATATGATGATTTTATTGATTTAACGTGAGTTGTTCAATGAAATTAGATTTATTCATATTTATATAAATAGTATATGAGGTATCTTGAATGTTTGATCACATTGATACGTTTCGGGCTTTTACGCCTAGCAGGCCTTGTGCCGGTGTTACTTATCGGGCTTTTACGCCTAGCAGGCCTTGTGCCGGTGTTACTTATCGGGCTTTTACGCCTAGCAGGCTTAATGCCGGTGATGTATTTTACAAAAGAGAAATCAAATCTTGTTTAAGGCAACTTAAAGCTAATTTATTGAGTAAATGGTTCATGTAAGTATGTAAGGTATGTTATGTTTAATATTACTTGAATCGAATTAATATTATGAGAATTGTGTTATATGTGTTTGAAGTTAATATTGAGGGGTGTGATATGATGGAATTCGAATTAGAATGCGCTATTATGGAAATGATTTCTACTTTACTTGGGTTAATGAATTACTAGTATACGGCCTTGTATAAGTAATTTACTTATGTGCTTATGTGAAATGCTATAAGTTGAATGTTTTAATTGCTCATTTATTTGAACGTTTTATTATCATGAGTTTAGGACTTACTAAGCTAGTAAGCTTATTTGTGTGAAATGCTCTCTTTTGTTTTATAGATTTTGGTTACGTTACGGGCTCGTGAAGGATCTTCAAGAAAGTCAACCACACTATCGCCATCTTTTGGTATTTTAAATTTTGGCTATGATTTTGAAGGCATGTATAAGCTAGATGAAGTTTTAGAAAAATACGATGTTTGATCTTGTACATGAATATAGCCATGCGAAAATGGCTATTTCCTTTGGTTATGTATCGTTTATATGTTTGAATTTTATAACTTGCTCGTATGTATATGTATGTTTTAAAATTTGATCATAGCCTAAATTACTTATGGGTTTTGTTTTTGGTATATATATATGTATGTTTGGTTAAGATATAGAGTTTAAATAATTTGAGTAAGGAGGTTATAATCTAATTAGTCATATTTTGTAAAGAAACAGTTTTAGTTAGCAGAGTGAAGTGATTTTGACAAATCACCAAAAATAGGATAATTTGAATTAGAAGGTGAATGAGGTATAGAATCAAATTTTATTGTGTCTATTTTGATATGAAAGAAACAGAGTAGGAAAAGGAGTTTTATGTTATGAGATATTTAAGATTTAGTGAGACTTGTCCTGAATGAGTTCGTGAGTCCCTGTCCTATTTTGGAAAAATTGTACAAAAATAATTATGGAGCAGGGTTTATATGCTTAAAATCCTTGATGAGTCTATTTTTGATTGGAATAAATAAGAACATTATTGGAAATTCGTGCTATGAGATAAATGAGTTTTTGTAATGACAGGTTAGAATTGCCAACAGTGAAATATGGGAAACTTTGATGAATAAACTGTACTAATTGGCCACATGAAAAATTCTGGAAAAATTGTGGTAAATTCATATATGAGTCTAGTTTCAAGGAAAATTTACGAATCTAAATTTCGAGTTCTGTAACTCGAGTTATGGTCAATTTAGTCAGCATGATGCAGTTTGACAGCTTTAAATTTTTATGTCCCGAACTTGTAGGCAAGTCTAGCAATGCCACATACCCGACTCCGGCGAAGGTCTCGGGTAAGGGGTGTTACATTACACTATAGCATGCAACTTTTACACTTTATGCGATTTAGTCCTTTTTGTTAAATTGAACACACAAACGATTAAATTTTTCTACGAAACTTTCACACACATTAATTCACATATAATAACACAAAATATAATATTTAAATATTTCTCAGACTCGGATTCGTGGTCCCGAAACCACCGTTTCGATTAGGGTCAAATTCGGTCTGTTACATGTTAACCTATAAACTAAATTCAATACCAAACATGATTCATCCTCAAATTCACTAGATCATACTAGCATCAATCCATCACTGAGTTTACCATTCACAAGACATTCTCATTACCAACAAGCCATACCATAATATGCATCATATACCAAATCCATTCATGCTTATAGCCAACATATATCTAGCCACATCACATGGCTATTTACACATCTCAAATATGTTTCAAAACAACTAGCCTATACATGCCATATTTAAAAATACACATCTTCAAAATTACCAAAATAGATTGCCAATAGTGTGATAGAGATGCTGATGATTCCCAGATCCGAGCTAGCTTTACTGACACTGTAAAACAGAGAAACAATCATACAGTAAGCTTTCAAAAGGTTAGTAAGTTTGTAACATAATACATTATACCAAAACAAGCCATCACATAGATTAATTTACAATCACATATATCATACCACCCAAAACTATTATGTTCAATTAACCCTTCCATAAACTCATTCATAGTTTCATCAACCACATAGGTTTCGAGCGTACCTTAGCCAACACTTAGTTGTCGATTACATATGCTATTCAATACTCACTATTTCATTCCAATCAACTTTCGTCCCTTCTTTGATTCAATCGCACACTTAGTGCCTAAATAGTTAGCCGAAGCTTAATTAACATCGCACACATAGTGCATCCATATCGAACCGATCTTAAATCAGTATCGCACACACAGTGCCAACCACAAAGTCGAAGCTTATATTATTTCGCACACACAGTGCTAATCATATCGGTCACATTTCCGAATACGTACACTTAGTGCCACATATCTTGACCCCTCACATAGAATTCACATTTCAATATTATCATACCATTCATTTCATAACATTTAAACATAGCTATATACACATATTATGTCCGAACTTACATCGGACGTCGAAATATCAAAACGGTCGATTAATCAAACACTTTGTCTTTGCCTCGATCTCGATCCGAACCTCTCCTTTCTTGGTTTATACAAATTCAAATTCAATCCATTCAATCACCAAATCATTCATTTTAGTCCAAACACACATATTTAGCGCATTTTACAAAATAACCCTCACATTTTCACATTTCGACACTTTAATCCTTATTTCACAAAATCATCAAATTCACATAGTTTCTTTTTACATAAGCCTAGCAGAATTTTTTATTGTGTTCATACAAGCCCACACATTTCATTTATTTCACATCTTAGTCCCTCAATTTACACTTTTCACAATTTAGCCCAAAATACTCAATTTCACCAAAAATTCAAATACAAACTATGTTAACCCAACACCAAGCTTTCATATTTCACCAACTAACATCACAAAGCTCACATGTTTTTCAATGGCACATCTCATAAACATCATCAATTCTTTAAATTACAACATGGGCTTGATAGTAAACTAAGCAACAATCTCAAAAACATAAAAATCATCAAGAACTAAAGCCAAAACATACCTCAATTGAGGTTAGCAAGTGCCGAAATTTCAAAAGCTCCAATGGCTATTCTCTTTTATATTTTTCAGTGGAAAGATAGATAGAAAATAGCCATTTCAATGTTTTGTTTTGTTATAAATTAACTTAATTATCAAATACCATATTTGCCCTTAATGAAATACTTATGGAATCATTTAAACTACGGACATTTTTGTCCATCAGTCACCCCACTACCACATAATGGATTAATTGTCTTTTAAGGGCTTCACATTATAAAGACATCAACAATTGAACACTTAACAATCAACACATAGCATTTTACACTTTACGCGATTAAGTCCTTTTTTCTTAATTTGACACAGTCGATAAAATTACCACACAGAATCTTCACACAGGCTATATCACATATAATAAACATAAAAAATAATTCCAAAATATTATTTAGACCTCATATTTGTGGTCTCGAAACCACTGTTCCGACTAGGGTCTAAGCAAGGCTATTACAAACTATATCCTATTAAAACATACATATAAATACCAATTCAAGAGTCCTAAATCAACTAACCAATATGTCATTCAAGGAACCTCAATTGCAATCATAAAAACCTACCTAAACATACAAGTTTTACCACTTACCATTCATCAACTTCTAGTTCCAAAAAACTTACCAAATAGACAACATAAGATATCTCAATGACACAAACCATCAATGTTACCAATAAACCATTCTCATCCTTGACCAAAAGTGACTAGTGGTGCCTTCTAAAACAAAAATTATAGCCTATTATGCACATATGTTACCAAAACACAAACACACTTAGTTATTTTATGCATATTAATCAAACACCACTTTCAAACATCCTAAATACATTTCAACCATAAATTCAACAAGATATGTTATTGCATGCCACTACCCTGGGAGTTACAAAAACTACACAAAAGCAATCAGGGCATAACCCTAAATTTTTAACAATTTTACAAATTGATCCCCAGACCAGCTAGGTTAAGCTAAAACGACCTCAAAAACATAGGAATCATTAAAAAAAAGTTGAAATCCATACCATGCAAGAAAAATAAGTTCAGTCAAATCCTTTTATTCTCCAAAGGCATAAAATCGATTAGGTTTTGAAGAAATGAAGAAGATGACACTTTTATTTTATTTAATTTAACCTTTATTTACTTAATTACCAAAATAACCTTTAAAAACTTTAATAATTTAAACAAAACCATGTCCATAAAATCCAATAACCACTCAATTGGTCTGTTTACCATTCAATTTCCTTAGATTAAAATTTCATAGCTATTTGACACCTTCAACTAATAGAACTCTACTTTTACTCTTTTTACAATTTAGTCTTTTTCACTCAATTAAGCATGCAAACGTCAAATTTTCATAACGAAATTTTAGTACGACCTTACTAACATCCCATAGACATTAAAATAATAAAATAATAATAATTTAATCGTTGGATTTGTGGTCCCGAAACCACTGTTCTAATTTCACCGAAAATGGGCTGTTACAAAAGGGATGGCTAAGGAGTTCACTAAAAATAGCTTGAATATCCCTTAGGTTTCTCCTTTACTTGGCCGGCCATAAATTGTGGAGGAAGAGTTGATGGTTGCTTGATTCATGCTTGATTTCATGCATGAATCACGCGAGGAGTTGATTTCAAAGTTGATTCCAAAGCTAATTTTTGGCTCCTCTTCATGCCTTAGCTGAATTTGGGCTCCTCTCCCCCTACTTGGATGATTTTGTGATCTAATTAATCAAACTTGCTCTTCTTAATCAAGACAACTTAAACTTGATCAAATTGAATGTTCAATTTGTTGCCTTTGTCATCCAATTGAGGTATATTTTAACCCATACCCATGCATGAATTGAATAAGCTTCGCTTCTTATTAATTCAATGGTCCCACTGCAACAATTAAAAGACAAAGTAATATGTAACATAAAATAGTGAAACTATGCAAAATTAATACAAAAAAATTATAACATTGCTTACTTTACTAAAATTATGCTCATTGCCTCAATATAAACAGAAATCACCCAATTTAAATATCAAATACTCAGGATTAGCGTAAATTTGAAGTAAAACAGTGATAAAAACATTTTTAAAAATCTATATAATTTAAAGTTTATACTTACCTCAGAAGATCAGTGGTTAAACAACAACTAGATTGTCGGCAGACTACGAATCTCGCGGTTATCAACTAACGAAATCAAAATTCAAAACATCCTTCAATAACAAGTGAATTACAATTTCAAAATACCCAAATGAAAAATATATTAAGCTACTGATGTTCCGAAGCACACGAAATCAAAAATAGATCAATAGAGTATGAATGAATTAAAACTCGAGGCTTAGATGACAATGAAACAAGAGATAAATGAACCAAAAAGAAGACAAAAATCAAAGTGTTGTAACAGAAGGGTAAAATCTAAACAAAAGAAGAAAATTCATCAAATGAGGAAAAATGATAGAGCAGAAATTTTAATCGTCAAAAACAAAATAAATTTGTTAGCTCTAGTTTTTCAAGTATTTTGATGTAACAAAAACTATATAAAAAATCCCTTACTTAAATTTTCAAAAATTGTTTATAAGTCCTGAAATTTATTTTCAAAGTGTTGGACATGATAAACATTTAAAAAGCCTTAAATTAACTTAAATTTTAACGGGTTTTTGAACTATGAAGGATTTCTACCAATACTTAAGTGGACAAGTATCGATAGAACTCAAAATGGAAGGACCTTAA
Source organism: Gossypium australe (assembly GCA_005393395.2). NCBI lineage: Eukaryota > Viridiplantae > Streptophyta > Magnoliopsida > Malvales > Malvaceae > Gossypium > Gossypium australe. The sequence goes on from CM016619.1 coordinate 35,727,227, forward strand.
AAAGGCTACCCTAGAGCAATCTATAGATACAACCGGAGTTCTACCGAAACAAGTCAAGGAAATAACCAAAGTTCAGCCTCCTCTGCACTTCTACTAATACTCTGTTGGGTTCTACTATTACCAGTTGAAACCCTCAGAGTTCTACCAATGAAAGAGGACCTCTAATGATACAACAAGCCCAATTTTCATATTTTGGAGTGACTTCTACCGATACAAGTCCCCTTCTACCGATACAATAAAGCTGCATACTACATTTAATGCTAGTTTGTAGGGCTACAACGACTCTATTTTGTTTGTAACGGCTACAAACACCGATAAGGTTGTTAGAGGATTTAAATACAAGGTCAAGGCTTCTTATTAAAGAAATAGAAACAAATGCCTAAATTCCAAGAACTCAATTTTCAATCTTTCTAAATCTTTTATTAAATATTTCTTGTACACACTTGTGGGTTAAGTTTTCTATCATTCTTTCAAGTGTAGTAACTTTGTGTGAGAGTACTTAATTGTTGATTATCTACCTTTAGAGGTATCATCTTATTCATCACTATTTTCTCTCATTTGTGAGGTGTTACTTAAGGTTTTGGGTAGAAAACCTTAAGAGGAAGTGGTTCTATCTTACCTTTGAAAAGATAAGAATTTGTAAGGTTAAACCTTGTCCTCAAAGGTTCAAATCTAGTGGATTTGGGGAATCCTTAGTTGAGGAAAGCTAAGGTAGAGGAGGTAGGCAATTGAGGCCGAACCACTATAAATGCTTGAGTTGTTTTATTTTTACCATTTCCTGAAAACCTTTTAATACACTAATTCACCCCTTCTTGGTGTATTTTGATCTCAACAATTGGTATTAGAGCTAGAACTCTAGAGATAGTTTTACCACCAAAAGAAAATATCCTCAAGATATCCAAGGTGGAAGCCACAAGTCAAGAAATTTACTTCATGGCATTGGAGCAAAATTCAACCATACTGGGAGAAGGGAGAAGGGCATTCCACCATGAGGCCTCCTTTATTCAATGGCACCAACTACTCATATTGTAGAATATGAATAAAGTTATTCATCTAAGCTAACCACTATAAAGTTTGGAAGATAATTACAAATGGGTCATCCTTTCCAATAAAGAGGGTTGGAGAAGTTATTGTTCCAAAGGAAGGGAATGAATGGGATGATAATGATATCAAGAAGGTGCAATTAAATGCGAAAGCCATGCACACCCTATTTTGTGCTCTTGGTTCAAATGAGTACAATAGAGTCTCCTTGTGTGGTAATGCAAAAGAATTATTGAACAAGCTTGAAGTCACCCATGAAGGGACAAATAGAGTTAAGGAGACCAAGATAAGCCTTATCACCCTTGATTATGATTGTTTAAGGCAAAACCAGAAGAAGGAATCAAGGAGATATCCGATCGCTTCACCTACATCATCAATGGTCTCAAAGCCCTTGGGAAGATCTATCCTAACAAGGAGATGGTGAAGGAGATGTTGAATAGTCTCCCAAAATCTTGGGAACCTAAAGTGACATCAATAGAAAAATCAAAGTGTAACACTCCTAACTCGTAACCGTCACCGGAATAGGTTAAGAGGCATTACCGGACTTGTAACCCAGTCGAGAACAATCATTTATCAAATATCATCTCAGTTCAATAAATATCATTCATTCACATTCAGTATGTACTTAAATTGAGCATACAAAGCTTAAATCATGCATTCGAGACAAAATCGGTAACATATGAAAACTTTGGAAACTTAGAAAAATTTCAACATTTCAAGTATCACATGCCCGTGTGAACAAGCATTGTGCCTCACACGGCTAGTAGACACGCCCATGTCTTAGACCGTGTGAAAACAGGGCATACATATTGACTTGTGTCACACGGTCGAGGATACGCTCGTGTGCTAGGCCGTGTAAAAACTAGAGAGGATACTGACTTAGGTCACACACGCCCGTGTGTCAAGCTGTACCAAAACTGTAGGGTATACTAGCTTATCAACACAGCCAAGTCACATGCTCGTGTGCTAGGCCGTGTACCATTTAGGGGGTATACAGACTTGTACCAGACGGCCAGTCACATGCCCATGTGTGAGACCGTGTGGAGCACACTGACTTTAATTCAATTTCAACACCAGGGGACACACAGCCGTGTAATATGACCATGTGTCACAAACAGCTGAGACACACGCCCGTGTAGACAAAAATAGTCCATTTGATAGGCCAATTTGCCACCCCAACTTCAATGTACCTACACAAGGCCAAATGGTACCATTTCATCATACAATAGTCAGCCAAAATCATCAACTAAATGCACCATTCATACCATTATAAATTCATCTATTCCCAATCTCAAATCACTATCATTTACTTAGCTCAATACATGCCAAAACAATATCAACAATATGGTTCATTTACCATTCACATGCCAACTACATATCAAGATAACATTTGCATATTTCCATTTCATCTACTACTCGCCAAAACATACCATATTTGAATACTTATACACAACCAAAACATTATACCAAGTTAAGCCAAATCACATGGCTTTAACTTATACCACAAAAATGTACCAAAATTACTATATCAAGTAACCATAATTATCATCTTTAAAACTAGCCTATACATGCCATATTTACAAATATCCACAAAATCAAAGGTACCAATCGGTAACTGGATAGTGTGTGATGCGTATCTCTGACTTTATCCGAATCGAGAGAGCTACCGAACCTCTACAAAACATGGAAAAGAAATAGAGTAAGTTTTATAGCTTAATAAGCCCGTATAATTCAGAATTTAACTTACCATTTATACATAACCAAACAAGTAAACAAAGTATGTCAATTTCACTTGCCAAATGGCTATGCACAAACATTCATCAATGTGTTCGTCTCATAAGTACATATAATCAACCTTTATCTCAATTTCATACATCAATGTATTATATCAAATTCATATATCATGTACATCATTTGTAACATTTCACTCACAATCATATAAACAGTAATTCATTCATATAACACATCTTATTTTTCACATAACCAATAACAGAATTTATGCCTGTTGAACCTATTAGAATATTGAGGGATACTCGAGTGATATACATTACATATATAAATTAGTAATTCGTCATTTCATTTTCATTTCTGCACTTTCGAGCTATGATCAGTAAGTTCCTCCTGAGCTGATGGACAGTAAGCTCTATTGAGCTGAAATGGTAAGCTCTGACGAGCTGAAAACAGTAAGCTCTTATGAGCTGATATATTGGTAAGCTCATACAACTTGTGGTGAGTCCGAAACAAATACAGGAGCTCGACCAAAATAGTAACCCTAGCGGCATGTCACTCGTATCCTACAAATTCATACGGTTCAAACAGGGCTCGGTAACCATCAATCTATATAATTAAGGCATTTGTATTCCAATTATATCAATTACTCCATTATAAACATTCATTTCAAATAATTACAAGTATTTAAAAGTTTGATTCTAATTATACGAACTTACCTCGTTCGTTGTACCGATGAATTAGGTCGACTAATTCGATACTTTGTTTTCCCTCGATCTAGATCCAAATCTCATTTATCTCCATCTATATATTATCAAAATTTACTATTTAATCATTATTTCATTCAATTTAGCACAATTTACACTTTTGGAAAAATTACATTTTTGCCCCTATTATTTCATATTTTTGTAATTTAGTCATTATCACCTAAAATTACAATTCATTCAATTTAATACAAATTCATTTTGGCTGAATATTACCTATTCTCATATCAACCCATATATTTAATATATTCAGAATTTTAACCACCTCTTTTCACATTTTCTCAATTTAACCCCCTTTTGACATTTTCTCTAAAAATCACTTTACAAAATTAGTAAATCTATCAATAAAATTTCATAAACTATCATCAAGCATCAATTTACTCAAACATTCAACAATGGCAACATGTTAAATCTTTAACAATTTCAAAAAATAAGGTACAAGCTATCTAGAATACGAAGAACGATCTCAAAAACGTAGAAATCATTAAAAATGGAGCTAAAACCGTACCTAATCAAGCATTTGAAGCTTGGCCAAACCAAAAGCTTCTCCAATGGCTGCCATTCTTTCTAATTTTTGGTGGATAAATGGTGAAAAGATTATGATTTTAATTTGTTTTTATTAAACATTAACTTTATTAACTAATTGCCAAAATATCCTTTGAAAACATTAGTAATTACATCGAATGCCACTCCACTATCATCCACTAACTCATAAATGGCCTATTTACCACTTAAGGACCTTTACTTTAATGTTCTATAGCTATTAGATACTTTTAGCTAATGGAACTCCACTTTTACACTTTACGCGATTTAGTCCTTTTTACCGAATTAAGCATTCAAACAGTAAAATTTCTTTACGAAACTTTCACATAGTAATTCTGTCATGCTGTAAACATTAATAAAATAATAAAATTAATATTTAACTTCAGATTTGTGGTCTCAAAACCAATGTTTCAATTTGAATCAAAAACGGGCTGTTAGACAAAGGATCTCAACTTATCAGTTCCTTGTTGACCTATGAAATGAAGATCAACCACAATGCACAAGAAATCAAAAAAGCTCCAAAAAAAGTGGGAGTGCCTTCAAATCAACAACTTATGAAAAGGATAAAGGCTCTAGTAATGATGATGAGGAGAAGGAGATGGCTATGTTTGCAAAGAAATTCAAAAAATTCATGAAGTTCAACAAAGCTTAAAGATTCCCAGGAAGAGACATCATCAAGGGTGAACCAAGTTAGAAGGAAAAGGACCTAATCATTTGCTACGAGTGCAAAAATCTGTGTCACATTAAATTTGATTACCCACAATTGAAGAAGAAAGGGGCATTAAACCAAAATAAGAAAGCCATTATGGCAACTTGGAGCGATAGCGATTCATCCGATAATAATGAGGACAATGAAGTTGCCAACCTATGTCTTATGGCTATTGAAGAACCAAAGGTAATCCTAAATTCTAGTGAATTAAATGAATATACATTTGAAGAATTACAATATGCCTTTGATGAATTAGCTATAGATTTTGAGACTATGAACTACAAATATAAGAAAATGATTTCAAAATTAAAAGAGGAAAATAAGTCTCTAATCATAGATAAAGAGGAAATAGAAAAGAAATTTAATGATATGAAAGCTCAAATTGATTATTTTATTTTAAAGAATAAGAACTTGCATAATTCCTTTTCTATGTTTCATATGGGGTAACAAAAACTAAATGATATGTTTGAATCTTAAAGGGCTTTCTTTGACAAGAGTGACTTAGGTTTTGTAAATTTACAAAAAGAAAGAAGTTTTAAAAATTTCTTTGAGAAACCAAGCTATATTTATGATGCCTCACTCTCATGCACACATTGTCACAAAAAGGGGCCTGATAAACAAGTATGTTTTTTAAGGAAGCTCACATCTAGGAGCAAAATCACTAAGCGTGTGTGGATTCCAAAAGAATTAAACACATCTCAAAATGAGGATGCTTTAAAGAAATGGATTCCTAAGGGGACAAAATTGTTAAGACTAATGCTAATGGACCCAAGAAAGTTTGGGCACCAAAATCCAAAGCTTAACTTTGTGTTTGTAGGAGGAAGAGCATTGCTTCAAGTCAAGCAACTCTAATAAGAACTCACGGTACCTTGGTAGTCGATGCTCTAGACACATGAGCAGTGACAAAAGACATTTCATGGAACTAATGCCAAAGAATGGAGGAGAAGCTACATTTGAAGATAACTCCAAAGGGTTTATTGAAGGAATTGGTTATATATGTATAAATTTGTCCACTCTCATTAAAAATGTGCTTTATGGAAATGGTCTTAAGCATATCCTCTTTAGCATTAGTCAACTTTGTGACAAGGGATTCAAAGTAATTTTTGAGTCTGATGGGTGCAAAGTTGTAGAGATTGTAAATAATAGGATTCTTTTTGTAGGACATAGGGTAGGTAATATTTTTATGATGCATCTTGGTGACATATCTTCCTCTAATATTTGATTTATGGCTAATAATGGAAGTGTATGTTGGCTATGGCATAAAAGATTAGGAAATGCAAGCATGAGTGTTTTCAATGCTTATTAAAAATGAACTTGTTGTTGGCATGTCTAACTTTCCTATTGACTTTGATCAAGTATGTGACGCATGTGCTAAAGGTAAACATAGGAGAGCATATTTTAATTCTAAAAATATAGTTTGTACATCTAGAGTAGTCCAACTTATTCATTTTGACCTTTTTGGACCCACTAGAATTATGAATTTAGGTGGTAAACAATATGGATTTGTTGTTGTTGATGATTATTCTAGATATACATGGGTTTTCTTCTTGTTTTCAAAAGATGAAGTTTTAGAAAAATTATTTGTAACACCCCTTACCCGTATTCGATGCCGGAACAGGTACGAGGCATTACCGGACTCACATCACAAGCAATCACACAATCCCGAGTCATAAAATTTCCTCAAAATTAAAACCATTCACATTCAGTCATAAAGTCCCTTACACGAGCCTACGAGGCGCAAAACATGCTTTGGAAGTGGTTCAGGACTAAACCGAGAGCTCAGGAAACTTTTGCAAAACTTAGAAAATTCTTTGCTAGAAGTAGGGCTCACACGCCCATGTGGTCCAAGGGACATGTAACACCCCTTACCCGTGTTCAGCGCTGGAACCGAATACGAGGCATTATCGAACTTAACTTGCTTAAACATACAATATCGGGCCATAAAATTTTGTTTCAACTTAAAACTTTTCACTAATACTCATAATGTCTCTATTATGGGCCTACGAGACTCTAAACGTACATATGGAATGGTTCGGGACTAAACCAGAAACTATCATATACTTAGAAAACTTTTGCTTAAAATAGGACCACACGCCCATGTGAAATGGAACAAGCCCGTGTGGGCAGGCCCTGTGGTCACACACGCCCATGTTCCTAGCCCGTGTGGATTTTATTTTCTAATTCGAACTTACAGGGGTTTTCACACGGCCAGACACACACCCGTGTCCATGGCTCGTGTCCCTCACACGACCATGACACGCCTGTGTCCTCGCCCATGTGTGAAAACCTTGGCATTCTATTTATGATGTCATCATCTCAGTAAGGTCACACGGCCAAGGCACACGCCCGTGTCCTTAGACCGTGTGTCGAATTAAATTCCTAACTTCAGGTGTATACTTCACACGGCCTGGGCACACGCCTATGTCCATGGTCGTGCCTCTCATACGATTGAGTCACACGGCCATGTCTCTGTCCGTGTGTTTACTATTGAGCATACTGACTTGTAAACCTAGCATGCAAGGGGACACACGGCCAATCAACACACCCATGGGGTTGACCGTGTGTCACACATGGCCTAGACACACGCCCATGTGTCTACCCCGTGTGGACACTGAAAAGGCAATCTTCCAAGCCAAATGCCACCTTACACAGCAACCATACTTAAACCAATCCAATCCAACATGTATCATAACTATAAAGCACTTCTAGAGACTCAAACTCAAGACATCCGTACAAGCATACTCTTAATAAATTTCATCATTAATGAATATATAACTTGTCAAGTATTTTCCCAATTCCAATGACCACTTACAAAATGAATTTGATAACATTAATAGCCAACACTTTGGCTAACAGATATGACATAACAAAAGAGACCAAGTCCTATACATGCCATATTCAAAATTAATCTAACTTTTCTATACCAAATAGTAGTCGATAATGCGACTTCCGAACTCCGACGTTTCCATGAATTCTTGAGCTAACTTGGCAACACTACAAGGACAAGGGAAATGAGAGGAGTAAGCATAAAGCTTAGTAAGTTTGCATGAAATAAATAACAACATAAGGCCTATAATATCATCCATCCATGGCATTGATTAAAAAACAAAGTCTTAGGCATATTGCCATAACTTACTCATGCTTACTCTTACCAATTACATATCATAACACATACCATAAACTTTTCTCGTGAATTACTCACATGTACCTGTATCACTTCATCACACAGCTTTAGCACTAATCTCATCTCTATTACAAGCTTAACTATTACCCTAGTGAATCACATGGGATACTCGAAGGTACATAATCATCATTATTTACATGAATACGACGTCAATGCCATATCCCATATATGGTCTTACATGGGGTCACTTCTAGATGTCGATGCCATATCCCTGATATGGTCTTATACGGGATCTCATATCGATTTTCGATGCCATATCCCGGATATGGTCTTATACGAATCTCATATTCGATTATCGATGCCATATCCCGGATATGGTCTTATACGATTCTCATATTCGATGCCGATGCCATATCCCAGATATGGTCTTATACGGGATCTCAATTCGGTGCCGAGGCCATGACCCAGACATGGTCTTATACGGGACCTTACCCTTCCCAAGTCTCAATAATATTGTTCTCTCATTTATTAAAGTCCAACCGGGACTTCCACATCAAAATTCTCAATGTTTTCTCATTCAAAATCCTCAACGTTTTCTCACTCAACATCATTACTCAAATTCATAGAAATATTATACAACATCACCAACATATAGAAACTGAAATAACATGATGTTGAATTTATTGCACACAATCTTACCTCGATTTTAAAATAGGACAAATTGCTGATTTAGTCCGATACCTTGCCCATTCCTCTGTCAAGGTAAATTCTTCGTTCTTCTTGATCTATAATGACAAATTAGCTCATTTAATCACTACATGAATCATGACGCTTCAAAATTTCTATTTAGGCAAAAATGACCATTTTGCCCTTATACTTTGGTAAAATTATGATTTTGCCCCTAGGCTCGTAAAATGAAATGTATTCATTTTTCACACACTCAAGCCTAGCAGATTCATATTCCCTCTAATATCAACTCAAGATTTAAATTATTTCATGCATTTACTACTCAATTTACAACCTTTACAAAATGGTCCTTTTAGGTGTTTTCATGGAAACACCTTTCACAACAATTGTGTATTTAACACCCATGATTCATCTTCCTCCCTAAAGTTCAGCAAACAACATAAGTACTCTCAAGGCAGGTCCCTAAACTATCAACCATTTTGCAAAATAGTCCCCTCTTTAGGTAGCTTAAGCTTTGGGGGTTCCAAAAGTACAAAAAAATATCAAGAAATACCTTTAAAATCACTTACTTGCTAGAGGATATATTGGCTGAAAGTTTGAGCTTCAAAACCCCTATTTCTTGCTGAAAATTTCAGTGGAGAAGATGAAGAGAAAAGATAATATCTTTCTTTTCTTTATTTTATGGTTAAAAATCAATTTAGTCACCAAATTTTTACCTAACCAATTAACCTTGTCTCATCCTTGTCCCTATGGCCGGCCAACACCCTCTCATTGGCCTAATTGCACATTAAGGACCTCCAATTTAGTATTCCATAGCTATTAGACACCTCTAGCTTGTAAAATGAAACTTTCGCACTTTATACGATTTAGTCCTTTTTCGCAATTAAGCATACAATCGTTAAAATTAAAGCACCAAAAATTTCATACATCCTTATAATCATGCTATAACACATAAATAATATTAAAATAATTTTCTTCAACCACAAATTAGTGGTTTCGAAACCACTATTCCGACTAGCCCCAAAATCGAGCTGTTACAAGACATGCCTGTGTGACCCTAGGACACACCCGTGCTTCAGACCGTGTTCAAATTAGGGTGCTCTCTGACTTGTACCACACGGTTGTACACACCCCTGTGCTAGCCCTTGTAGCACACATGGCTGAGACGCATGCCAGTGTCTCTGCCCGTGTGCTCAATTCTAGACATTATGTTTTTCAAAATTAAGGTGCAGGGGACACACGGCCGGAACACATGCCCGTGGGGTAGGCCGTGTGTCACACACGGCCTAGACACACGCCCGTGTGTCTACCCGTGTGGAAAAAACAAGGCTATTTACCAAGCCATTTTTCCACCCTTGCCTGCACACATAAACACAACATCACATGGCACAATTTCAAGCATATAAGAGCAACCAAACAACCACAACCAAGACAATATCATGTCATCCTCATGCCACTATTAATCATACTTAAAAACAACAACCTTTCCGCATCAAAATATGAAAGTTTCCACATTCACAAATGACATTTATATAAATATCCTCATAACTAACATTAGCCAACTTCCAAGGCTATATATGTACAAAATGAACCATGAACCATTATAATCCAACACATATGACCAAAAGACCAAGTCCCTATACATGCCATAAACTCAAAATACTTGAATTCGTCAATACCAAAATGATAGCTTGATAGTGTGATAGGATCTCCTGTGATCTCCAACCCAAGCTAGCTCAATAACCCTATAAGACATTGGAAAGGAAGGGGGTAAGCTATATATATAGCTTAGTAAGTCTGTATGAAAGTAATAAGTAACTCTTACCAATCTTTTATCAAGTTCAACAATTTAAACACAAGATAATACAAATTACTATAAATCTCACAATTATAATTCTTATTCAATCATAACATTTACTCTATCAACTTATAAGCATAATTTAACATATCTTGGCATTAGCCTAACAACCATAATCTCTCCTTTGTAACATATTACATCAAATAACAAATCATTTCAAACCTCATAGTAAACATGCACATTAATTATGAGTATTTAAATTTCAAGCATATACTTTAACATCTTTCAATTGCATAAGTTCTTATCTTCCCATTTTCTTATATCCGATAAATCACAATTTGCATAAATAAAACGTGCTATATCATTACTCAATTTGGTCCGAAAGCCAATCACATAATTGTCAATCGAAGTTACCATGTATTTCATACACCACAAGTATAGACCAATAATCACAAGGTTTTCATAAAATCATTCTCGTGGAAAATCATGAACTCATAATTTCATGAAGTCAATGCTTATAAACTTTACATACATACCTGTACCAATTAATAATACTTACATACTATTTCTCCTCTTTGACATACTCGTTGAATTTCCCGCTGAACCATTTGGAAAACTAAAGGATATTTGGGGACCTCGTACACACAGTACCGTACCAATTCCATATCCCAGATATGGTTTTACATGTAATCTCGTATCGATGTCGATAGGCTAGCTATGGTCTTACACGAAGTCTCATATCGATGGCATATCTCAGATATGGTCTTACACGAAGTCTCATAGTCTCAGATATGGTCTTACACATAGTCTCAGTAACCCTAATGTCATGACATTTATATCTTATCTATTCCTAAGGTTCAACCAAGACTTTCACTGACCGAGTCTCTGTCGGTCATTTCCGTAGTATCGTACTCAATAGCATTCACATTTCGTTTTAATAATATAACATTTACCATAATTATATTAATTAATCATCTATACGCAGATAATTTAATGCTTATTAAACATACAAACTTACCTCGGCATAAAAATGGTAAAAAGGACTAAATCGTCAAATACTCGTTTTTCCCTCGTTCTAGGTCTGAACCTCATTTTTCTCGATCTATAATATCAAATTTAACTTATTCAATCATTATACTATTCGAATCAGCCCAAAATCACATTATGGAAAAAATTACATTTTTGCCCCTAAAGTTTGACATTTTTACAATTTAGTCCCTAGGCTCGTAAAATGAAATGTACTCAATTTTTTTCAATACCCATGCTTAGCCAAACCTTATACAAGCTTATAACAACCCACATTTTTCATTTATTCACATTTTTACACCATATTTTATAACTTTTACAAATAAATCCTTTTTGACAGTTTACCTAAAATCACATAGTAAAAGTCGTTTATCACACACCAAACATACATTTTCTACCATTAGACATCAAAATACACAAATATCCATCATGCATAAAATTTTAGACCTTGGTTATTTCTTAAATTAGGGGTAGAAATAGATAGATCATGTTATAAGGATTTCAAAAACATAAAAATCATTAAAAACGAGGCTAGAACGGACTTACAATCGAACTTGAAAGCTTTAAAAACCCTAACCATGTAACATCTTAAAAAGGGCCTATGCATTTTCGGTTTAATTGTACGAACTGACATGTCTTATGTGTTATGAATGTATTTTGAACATTTTTGGAAACTAAAAAAGGTAAGGAAATGATTCAAAAGAGGAAAGTGAACATTTCTGGAAACTTGGAAATGTAAGGAAATGTTAAGTTTAAAGGAGGCAAACGGAAATTTTTGGAAACTTAGAAATGTAGGGAAATGTCAAGTTTTAAGGTTTAAAAAGAGGAAATTAAGGCAAGGTGGCCTTAAGAAAATTAATAGGAGGAATTTGACACACAAACAGGCTTGTCAAAGTGGCTTGAAGGCACCACTTAAAAGCCCAGCAAAGTGACGCCACAAGCTTGTGTATTTGGGCCAGGGTTCGAGTCACTTGGGGAGCAAATAAAGGAGTTTTATTTTGCTACAAGGAGCAGAGAGATGGACAGAGGAGTTTTATTCTCTTTAAATTTCGGCTAAATAGGAGATAAATAATAGATTTACTTTAGATTATTTTCAAGAGATAAATAAGGGATTATTCTTTTAATAAAGTGATAATTCAAAGGATAAAGCTATCAGAATAGAAGAGTGGTGGCCAAGTAAAGGATTCTGAGTAGTAATTTCGGCTATAAGAGGAAAAAAATAGGGCTATTCATCAATTTTTCTTCCTCCTCTTCTCTCTGCCGAATTTCTTAGTCCTCTCCTCTCTTTTCTTCTCTTTTATTTTGTCAAACCGAATATACCAATAATCTCTAGTGAAATCGATTTCTTTTAAGCCTCAAAAGCCGAATCTTTGTGACTCCAAGCAAGGGTGCAGTCGACTGTGGTATTAAGGTAAGAACAATAGATTTTGTTGTTCAATTTCTTTTATCGAGATCTAGGAACTGATCCTCTTGTTGTCTCTTGGCCGAATATTAAAGGAGGAACTCCGGGATTTTTTATAGTTGTCGACTTCAAGAGAAGGGATCAATTTCGAGATTTAAGATTTGGAAGGTAAGCACATAGGTATATTCGGCCAAGGCCTATTTTGGATATCTAGATCTATTTCTTACTTTGTTTAAAAGCCGAAACTAACCTACGATGTGATTTAATGTTTGGCTGAATACAAGAAGGAGTACAACAAGGTTTTCAGGATTTGAATAATAGGGAAATCAACAGCAAGGTAGGTTTTAATACAAATCCTACTAGGATTGGGTTTTATAGCCGAATAGGCTTTATGCTAACATATTAAGGTTACCAAATGTAGGAATTGAGATCTAAAGCAATAGATCAGTTTTTCGGGATTTTAAGGAATTCGTTAAGCAAATCAGGTGTGTACCCCACACTATCTTTAATACGTTATATGGCAATATTTAATATAAATACGTATAAGAATGTGAATATGGCTAAGGTACCCTAATGTGGTACAAAGTACTCAGGTACGTTTCCTACTCCTACTAGGATTACGAAATATGTTATATTTTAACATGTGAAAAGTGACATGAATGTGAATTTAAGTATGATATGCATGATATGAATAATATGGGGCATTCGGGTTATATGAGAAAGGGGAAGTGAATGTGGTGACTTCGGTCTCACAATCTGAATGTGGTGACTTCGGTCACATTATCTGAATGTGGTAACTTCGGTTACATTATCTGAATGTGGTGTCTCATGACACAATTATTTAATCTAGTGGCTATGCCACGAATTTTATATGGGCGATGAGCACGTCGACTGCAGCGACTGCCTTCGATGGAGTGTAGCGGAAGGAGGGTTGACTTAGTAGTCCCCACGGTGTGCAAGTTGGTACGGGAATGTGTAGCAGATGGCATCTAGGTTTGGGTTCGGGTTTGCATCATTATCTTGAATTATTATATGAACATGATATGTATGGTATGCCTAAATCTATTAAATTTTAGTGTTGGTTACACATTGAGTCTGTTTGACTCACCCCGTTGGGGAATATTTTTCAGGTGATGAGCAGTAATGGACCGGGTCGGCAGGAGCTCAAAGGTGGCCATGCACAGCAAGCAAATTATTTAATCTGGACATTTTATTTTATTTAAGTACTCTACAATTTTATTTTGGGTTTTGTTTTATGTAATAAGGCCATAGTGAACTATTTTATTTCTGTCTATTGTTTAATTATGTTTACAAATTTTTATTAAGTTAAAGATTAAGTAATTTAATTTTTGAATATACTCTATATGTTTTATCACTTAAAATTAAAAAGGGTTTTCAATATAAAATCGAATTCGTTTTCAACTCAAGCCCAACCCAAAACAATATTTTTTTTAAAAATCGCACAAGTTTTTCCTAAGAAGCAAAAGAATTTGAACCGGTTTTCTTGAGGAACATACCAAATCCGGACCAGGCTCGTGGGCCGGGTTTGGGGTGTTTCAATTTGGTATCAGAGCCCAATTTCAAACCCTCGGCCTGGGGTTTAAGGCCCAAAATGTTTTCAAATCGAGCCCAAATGAGTTTTTAAGATAAGCAGGGTTTTTTTTTGTGGCATGGCACCTAAGTCTCCGACCCGCAGTCCACCAGGTAAGTACCCCTAACCATCTGTGTGATTATGTGATTATATTATGAAGGGTAGAAATAGGAATGGAACGTAGAGTAGTATGATAAGTATGTGAACCCTAGGACTAGTATACCCCAACAAATACATAAGATTTAAAATCTACTTAAACAAAACTATGGCTAAGTCACCAAGTTAGGGTGTGGCAACCCCTGTGCGCATGTCTAGGATTGGATCCGGAAGAGCCTGGTATTTAAGCAGTCCTAGTGACTCACCTCCTCTTCGCTGGAATCCTACCTGGTGCGTAGCTTTGGTTCACCCTAACCAAAAGGACTTAGTGGGTGTGGCAACCTCTGTACGCATGTTTAGGGATGGTTTCAGTGGGAGCTTGGTACTTGAGCAGTCCGTGTGACTCACCTCCTCTCCATTTGAATCCTACCTGGTGCGTGGCTTTGGTTCACCCTGACCAAGAGGACTCGGTCATAGGCTAAACACACTAACTAAAACTCGAAAGGGAACTAGCCGTGTTTTTATAGAAACCCTAGTTTTAAAAATTCAACAAACCACTCTTTTGAACTGATAAATTTTTTTTTAAAAAAAAAAGAAAAAAAATTTCCGAAAGTTTTCTGATTTATGAAATTACAATAATACCCCTAGTGGTAAAATTACAAAAATACCCTTGGTTTATAAAATGTCCAACTACCCAACAGTTTTACCAAAATTTCATTATTTTCTAAAGGTTCAAAAACCCTAATTTGCAAAATATCAAAAATATCTTGATTTTGGAAAATTACAAAATTGCCCCTAACTTACAAAATTACCAAAATGACCCTGATTTCCAAAATTTTTGCAACATTACCGTTTTGGAAAGTGCAATTCTCAACATTACCATTTAAGGACCTCTGATTTAAAATCTCATAGCAATTGGACACCTCTAACATTTAGAATTCAAGTTTTGCACTTTTTGCAATTTAGTCCCTTTAACTAAATTGAGTGCCCAAATGTCAAAATTTTCGAACAAAATTTTCACGAAATTGTTCCATAAAATTGTAGACCAAAAAAATATAATAAAAATGAATTTTACTGCGTCAGATTTGTGGTCCCGAAACCACTATTCTGACTAGACCCAAAATCGGGCTATTACATTACTACTTTTGTAAAATGATTCAAAACCAAGTGGGACATTCAATTTCAAGTGTAAGAAGTGATCACGGAAAAGAATTTGAAAACCTTGCATTTGAAAAATTTTGTAATGAACATGGTTTTAGTCACAATTTTTCGACACATAGAACCCCTCAACAAATGGAGTTGTTGAGCAGAAAAATAGGACCTTAGAGGAAATGGCTAGAACCATGTTATGTGAAAATAATTTGCCAAGGTATTTTTGGGCAAAAGCCATAAATAGTTCTTGTTATATTATAAATAGAGCTACGGTTAGGCCTATTTTGAAGAAAACTCCTTATGAACTTTTTAAAGGAAGAAAGCCTAACATAAGCCACTTTCATCCCTTTGGTTGAAAATGTTTTGTTTTGAATAATGGAAAAGAAAATTTAGAAAAGTTTGATGCCAAGAGTGATGAAGGTATTTTTCTTGGATATTCCACAAATTCTAAAACTTATAGAATTTTTAACAAAAGAACCCTTGTTGTAGAAGAATCTGTACATGTTACTTTTGATGAATCTAACTCTCATTCTAGAAAGAAATCTATTGATTTTGACGATGTAGAAATATATCAAGTTGAGAAAAATCAAACACCACATGAAGATCAAGGCTTAAGTGAGTTGGTTCAAGAACTCAAAATTGACGAACTCTAAGAACCAACTCATGTTTAAAGAGAATCTAGCCACCCAAGAGAGCTTTCATATGTTAAGGATGGACACATCATTGGTGGTCCATCTAAAGGGTAATTACTAGATCTTCGATTAGAAATACTTGTAATTATGTTGCCTTCTTTTTTTCCATAGAACCTAAAAATATCAATGTTGCTTTAAATGATGAATTTTGGATAATGGCTATGCAAGAAGAATTGAATCAATTTGAAAGAAATCGAGTATGGAATTTAGTTGATAGACCTAGTAATCATCCAACTATAGGAACTAAATGGGTCTTTAGAAATAAACTTGATGAAAATGTAACACCCCAGACCCGGCCTAGACGTTATGACCGGATCTAGTATGTCACATAGAAGGGTTATTAAAAACTTGCGCGTTTGTTAAAAAGTTTGAAGTTTGGATTCCTTTCTGAAACATTGAGCTTTGTTGTTTGAGAAAATTCAAATTTGTTCTTGTGATTTTCTTGTAAAACATTATTGTTGTTATTATTGCTATTATACCCCAAAACTCGTTCCTAACAGAAATCCATTTCGGTGAATTACGAAAATGTGATATATTTGAAAACAGTTGGTGTCGTTTTAGGAAAACTACGCATCTATAAAGTTAGCAGTTATTAAAGAAAACTTAAAAGAAAATAAACCAATGGCCTTATTATAGGAATATTAACCCAAATCAATAAGTAGACTAAGATAAAGCAAAACGTAAATTTACTAAGTTTACGAGATTAATTCCCGGTGTATGGCCACCTCAGAGTCCTCCACAGCTCCAAATCCACTAACACTGGGGATCACCTGGAAGGTTGAAACTACGGGGTGAGTTAGAAGAACTCAGTGTGTAATCCCGATTCCAGTTACAGTCTTAGTCTCAGTCTGGGCCTAAGCCCCATATAGTATCAATTTGGGCCCACGGCCCCAAAATCATGGTAATGCAAACAGAAAATGCAGCCCCCAACCTAATAATCCATCCGCTACACTCCATCCGTACCAGCCCTACACTCCATGTGGGGATTTCTAAATCGAGCCGCCCATCCGCTACACTCCGAAAATTACAGTCGAGCTGCCAGTATAAACGCAGCAAAGCTGCCAGTATCAGTATATGTGGCTGAGCCACTGAAATTAGTATATTGTGGCATAGGCACCGGTATCAGTATATTGTGGCATAGCCACCAGTATAGCACTTCCCCCAACTTTATAACCCATCTCAATGCAACATGTCATGGCATAATAATTCAGTGTATGCAAAATGTATCACAGTTATACTCAACCATACCAAATCTGCCCCTAAGGGTGTAACAGTAATTTTATCCACCGAGGGTATTTCAGTAATTTACCCACCAAGGGTATTTCAATAATTTATCAGTTACGGCTTTTCAATAGCTTACCGTCATCTCAAACGACATGGGACCCTTATTGGGTCTCTTCAGAATTAATGGGCCTGAAATCCATTTCAGTCCCAAACAGGCCCACACGTTCGTGTGGCCTATTTTGCATGATTCCAGTTTTAGATGTCTAGATTCCACAACCCCACTTACCCTTTGACGATTTTCTACCAACTTCGCCCATGTGGGCCAGAAAGCCCATTGGGTCCGTTAAGCCCGTATCGACTCGGTTAGGCCCGTTACAGCCCTAGTGTGGCGAGAGCGCTCGTGACACAATCAACTACTTACCGTCACTACTCGTTTCTTTATTTACCACTACGAGTGCTCGCACGCTCGAGTGGCACAAATGCCTGTTTTACGGCTTTTTGGCTTTTGGCCAATTTGCAAGTCATCACATGCGGGCATTTAGAAGGGTGTGAGATTACACACCTGTTTTGGATTACTAGCAGAACCACTCTTTGTTGACCCTAAGATAATACCGATCAAAAGTTAGCTTCCATAATATTTCATAAATCCAAACGTGTTACCATACTTGAATCACTTACCACAAATGTGATCTCCCCCTACTGAGTCTCGATATTCAGTCCCGCCTTCTGACTACCACCACACGTTCCTAAAAGAGAGTAGTGCACACCCAAGACGTTAGCACCAAAGCAACATTCGGCCCTCCCCAAAAAGGGTCACATAAATACCTTAATATCACAATAAAAAGTAATCGAAAACTTCACCTTTACTGCAACTGACGTTAACAATCCTCACCCGTTGTTAATCAGAAGAATCGACCTATCCCCAAAAGAGTGTTTCGGCTTAGCTTAAAAGAAAATTAGGTAAGATGTGATGAGAATGGGAGAATGTTATGTTTGGTCCAAGGAGAAAAGAATGAGTAAGGGAGAAAGAGAGAATAATAACATTCGAAGAGAAGAAGCATTACCTAAACTCAGAGAGAAGTCGAATGGAAGAAAAGATTCGGCACAACAGCAGAATACAAGAACCACAATTCGATTTTGGGGCACACCGTAATGGAAACCGAAAGATGAGAAAGAATGGAGTTAACCACTTGAAGACTAGGAGGGAAAAAGAAGTAGGGGTTTCGGCCAAGAAGAGAGTTGCAGCACACGGCTCAAGACGTACTAGCTAGAATTGGATGAAATGAGAGAAAGGATGAGTAGAAGGAACACTGCAGAAGAAAAGGGAGTTTCGGCTATGGTGTTGATGGTGCAGACGAAAGATGCAAATAAGGGAAAGATGGAAAGTGACTTTTGGCTAAGTCCTGAGGAGAGAAAACAAGAAGAAAGAACGCAAATGTCAAAGGAAATAACCCGAGAATATTGAGTAGCAAAAGCCAAAAATGCAAAATGCTTAGAATTACAAGAGAATTTTCGGCACACACACTCTAAGAGGTTTCGATTTTCTAACTTTTCTCCTACCCAAAGCCGAATTTGCTACCTTACTCACACCCCCTGCACTTCCCATTTTCGGACAAACTCCTCCACTCCACCATATCCCATGATATGCTCCACCATTCACTCTCCATCACCTATTCAAACATTTTGACCAAGTCCTCTCTCTCTCCTGCAGAGTTTGGTCTCCACTCAGCTACCTCCCCTTCCTGAGCACAAAAATAAACTCCTTTTGCAGCATGTGGGATTCGAACACTCTCCCCCTCTATGCTCCCTTGTGACGCCACCCACTAGGCCACCTTGTTTCTTGTGATAACAAAATACAACCAATTTCGCTTAAGTCTTGCCTCCACTAGCTCACCTCGCTAAAGTGTCCAAAACCAAAATTTCACCAGGACCTGGGCTCGAACCCGAGCCTCTCCGGGACCCCCGAACACACCCAAATAACAAGCTTATCAAGCACGACACATGCAATAACACAAAAATGCCAGACCCCTATTTTTAGGATGTTACAGTTCTACCCCCTAACAGAAATTTCGGCCTCGAAATTTACCTAATTAAAAGAGGTGAGGGTATTGCTATCGCAATGCCTCCTCAGGCTCCCAAGTAGCTTCTTCCGAGCTGTGATTCCGCCATAACACTTTGACCAATGGAATCGATTTCCTCCTCAACACTTTAGCATCCCGATCCAAAATCTGCATTGGTTCTTCTTCAAAAGACAGATCAGGCCTTACCTCAATTTCTTCCACCGACACTATGTGAGATGGATCTGAACGGTAGTGCCTCAGCATTGAAACATGGAATACATTATGTATCTGATTCAACTCTGGGGGCAACTCAAGCTGATAAGCGACTGGTCCCACATGTTTCAAGACTTGATAAGGTCCAATGAATCTGGGGCTCAACTTGCCCTTCCATCCAAATCTTAAAACCTTCTTCCAAGGTGAGACCTTCAAGAAGACCTGATCCCCCACTGAAAATTCTATCTCCTTATGCTTCAGATCTGCCTACGACTTCTGTCTATCAGAAGCTTCTTTTAAACGGTCCCGAATCAACTTAACCTTTTCCTCCGTTTCTAAAATCAATTCCGGACCCAACAACTATCGCTCACCTAATTCTATCCAACAGGTAGGGGTACGACACCTACGTCCATATAACGCCTCGTAAGGTGCAATCTGAATGCTGGGCTGATAGCTGTTATTATATGCGAATTCCACTAACGGCAAATAATCTTCCCAACTACCTCTAAAGTCAATCACACAGCCCCTTAACATGTCTTCTAGAATCTGGATTACCCTCTCCGACTGACCATCAGTCTGTGGATGAAATGCTGTGCTAAAGTCTAGTCTTGTACCCAAACCTTCATGCAATGCCTTCCAGAATTGAGATGTAAATCTAGGGTCCCGTCCGATATGATAGACATTGGCACCCCATGTAGCCTCACATCTCTGCCATATACAACCTAGCCAACTTCTGTAGTGAATAGTCAGTGTGCAGTGGTATGAAGTGAGCGGACTTAGTCAACCGGTCAACAATCACCCATACTGAATCTTTCTTAGTAGGCGTTAGGTGTAGCCCACTAACAAAATCTATGGTTATTCTCTCCTACTTCCAAAGTGGAATCTTCACCGTTTGTAGCAACCCCGAAGGCAACTGATGTTCTGCCTTCACTTGCTGACATGTCAAACACTTGCTCACAAAGTCAGTAACCTCACGTTTTAACCCTGGCCACCAGTACTGTTCACACAGGTCTCGGTACATCTTGTTTCCATCAGGATGCATAGCGTATGAACTACTATACACCTCCCGCAGAATCATCTGCCTCAACACAGAGTCCTTCGACATACAAATTCTTCCACGGAAACATAATACCCCTTCACTGTTCAACCCAAAATCCACTGTCTCAACACTTTTCACTTGCTGAAGTCGGGAACCCAACTATTCATCCAAAAATTATTTTTCCTTAATCTGAATAATCCATGTCGGCTTTACTTGAAGTTCTGCCAGCAAACTACCTTTCTCATAAAGGCTGAGGTGAGCAAATATTGCTCTCAAATCTGATACCACCTTATGACTTAATGCATCTGTTACTACGTTGGCTTTACCCGAGTGATACTCAATCGAGTAGTCGTAGTCTTTCAGCAACTCTATCCACCTCTGTTGCCTTAAATTGAGCTTCTTTTGGGTAAGGAGATATTTCAGACTCTTGTGGTCGGTGTAAATGATCGACCTTTCCCCATACAGGTAATGTCTCCATATTTTTAGTGCGAACACCACAGCAGCTAGTTCCAAATCATGTGTGGGATAGTTCATCTCATACGGCCTTAATTGACGAGATACATACGCTACCACCTTCCTTTCTGCATTAGCACACAACCCAAACCTGTGTGTGATGCATCACAATAGACAACAAATTCCTTCCCCGCTCCAGGCTGAATCAACACTGGTGCCTCAGTTAGAATCTTTTTTAACTTTTCAAAGCTTTCCTGCTGTTCATCAGTCCAAACAAATGGCACTCCCTTACGCAGTGACTTAGTTAAGGGTGCAGCAATCAGTGAAAACCCCTCAACAAACCTTCTGTAGTACCCAGCCAAACCCAGAAAACTTTGAATTTCTGATACTGACTTTGGTGGCTTCCAATCTAACACGGCTTCAACCTTCCGAGGGTCAACTCTAATCCCCTCGGCAGATACAACATGCCCTAAAAAGGTCACTTCCTTTAGCCAAAACTCGCACTTACTAAATTTGGCGTAAAGTTGCTTCTCTCTCAATATTTGCAACACAACCCGAAGATGCGAATCATGCTCCTCCTCAGTTCTTGAGTACACCAAGCTGTCGTCTATGAATACCACCACGAACCGGTCTAGATAGGGTTGGAAGACCCGATTCATCATATCCATAAAAGCGGCTGGTGCATTCATTAATTCGAACGGCATTACTAGAAACTCTAATTGTAACACCCTGGTTTAGGGGCTATGCATGTTGGGTATAATTCAAATTCTAGTAGGTTATGGGTATTCTTGGATGTGTTTTAGAGGTGTTGAGAACGCTCGGAGCTAACGGGAAGACTTTGGAAAATTTTGGATTTTTAGTGGGGAAGGGAATCGGGCCAAGGGAGGCCTTAAGATTAATTTTCGGTAATTTATGGCACAAGAAAGACATTGGTAAAGTGGCTTCATGCGCTGCTTAAGGGGCTGGAAGTAGCGCCATTGAGGGTCTTGGGTTCGAATCAAAGAGGCAGCAGGCTGGTTTTAATTTTTGGATCTTGGCGTTACAAGGTGGGAGGCCTTAAAAAAGAGTGGGGGCGTGTTTTGACGCAAACAGCAACTTGTCCAAGTGGTGCTCGTGCATCACTTAGGCGCTGGAGGAGTGAAAGGGCGCGGATTCGAGGGCTGGAGCAGCATTTTGGGCTTGATTTATTTTTATATGCGGTTATGGGGCTGGAGTAAGAAGGGTTTAAAATTAAATGGTGTGGCTTTATGGCATGAAAGTCATTGTGGCCAAGTGGCCTGGGGCGTTGAAGGAGAGGTGTGCAGCGGTTCGAATCAAGGGAGTTGCATTTTGGGGTTTGTTTTTATTCTTTTTGGGCAGCAGACTTAAGGGTGTTGGACGGCACATGGGAGCCCCAATTAGATAAGATTAAGCTAAGGTTTTTTTTAGTTTTTAAATTCGGCTGGTCGGTGGTTTGTTGTTATTTTATTATTTTAGATAATTATGGATTATTTTAGTTAGTTTGAATGGGTTTTGAATGGATGATGATGAGTAAATATAAGGATTTGTTTAATTCAAATTAAATTGAATTAAGTGGCCAGGAGCTCTTGAAGGTGGCAGCCGAATTTCGAGTCTTCAAGGGGGGCATGTGCCGAATTGGCTATTTAATGGGCAGCCTTCTACATGAATTTCTTTTGACCCTTTTGCCGAATTCTTTTACTTGCCCTTCCCGTTCTTTTATTTTCTTTCTGTCCAACCCCAAGTCTATACTTTCTCCTAGTATAGTCAAATATTTCACCACTTTTTGGTAGCCATTGTCAAACTACTCAAACATCAACCTCTCCTGCTTTTCATTTCTTCTCTTTTTGCTTGAGCCGAATCCCGTAACCCTCTGTTGCTCTTTAGTTCGTAAGCCTGTAAGTGATCTTTCTTTTGTGGCCGAATTTTCTAGTAAACAAGGGGTAAGTGTTGGTTTTGGTTTGATGGCTTATTGATCGTTGTTTGGAATCGTTTTGGCATAGGGCATTCAGGATTCGAGGCAGTCAAGCGTAGCCTCTGTTCTTTGGTTGATAGTTGGTAAGTGGTTTAATTATTTCATGCTTGATTTTGACATAAGTACTTTATTTGAATTGTTGGGTTGTAATAAAGGCCATTTTATGTTTTTGGTATTACTTTAACTATGGTTTATTTAAATTAAATTGCTATGTGAAAATGATTTTAATCCTAGCAACCTATTTATGAAGAATATGTTTAATAAAGTTTTTCTAATTCAGCTAATTTATAACTTCAAAGTTTTTCATAAGGTAATAAATAAACAAGGTTTTCAAAAGTTAATTTCTTCAAGGTTTATTCAAAAGTGAAGAAGATTTTCAACCGTCTTTTTTCCAGTGACATAACCAGATTCGGTCGTAGTGAATGGGCCGGGTTTGGGGATGTTACAGTTTGGTATCAGAGCCCGGTTCAAAACTCGGCTTTGAGGGTTTTGGGCCCAAAAACATTTTCAAAGTGGGCTTTTCAAAAATATGGGCTTTTAAGAAACTTTTTCAGGTTTTTCTAGCATGGCACCTGTACCTCCGGCCCGAGTCCACTAGGTAAGTACTTCAGACTTGTGAGGTAATTTGTTATATGAATTGTTATGGGCTTTGTTGGGCTCGTAGATTAGTGAATTAGGATCAGTTGAACCCTAAGGCTAGTCTACTCAAACATGTGCATAAGACTTAAGGTTACTAAACAAACCTGTGAAGTAAGTCGCCGTGTTAAGGTGTGGCAACCTGTGTGCGCATGTCTAGGAGTCATATTCAGTGGGAGCTTGGTATTTAAGCAGTCCGTGTGACTCACCTCCTCTCCACTTGAATCCTACCTGGTGCGTAGCTACGGTTCACCTTAACCAAGAGGACTTGTTCACAGGCTGAACCAATTATTAAAACCCGAAAGGGATTAGCCTTGCTGTTTTAAAATTCTTGGTTTTTAAATTTTCAAATTTACCCTTTTTGGTTTGTAAACCCTAAATCTAGTTTTGAAAAAAAAATGTTTTTCTCGATTTACCAAAATGCCCCTAGCGGCAAATTTACAAAAATGCCCCTATATTGTAAAATTATCGCACTACCCTCAACTTTTTGTTAAAATGATTTTACTTTGCAAAATACCAAGAGCCTTAGTTTTCAAAATATCAAGATACTCCGATTTGGGGAAATTTACGAAAATACCCCTGTGTTAAAAGTTACCAAAATGCCTTTGACTTTCAAAATTTCTGGTTTAACCCCAAGTTTAATAAAATTTTCTTACTTTGCAAAAGTACCCAATTTTCTGTATGGCAAAAATAATACCCCGACTTTGGAAATTTACAAAATTACCCTGTTGACAAAAATTACCAAAATACCCCTGGTTTTTAAAATCCTGCTATATCTTCAATTTGCGAAATTTTCAAAAATACTCTTCAATTTTGGGAATTTCAAAAATATCCTGACTTATTAAAGTTTTTGAATCGCTTTGGTTTATTACCGAAATACCCCTGTAGGAAAATGGCGGAAATACCCCTGGGGTAGAAACGGGCAGAAATGTCCGAATAGTGAATGTGTGTGGTAGATACCACTGAATGTGCCTCTATTGAGGAAGGAATGTGGCTTCATTGTGAAATGAAGGTGGCTCTATTGATGAGTGTGAAAGTGATTCTCTGAATTAGAATAGCGAATTTGAAATGAAACTTTGATTGCTCGAAAGAACTACTCTTGAAAAACTTCTTTGCATAAAATTTGCTCGT
This sequence comes from Gossypium australe, assembly GCA_005393395.2. Classification (NCBI taxonomy): domain Eukaryota; kingdom Viridiplantae; phylum Streptophyta; class Magnoliopsida; order Malvales; family Malvaceae; genus Gossypium; species Gossypium australe. The sequence goes on from CM016619.1 coordinate 35,752,308, forward strand.
GGTTAAACAGTGGAACCCAATTTCTAATGCATAAAATTTCTAATCAGATTAAATCGAGGCGCTAGATATGAGTTCTAGGGGGCGTGGTCGTATTTCTCGTGGACACGGTAGAGGCAGGATGGCAGTATCAGAACCGGTTGGGTCAGAGAGCAATGTGCCGCCGTTACCAGCTGTTGTGGTTGAGCAGCAGGATCAGACCGGAGGAGGTAGCGCAGTATCGCAGGCTATGCTGCGGGTGCTTGAGCAAGTAGCAGGAGCCAATGTGGTCAGTGGTATCGCTATCTTCGTGGAAGAAGCTCCGGTAGCTGAGGGAGTCAGAAGGGCTGAGAGGCAGAATGGAGTTAGAGGAAGGAACCGTAATAAGAGGAGCTTGGGATCGTCGGAATCGTTTGAGAGGTCTCAGAAAAGACCAAGAGTTGAGGCATCTGCTTGTGTTTCTAAGCCAACTGCTGGGAATCCTGGTCGTCCGTGTGCTCAGTGCGGAAGGTACCATGTTGGTGAGTGTTGGAATCGTGTTCGAGAATGTTTCAGATGCCAGTCCAAGTCACATCTGGTTAAGCATTGTCCTCTGGATCCGAAAAGGACTCGGACAGTGGGTCAAGGCTTTGTGCAGCCTGGCGGTGGTGGTCAGCAAGCGACGAGAGGTCGTGGTCCGAACCATGGAGGAAATGGTTTCGGCCGAGGTCGTGAAGCTTTGGTTCGTCGGAAAGAGGAGAGTGATGTGTCGGATGTGTCAGCGGGTAAGCTTCTCTTGGTTGGAATTTCTTTATTATTTTGGTTGCTGTTTTGGCAGTGGTTATATTGTTAGTAGAGTATCTGGAACCTTGGGTATATACTGGGTAAGTATGCCTAGGAAGATGTTAGATCAGAGTGCGCAGCGATAGCGTAGCGTGGGGAGTTAGGTTGTGGATTGTTAGTCTAGCCAAGTAATTTCGAGGACAAAATTATTTTAAGGAGAGTAGAATTGTAACACCCTGGTTTAGGGGCTATGCATGTTGAGTATAATTCAAGTTCTAGTAGGTTATGGGTATTCTTGGATGTGTTTTAGAGGTGTTGAGAACGCTCGGAGTTAACGGGAAGACTTTGGAAAATTTTGGATTTTTAGTGGGAAAGGGAATCGGGCCAAGGGAGGCCTTAAGATTAATTTTCGGTAATTTATGGCACAAGAAAGGCATTGGCAAAGTGGCTTCATGCGCTGCTTAAGGGGCTGGAAGTAGCGCCATTGAGGGTTTTGGGTTCGAATCAAAGAGGCAGCAGGCTGGTTTTAATTTTTGGATCTTGGCGTTACAAGGTGGGAGGCCTTAAAAAAGAGTGGGGGCGTGTTTTGACGCAAACAGCAACTTGTCCAAGTGGTGCTCGTGCGTCACTTAGGCGCTGGAGGAGTGAAAGGGTGCGGGTTCGAGGGCTGGAGCAGCATTTTGGGCGTGATTTATTTTTATATGCGGTTATGGGGCTGGAGTAAGAAGGGTTTAAAATTAAATGGTGTGGCTTTATGGCATGAAAGTCATTGTGGCCGAGTGGCCTGGGGCGTTGAAGGAGAGGTGTGCAGCGGTTCGAATCAAGGGAGTTGCATTTTGGGGTTTGTTTTTATTCTTTTTGGGCAGCAGACTTGAGGGTGTTGGACGGCACATGGGAGCCCCAATTAGATAAGATTAAGCTAAGGTTTTTTTTAGTTTTTAAATTCGGCTGGTGGGTGGTTTGTTGTTATTTTATTATTTTAGATAGTTATGGATTATTTTAGTTAGTTTGAATGGGTTTTGAATGGATGATGATAAGTAAATATAGGGATTTGTTTAATTCAAATTAAATTGAATTAAGTGGCCAGGAGCTCTTGAAGGTGGCAGCCGAATTTGGAGTCTTCAAGGGGGGCATGTGCCGAATTGGCTATTTAATGGGCAGCCTTCTACATGAATTTCTTTTGACCCTTTTGCCGAATTCTTTTACTTGCCCTTCCTGTTCTTTTATTTTCTTTCTGTCCAACCCCAAGTCTATACTTTCTCCTAGTATAGTCAAATATTTCACCACTTTTTGGTAGCCCTTGTCAAACTACTCAAACATCAACCTCTCCTGCTTTTCATTTCTTCTCTTTTTGCTTGAGCCGAATCCCGTAACCCTCTGTTGCTCTTTAGTTCGTAAGCCTGTAAGTGATCTTTCTTTTGTGGCCGAATTTTCTAGTAAGCAAGGGGTAAGTGTTGGTTTTGGTTTGATGGCGTATTGATCGTTGTTTGGAATCGTTTTGGCATAGGGCATTCAGGATTCGAGGCAGTCAAGCGTAGCCTCTGTTCTTTGGTTGATAGTTGGTAAGTGGTGGTAAGGATTTGCTTTAGCAGTCTAATCGTTTGGTAGTTGTTTTAACCAAAGGCTGTTATTATTGGTTGGTTGCCGTTTGTAGGGAAGTGAAGCAGGAGCATTGGTGGTGTTGGCTAGTGTTCAAAAGCGCGTGGGTAAGGTCTCGGGTTTCGAGAGTCGACCCTTTTTGGTATGTTCTGTTTTGGCCGAATGGCCTAAGGTGCTAATCTCTTGTTTGGTCGTTTTTAGGAGAAAAGGGTATCGAGGCTATCAAGGGTCGTAGTTGGGTCTTCGATTAAGGCTCTCAGGTGTGTTCATACACACACTTTTCTATTAATAAATGTGCTCACTATATCGTGTGTACTTATACACACTACTCGGTTATTGTATACATATGTATGTTGTGTGTTGATTGGATCCATGAGAAGGTGGATTAAGTACCATTAAGGTATGAGGCAAAAGGTCAGGTAAGTCCCTGTTGTGATGCTTTTGGTAAGCATGCTGTATCTGCTATGAGTTGTCATGTTGATGCTTTTGGTAAGCATAGTATATCCAATATGTGTCCTATAATACTTGATTGTGGATAAACAATATGTATGTTGCTAAATAAGCATGATGTATATTTCTGTTAAAATGCATATTAGTGGTTGATGTGGGTTGTACGAGTGGAGGGGGCAGTGATATTTTGTGCTGACGAGCACCAGTGTTTTGGTAACACAACTTTGTGACTTTGGGTCACCAGAGGTTTGGCACCTCCAGAGGTTTGGCACCTCAGCGTCTCGTCCCCGTGGTTTCGCACCACAGTGGGTTGGCCCCACAAGGCGGTATTGAGGGATTGACGCCAGTGATTTGGTATCACACGATGGGTTGGCCCCATCAATTGATTTGTGACTTCGGTCACCAGTGTTTTGGTAACACACTTTGTGTCTTTGGGACACCAGTGGTTTGGCACCACATTGACGGATATCGTGTCTTCGGACACCAGAGGTTTGGCACCTCCAGTGATTTGGCATCACATCTGTGACTATACGTCACCAGTGGTTTGGCACCACCAGTGGTTTGGTACCACGGGGTAGAGAAAGGTGTTGTGGATGGCTAGGTTGGGTGCATATTAATTGGATGCATGATGATCATGGTTATGTTTGTATATGATATTTTGCTAATCCGGGAAAAAGGGTTGCACACTGAGTCTTGGTGACTCACCTTTTTCCTTTAACCATTTCAGGTAGTGCATAAAGCTGGACCGGGATCGGAGAGGACAAGGTGGCCCATGCCGAAGATGATGTTTAATTATTTCATGCTTGATTTTGACATAAGTACTTTATTTGAATTGTTGGGTTGTAATAAAGGCCATTTTATGTTTTTGGTATTACTTTAACTATGGTTTATTTAAATTAAATTGCTATGTGAAAATGATTTTAATCCTAGCAACCTATTTATGAAGAATATGTTTAATAAAGTTTTTCTAATTCAGCTAATTTATAACTTCAAAGTTTTTCATAAGGTAATAAATAAACAAGGTTTTCAAAAGTTAATTTCTTCAAGGTTTATTCAAAAGTGAAGAAGATTTTCAACCGTCTTTTTTCCAGTGACATAACCAGATTCGGTCGTAGTGAATGGGCCGGGTTTGGGGATGTTACAGTTTGGTATCAGAGCCCGGTTCAAAACTCGGCTTTGAGGGTTTTGGGCCCAAAAACATTTTCAAAGTGGGCTTTTCAAAAATATGGGCTTTTAAGAAACTTTTTCAGGTTTTTCTAGCATGGCACCTGTACCTCCGGCCCGAGTCCACTAGGTAAGTACTTCAGACTTGTGAGGTAATTTGTTATATGAATTGTTATGGGCTTTGTTGGGCTCGTAGATTAGTGAATTAGGATCAGTTGAACCCTAAGGCTAGTCTACTCAAACATGTGCATAAGACTTAAGGTTACTAAACAAACCTGTGAAGTAAGTCGCCGTGTTAAGGTGTGGCAACCTGTGTGCGCATGTCTAGGAGTCATATTCAGTGGGAGCTTGGTATTTAAGCAGTCCGTGTGACTCACCTCCTCTCCACTTGAATCCTACCTGGTGCGTAGCTACGGTTCACCTTAACCAAGAGGACTTGTTCACAGGCTGAACCAATTATTAAAACCCGAAAGGGATTAGCCTTGCTGTTTTAAAATTCTTGGTTTTTAAATTTTCAAATTTACCCTTTTTGGTTTGTAAACCCTAAATCTAGTTTTGAAAAAAAAAATGTTTTTCTCGATTTACCAAAATGCCCCTAGCGGCAAATTTACAAAAATGCCCCTATATTGTAAAATTATCGCACTACCCTCAACTTTTTGTTAAAATGATTTTACTTTGCAAAGTACCAAGAGCCTTAGTTTTCAAAATATCAAGATACTCCGATTTGGGGAAATTTACGAAAATACCCCTGTGTTAAAAGTTACCAAAATGCCTTTGACTTTCAAAATTTCTGGTTTAACCCCAAGTTTAATAAAATTTTCTTACTTTGCAAAAGTACCCAATTTTCTGTATGGCAAAAATAATACCCCGACTTTGGAAATTTACAAAATTACCCTGTTGACAAAAATTACCAAAATACCCCTGGTTTTTAAAATCCTGCTATATCTTCAATTTGCGAAATTTTCAAAAATACTCTTCAATTTTGGGAATTTCAAAAAGATCCTGACTTATTAAAGTTTTTGAATCGCTTTGGTTTATTACCGAAATACCCCTGTAGGAAAATGGCGGAAATACCCCTGGGGTAGAAACGGGCAGAAATGTCCGAATAGTGAATGTGTGTGGTAGATACCACTGAATGTGCCTCTATTGAGGAAGGAATGTGGCTTCATTGTGAAATGAAGGTGGCTCTATTGATGAGTGTGAAAGTGATTCTCTGAATTAGAATAGCGAATTTGAAATGAAACTTTGATTGCTCGAAAGAACTACTCTTGAAAAACTTCTTTGCATAAAATTTGCTCGTGGTTAAACAGTGGAACCCAATTTCTAATGCATAAAATTTCTAATCAGATTAAATCGAGGCGCTAGATATGAGTTCTAGGGGGCGTGGTCGTATTTCTCGTGGACACGGTAGAGGCAGGATGGCAGTATCAGAACCGGTTGGGTCAGAGAGCAATGTGCCGCCGTTACCAGCTGTTGTGGTTGAGCAGCAGGATCAGACCGGAGGAGGTAGCGCAGTATCGCAGGCTATGCTGCGGGTGCTTGAGCAAGTAGCAGGAGCCAATGTGGTCAGTGGTATCGCTATCTTCGTGGAAGAAGCTCCGGCAGCTGAGGGAGTCAGAAGGGCTGAGAGGCAGAATGGAGTTAGAGGAAGGAACCGTAATAAGAGGAGCTTGGGATCGTCGGAATCGTTTGAGAGGTCTCAGAAAAGACCAAGAGTTGAGGCATCTGCTTGTGTTTCTAAGCCAACTGCTGGGAATCCCGGTCGTCCGTGTGCTCAGTGCGGAAGGTACCATGTTGGTGAGTGTTGGAATCGTGTTCGAGAATGTTTCAGATGCCAGTCCAAGTCGCATCTGGTTAAGCATTGTCCTCTGGATCCGAAAAGGACTCGGACAGTGGGTCAAGGCTTTGTGCAGCCTGGCGGAGGTGGTCAGCAAGCGACGAGAGGTCGTGGTCCGAACCATGGAGGAAATGGTTTCGGCCGAGGTCGTGAAGCTTTGGTTCGTCGGAAAGAGGAGAGTGATGTGTCGGATGTGTCAGCGGGTAAGCTTCTCTTGGTTGGAATTTCTTTATTATTTTGGTTGCTGTTTTGGCAGTGGTTATATTGTTAGTAGAGTATCTGGAACCTTGGGTATATACTGGGTAAGTATGCCTAGGAAGATGTTAGATCAGAGTGCACAGCGATAGCGTAGCGTGGGGAGTTAGGTTGTGGATTGTTAGTCTAGCCAAGTAATTTCGAGGACAAAATTATTTTAAGGAGGGTAGAATTGTAACACCCTGGTTTAGGGGCTATGCATGTTGGGTATAATTCAAGTTCTAGTAGGTTATGGGTATTCTTGGATGTGTTTTAGAGGTGTTGAGAACGCTCGGAGTTAACGGGAAGACTTTGGAAAATTTTGGATTTTTAGTGGGAAAGGGAATCGGGCCAAGGGAGGCCTTAAGATTAATTTTCGGTAATTTATGGCACAAGAAAGGCATTGGCAAAGTGGATTCATGCGCTGCTTAAGGGGCTGGAAGTAGCGCCATTGAGGGTCTTGGGTTCGAATCAAAGAGGCAGCAGGCTGGTTTTAATTTTTGGATCTTGGCGTTACAAGGTGGGAGGCCTTAAAAAAGAGTGGGGGCGTGTTTTGACGCAAACAGCAACTTGTACAAGTGGTGCTCGTGCGTCACTTAGGCGCTGGAGGAGTGAAAGGGTGCGGGTTCGAGGGCTGGAGCAGCATTTTGGGCGTGATTTATTTTTATATGCGGTTATGGGGCTGGAGTAAGAAGGGTTTAAAATTAAATGGTGTGGCTTTATGGCATGAAAGTCATTGTGGCCGAGTGGCCTGGGGCGTTGAAGGAGAGGTGTGCAGCGGTTCGAATCAAGGGAGTTGCATTTTGGGGTTTGTTTTTATTCTTTTTGGGCAGCAGACTTGAGGGTGTTGGACGGCACATGGGAGCCCCAATTAGATAAGATTAAGCTAAGGTTTTTTTTAGTTTTTAAATTCGGCTGGTGGGTGGTTTGTTGTTATTTTATTATTTTAGATAATTATGGATTATTTTAGTTAGTTTGAATGGGTTTTGAATGGATGATGATGAGTAAATATAGGGATTTGTTTAATTCAAATTAAATTGAATTAAGTGGCCAGGAGCTCTTGAAGGTGGCAGCCGAATTTGGAGTCTTCAAGGGGGGCATGTGCCGAATTGGCTATTTAATGGGCAGCCTTCTACATGAATTTCTTTTGACCCTTTTGCCGAATTCTTTTACTTGCCCTTCCTGTTCTTTTATTTTCTTTCTGTCCAACCCCAAGTCTATACTTTCTCCTAGTATAGTCAAATATTTCACCACTTTTTGGTAGCCATTGTCAAACTACTCAAACATCAACCTCTCCTGCTTTTCATTTCTTCTCTTTTTGCTTGAGCCGAATCCCGTAACCCTCTGTTGCTCTTTAGTTCGTAAGCCTGTAAGTGATCTTTCTTTTGTGGCCGAATTTTCTAGTAAGCAAGGGGTAAGTGTTGGTTTTGGTTTGATAGCGTATTGATCGTTGTTTGGAATCGTTTTGGCATAGGGCATTCAGGATTCGAGGCAGTCAAGCGTAGCCTCTGTTCTTTGGTTGATAGTTGGTAAGTGGTGGTAAGGATTTGCTTTAGCAGTCTAATCGTTTGGTAGTTGTTTTAACCAAAGGCTGTTATTATTGGTTGGTTGCCGTTTGTAGGGAAGTGAAGCAGGAGCATTGGTGGTGTTGGCTAGTGTTCAAAAGCGCGTGGGTAAGGTCTCGGGTTTCGAGAGTCGACCCTTTTTGGTATGTTCTGTTTTGGCCGAATGGCCTAAGGTGCTAATCTCTTGTTTGGTCGTTTTTAGGAGAAAAGGGTATCGAGGCTATCAAGGGTCGTAGTTAGGTCTTCGATTAAGGCTCTCAGGTGTGTTCATACACACACTTTTCTATTAATAAATGTGCTCACTATATCGTGTGTACTTATACACACTACTCGGTTATTGTATACATATGTATGTTGTGTGTTGATTGGATCCATGAGAAGGTGGATTAAGTACCATTAAGGTATAAGGCAAAAGGTCAGGTAAGTCCCTGTTGTGATGCTTTTGGTAAGCATGCTGTATCTGCTATGAGTTGTCATGTTGATGCTTTTGGTAAGCATAGTATATCCAATATGTGTCCTATAATACTTGATTGTGGATAAACAATATGTATGTTGCTAAATAAGCATGATGTATATTTCTGTTAAAATGCATATTAGTGGTTGATGTGGGTTGTACGAGTGGAGGGGGCAGTGATATTTTGTGCTGATGAGCACCAGTGTTTTGGTAACACAACTTTGTGACTTTGGGTCACCAGAGGTTTGGCACCTCCAGAGGTTTGGCACCTCAGCGTCTCGTCCCCGTGGTTTCGCACCACAGTGGGTTGGCCCCACAAGGCGGTATTGAGGGATTGACGCCAGTGATTTGGTATCACACGATGGGTTGGCCCCATCAATTGATTTGTGACTTCGGTAACTAGTGTTTTGGTAACACACTTTGTGTCTTTGGGACACCAGTGGTTTGGCACCACATTGACGGATATCGTGTCTTCGGACACCAGAGGTTTGGCACCTCCAGTGATTTGGCATCACATCTGTGACTATACGTCACCAGTGGTTTGGCACCACCAGTGGTTTGGTACCACACGGGGTAGAGAAAGGTGTTGTGGATGGCTAGGTTGGGTGCATATTAATTGGATGCATGATGATCATGGTTATGTTTGTATATGATATTTTGCTAATCCGAGAAAAAGGGTTGCACACTGAGTCTTGGTGACTCACCTTTTTCCTTTAACCATTTCAGGTAGTGCATAAAGCTGGACCGGGATCGGAGAGGACAAGGTGGCCCATGCCGAAGATGATGTTTAATTATTTCATGCTTGATTTTGACATAAGTACTTTATTTGAATTGTTGGGTTGTAATAAAGGCCATTTTATGTTTTTGGTATTACTTTAACTATGGTTTATTTCAATTAAATTGCTATGTGAAAATGATTTTAATCCTAGCAACCTATTTATGAAGAATATGTTTAATAAAGTTTTTCTAATTCAGCTAATTTATAACTTCAAAGTTTTTCATAAGGTAATAAATAAACAAGGTTTTCAAAAGTTAATTTCTTCAAGGTTTATTCAAAAGTGAAGAAGATTTTCAACCGTCTTTTTTCCAGTGACATAACCAGATTCGGTCGTAGTGAATGGGCCGGGTTTGGGGATGTTACACTGATGCCTATAACGAGTTCGAAAAGTAGTCTTGTGAATATCCGCCTCTTTGACCCTCAACTGATGGTATCCCGATCTCAAATCTATCTTCGAAAAAACTGAAGCTCCTCGCAGCTGATCGAACAAATCGTCAATCCTTGGTAGCAGGTATTTGTTCTTAATAGTTAACTTGTTCAACTGACGATAGTGAATGCACATACGCATCGGCCCATCCTTTTTCTTTACGAACAATACCGGCGCTCTCCATGAAGATACACTTGGTCAGATAAATCCACGGTCCAATAGCTCTTAGATCTAAGCCATCCTATAAGAGGCGATGGACACAGGAGCCGTTCCCGGAAGTAGCTCAATGCCAAATTCGACCTCACGATTCGGGGACAACCCCGGAGGCTCTTCGGGAAATACATCCGAGAACTCCTTCATGGTTCTAACATCCCCAACAGACAATTCCTTAACATCCGATGTACTGATGAAAGCTAGAAACGCCTTACACCCTTTACGCACCAATCTTTTCAACCTTTAATGCCGAAATCACATGGGACAAATAATCTCTTCTTTCTCCTAGAGTCTTCAAAACCATATGCTTAGCAGTGCAATCCAAATTTGCACGATACTTAACTAGTCAGTCCATGCCTAGAATAAGATCAAACTCACCGAACGGCTGTTCCATCAAATCCGCCGAGAACACTACTCCTTGAACTTCTAGAGGCACATCCCTAAACATATTGTTCACTACTAGAGATTGTCCTAGAGATCAAAATCACAGACATTTCTCTAGCAGCAATCTCAGATTTTATACCCAAAGTCCCAAATACAGTACAGGCAACATATGAATGGGTACACCCAATATCAATTAAAGCGGTAAAGGGCACATCAAATATGAGAAACGTACCGGTTATGACGTCCGGTGCGTCGTCATCCTCTCGATGTCTAGCCGCATAAACCAATCCCGGCTGCCTTGCATCCTTATTTCCAGCACCTCTGCCCGGTGCTCCACGACCTCATCCAAACCCATTTCCCCTTCGGCCTGGGCCACGATCTCTCGGTGGCTACTGACCACCTCTCTCTAGCTAAACATACCCCTGTCTCGCAGCTGGCGTCTGACCCGGTTTCAGCGTATCTCTTGACCCACACCTGAAGCAAGCCCCAACTCTTTTCCAACATTCACCCTGATGAAATAACCCGCACACTGCATAAGGCTGCGGTCTACCAGTAGCAAATGGAACTCTAGTTCGGGCTGGCTCGTTAAATCTAGGCCTCTTTTGAAATCTATCAGAAGAACCGAAAGGCCTAACATCCCTCTTATTGCTGCCCTTATCCTTGTCACGATTCTGAGGCTCAGTACGTTTCACATCCTCAGTAACCTTGGCTTTCTCCACTAATACAGCAAAATCTCCTTCCCATTGCGGAGCTATCAGTACCCGTGTCTCATCCCGTAGACCATCCTCGAATCGTACACAACGCTCATAATCTGTCGAGACTATTCCCCAAGCTTACCGACTTAAACGCATAAATTTCGCCTTATATTCTGCTACGGATTTATTTCCTTAAACCAAGTTCAGAAATTCCTTCCTCCGAGCATCCACATAACTCGCCCCGACATATTTTCCCTGGAAAGCCACTTTAAAGAAATCCTAAGTGATACGATCCGCTTGAGCACCTTCCTTCACTGTGAGCCACCACTGGTATGCCTCATCTCGCAAGATAGACACTGCTCCTCTCAATTTCTCCTCTACAGTGCAGTCTAGGTCATCCATAATTCGTTCAATTGCCTCCAACCAGTATTCAGCTACACTTGGAGCTACACTAGAAATGCCCCTAAATACCTCGGCCCTGTTTGCCCGAAGTCGCTCAGGAATAGATTTTCGGGCTACCGATCCAATACTTGCTCCAGCAACCCATTCCAAAACTTGTAACATAGCTTGGGACAAAGCATCGTCCCCTCCAGTTTGGTCGTGAGACGCTGTTTCGGTCACTAGTGATACAGGTGCTTCCATCTCAGGCATATGCCCCGATGCTTCAGACCCAGCCCCTGCACCTTAGCCCCTACCACGGCCACATCTACCACGTCCACGTCCTCTTGTACTCATGTTGCTGAATCGAGTTAATTCGATTAGAAATTTTATGAATCAGTATATAATTCAATGTTTATTAACAAATGTTTTATGAGAAGTAGATATAAGAGTTGTTCTCGCAGTTCGAATTTCCTAATGTCTCAGTCTCTATAGGCTTGGCTCCTATAGCTAACAAATTTCAGTATACTACCACTAACTCTAGTAGTTTCTTACTAAAGTCATTCCATCCTATTATCAGACAAAGTCAGAAGACTTACAGATTTGGTACCGGAGACTCGGGTGTCATACTTCCAAAAAGACATATTTTCTAAACCATATTTCCAACCAATTTTTTTGGGAAACGTTTTCAAACCCATTCCACAAGCCGAGTTTTGTAACTTGGCTCTGATACCATAAAATGTAACACTTCAGACCCGGCCTAGACATTATGACCGGATCTAGTATGTCATATAGAAGGGTTGTTAAAAACTTGCGCGTTTGCTAAAAAGTTTGAAGTTTGGATTCCTTTTTGAAGCATTGAGCTTTGTTGTTTGAGAAAAATCAAATTTGTTCTTGTGATTTTCTTGTAAAACATTATTGTTGTTATTATTGCTATTATACCCAAAAACTCGTTCCTAACAGAAATCCATTTTGGGGAATTACGAAAATGTGATATATTTGAAAACAGTAGGTGTCGTTTTAGGAAGACTACGCATCTATAAAGTTAGCAATTATTAAAGAAAACTTAAAAGAAAATAGACCAATTGCCTTATTACAAGAATATTAACCCAAATTAATAATTAGACTAAAATAAAGCAAAACATAAATTTACTAAGTTTACGAGATTAATTCTCGGTGTATGGCCACCTCAGAGTCCTCCACAGCTCCAAACCCACTAACGCTGGGGATCACCTGCAAGGTTGAAACAACGGGGTGAGTTACAAGAAAATCACAAGAACAAATTTGATTTTTCTCAAAGAATAGAGCTCAATGTTTCAAAAAGGAATCCAAACTTCAAACTTTTTAACAACGCGCAAGTTTTTAACAACCTTTCTATGTGACATACTAGATCCGGTCATAACGTCTAGGCCGGGTTTGGGGTGTTACATTTAATGCTATCAGAGTCCGGGTTGCAAAACTCGGCCGTGGATTTGGTTTTCAAAATTGAATTTGTGATAGTTTCGTTTTAAAAAAAGCTTGAAAAGATTTGAAGATCTGAAATGTTGTATTGACCGTTTTTTTGAAAATGTGGTACATCGAGTCTCCGGCACCAAATCCGTAAGTTTCTTGATCTTAAACTTTGTTATATGCTGAAATGACTGTATATTTTGTATTTATTTTGTGTACGTTTTGTTTGGATGTGATGCTTGAATATAGAAATTGTATGCATGTGTGATAAAAATCTGTTTGTTTCTGTGGTTAGATGGTTGATTGTGTGTAAGAGGTTTCAATATTAAGTTAGAAGTGTTGTAGTGTTATTGGGATGAGAGTGCGCAGTGGAAGCGTAGTGGGGTGACCTATGTTGTGTGACTATTATATAGTTGGAAATTTCGAGGACGAAATTTCTTTAAGGGGGTAGATTTGTAACGACCTGAATTTGGGCCTAGTAGAATTAGGCCCATTGGGCCTTAGGCGTGGGAGCGTTTAAAATTTTTGAGAACATCAGAACGGCATTTATGCAAGTTGGACCTGTTAGGTGAGTGATTTTGGAAGGTTAGGGAGCTTCTATGAAGTCCCGGGATCAAACTTGGGCTTTAGGAAAATTTTGGTTTTAGGTGAATAAAACTTTGGGAGTTAGAAGGTAGGCTTTAAGAATAAAATGTGGAGAAAAATGACACAAAAAAGAATTATGGTCTAGTGGCAAATGGCGCCACATGGGAGACAAGGAAGTGACGCCATAGAGGAAGCAATGGGTCCAAGGTTCAAGTCTTGGTGCCTGCATTTTGATTTTCTTTTTAAGTTAACTTGGACTTTGGCCCATAGATTTATATTTAGTTGTGCATGATGTTAGACACAAGAGGAGCTGGTGGCTTAGTGGCAAGTGGCGTGAATTGGCTAATGGGAGAGCCTGGGTTCGAATCTCATGACAAGCAAGGGAGTATTTATTTTTCGGATTGGACAGCCAATGTTTGTGTTGGATTTAAACTCTACTGAAGGAGGGATCCCACACCGGAAAGCTAGCAAAAGGGAAGGTGAGAAGCTGGCTATATATAGAGCTGTCTATGAGGAGAGGAAGCATACCTTGCTGGGCGTTTGGGCATAGTAGCATTCGGAGCGCGGATTAGCTTCAGACTCCTATCAGGTGTGTATTTCGTACTACTCTATTTGTAGAGCGGCAAATGTCGAAATACCGGTCACACGGTGATGGTAACCACACGAGCATGCGAGCGCATGTGTGGGAGCTTCGACGTGATAGTCGAGGCCACCATGAGTATTCTTGTGGGTTGATGCTGTTTGGGCCACGATGGGCAAAATAGGGCCAAGGGGGCCCAATGGGCCCGTGGGCCCATATGAATAAGTTGTAAGATTGTGTAGTAGATGTTGGATTAGACTATGAGCTACATGAGCGTGTGGGCCCATTTGGGCCGAGAATGGGCCTTAAGCCCATTCGCATCATTATCTCTGTTTAGAATGCTTGAGTTGCTTGAGGCGACTGTAGACCTTCTGAGGGGTTGACAAAATTGCCGAAATACCCTTGGTTTACAAAATTACTAAAATACCCTTGGTATACAGAATTATCGAAATACCCTTAATTTGCAAAATTACCGAAATACTTCGGTTTGTAAAATTATCGAAATACCTCCGGTTTACGAAATTACTGAAATAGCCCTGATTTGTGAAATTATTGAAATACCCTCGATGGGTAATTTCACTAAATTACCCCTGTAGGGTAGAATTACCGAAATACCCTTGAGGGATAAGATTACCGAAATACCCTTATAGTGTAAATGACTATTTTGCCCTTGTAGGTAAATGACTGATTTAGACTGTGAATTTGACTGAGTTGACTGTGATTGTATGACTGTGTTTTAACTGACTTGACTGTGGGCGTGTGTCTGATTTGCTGTTAATATGTGTTGAAATGACTGTTACTAAGCATGACCATTTTGCATACACTGAATTATTGTGCCATAACATGTTGCATTGGGATGGGTTATAATGATGGAGGAAGTGCTATACTGGTGGCTATGCCACAACATACGGATTTCAGTGGCTCAGCCATATATATTGATACTGGCAGCTTTGCTGCATTTATATTGGCACCTTTGGTGCGTTTATACTGGCAGCTCGACTCAATTCTTGGAGTGTTGGGTTGCGTGGGTTGACTTGGTCCCCACATGGAGTGTAGGGCTGGTACGGGTGGAGTGTAGCGGATGGATTATTAGGTTTAGGTTGGGCTGCATACTCTATTTACATATCTATTATTGGTTTGGGCTAGGCCCAATTGATTCTGTTATGGGTTGTGACCCAAATGATATTGTAGTGTATGCTTTGATCAGTACTGTACTATTACTGTTTAAGGGCTTTGGCCCAGACTACTTCGGGTTCTATTTTTGTATACTGACTGTTACTCTAGAAAGGGGATTACACACTGAGTTTTCATAAACTCACCCCATTTTTAACTGTGTAGGTAATCCCCAGCCTTAGACGGTTTGTAACAGTCCGAATTTGACCCTAATCGGAACGGTGGTTTCAGGACCATGAATCCGAGTCCGTAAAATACTTAGATATTAATTTCTATGATAATTATATGTGAATTAGTATGTGTGGAATTTTCGTATAAAAATTTGAATGTTTATATGTTTAATTTAATAAAAGGATCAAATAGTTAAAGTAGTAAAAGTAGTGTGTATGAAGTTAAAAGGGTAAATTGAATTGTTGTTAATACATGTGAGGACTTGCATGTCAAATTTCCCACATTTCATGTTAGTGGACGGCAATGATGATGGGGGAAGACTTTTAAGTATTTTATAACCTTAAGTATTATATTTTAAGAATATTCTAATATGAATTAAAAGGAGAAAATAAAAGAACAAGTGTGAAAATTCATTTTCTCTCTCTTTTATCATATTCTCTACCGAATTTTTTCTTCAAAGAAAGAAGAAAGTTGAACCCCCATTTTCGGCCATTGCATGTGGTGCTAAGGTAAGTAATTGAGCTTTGTTTTAGCAAATCCTTACATAATTGAGTTGGTTATCTTGAGTGCTATCAAAACCATGTTAAAATTTCTAGAATTTAGTATGTTTAGATTCTACCATGGAGGAGAAATTGTGGTTTGTTATAAATTTTTGTATTGGATTAAATTGAATAGAAAATGAATTTGAATAAACTACTTGGCCTTTATTAGATCAAGTACAAAAGGAAAAGGAGCTTGATCGGGGAAAAACAAAACTCAACGAGTAGCCGCGGAGCTTGTTTGGTCAATTATCGAGGTAAGTTTTAAGCGATAAAATTTAAGTTGAGTTTATGCTTTATTACAAGTTTAAGTTGAATGGTGATAGTCTATTACAATGCAATTGCCGAATATATATAAATATATATGAAATTGATAGAAGATAGTTGATGGAGAAATTACTTGGAAGTTGTATTTAGGTGCATGAAATGGACAATGTCGATAGTGGCACTAAAATGAGATTTGGGCATATTAAATGAAATTGATGATGGCTTGATGTGGTATAAGCCGAATGTAACATAGGAATTGGGATATTGAACACTTCGATATATATTTATAGATGTGTATGACCTTGTGTGAAGTGTGAATGAAATTTTTATATATGAAAATATACATATCTAATGAAAAACAAGTTATGAAAAGCATAAGTTGTGCGAAATGATTCAATGAGCAATACGCACATAAACTTTAAGTAACGACTCTATGTGAGCGATACGTTACGTAAACTTTAGGTAATGGCTCGATGTGAGCGATACATTACGGAAACTTGTAAGTAATGACTCTATGTGAGCGATACGTTACTAAATTCTATTAAAGATCAAGTAAGAATGAGATTTATTAAAGGATTGTTATTTCTAATGATTTTATGCATGTGAAAATGTACGAGTGAATTATTACGCGTTATACCGAATGGTTAAGTTTGGAAGGGTAAGTATATTAGAGGTAAGTGCTATACCATTAAATTGAGACTTGGGTAACTTGAATGTTAAATAGATGAATTAGTGAATGTATATGACATGTATATTAGTTATTTCTCATGCAAAGATGGTATATAGAATGTATTATAAGCATATGAAGATGTTATAAGTTCAACTCTTAAATGGGTTGGGGTGTTCGGTAAGAGTATATAAATTAAGTAGGTTTGAATTCTTGGTATAAATATTCTACATATGTATGTGATATTAATTTGCTTAAACTTACTAAGCTTTGAGAAGCTTACTTTGTTTCGGTTGTTGCATTTGTAGTCTTCTTTTGGAACTCAGTCTGCGCTCAGGGATCGTTTTGGGAAGCTCGTCATACTATCACCTATTTTGGTATTTTATTCGATAGTTTTCTTTTAAGACTTATGGCATGTATAGATCAAATCCTTTTTGGACTGCGTTTGGAAGTCTTGTAAATATGTATATAATCTTATGCCATGCGAAAATGGCTTTGTTTCTCAATTATGTTTGATATTTTCTATTTATGATTTCTATAGATGATGAAATGTGGTACATGTCTTACTCAGAAAGTTGAATTATATTAGCATGCTTATTTAATTGAACTTGACTAGTCTTGCTTGATCTTGGTTATTACCGGATACTTTTAATTCGTAACTTGGAGTTTAATTCAAATCTTGGTATGTATGGGATAATTGAGGTCATAAGTTTAGTTCGAATAGGGTATATAGTACCTTTGGATAATGAACATTCTTTTACTTAATTTATACACACAATACGGTTCATAGCATGAAAGGATTTGGTATACTTTATATATATGTGACGAATGAAGGCAATATGTTAATGAATAAGTTGAAGTATGTGAAATCGTAAGTGTTCGGCTATAATATACAAATTTACCATATGAATAGTACTGTTAATCGATAGTAATTAGTTTAATAGATATTAAGGTGGTTATTAATGATGAAATAGTTTTATAAGGTGTTTTGACTTGGGATTGTTTTAGTAATGCCGTAACCCTAAGCCGGCGCTGAATACGGGTTAGGGTGTTACATTTTATTTGGTATCAGAGCTACGGTTTAGCCGATTCTCGGACTAACGTAGCGCGTGTGAGTCTAGCTATACATGCCATAAATTATAAAGTGATAGTGTGATGACTTCTGACGATGAAATGTGTTTATTTCTCTTATAGTAATGGATCCCGATTCTGAGCGAGCCGCAGCTGAGGACGTCAAGAGTGTGGCACCCGTTTCCTCGCAAGGGACTGCGCCGGAGGAATCTCGACCAGCTACGAGCAATCCTGGGGAGGGGGCTAGACATGCCTTTTATAGTATGATGAACGATTGGTTCAGTCATTACATACGAACCAATCCGACTGTTCAACCACCCCAAAATCTAAATGTACCCCCTGTAGTACCGATGGTGCCTCTAGTTGCTAACCCTGAAAGAGTAATAAAACCTCCTATTGATTGCATTAGGAAGCATAGAGCTCAGGAATTTAGAGCAGAGGATGACGATGATGCAGAGAGAGTCGAATTTTGGCTTGATAATACTGTTCATGTTCTCGACGAACTGTCCTGCACACCTGATGAGTGCTTGAAGTGTGCCATATCATTACTACGGGATTCTGCTTATTATTGGTGGAATACGCTCGTGTCGATTGTTCCTAACGAAAGGGTTACTTGGGACTTCTTCCAGACAGAATTCCATAAGAAGTATATAAGCCAACGCTTTATTGACTCTAAGCGTAAAGAATTTCTCGAGCTCAAGCAGGGTCGTATGACCGTATCCGAATACGAGCGCAAGTTTCTGTGACTCAGTGACTACGCTCGCGAGTGTGTTTCGTCAAAAGCTGTTATGTGCCGGAGATTTGAAGATGGATTAAATGAAGATATAAAGCTTCTGGTTGGCATTCTTGAAATTAATGAGCTCGCTGTGTTAGTTGGAAGAGCTTGTAAAGCGGAAGAATTGGGGAAAGAAAAACGAAAAGTTGAGCTAGAATCCAGAGAGTTTCGGAAGAGATCGTCGGGTAAGCATTCACAGACGATAACAAAGAAGTTCAAGAATGATGGTAGCCAATCCAAGCCCAACATTGGGATTTCTATACGAGAACGACCACCCGTGAGTTCTCGGGCTACATCAGTTGCTAGTGTTGATAATGAGAGATCGGGTAAACCTGAGTGTTAGCAGTGTGGCAGACGGCATTTTGGGGAATGTTGGGGTAAATCCATTGCTCGCACTTGTTACAAGTGTGGCTCGCAGGACCATTTCATTCGGGACTGCCCGGAGACTACCGGAAAGGGGACTGCTCAGAGTGTGAGACCTAGCGGCACTTCAGCCAGAGGCAGATCGTCTCGTTATGGGAGAGGCAGGAGTGGTGCACAGAGAGGGACTACCGGTACAGTTGTTTGATCAGATACTCGTGTATCGGCTAGGGCATACGCCATTCGTGCTAGAGAGGAGGCCTCATCCCCGGATGTCATTACCGGTATTTTCACCCTCTTTGATTCTAATGTAACTGCTTTGATTGACCCCGGTTCAACCCATTCATATGTGTGCGAAACATTAGTATCCAATAAGACTCTACCTATTGAGTCTACTGAGTTTGTGATTCACGTTTCAAACCCTCTGGGTCGGTGGGTATTAGTTGATAAAGTGTACAAGAATTGCCCCTTAATGATTCGAGACTCGTGTTTTTCGGCTGATTTGATGCTGTTACCATTTAATGAGTTCGATATCATCCTCGGTATGGATTGGTTAACCGTACACGAGGCAATAGTAAATTGCATACTAAAGACCATTGATTTAAGGTGTCAGAATAACGAGGTACTTCGGATTGAATCTGTGGATTTAAGTGGGTTACCGACTGTGATATCATCAATCTTGGCTCGGCAGTATTTGAGAAAGGGTTGTGCAGCTTATCTTGCGTATGTGATTGATAGTAAAGTATCAGAAAAGAGTATTGAATCTGTGCCAGTTGTTAGTGAGTATTCAAATGTGTTTCTGGAAGAATTACCAGGATTACCGCCCACCCGTTAAGTAGAGTTTGAGATTGAGCTAGTACCAGGGACCCCTTGATTTCGATAGCTCCATACAGAATGGTGCCAACTGAATTAAAAGAATTAAAGGCCCAGTTGCAAGAATTGTCAGATAAAGGTTTCGGCCGACCGAGTTTCTCTCCCTGGGGTGCGCCCGTTCTATTTGTGAAAAAGAAAGATGGAACTTTGAGAATGTGCATTGATTATCGGCAGCTCAATAAAGTAACAATAAAGAATAAATACCCATTGCCACGTATTGATGATTTATTCGATCAGCTTAAGGGAGCCTCGGTATTTTCAAAAATTGATCTGAGGTCAGGGTATTATCAGTTGTGGGTTAGGGAATCGGATGTGCCGAAGACTGCTTTTCGGACAACGGTCATTATGAGTTTTTGGTGATGCCGTTTGGGCTCACTAATGCCCTTGCAGTTTTTATGGACTTGATGAATCGGGTATTCAAGCAGTATCTAGATCGGTTTGTGGTTGTATTTATAGATGACATCCTGATATACTCACGTAACAAAGCTGAAAATGCTGAACATTTGAAACTGATGTTACAAATTTTGCGTGAAGAACAGTTGTACGCAAAATTCAGCAAATGTGAATTTTGGTTGAATGAAGTTAGGTTCTTGGGACACGTTATTTCAGCATCGGGGATTCGTGTTGACCCAAGTAAAGTTTCAGCCATACTTGATTGGAAATGTAACATCCCGAAATTGGGCCTAGTAGGATTGGGCCTTGGGTTTTAGGAAAATTTATGAATATCATTTTGTTACTTGTGTTAGCTCGGGTATAATTTTTATTGTGGGCTTAGTATAGTTTTGTGAAGGTTTGGATTTAGTTATGAAGCTAGAATAATTCTTAGTATTGTATATTTAGTAAAGTGGATTAGGTGAGCTTGACACTTAAGTTAATTTAAGTGTTAAATTTAGCACATGAAGAGTTAGTGGCAAAGTGGTTATGGCATTTGAATGGGTAGCTTGAGGTTAGAGGTTCGAGTAGCATGATGAGCATTTTGAAGACTTTATTTTTATGCACCTTACATTAAGTGTTGGTCAACTATAATTAAGATAAGTTTGGACTTTATCATTTATGGATAGTAGACCAAAGGGAAAAGGTAAGTTAGTAGTTATGGTAAGGAATCAAGTTGATAAGGAAGGTTTAGGGGACAAGAGGCTTGAAGAGTGGGTGTTGTTTTGGAAGCTTTTCCATGGTCATTTGACCATGAACCTAGACGGCATAAGGGGCTAAGGGAGTGGTTTAATTGTGATGGAAATTATGGGGTTGATAGGGAAGAATTAAGGAGGAAAAAGGGGGATTGTTTAGTCTAATGTGTTGGCCGAATTTTGGTATGGGATTAGGGAGGTTTAGTTGACCAAAAAGCTGTCAATTTGTGCATCTTTTCCTTTGTCCAATATTTCTTTCTCTTAGCCGAAATTGCCTTTTGGCATTTGGTAAAAAAGTTTGTTTTGTTTGGCCTTTACATTTTGACCAAACTGATACCTTTATTTCTTCTTTTCCTCTCAAAGTTTTATCTTCTTTTGATACCCAAAATAATGTCATTTTTTGAAGACTCTTACCATTTCTTTTCTTCCTCTCTAAGTGCTGAATTCATCTTGTCACCAAAAGCAATTCTCTTATTTTCTTTTTCTTTTTCATTCTCTTTCTATCTTCTCTTTCCCTCTCATAGCCGAAACTATCCTATACCTTTTCATCATTTTTCTTTCTTTTCTTTCTTTTGTTAAAGTCGAAATCATCATTCCTTTTCTTTTAAGTTGTTTAGGCTGAATTCCTTTATAGTTCAAGTAGGGGGTTAATCTTCGTGTTACGGGTAAGGATTATCTATCAATCGTTTCTTCTTTATTTTTCTTTGGATTAATCGATTTTAGGATTCTAATTCGCTTATTTCTCTGTGGCTAAACCTTTGAAGGAAGATTTTCGGGGTTTTCTCGTAGACAACGTTAGGGAGAGATCGTTCGAGTTTGAATAATCCAAGGTAAGGGATAATGATATTCGGCCAAAGGCCATATCTTTTTAGTGAAAACCGATTTCTCACATAGTGGTATGTAGGTTCTGTCGACGTGTAGGCAAGAGTCGGAAATCCTAAAGTTCTATCGCTCTTTGTGTTTGCAAGGTGTGTAACTTATACTAAACACCTAATTGATTAATAGCTTTACTAATATAGATGTGTTTATAAAGAAATATAAATGATTATGGCTTTGGGTACCATTCAATGGTATGGTGAATTAAGGTACGTTATTCCTTCGTACTATGTATGATTTTAATATGAAACATGTTCGATATTTGATTATGATTTTGGGATAATGTACAAGACATGATATTTGCATCGTTAATAATGCTATATGCATAATATGATTATGAGATATATGGCATGATTATGAAATAATATGTTATTGCATGGGCATATGGGAAATATTGAAAGGGGAAGTGTTCCGGTGGTTTTACCACATTATCCGGTGACTTCGGTCACGATATTATGAATTCGGTGACTTCGGTCACGTTATTATGAATCCGGTGACTTCGGTCACGATATTATGAATCCGGTGACTTCGGTCACGATTGTAACACCCCAAACCCGGCCCATTCGCTATGACCGAATTTGAAATGCCACTACGGAAAACGTTTGAAAAACTTTTGACTTAGAGTTAAAAA
Organism: Gossypium australe; assembly: GCA_005393395.2. Classification (NCBI taxonomy): domain Eukaryota; kingdom Viridiplantae; phylum Streptophyta; class Magnoliopsida; order Malvales; family Malvaceae; genus Gossypium; species Gossypium australe. Next base: position 35,774,368 of record CM016619.1, read on the forward strand.
CATAAAAATTTGTTGTCTTTACTAAAACATTGTGTAATTAAAATTTCAAGTAAAATTAAGTTGTTTAAAATAAAACATTTTTAAACTATAATATAATATATTCAACAAACCAACTTAAAACATAATAATAATCAAAAATTGGTTAAATGGCCCTTATTACAACCAATACTTAAAACAAAATACTCAATATTAAAATGCTTAAAATAATTAAAATATCTTCTTCTGCATGGGCCACCTTGTATCCACTCCAAACCCGGTCCAACGCTTACGCATCACCTGAAATGGTTGAGAAAAATTGGGTGAGTCCACAGACTCAGTGCATAATCATCACACATGCCTCCACATATGGGCTTGGCCCAAATCCACACAGTTCACATACATAAATATGCAAAATGACGCCCAACCCAACCTAATTCCATCCATTACACCAACCCCGGCACCCCTGCCGTCCAAGGCCGTGGCTAATCCACCGATCAAATAGTGATCCTTATATCTTACCTTGGCAGACTTGCTGCTCAAGGCCGTGGCTAAGCCACCGATCAAATAGTGATCCTTATATCTTACCTTGGCAGACTTCCTGCTCAAGGCCGTGGCTAAGCCACCGATCACATAAGTGATCCCAACATTAATTCGTCTACGGTGATGCACACAGCCATTAACCGCCGAGATGGGCACCTAGCCAACACCTCCCTTGATGTAGCACACAGCTGATCATCAAGCGCTAATGTAGCACGAGGCTAACATTAGACCACGTACATAAATATGTACACCCGTCCTTCCTTGATCAAATCCAATCCCCATGCATATATGTTAATGTATCATGCCAAATCAACATATAGAATGAACATACATCACATGCTCATTATCATATTACACAGTCACCATAAATAATTTAATATCACATATTACTGACCTGTTAACCGATTACCCCAATCATGGGTTTTCACCACTTTAGCCTTTGTTGTCGGCTATCACACATCATACAAGAATATATATATATATATCAATACACAAAACAGGAGAAATAGTGCGATAACTACGCACTGCTAAGGCACAAATGATCAAATCCTGAAAACGTCACTTGATTAAGAACTCTGCCGAAATCCCTAAATGGAATCATATTAGTTTCGGCCTCTATACCAAAAACATTAGAAAGTGGCCTACGCCCTCAAGAAAACGACATAAAAAAAAGAAAGGAAAAACGGCCATAAATACTTACCTATCTTCCAAAACCGATTGAAGAAAACCCAAAAATGAATGCCTACCCTTTGAATATTCGGCCAACAAAAATAATACTAACAAGGAAGTAGAAGATTCGGCTATGGTTTTGAATGAAGATAAGAAAAGATATTATAGAGAAAAAGAAATAGAGTATGTGAGTAGCAAAGAAAATGAGAATGAGAGGGAGAGGATTCGATTTTAGAAATAATGGAAGAAAAGAAAAGAAAAGAGGATTTGGGGAAGAAAGAGGTTCGGTCAAGAAGAAAATAAAAAGGAAAAAGTGATGTTGAGCAAATACCAAAAGTAAGAAAAGAGGAAGAGAGATGGGAGAAAGAGTGCACAAAAGTGCAAAAGATGTTTTCGGTTTCAAAGGAAAAGATGAGAGAAAGAAAATATAAATTTTGGTTCAAACAAAATGAAGGCTAACCAAAAGCAAAACTTGCACAAAATGTACAATACTCATTCGGCCAAACAAAGGATTTTTGGAGAGGGAAAACAAAAATGCAAAAGATGTTCAAAAGGAGAATTGGCCAACTATTCCCCCCCAAGCTACCTAACAAAATTCAGCCACCCCCCTAGACACCCATACCGTCCACATACATCCACTAATGGCATAAGAATTGTTTCCAAAACATTTTCCACAAGCCAAGCCTTTTGTCCCCTCAATATACCATAACTTTAAGATATCCTTCCATAACCTTAAAAATCTTATCCCATAACTTAAGTTTTCCTTAAACAAAAATTCAACTTACCAAAAGTTATTAGTCCACCTATCATAAATAAGTTTGACCGGCCATCAATGCTAATACACAAAAATAAACCTTCAAAATGCTAAACATACCACTCAAACCTCTAACCTCAAGCTACCTTTCAAGTTCCTTAACCAACTTGCCACTTACTCCTCTTGTGCTATAAATGAACACTTAAATTAACTTAAGTGCTAAGCTCACCTAATCCACTTCATTAAATAAGCCATACTAAAATTTATTCTAACTTCCTAAATAAAAACAAGCCTTCATAAAACTATTCTAACACACAAAATTCATACCCAAGCCAACACAATAATAAAATAATATTCTAATTTTCCTAAAGCTCAAGGCCCAATCCTACTAGGCCCAATTTTGGGATGTCACAGATCTACCCTCCTTAAAAATAATTTCGTCCTCGAAATTACTTACTAACGATCAATCATATATTCTAACTCACCACACTACGCTCTTGCTGCGCACTCTGATCTTGATAAAACTAACATACTTTCTAAGAACAGTCCCAAAGTTCACACTCAAGGTTCTAGATACTTCACTAGCGACACAAATACGAACTAGCTCTATAACAAACAAGACAATAAAGGGTATTCCAAACATAAGAAACTTACCTGTTGTCACATCTGGCACATCACTATCCTCCCTTCGACGAACTGCATACACCAGACCTGGCTGTCTTGCCTCAGTGTTACCATTACCTTGGCCTGGTGCTCCACGACCTCGACCTGAACCATTTACTCCATGGTTCGAACCAGGACCCCTTGTCGCCTGCTGACCACCTCTGCCCGGTTGCATATAACCTTGGCCTTCTATCCGAGCCCTATTCGGATCCTGAGGACAATCCTTAATCAAATGAGTCTTGAACTTACACCTAAAACATTCACGGTCCCGATTCCAGCACTCGCCGACATGATACCTTCCACACCGAGCACACGGACGGTCCTGATTTCCAGCAACTGTCATCGAAACACGAGTAGAATTCTCGACCCTCGGTCTTTTTTGAAATTTCTCAGACAATTCTGGCGATCAAAAACTCCTCTTATCCCGGTTTCTTTCTCTATTCTGCCTCTCAGTCCTCTTAACCTCTTCAGCTATTCGAGCTTTCTCCACCAAAATGGTGAAGTCTCCCTCTCGTTGCGGAGCAATCAAAACCCGCAATTCATCTCACAGTCCATCTTCAAATCTGACGCATCTCTCATAATCGGTAGCCACGATGCCCCGAGCATACCGGCTCAAACGCAGAAACTCAGCCTCATACTCTGCTATTGACTTGTCACCTTGCACCAAGTTGAGGAACGCCTTCCTCTGAGCGTCCACATAGCTCGCTCCGACATACTTCCCCTCAAACTTGATCTTAAAGTAACCCCAGTTTACTCGATCCGCAGGGATACCTTCCTTAATAGTGAGCCACCACTGGTAGGCCTCATCCCGTAGCAACGAAACAGCTCCTTTAAGCTTATCCTCAGCAGTTAAATCCAAGTCATCCATAATCCTTTCAACTGCCTCTAGCCAGTATTCTGCCACGTTCGGAGCTACCCCAGACACTCCTCTGAAAACCTCGGCTCCGTTCGACCTAAGTCTTTCAGGCACTGACTTCCGAGTCCCATTACCCACATTGGCTCCTGCCACTCGCTCAAGCACCCGCAGCATAGCCTGCGATACTGCGTCATCTCCTCCTGTCTGATCCTGATGTTCAACCTCAACAGCTGGTGGTGACGGCACATAGTTTTCTGACCCATGGCCAGACCTAACCGGTTCCGATACTGTCATCCTGCCTCTACCACGTCCACGAGTATTGCGACCACGCGCCCTAGAACTCATATCTAGCGTCACAATTTAATCTGTTTAAAAGTTTTATGAATTAGCAATTTTGTTTCACTGTTTATCCGCGAGCAAATTTTATGAGAAGAAGTTTCAAAAGCGGTTCTTTCGATCAACCAAAGTTTCATCTAAAGTTCACTACCCTAGTCCAGAGAATTACACATTCAGCACACCATTAAAACATTCCTGTCAACCCCCAACCCAGGGGTATTTCTGTCATTTTTCTATTACGGGTATTTCGGGAATGAATCAGGGTCAACTTTGAAAATATTTTTTTTTCCAAATTAAAGCTATTTCAGAATTTACAAAATCTTGGAATCATCTTGAAATTCATTTTTTTAAAAAATCAGAGGTGTTGCAAAAATTTCAGAAATTCGGGGTTATTTCAGTAATTTTGTAAGTCATGGGCGTTTCTGTAAATTCTCCAACTCAGGATAGCTTGATACTTGTAAAATAGAATTTTTTGATATTTTTGTAAAGTAGAAACATTTTAGTAAAAGTCGGAAGCAACATGAAAATTTAGAAACTCAGGGCTTCTAGGTAATTTTGTCAACCAGGGGTATTTTCATAAGTTTTCCCAAACCGGAGTATCTTGCCATTTTGAAAACTCGAGATTTTGGTATTTTGCAAAGTAAAATCATTTTAACAATAGTTGAGGGTAATACGGTAATTTTACAATACAGGGGCATTTTATAAATTTGCCACTAGGGGCATTTTGGGTAATTTCGTAAATCGAGAAAACGTCTTTCAAAAATCAGATTTAAGGTTTCACAAAGGGGTAAATTTGAAAATTTTAAAACTTAGGGTTTTAAAACAATAAGGCTAATCCCGTTCGGGTTTTAGTAATCGGTTTAGCCTATGAACAAATCCTCTTGGTTAAGGTGAACCGAAGCTACGCACCAGGTAGGATTCCTGCGAAGAGGAGGTGAGTCACGAGGACTGCTTAAGTACCAAGCTCTTCCGGATCCAATCCTAGACATGCGCACCAAGGTTACCACACCTTAACTCGGCGATTTGGTCACAGGTTGGTTTAATAACCTATTAAAGTCTTATGCATATGTTGAGTAAACTAATCCTAGAGTCCAATAACCTTAGTATTCTAATCTACGAGCCCAAATAACCCATAATAATTCACACAAACAAATCACTTTAAGAGTCCGAAGTACTTACCTGGTGGACTTCGGGTCGGAGGTACAGGTGCCATGCCAGAATAAACCTGAAAATTTTATGAAAGCCAAATCTTTGAAAAACCCATCATTGAAAACTATTTTCGGGCCCAAAACCTCAAAGTCCGAGTTTTGAACCGGGCTCTGATACCAATTTGTAACACCCCAAACCCGGCCCATTCGCTATGACCGAATTTGAAATGCCACTACGGAAAACGTTTGAAAAACTTTTGACTTAGAGTTAAAAACATAAAAATTTGTTGTCTTTACTAAAACATTGTGTAATTAAAATTTCAAGTAAAATTAAGTTGTTTAAAATAAAACATTTTTAAACTATAATATAATATATTCAACAAACCAACTTAAAACATAATAATAATCAAAAATTGGTTAAATGGCCCTTATTACAACCAATACTTAAAACAAAATACTCAATATTAAAATGCTTAAAATAATTAAAATATCTTCTTCTGCATGGGCCACCTTGTATCCACTCCAAACCCGGTCCAACGCTTACGCATCACCTGAAATGGTTGAGAAAAATTGGGTGTGTCCACAGACTCAGTGCATAATCATCACACATGCCTCCACATATGGGCTTGGCCCAAATCCACACAGTTCACATACATAAATCTGCAAAATGACGCCCAACCCAACCTAATTCCATTCATTACACCAACCCCGGCACCCCTGCCGTCCAAGGCCGTGGCTAATCCACTGATCAAATAGTGATCCTTATATCTTACCTTGGCAGACTTGCTGCTCAAGGCCGTGGCTAAGCCACCGATCAAATAGTGATCCTTATATCTTACCTTGGCAGACTTCCTGCTCAAGGCCGTGGCTAAGCCACCGATCACATAAGTGATCCCAACATTAATTTGTCTATGGTGATGCACATAGCCATCAACCGCCGAGATGGGCACCTAGCCAACACCTCCCTTGATGTAGCACACAGCTGATCATCAAGCGCTAATGTAGCACGAGGCTAACATTAGACCACGTACATAAATATGTACACCCGTCCTTCCTTGATCAAATCCAATCCCCATGCATATATGTTAATGTATCATGCCAAATCAACATATAGAATGAACATACATCACATGCTCATTATCATATTACACAGTCACCATAAATAATTTAATATCACATATTACTGACCTGTTAACCGATTACCCCAATCATGGGTTTTCACCACTTTAGCCTTTGTTGTCGGCTATCACACATCATAGAAGAATATATATATATATCAATACACAAAACAGGAGAAATAGTGCGATAACTACGCACCTGCTAATGCACAAACGATCAAATCTCGAAAACGTCACTTGATTAAGAACTCTGCCGAAATCCCTAAATGGAATCATATTAGTTTCGGCCTCTATACCAAAAACATTAGAAAGTGGCCTACGCCCTCAAGAAAACGACATAAAAAAAAAAGAAAGGAAAAACGGCCATAAACACTTACCTATCTTCCAAAACCGATTGAAGAAAACCCAAAAATGATTGCCTACCCTTTGAATATTCGGCCAACAAAAATAATACTAACAAGGAAGTAGAAGATTCGGCTATGGTTTTGAATGAAGATAACAAAAGATATTATGGAGAAAAAGAAATAGAGTATGTGAGTAGCAAAGAAAATGAGAATGAGAGGGAGAGGATTCGATTTTAGAAATAATGGAAGAAAAGAAAAGAAAAGAGGATTTGGGGAAGAAAGAAGTTCGGTCAAGAAGAAAATAAAAAGGAAAAAGTGATGTTGAGCAAATACCAAAAGTAATAAAGAGGAGAGAGATGGGAGAAAGAGTGCACAAAAGTGCAAAAGATGTTTTCGGTTTCAAAGGAAAAGATGAGAGAAAGAAAATATAAATTTTGGTTCAAACAAAATGAAGGCTAACCAAAAGCAAAACTTGCACAAAATGTACAATACTCATTCGGCCAAACAAAGGATTTTTGGAGAGGGAAAACAAAAATGCAAAAGATGTTCAAAAGGAGAATTGGCCAACTATTCCCCCCCAAGCTACCTAACAAAATTCGGCCACCCCCCTAGACACCCATACCGTCCACATACATCCACTAAAGGCATAAGAATTGTTTCCAAAACATTTTCCACAAGCCAAGCCTTTTGTCCCCTCAGTATACCATAACTTTAAGATATCCTTCCATAACCTTAAAAATCTTATCCCATAACTTAAGTTTTCCTTAAACAAAAATTCAACTTACCAAAAGTTATTAGTCCACCTATCATAAATAAGTTTGTCCGGCCATCAATGCTAATACACAAAAATAAACCTTCAAAATGCTAAACATACCACTCGAACCTCTAACCTCAAGCTACCTTTCAAGTTCCTTAACCAACTTGCCACTTACTCCTCTTGTGCTATAAATGAACACTTAAATTAACTTAAGTGCTAAGCTCACCTAATCCACTTCATTAAATAAGCCATACTAAAATTTATTCTAACTTCCTAAATAAAAACAAGCCTTCATAAAACTATTCTAACACACAAAATTCATACCCAAGCCAACACAATAATAAAATAATATTCTAATTTTCCTAAAGCTCAAGGCCCAATCCTACTAGGCCCAATTTTGGGATGTTACAACGATATTATGAATCCGGTGACTTCGGTCACGATATTATTAATCCGGTGACTTCGGTCACGATATGATGAATCTGGTGACTCTGTCACGATTATCTGGTGGCTATGCCACGATTATAAGGGCGATTTGCATGTTGACTGCAGCAACTGCCTTCGATGGTGTGTAGCGGATGGAGGGTCGATTTACTAATCCCCACGGTGTGATTGGTAGGTACGGGTGGTGTGTAGCGGATGGATATCTAAGTTGGGTTCGGGATTGCATTTCATTTTATATGTACATGTGAATTGATAAACTATTATTTGCTATATTATGGGCTTTATTGCTATGATCGATTGGACTTTTAGTGTATTGTTACACATTGAGTCTGTTGACTCACCCCTCGTGGGATATCTTTTCAGGTGATGCTCGGACCGGGTTGGAGTGGATACGAGGTGGCCCATGCAAAAGAGGATTTTCTTTATACAATTTATGTTTCAGTATTTTAAGTATTTAATTATTGTAATAAGGGCCATTTTAAGTATTTAAGGATTTTTATTATGTTTTAAGTTAAATTGTCGATTATATTATTATTTGAAAATGTTTTATTTTAAACAACTTAATTTTACTTGAAATTTTAATTACACAATGTTTTAGTAAAGACAACAAAATTTTTATGTTTTTAACTCTAAGTCAAAAGTTTTTCAAACGTTTTCCGTAGTGGCATTTCAAATTCGGTCATAGCGAATGGGCCCGGTTTGGGGTGTTACAGGAAACCTCCGCGGAATGTTTCTGAGGATCGTAGTTTTTTGGGCTCGCTCGATATTATAGACATTTTTTTAAAGGGTTCTCTACGATAGCATCCCCGATGACAAAGCTGCTACAGAAAGATGTGAAATTTGAGTGGTTCGAAAGGTGTCAGAAGAGTTTTGATCAACTAAAAACTTTGTTAACAAAAGCTCCGGTACTCGTTCAGCCAGAGTCGGGTAAAGAGTTCACTATTTTTAGTGATGCATCTTTAAATGGACTCGGTTGTGTATTGATATAGGAGGGTAAAGTCATAGCTTATGCCTCGAGATAGTTGAAACCACATGAGAGAAATTATCCGACGCACGACCTTGAGTTAGCCGCTATAGTCTTTGCTTTGAAAATATGGCGTCACTATCTTTTCGATGAGAGATGTCAGGTTTATTAGGATCATAAGAGTCTAAAGTATTTAATGACTCAAAAGGATCTGAATTTGGGACAGCGACGATGGTTAGAATTGTTGAAAGACTATGAGCTCGTGATTGATTATCACCCGGGAAAGGCTAATGTGGTTGCTGATGCACTTAGTCGAAAATCATTATTTGCTCTTCGTGCAATGAACGCGGATTTAGCTATAACCGATGATGGTGTGATCATTACAGAATTAAAGGCGAGACCATTGTTTGTACAATAGATCCGAGAAGCTCAGGAGATTGATGGTGTTTTAAAAGTAAAAAGGAGTCATTGTGGTTCGACTGCGGATTCAAATTTTTAGATAGATGCTGAAGGATGTTTACGGTTCAAGAATCGAATGTGTGTACCGAAGAACCCTGACTTGATTCGAATAATTTGTGATGAAGCTCATAGCAGTAGATTGTCGATTCATTCGGGTAGCACAAAGATGTATAACAACTTGAAACAGCATTACTAGTGGCATGGTATGAAGTGAGACATTTCAGATTATGTATCAAAGTGTTATTATGAAACAGCATTATTAGCAAGTGAAAGCTGAGCATTAGGTACCATCGGGACTTCTTCAGCCGATTATGATACCTGAGTGGAAGTGGGACCGAGTCACTATGGTTTTCGTATTGGGTTTGCCTTTGACGCTGAGCAAGAAAGATTCGATCTGGGTTATTGCTGATAGAATGACAAAATCGGCCCATTTCATCCCCGTACGTACGGATTTCTCACTTGATAAATTAGCCGAGTTGTACTTATCGCAGATTGTACTGTTACACGGAATACATGTTTCTATTGTATCGGATAGAGATCTGAGATTCACATCACGGCTTTGGAAGAAACTGCAGGATGCTTTAGGTACTAAGTTACACTTCAGTACTGCTTTTCACCCTCAGTCGGATGGTCAATCCGATCGTATTATCCAAATACTCGAGGATATGTTGAAATGTTACATTCTTGAGTTTGAGGGTACGTGGGAACAATACTTGCCTTTGATTGAATTTGCATATAACAATAGCTTTTAGTCTAGTATCAAGATGGCACCCTACGAAGCTTTGTACGGTCGTAAATGTCGTACGCCGTTGTACTGGACCGAATTGGGAGAAAATAAGATACATGGGGTTGATTTGATTAAAGAAACTGAACAGAAAGTGGCAGTAATTCGTGATAGTTTGAAAGCGGCATCGGATCGTCAAAAGTCTTACGCAGATTTGAAACGTAAGGACATTGAATTCCAGATAGGTGATCGAGTGTTCTTAAAAGTATCACTGTGAAAAAAGATAATGAGATTTGGTCGTAAAGGGAAGCTGAGTCCGCAATTCATTGGGCCGTATGAAATTATTGAGCGGATTGGGCCAGATAGACTCATGTTACCATCTGAAATGGACAAGATTCACAATGTTTTTCATGTATCGTTGCTTCGACGATATCGATCTGATCCTTCTCATGTGATCAGTCCTTTAAAGATTCAAATTCAGCCTGATTTAACTTATGAGGAGGAACCGATTCACATTTTAGCTCGTGAAGTGAAAGAGTTGCGAAATAAAAGAATATCCTTGGTTAAAGTATTATAGAATAAACACGGGATAGAAGAAGCAACTTTAGAAACTGAGGAATCAACGAGAGAATGTTATCCGCACTTATTTGCGGGTAAGATTTTCAGGGACGAAAATCCCTAAGGAGGGGAGAGTTGTAACAGTCCGAATTTGACCCTAATCGAAACGGTGGTTTTGGGACCACGAATCTGAGTCCGTTAAATACTTAGATATTAATTTCTGTGATAATTATATGTGAATTAGAATGTGTGGAAATTTCATATAAAAATTTGAATGTTTATATGTTTAATTTAATAAAAGGATCAAATAGTTAAAGTAGTAAAAGTAGTGTGTACGAAGTTAGAAGGGTAAATTGAATTGTTGTTATTACATGTGAGGACTTGCATGTCAAATTTCCCACATTTCATGTTAGTGGACGGCAATGATGATGGGGGAAGACTTTTAAGTATTTTATAACTTTAATTATTATATTTTAAGAATATTCTAATATGAATTAAATGGAGAAAATAAAAGAACAAGTGTGAAAATTCATTTTCTCTCTCTTTTATCATCTTCTCCACCGAATTGTTTCTTCAAAGAAAGAAGAGAGTTGAACCCCCATTTTCGGCCATTGCATGTGGTGCTAAGGTAAGTAATTGAGCTTTGTTTTAATAAATCCTTATATAATTGAGTTGGTTATCTTGAGTGCTATCAAAACCATGTTAAAATTTCTAGAATTTAGCATGTTTAGATTCTGCCATGGAGAAGAAATTGTGGTTTGTTGTGTTGGTGAATACAAGATGAGTTGAGAAAGAGATTTAGAGGAAATGGAGAATAGTGATTTTAAATTGTTTGAATGGTATGGAAATTACTTTTAATTTGATCATAGAGATGCCCTTTGCATTCGGCAAAATTTTGGAGTGAGTATGTATGATGTTTATTTAGTTTAAATTGTTTGGTTATATATATATATATATATTGAAATATATATATATGTGTATTGAAGTGGTATATGCGGCCATAAGTGATGAAGAGATAAATTGTGTTAGATTATATATTGAATGAAATTTCGGAAGGGTCAAGAGGCTAATGAAGGAAAAAAATGAATCGATATAAGGGCTAGGGGTATTAGGCCCTCAATAAGTATTAGTCAAATCTTGATAATTTGAGTTTTAATGCTTTGAGGACTTAATTGAAAAGGTGTAAATTATATGAGTAAAATAGTAGAATCTTATAAATTTTTGTATTGGATTAAATTGAATAGAAAATGAATTTGAATAAACTACTTGGCATTTATTAGATCAAGTACAAAAGGAAAAGGAGCTTGATCGGGGAAAAACAAAACTCAACAAGTAGCCGCGGAGCTTGTTTGGTCAACTATCGAGGTAAGTTTTAAGCGATAAAATTTAAGTTGAGTTTATACTTTATTACAAGTTTATGTTGAATGGTGATAGTCTATTACAATGCCATTGCCGAATATATATATATGAAATTGATAGAAGATAGTTGATGGAGAAATTACTTGGATGTTGTATTTAGGTGCATGAAATGGACAATGTCGATAGTGGCACTAAAATGAGATTTGGGCAAATTAAATTAAATTAATGATGGCTTGATGTGGTATAAGCCGAATGTAACATAGGACTTGGGATATTGAACACTTCGATATATATATATAGATGTGTATGACCTTGTGTGAAGTGTGAATGAAATTTTTATATATGAAAATATACATATCTAATGAACAACAAGTTATGAAAAGCATAAGTTGTGCGAAATGATTCAATGAGCAATACGCACGTAAACTTTAAGTAACGGCTCTATGTGAGTGATACGTTACGTAAACTTTAAGTAACGGCTCTATGTGAGCGATACGTTACGTAAACTTTAAGTAACGGCTCTATGTGAGCGATACGTTACGTAAACTTTAAGTAACAGCTCTATGTGAGCGATACGTTACGTAAACTTTAAGTAATGGCTCTTTGTGAGCGATACGTTACGGAAACTTGTAAGTAACGGCTCTATGTGAGCGATACGTTACTAAATTCAACTCTTAAATGGGTTGGGGTGTTCGGTAAGAGTATATAAATTAAGTAGGTTTGAATTCTTGGTATAAATATTCTACATATGTATGTGATATTAATTTGCTTAAACTTACTAAGCTTTGAGAAGCTTACCTTGTTTCGGTTGTTGCATTTGTAGTCTTCTTTTGGAACTCAGTCTGCGCTCAGGGATCGTTTTGGGAAGCTCGTCATACTATCACCTATTTTGGTATTTTATTCGATAGTTTTCTTTTAAGACTTATGGCATGTATAGATCAAATCCTTTTTGGACTGTGTTTGGAAGTCTTGTAAATATGTATATAAACTTATGCCATGCGAAAATGGCTTTTTTTCTCAATTATGTTTGATATTTTCTATTTATGATGTCTGTAGATGATGAAATGTGGTACATGTCTTACTCAGAAAGTTGAATTATATTTGCATGCTTATTTAATTGAACTTGACTAGTATTGCTTGATCTTGGTTATTACCGGATACTTTTAATCCGTAACTTGGAGTTTAATTCAAATCTTGGTATGTATGGGATAAGTGAGGTCATAAGTTTAGTTCGAATAGGGTATATAGTACCTTTGGATAATGAACATTCTGTTTGTAATACCCCGGGTTAGGGGCTATTTTTGTTGTGATATTATTTGCATGATTATGGCCTGTTATGTTGATGTTTGTATAGTTTCGGGACTTAGTTGTGAGCTGGAAGTAAGCTTGAGCAGGTAGGAAAATTTTTGTTTTTGGCCTAAGTCAGGGGAGCTGATGGAGCTAGGATATATGAGTTTTATTTGGTGTTTTGTTGCACAAGAGTTGAGCTGGCAAAGTGGCAAGGCATGTGCCACTTGGAGCTTGAGGTTGGCGTCATATGCAGGGAGGAGAGGTCTTGTGTTCAAGCTGCAGAGATCCCCATTTTGGCTTCCATTTTGGATGGCATGGAAGGAAGAGTTTGTAGGCAGTTCAAACTCTGCCTTGGACTTGGTCTACCCATTTGAATGGAAGGTGGAGAGCAAATAGTGGAGGAAGACTTGTTCAAAGTGTTTGAAATGTATGGTTGGGAGTTAATGGGGGAGTGTGGCCGAATTTTTGGGGTGTGTTAGAGGTGTTGGCCGAAACTTGGGGGGCTTGGGGAGTGATTGGCCGGTTTTGGTAAGTGAGTAGGAAGGGTGTGCCGAATTTCATTTTGGCATTTTGGTGTTTCGGTCAAAAGTGAGGGAGCAAACTTCTTCTTTTTGTCTTTAGCCTAAGCTGAATTTCAAGCCAGTTTCTTCACATTTTCTCTTTCAAACCGAAAAGTCCAAGCAACTTTGCTGATTTTGTGCTTCGTTTTCTCTCAATTATTTTGGTAGCCGTATGCTCTCTCTCTCTCCCTTTTCTTTTCATGTAGGTAAGCCGAAACTAGTTTCTTCCTTACTCAAATTCTCTTTTTCTTCTTGAAACCGTGATAGCCAAATTACCCATTTGTTCTCCTTATTTCTTTTGTGCCGAAACTACAACCATTTTGTTTCTCAAACTTTTATTTTCTTTTCCTAAGCATAATTGCCGAAACTCTGCTTCCATTTCACATTGTCTTTTCCCTCAAAGCCGAAAACAGAAGTGTTAAACACCTAGTGCCGATTTCTTCTTTCTATTGTTTCCAACTTAGCCGAATATCTTCCCTTCTCCTAGTAGTCTCCCTTGGCCGAATATCAGTGAGGGGTGATCTTGTTTCGTTGATCGATCAGTGGAGTTAGGTAAGTACTAGGCCGAAAGGCCATTTCTTCCCTCTCTTATGCCTCATCGGTTTTGGTTGGGTTAATAGCCGATTTTGGCATATGTTGAAAGGAGTTGATCTCTTATGTTGAAACCGATTTCATGATAGGGTAACCGGGGATTTCGAAGCAGTCGATTGAGAACTTTACCTGTTGGAAACCATTTGGTAAGTCAAGTTGTTAAGGAGTAATTGTGTTCTTGTTAGGTGTTGGCCGATTGTCAGAAGAACCACTGCTTGATTCGAGATTTGGTAGGAAACCAAATCAAGCTTTAGGTAAGGGCTCAACATTAAATCCTTTGGTTTAATGGTCTTGGCCGAATGAGATGGTGTCTAATGCTCTTATTTGGCCGATTGTAGGAGCAAGTAATCAAGGAGCCTTAGACCGATTCCTTTGGTATCAAAGATTGCGTTTTAGCAGGTGTGTAAGCTAACACACTTCTGTTTAGTAATGTGATTAATAACCTATGTGCTTATTAAAGTAAAACAATGTGATTGATGGATTTGGGTACCCGATGGGGTACAATCACGGATACGGGTAAGTCCGTTTCATTACGAGATCTGAAGTGGTATATGTGATATCATGTTTATGATGTAAATATTACGAGATGCCATGTTGAGTATGTTAGCATGATTGCATGTCTTATATCATTTGCATTAGTATGACATGTATGGGTGATATGAGAGGAGGGGGATTATGATATCCGTGTCTTTGGGACACTGTGTCTTTGGGACACCAGAGGTTTGGCACCTCCAGTGGTTTGGTACCACAGTGATATTTGTGACTTTGGGTCACCAGAGGTTTGGCACCTCAGCGTCTCGTCCCAGTGGCTTAGTACCACGGTGGGTTGGCCCCACAGTTGATTATACGGGATTGACGCCAGTGATTTGGTATCACACGATGGGTTGGCCCCATCACCGGATTTGTGACTGCGGTCACCAGTGGTTTGGTACCACATTTGTGTCTTTGGGACACCAGAGGTTTGGCACCTCATTGCGACTCGTCCCTGTGGTTAATACCACCGTGGGTTGGCCCCACTTATGAGATACGGGATTGTCGCTAGTGATTTGGTATCACACGATGGGTTGGCCCCATCATTGGATTATTCGTGACCTTGGGTCACCAGTGGTTTGGCACCACACTTTTGGATATCGTGACTTTGGGTCACCAGTGGTTTGGCACCACCAGTGGTTTGGTACCACACGGGGTAGAAAGGTGATATGGATGGTTAGGACCGGGGTGCATTAATTATGTTGCTATGATTTGATGTGTGTTAGCATGTTGCTTTATCGGGAGGGAGATTTATACACTGAGTCTTGCGACTCACTCTCTCCTTTGACATTTCAGGTGACTCCTAGACGCGGACATGGAGCCGGGATGGACTCGAGGTGCTCATGCCATGCTTAAATAAAGAATTGCTCAGACTTTATGAAATTTGGTACTTTAGCTTAATTCTTACTACTTGGTTTTATTTTGGATTGTAAGTGGCCTTTTAAATTATGTTTGCTATGGTTATGTTTGAAGTAGATTTTTTGAAATGCCTTAACAAATTAATTGAGTTAGATTCGCTAAAATTTGGAAAGACAATGGTTTCAAAACTATAACGCAACGTGTTTTAAACTATACCATCGGGTATTACACTACGATTTGATATTAAAGAAACTCAAATGACTTTCAAACCAAAACTCGATTGTCTACTAAGTCAAAATGAATAAACATGTTTTAACTTCATAACCAATTGAGTTTTCGAAATATCTGAGTTTTCAAATAAGACATCAGTTCTCAAACAATCATGCCCAAGATTTCTGCTAGCACAAAACTTATCAAACTGCTTTATCAAACTTTTAACGAAAAACCTAAACCCCTAAAATACATTTTCCCCGTAACATACCAGATTCGATCGTGGTGTATGGACCGGGTTTGGGGTGTTACACTGTTACTTAATTTATACGCACAATACGATTCATAGCATGAAAGGATTTGGTATACTTTATATATATATGTGACGAATGAAGGTAATATGTTAATGAATAAGTTGAAGTATGTGAAATCGTAAGTGTTCGGCAATAATATACAAATTTACCATATGAATAGTACCGCTAATCGATAGTAATTAGTTTAATAGATATTAATGTGGTTATTAATCATGAAGTAGTTTTATAAGGTGTTTTGACTTGGGATTGTTTTAGTAATGTCATAACCCTAAGCCGGCGCTGAATACGGGTTAGGGTGTTACACGGTTCGAAGCTGCGAGGGACTCGGAGAAGACCACACACTTCTTATGTTTTCCGTTTTGATTATCTACTTTGAAATATTTTGATTTGGGTTGTAATAAGGCCTTTTAAAGTTTTCACACTTTAAATTTTAGATCGGTTTTATTTCAATTAATATCTGTTAGAAGTAAATCGCAGATTTCCGAAATGTTAACTGTTTTAAAACAACACTACGTTTTCGCAACATTTTTTTAAATGGTTTTACTATTTAATCTTTTCGTAAATCAATTACTTTCAAAATTGGCTTCCGCAACTCAAAAAAAATGTTTTGGGAATAAAACTAACGTAACTGGGATTTTACTTAAGCTTTTAAACAAGAAGGGTTTTCAATGAAAACATGGTTTTCGAAAAACACTTTAATGTGATACGCTAGATTCGGGACTAACTTCTAGGCCGGGTTTGGGGTGTTACAGAAAATGGTAACATTGTTAGAAACAAGGCTAGATTAGTTGCCAAAGAATATAACCAAGAGGAAGGTATAGACTATGATGAAACTTATGCACCGGTAGCTAGGTTAGAAGCCATTAGGATGTTATTAGCTTTTGCATGTTCAAACAATTTCAAATGGATGTCAAAAGTGCATTTTTAAATGGTTTCACAGATGAAGAAGTTTATGTCGAACAACCTCCCGATTTTGAAAATCCAAATTTTCAAAAACATGTTTTCAAATTGTCCAAAGCTCTATATGGTTTGAAACAAGCTCCTATAGCTTGGTATGAAAGGCTTTCCAAATTTTTAATCGAAAATGGCTTTAGAAGAGCAAAGAAGACATGTAACACCCCTTACCCGTGTCCGATGCCGGGACCAGATATGAGGCATTACTATGCTAAACCTCACTTAAACCTATCACATTGGGTTGTAACATTTCATTTAAACCCATCTTTTGCTCATTCTTGGCCTACAAGGCCTTAAACATACCTCCGAGGAGTTTATGAATTTAACTGGGAACTTTTATAAACTTGGAAAACTTTTCATCAAAACAAGGGCCACACGCCCGTATTGGTCTAGGGACATGCCCGTGTGTCCCAAAGACATGCCTATGTCTTCCACCTGTGGTTGACACTGACTTAATCCACACAGCCGGACACACGCCTGTGTCCCTAGCCCGTGTCCCTCACATGGCCTCGACACTCCCGTGTCTTAGCCCGTGTGCCAAAACCTTGGCATTCTATTTATGATGTCATCACTTCCCTATGACCACACGGCCAAGGCACACGCCTGTATCCTAGGCCATGCCTTCCATGAGGCTGAGACACACGACTATGTCTCTGCCCGTGTGTTTACTACGAAGCTTACTAATTTGTGAAACTATCATGCAGGGGACACACGGCCTAGTCACACACCCATGGGACTGACCGTGTGTCACACACGGCCTAGACACACGCCCGTAGGCCTACCTGTGTGGACAAGAACAAGGCTAATTACCAAGCTCTTTTCACCCTCCTTACCTCACACAACGTAAAACCATCCAACAATTCATTAAAACATCCCAGATTTGCAACAAACACATCTATGAATGACTTCATCTTTTCATAATTAATAATGAGCCATGTAACATCCTGAAATTGGGCCTAGTAGGATTGAGCCCAATGGGCCTTAAGAGTAGTAGCGTTTAAAATTTTAGAGAACGGTATTAATGCAAGTTAGACTTATTAGGTAAGTGATTTTGGAAGATTAGAGGGCTTCTATGAAGTCCCAGGATCAAATATTGGCTTTGTGGAAATTTTGGTTTTAGGTGAAAAAGTCCCGGGATCAAATATTGGCTGTGGGTTTGGGTTGAAAAATGTTTTCAAAGGATGGTTTAGAAAAATATATATCTCTTTTCTGGAAGTATGGCACCCGAGTCTCCGGCACCAAATCCGTAAGTTCCTTTTTACTTTATTCTATTATATGCTAAATGATTGTATTATTCTGCGATGTGTGGATGTGATGCTTGAATATAGGAATTGTATGTATGTGTGGAAAATATCTGTTTGCTTCGGTGTTAGATAGTTGGTTATGTGACGGGTTCCAAGATTTAGATAGAAAGTATATTAGTTTTATTAAGATCAGAGTGCGCAGCGTGAGCGTGGTGTTGTAGGTTAGGATGAGTGACTGTACCTATAGTTGGAAATTTTGAGGACGAAATTTCTTTAAGGAGGGTAGATTTGTAACATCCTGAAATTGGGCCTAGTAGGATTGAGCCCAATGGGCCTTAGGAGTAGTAGCATTTAAAATTTTAGAGAACGGTATTAATGCAAGTTAGACTTATTAGGTAAGTGATTTTGGAAGATTATAGGGCTTCTATGAAGTCCCGGGATCAAATATTGGCTTTGGGGAAATTTTGGTTTTAGGTGAAAAAAACCCTGGAAGTTGGCAGGTAGGCTTTAAGAATAGAATATGGAGAAAATGACACAAGTGGAGTGTGTGGTGTAGTGGCAAAGTGACGCCACATAAGAGCAAGGGAGTGACGCCACAAGGAAGGAAGGAGGTCCAAGGTTCAAGTCTTGGCTTTTGCATTTTGGTTTCTTTTTACTTGGATCTTAGAATTTGGCTATAGATTTATATTTAGTTGCGCATGGTTTAAGATACAAGAGGAGCTTGTGGCCAAGTGGTTAGCGACGTGGATTATGCTACAAGGAGCCTGGGTTCGAATCTCGTGAGAAGCAAAGGAGTATTTATTTTGTGGATTGGACGGCAAGAGTTTCAGTTGAATTTAAACTCTACTGACGAAGGGATCCCACATCGGAAAGACACAAAGAAGAAGGGTGAAGAGCTAGCTATATAAAGAGCATTCCAGGAGGAGAGTTAACATACCTTGGTGGGCGTTTGGGCACAGTAGTGGGCGCAGCGCGGTTTAACACCAGAGTCCTATCAGGTGTGTAACTCTCTCTACTCTAGTTGTAGAGCGGCAAATGCCGAAGTGCCGATCACGGCAATAGTAGCCACACGAGCGTGCGAGCGCACGTGTGGGGCTTCGACGCGATAGTTGAGGCCATCAGTCGTATTCTTGTGGGTTGGGCTGCTTGAGCCATGATGGGCCGAAGTGGGGCCCAATGGGCCCGTGGGGCCATATGATTAAATTGTATGATGATATAGTATATAGTGAACTAGACTAGGTGGAACTTATATACGTGGCTAGATTTGTGCTAGGTGGGCCACACAAGCGTGTGGGCCCGAATGGGTCGAAATCGGGTTTTAGGCCCAATAGTCCGATAAGGACCAGAAATGGTCGCTGAGTCGCTAGTGGCGACATTAGGCCTTCGGAAAGGCCATTGCAGGTGCGAATTTACGAAAATACCCTTGGTGGGTAAATGATGAAAATGCCCTTGGTAGGTAAAAATTATTGTTATACCCTTTAGAGGTTGATTAGCTTGGTTATATCGTATTTGTTATTCTGATTATGATGGTCATACGTTTCATGCGTTATCTTTGATATATGATTTGCATACTTGGCATACTGCATACACAAATTATTATGACTGATGAACATGGCATGGACATGGGTATGATGAGAGGAGGGGGAAGATTGATATTCGTGACTTTGGGTCACCAGTGGTTTGGCACCACTAGTGGTTTGGTACCACAGCTATTTTCGTGACTTTGGGTCACCAGAGGTTTGGCACCTCATAGCGACTCGTCCCAGTGGTTTAACACCACAGTGGGTTGGCCCCACAGTTGATATAACGGGATTGTCGCCAGTGATTTGGTATCACAATGTGGGTTGGCCCCACACTTGGATTATTGGTATTCGTGACTTTGGGTCACCAGAGGTTTGGCACCTCATAGCGACTCGTCCCAGTGGCTTAGCACCACAGTGTGTTGGCCCCACATTTGACATAACGGGATTGTCGCCAGTGATTTGGTATCACAACGTGGGTTGGCCCCACAAATGGGTTATTCGTGACTTTGGGTCACCAGCGGTTTGGCACCACATTATTATTGGATATCGTGACTTTGGGTCACCAGTGGTTTGGCACCACCAGTGGTTTGGTACCACACGGGGTAGATCTGGGAGTTTCGGATGGATAGGTTGGATGGGTTGCATGACATGCATATTTGCATATGAATTTGTGTGCGAGCTTAACATCTTTTGGATGGGGATTTACACACTAAGTCTCAGTGACTCACCCCTTAGTTAATTTTGCAGGTAATCGTTAGATCGCTGATTTGGGAGCCGAGGCAGACTTGTGGTGGCCATACAATATTTTTCTCGTAAACTCGTTCTCTTAGTTAAACTTATTTGTAACTGGGATTTTGTTATGTAATAGGGCCACTTTAACTGTATTTTTGGTATTTTATTTGGTTTAGATTTTGATTTGTTTACTGCTTATTATTAAATGATCAATATGGGATTTTCCTAAAATGATAATAAACCGTTTCTTATTCAAAATTACTTAAACTCGATTTTTCACAACAACTATAAAGAATACGAGCTTTTTAACGAACGCACAGTTTTTAGACATTCCTTTCATGTGACATGCCAGATCCGGTCGTAACGTTTAGGCCGGGTTTGGGGTGTTACAAGCCATCAATTATGTCTACATACAAAAGAGTTTGTTATTAAAAGGGCCAACACACTCTTGGCCAAAATATCAAAACAATTACCTAGTCTAGCCCCTATACATGCCATATTCAAAAACACTAAGTCTAGATGTACCAAGATGAGCTAATAGTGTGGGCGATCTTTCAATTATCTTCATATCCAGACCCGGCTGAACCGGCTTATAAATTTATAGAGGAGATGTCACTGAATAACTATCAGTGGCAAGTTACTAGGACAAAGCCAACAAAAGCCGCCAGTGTTTTCAACCTCAACGCAGTAACCATGCTATCAAATCAGGTAGAACTTTTAAGTAAGAAAATTGGTGGTTTGTGTGGTTCTTCGTAGGTACATCCAGTGATGCAGTACGATACGAATGGAGGAGGAATGAGTAATACAGAGTCTCCATCCTACAACACTGGAATAGAAAGCGAACAAATGAACTATATGGGTAATAATTCTAGACCTCAAAATAACCCTTATAGTAACACTTACAATCCAGGTTGGAGGAACCATCCCAACTTCTCATGGGGTGGCCAAGGAAATCAGAGACAACAACCCCTCCAGGCTTTCAACAGTAACCCTATCCAGAGGAGAAAAAGCCGAACCTTGAGAAGATGCTAACAAAATTCATCGCAGTGTCAGAAACTCGTTTCCAAAACACCGAAACAGCACTCAAATATCAACAAGCATCGATTTAAGGGCTCAAGAACCAATTAGGACAACTTGTTAAGTTGATCTCTGAATGACCACAAGGTAGCTTGCCAAGCAACACTGAAACAAACCCAAAGGAGCAACTTCATGCCATTACTGCCCATGATAGTGAAGGGTTAGATGAACCAAAATTGAGGTAAGAGAATGTGGTAGAGGAAGGTAAGGTTGTGGTAAGCCATGATAAACCAAAACCGGTAATTACAGAGTACCAACCTCGTGTGCCATACCCCAATGCGATGAATAAAGACCGCACAGATGAACAATTTGGTAAATTTCTTAAACTTCTAAAGAAACTACATATTAACTTACCGTTTCTTGAAACTCTTTCGCAGATGCCCAATTCAAGGAAATTTTCAAAAGAGCTTTTGACAAACAAACGGAAGTTAGACGATAAGTCGCATGTGGAGCTGAATGCAGTGTGCTCATCAATTGTACAAAACAAGCTACCACAAAAGTTAAAAGATCTAGGGAGTTTTACAATTTCGTGCTTAATTGGTAGTTTATCTGTTAATAATGCTTTAGCTTATTTAGGGACAAGCATCAATGTTATGCCTTATAAAATGTTTAAATAGCTAGGTCTTCGGAAACCCAAACAAACTAGGATGAGCACCCAATTAGCTGATAAAACTATTAGAATTCCTAGGGATATAATCGAAGATGTACTAGTAAAAATGGACAAATTCATATTCCCAGTAGACTTTGTTGTTTTAGACATGGATGAGGACAACAATATTCCTTTAATTTTTGGAAGACCCTTTTTAGCAACTGCTAAAACTAAAATTGATGTTGGTAAAGGTAAACTCACACTTCGTGTAGGTGACGAAACGATCACTTTTCAGGCTCTTGACTCGGCTAGGACATCGAGTGATAAAGGTGAAAACATAAATTCTATTAATGACCATTTGGTTCAACCTTTTTTTCAGGAAGCACCATGAAATTACACAGCTGAGCCACATCCTAGACCTCGTGCCAACAAAGAAATAAATCATGAGAAACAAAGGCTTCAGATCGATGAACTAGACGAGTGGAAGACATATTTCAAGGAGAAACCAAGAACACATGAAGCAAAACTGAGGCAACTCAAGGTCAAACTTGAAGATGGGACATGCCAATTTCAGATTGGGGATCAAGTATTGTTGGATAAGACAGACCCTCGAATCACCATTTCAGACCTTAATACAAACGAAGAGATCCCTTTCACGGTACTAGATGTCTTCCCATACGAAACAGACGAGGTAACTAATCCTAAGTTCGGAACTTTTAAGGTAAACACTACTCGACCCAAACTAAATATTGAAAATAGAACTGATAGCAAGAGAGAGGAGTTTTTACTCCTCAAACCACCATGATTATACAAATGAAAGGCAAGTCTAGCTTAAGACTTTAAATGAGTGCTTCTCGGGAGGCAACCCGAGCACTAACCCCATTAATTTTCATATTTTTTATTTTTAGCACCTAACTACAAACTAACCAAATTAAAAAAGTGCAGGTTTTCCTACCACACGGCCTTGCACATGGGCGTAGCCGTGGCTATGTGGACACCACGAATAGGCTCATCGGCGTGGAAAAGACCGTGCGAATCAAGGAAAATTTTTTTCCCCAAAACAGGCATGCGACACGCCCGTTCTTTGAGGCCGCGGCCGACACTGATCAAACAACATGGGCGTGGAAACCTCTACATGACCGTAGGAGAAATGAACGAAGTAAAACACGACCGTGCGACATGGCCGTGTGACCTAACACGCCCATGGCACACGGGCGTGGGCCACTAATTCCTATTTAAACCCACTTCTTCTCACTTTCTTCCCAAATTTGTTTCTCCTAAACCCTAGCCACCCCACCCCTTCCTTTCCCCCTTTCCCTCAATCTTTCTTTCCACC
Source organism: Gossypium australe (assembly GCA_005393395.2). NCBI lineage: Eukaryota > Viridiplantae > Streptophyta > Magnoliopsida > Malvales > Malvaceae > Gossypium > Gossypium australe. The sequence goes on from CM016619.1 coordinate 35,797,849, forward strand.
ACCATCCCTATGTCGAAGAAGTGAAAGGACCCCAGCACAGTCTACCCGTGCAAGATCAATCTACATAAGTTCATGCTGGCCACTTCATTAACTCGACAGGACAAGGACCTTGACTCCATTTATTTTTTCTTTTTCTTTTATTTTCATTTTTAAATTTTGTCCCTTTTTTCATTCTTGTCTTTAATTTATATTATTATATTTTGATTTCTTTAATTTAGGTTCAAAGGGCTATTAAGGAACGACCACAACCCCACTGGAGTATCCACCTCCACCTTCATCTATGCCCAACTTACCGTTTCTTTTCTTTGACTCCATCCAAAATTCAGGAAGTTCACTTCTCTCCCTATCTTATGATTTTATATATTGTAGATATCTATCTTTGTATATTGAGGATAATGTACGTCTTAAGTGTGGGGAGGTGTCAACAATGCTGAATTATATCTTGTTCTTAAGTAACTTTCTCATATTTACTATTAGAATGAAACTTCTATTGATTTATGATTTTCATTGATATGTTTCGGAGTAAGTCATAGATAATTGTGCATTGATGGTTTAAACTGTAAGACATTAGAGAATCAAGCATGATAAGTCTATTTTCAGAATTAAAAATTTATTAGGTTGTTTCCCTAATCTTAAATATTACTTTGAAGTTTGAAATTTACAAGGTTGACATCAAAAACCATAATTTCTGTGAGATTTTGAGCCTTTTAGAGCATATATTTTTCTTGCTCACTTTATTGATTATGAGTATGTCAATATTGATTTGTAATTCTAGAACTTGCTTCGATTATACATGTCGATACCATATTTTTTATTTGATATACTGAGATGATAAAGGCACCTAGGTTTTAAACCACTCACTCCACAAAAAGCCTACCTTCATAATTAACCCCTAGTAAACCCTTTTTAGCCTAATAAACCATTTCTTGACTCACCCATTAAAATAAACCCAAAACTGATACGAATCGTCTCGGGTTTGAAAACGAATCGTAAATGTTGCCCGATCGTAAATTAGGTAGTTTTTCGTTATAGATAACAAAAGGGGTAATTTAATGATAATGGCTTGAAAAAAAATAAAAATAGTTAAGGGGTTGGAATGGATTCAGATTTGAAGCAAGAAAGAACCTTTAATATATATATTAAAGACCCGAATCTTATAAGCTTCAAACGGATGAAAGGAGTTTGAATAAACTGAGACCTACTATCTAGCCAGAAAGGAACCAATGGTACAGATAAATGAACGCCACACCCAAAGGATGATAAGTTCGAAACAAGGATAGAATGACGCCACTAGAAACTAGATAAGTCAATTCGAACCTTGAAGAATTAAGGAGAGTGAATTAAACTCACCAAAAGAAAATATTCATTCATCAAAATTCAACCCCTACAAATGACAAAGGTCCACTTATTTATAGGACAAGTGGATACTAGGATTACAAATGTTTCTCAACTCTTAATGCCTTAGGCCGTCCCATGCTCTTCAAGAATTTAAATTCATGAAAGCATAATTTTTGGCCATGGCATGTACCAACTTAGCCGCCCCATACTAGGTGCCATTCAATTATTTTAAAAATCAATTCATCCATGCTCATCTTGTAAGCTTGTGCCGTATGCTCCATGTAAATTCCACCATCTTGATTTATTTATCCCAAAGTCAAATGCCTTGTGCCATTCATGCATTATCACACTTGCACATTCTCCATTATTGCCGTCCATCCCCCACTAGTCACACACATGCTCTATTTTTTTTTAATGTTTCACACAAGCACATGTCTTTTATAGCTTCCATAGTTGTTGCCATTTCCTCCACTAGCTAGTGTTCATGGTTCTTGCATTATTTTATTTAATCCATGATTTGTGATCTCCCATGCTCCATTTAGGCTAGTTTTCTTTGTGTGCCATCCATGCTAGGCATTTTAAAATCATTTCATGGCTTGGCTCCACCTTTGTTCATGCATTCAATCTTTCTAAATAATTTAATCAAGGCTCCACTAAGCACCACTCCTCCTATCATGCCGTCCATGCTTGAACAACAATGAGCTCCTTTGTGCCTTAACATTAAGCTCCACCATGCCGTCCATGCTTGAATAAAATAATCAATGAGCTCCTTGGTGCCTTGTTGCCATCCATGCACCCAATTCCCTTGCTCAAGCTTTTGTTTATTTTATTATATCCACCTAAGCATGCTTCAATATTTTAGTGTCTCAAAGCTCCACCCATAATATTCCATCTAAATGATCCACATAGTACCGTCCTGTAACATCCCGGAATAGGGCCTAAACGGAATAGTGGTTGTGAAACCACAAATCCGAGTCAGTAAAATATTTTAATATTATTTTCAGTGCTTATAATATGTGAATTTACATGTGTGAAAGTTTCGTGAATTAATTTTATTGTTAGTGTGCTTAATTTAATAAAAGGGCTTAATCGCGTAAAATGAAAATTTAGTGGTTATTTTTAGAAGGACCAAATAGTGGATGTTCTTTTAATATGGAGGTTCTATGTTGCAATTTTCCAATAATAAAAGGTGGTGGAGGCATTGAATGATGAAATGCAATTATGTGTTTTTATTATATTAAAAACATTAGTTGAAAGTTTATGTTATATGTATTTTATAATCTATTAGTTATAATAATAGAAACATGAGAAAGTGGCTTTATTTTCATCACTTTCTTCACGAAACAAACAGAAAGAAGAAAAAACTTAGCTTCAAACCATTCGGCCATTTCATGCTACATTAAGGTTAGTAATTGAGTTCGGTTTTTGATAATTTTTACGTTTTTGAGATCGTTGCTATGAGATCTACAAAACCCATGCTTGAATTTTTGATTTTGGTGAATATTTTGAATTATGCCATTGTTGAAAACTTGTGATTTTTGATGATTGATGGTAGATTTTGCATGTTTATGAGTAGAGGAATGATTTTTATTAAGTGATTTTCGGTAAAAACGAGCTAATTAGTAAAAGTTGTCATTGTTCATAAGTATGTGTTATAGTAAGAATTTGAAGTTGCTATAGAAGGGAAAAATGTTCAGCATGTTAGAAAACATAAGAATAAGGGCTGAAGTTTAATTTTCGAGCCTAGGGGCAAAATCATAAATATGTAAAAGTTTAGGGGCAAAATTGTAATTTTTCCAAAGTTAGAGTTAAGGACTATTTTGATAAATGTGAGTATTAAATAAGCTAAATTTGCTATTATAGATCAAGAAGAACGAAATCTAGAGTTAGATCGGGGAAAGAAAAAGATAGTGGACTAAATCGATATAGTTTATCGATTTTGTTTCGAGGTAAGTTTGCAGTAAATAAATGCAATATTCTATTATTTTAAATTTAATATTATTAAATTCCAGCATTTACATATTTATTCTTTAAATTTATTATTTAAAGACTCAAGTATGAATTGACGGCAAGGATACCACGAGTTCATAAGGCAAGGATACCACGTAAGACCATGTCAAGACATGGCAATGGTTAAGTTTCATAAGGAAAGGTACCCGCGTATCCTTAGTATTCCAAGTGGTTCAACGGGAATATTCCAAGAGTAAACCAAAGTAAAGGTAAGACAAGTTCAAGCTAAAAAGGTAAGGTAAGATAAATTCATGTTAAAAGGCAACGTAAGAATACAAGTTTGAGTATATTGAGTTAAAAGCTTAAGTGATCTTGATAAGAAAAGAATAAAATAATTCATTAAGAATGTTGTTATCTATTTACATGTAAACTTACTAAGCTTTATGCTTACTCCCATTCTTTATTTTTTTTTAGTATTACAAGCCAACTCGAGGATCGAAAGGACGTCGGAGATCGTTACACACTATCAAAGGATTATATTGGTATTTTGTGACTCGAACGTCTTAAGTTATGGCATGTATAGGGACTTAGCCATTTTATGTGTGTGACCTTATGATATGGCTTATTATGGACTTGTAAATGCTTGGTAATGATTAGCCATTAAAATTGTTAATTAAGAACATGTTTTGGATGTTATGAAATGCCTAGTTGATAGTTATTTTAAAGAAATTATGTAATTATATGCAGGGGAATAGTTGGACAGCAACAGTGACGTGATTTTGAAAAATCACCAAAAATAGTAGAAATTGAATTAGGTTGTGCATGAGATATAGAATTAAATCTTATTGAGTATAGTTTCATATAAAGAAAACGATGTAGGAAAAAGAGTTGTATATTATGAGATAATTGATTTTTACTGAAGAGAGGTCAGAACTGTCAAACTGTGTAACAGGGGAGACTTTAACTAATAAACTGTACTAATTGGCCACACCAAAAATTCTAGAAAAATTATAGTAAGAAGATATATGAGTGTAGTTTCAGGGAAAATTTACGAATCTAGATTTTGAGTTTCGTTACTCGATTTATAATTAATTTAGTGAACATGATGCAGACGGACAGTTTCAATTTTTATGCCCAGAACTAGTAAGTTAAGTCTAGTAATGCCTCGTGCTCGACTCCGGCAACGGTCTCGGGTAAGGGGTGTTACATTTATTGGTATCAGAGCAAGGTTTAGTCGGTTCTCGGAATATTCAGTATGAGTAAGAGTCTAACTATACATGCCATACTTATATTTTGATAGTGTGACGACTCCTGACAATTTTAAAAATGTTTTTCTTTTATAGTTATGGATCCCGAACGAGATGGTGCAGATGATGTAGAGAGTAATGCGCCCGCTCCCACTGAAGGGACGGTGCCACCAGATAGTCGTGAAAGGCCCGTTACAGTTAGTCAGGGAGGAGAGGCTCGAGAAGCCTTCTTCCAAGCTAGGAATGAATGGTTTGCTGAGTTCGTTCGTACGAACCCGGCCGTTAGACCTCCACCCCCTCATGAGCCATAGACCACCCACATAGCTCCCCCAGTTATAAATATAGTTAGAAGAGAGAAACCACCCATTGACAAGATCAGAAAACAAGGGGCTGAAGAGTTTCGGGCTACCAAAGATGATGATGCAGAGAAAGCTGAATTTTGGCTCGAAAATACTATTAGAGTTTTTGACGAGTTATCCTGCACACCGGAAGAGTGCATTAAATGTGTAGTGTCACTTCTTAGAGATTCAGCCTACCAGTGGTGGAAGACACTTGTATCAGTAGTACCGAAAGAAAGAGTTACTTGGGATTTCTTTCAGGAGGAGTTCCGTAAGAAGTATATCAGTCAGAGGTTTATTGACCAGAAAAGAAAAGAGTTCCTTGAGTTAAAACAGGGTAAGATGACTGTGATCGACTATGAACGTGAATTTATCTGACTCAGCAATTATGCTCGAGAGTGTGTGTCTACAGAGGCTATCATGTGCAAAAGATTTGAGGATGGGCTCAATGATGATATCCGACTATCAGTTGGTGTTTTAGAGATAAAAGAGTTTGTTGTTTTAGTTGAACAAGCCTGTAAGGCAGAAGAGTTGTTAAAAAGAAAGGGTAAAGCTGAAATTGAGATGCAAGACACGAAGAAAAGACAGATGAGCAAGTCATTTCAGTCTACATCCAAGAGGCCTAGAGAGTTTTCTACGAGACCTAATTTTTCAACCGGGTATTCTAGTCGAAACAGAGGTGGAAGATTTATAGATTCAAAAGCTCAAACCACTTCGATTGCGAGTGTTGGCAGTATTCAGCCTGATAGGCCCGAGTGTCCTCAATGTGGTCGACGTCATCCAGGTCAATGTCGAGCAACTAAGACTGGTTGTTTCCGATGTGGTGCACCGGATCATTTTATTCGGGAGTGTCCCGAGATGGTTAAAAAAGAAGTAATACCGAGTGCAAGATCAGGTAATGCCCCTGTTAGAGGCAGATCTCAGAGAAATTCAGGAGTAGGGGCAGGTAGAGGTACATTTAGAGATACAGCAACAAGATCAGATGTTAGAGCACCCACAAGGACTTATGCTACCCGTGCTCGTGAAGAGGCATCTTCCCCCGACGTAATTACGGGTACATTTTCTCTTCATGATGTTAATGTTATTGCTTTGATTGATCCGGGTTCAACCCATTCCTATGTTTGCATGAAATTAATGCCTAGTATGAACATGCCCATAGAGTTTACGGAATTTGTGATTAAAGTATCGAACCCATTAGGTCAGCATGTGTTAGTAAACAAATTATGTAAAAAATGCCCTTTGATGATTAGAGGTTACTATTTTCCGGCTGATCTCATGCTATTGCCATTTGATGAGTTTGATGTGATTCTTGGTATGGATTGGTTAACTGCACATGATGTGATAGTGAATTGTGGAAAAAGATTCATTAAGTTGAAATGTGAAAATGGTGAGTTCCTTCGGGTTAATTCAGATGAGTCAAATAGTTCAATTTCCATGATTTCTGTTATGTCTGCTCAGAAATGTTTAAGGAAAGGATGTGAAGCTTATCTTGCTTTTGTGTTGAATACTAAAGATCCAGAGTTGAAAATTGAATCAGTGCCTGTGGTAAATGAGTTCCCTGATGTGTTTCCGGAAGAACTACCAGGTTTGCCTCCTATCAGAGAAGTTGAGTTTGGTATTGAATTGATTCCAGGTACCACACCTATTTCTATTGCTCCTTATAGAATGGCTTCAATAGAATTGAAGGAATTGAAAGCTCAGTTACAGGAATTAACTGATAAAGGCTTTGTAAGACCTAGTTATTCACCATGGGGCGCGCCAGTGTTATTTGTGAAAAAGAAGGACGGTTCCATGAGATTGTGCATAGACTATCGGTAGCTTAACAAGGTAACCATCAAGAACAAATATCCATTACCTAGAATAGATGATTTGTTTGATCAATTGAAGGGAGCCACTCTGTTCTCTTAGATAGATTTGAGATCCGGATAATATCAGTTGTGAGTTAAAGAGTCAGATGTTCCAAAGACTGCTTTTCGAACTAGGTATGGTCACTATGAGTTTCTTGTGATGCCATTTGGCTTAACTAATGCTCCTGCTATTTTCATGGATTTAATGAACCGAATTTTTAGACCTTATTTGGACAAGTTTGTAGTCGTGTTCATTGATGACATCTTGATTTATTCTCATGATGAGACTGAGCATGCAGAGCATTTAAGAACAGTTTTACAGATTTTGAGAGATAATCAGCTTTATGCCAAATTTAGCAAAAGTGAGTTCTGGTTACGGGAAGTTTGTTTTCTTGGACACGTTGTCTCAGGTGAAGGTATTAAAGTTGATCCGAATAAGATTTCAGCCATTGTTGATTGGAAGCCTCCCAGGAGTGTATCAGAGGTTAGAAGTTTTCTTGGTCTTGCCGGTTATTATAGACGATTTGTAGAGGGATTTTCCATGATAGCTACTCCATTGACAAGATTGCTACAAAAAGATGTCAAGTTTGAATGGACTGAGAAGTGTCAGCAGAGTTTCGACAAGTTAAAGGCATTGTTGACTGAAGCTCCTGTCTTAGTACAACCAGAACCAGGTAAAGAGTTTGTAATTTACAGTGATGCATCCTTAAATGGACTAGGCTGTGTACTTATGCAAGAAGGAAGGGTAATTGCTTATGCCTCTAGACAGTTAAAACCACATGAGAAAAATTATCCGACACATGATTTAGAGTTAGCTGCTATTGTATTTGCATTAAAAATTTGGAGACATCACTTGTATGGTGAGAAATGTCGAATATTCACTGATCATAAAAGTTTGAAATACTTGATTACTCAGAAAGATCTAAACTTAAGGCAAAGAAGATGGCTAGAGTTGATTAAAGATTATGAGCTAGTGATCGATTATCACCCGGGTAAAGCAAACGTTGTTGCTGATGCTTTGAGTAGAAAATCGTTATTTGCATTGAGAGCTTTGCACACTAGTTTGGCCTTATCAGATGATGGTTCTATTTTAGTTGAGTTGAGAGCTAAACCGACATTTCTTAAAGAAATTTGTGAAGCTCAAAAGGATGACAGTGAGTTGCAAGCCAAAAGAGTTCAGTGCGAGTCAGGTGTAGAGTCTGATTTTCAGATTGGTTCTGACGGTTGTTTGTTGTTCAGAGACAGAGTATGTGTACCAAAGAATGATGAGCTTATTAGGAAAATCTTATAAGAAGCACATAGCAGTTCTTTGTCTATTCACCTAGGTAGTACAAAGATGTATAATGATTTGAAGAAAATGTATTGGTGGACAGGAATGAAAAGAGATATATCAGAGTTTGTTTCTAGATGCTTGATCTGTCAGCAGGTAAAGGCTGAACATCAGGTACCTTCAGGTTTATTGCAGCCTGTATTAGTTCCCGAGTGGAAATGGGATCGAGTTACTATGGATTTTGTGACAGGATTGCCTTCGACACTGAGAAAGAAAGATGCAGTATGGGTTGTGATTGATAAGTTAACAAAGTCGGCTCATTTTATCCCAGCTCATATGGATTATTCACTTTACAAGTTGGCCGAGTTATATATTACAGAGATTGTGAGACTACATGGAGTACCGTTATCGATTATCTCAGATAGAGATCCGAGATTTACCTCACGATTTTGGAAGAAATTGCAGGAAGCTTTAGGTACAAAGTTGAGTTTTAGTACAGCTTTCCATCCTCAGACTGATGGTCAATCAGAGAGAGTTATTCAGGTACTTGAAGATATGCTTAGATGTTGTGTATTAGAATTTCAAGGTAGTTGGGAGAAATATTTACCATTAATAGAGTTTGCTTATAATAATAGTTATCAATCGAGTTTGAAGATGGCACCTTATGAAGCTTTGTATGGACGTAAATGTCGCACACCTTTGTATTAGACAGAGCTTAAGGGAAATCAGATTTACGGGGTTGATCTAGTCAAAGAAATAGAAGAAAAAGTAAAAGTCATCAGAGATTGCTTGAAAGCAGCTTCAGATAGACAGAAATCCAATGCAGATTTGAAAAGAAAAGACATTGAATTTCAAGTTGGTGATAGGGTATTCTTGAAAGTATCTCCGTGGAAGAAAGTTCTCAGATTTGGCAAGAAAGGCAAATTAAGTCCCCGTTTTATTGGACCGTTTGAGGTGATCGAAAGAGTAGGGCCATTGGCACATCGATTGGCTTTGCCAACTGAGTTAGAGAAGATTCATAATGTGTTTCATGTGTCTATGCTACGTCGTTATCGTTCAGATCCATCGCATGTGATTTCGCAAACAGAGGTTGAGATTCAGCCAGATATGACTTACGGGGAGGAACCAATAAAAATTCTAGCTCGAAAGGTTAGGCAATTAAGGAATAAAAGTATTGCACTTGTGAAAGTATTATGGAATAGGCATGGAATAGAAGAGGCTAAATGGGAGCCCGAAGAGACTATGCGAAAACAGTACCCAAATCTCTTTACAGGAAAGATTTTCGGGGACGAAAATCCCTAAAGGGGGGAGAAATGTAACATCCCGGAATAGGGCCTAAACGGAATAGTGGTTGCGAAACCACAAATCCGAGTCAGTAAAATATTTTAATATTATTTTCAGTGCTTATAATATGTGAATTTACATGTGTGAAAGTTTCGTGAATTAATTTTATTGTTAGTGTGCTTAATTTAATAAAAGGGCTTAATCGCGTAAAATGAAAATTTAGTGGTTATTTTTAGAAGGACCAAATAGTGGATGTTCTTTTAATATGGAGGTTTTATGTTGCAATTTTCCAATAATAAAAGGTGGTGGACGGCATTGAATGATGAAATGCAATTATGTGTTTTTATTATATTAAAACATTAGTTGAAAGTTTATGTTATATGTATTTTATAATCTATTAGTTATAATAATAGAAACATGAGAAAGTGGCTTTATTTTCATCACTTTCTTCACTAAACAAACAGAAAGAAGAAGAAACTTAGCTTCAAACCATTCGGCCATTTCATGCTATATTAAGGTTAGTAATTGAGTTCGGTTTTTGATAATTTTTACGTTTTTGAGATCGTTGCTATGAGATCTACAAAACCCATGCTTGAATTTTTGATTTTGGTGAATATTTTGAATTATGCCATTGTTGAGAACTTGTGATTTTTGATGATTGATGGTAGATTTTGCATGTTTATGAGTAGAGGAATGATTTTTATTAAGTGATTTTCGGTAAAAACGAGCTAATTAGTAAAAGTTGTCATTGTTCATAAGTATGTGTTATAGTAAGAATTTGAAGTTGCTATAGAAGGGAAAAATGTTCAGCATGTTAGAAAACATAAGAATAAGGGCTGAAGTTTAATTTTCGAGCCTAGGGGCAAAATCGTAAATATGTAAAAGTTTAGGGGCAAAATTGTAATTTTTCCAAAGTTAGAGTTAAGGACTGTTTTGATAAATGTGAGTATTAAATAAGCTAAATTTGCTATTATAGATCAAGAAGAACGAAATCCAGAGTTAGATCGGGGAAAGAAAAAGATAGTGGACTAAATCGATATAGTTTATCGATTTTGTTTCGAGGTAAGTTTGCAGTAAATAAATGCAATATTCTATTATTTTACATTTAATATTATTAAATTCCAGCATTTATATATTTATTCTGTAAATTTATTATTTAAAGACTCAAGTATGAATTGACGGAAAAGCTATCGCAGAAAGTTCCGGTTGAACCTTAGGAATGTGTAGGATACAAATGTCATGACATTAGGGTTTAAGGAAATCATGTAAGACCATGTCAAGACATGGCATTGATAAGTTACTATAAGGCAAAGGTCCCATGTAAGATCATGCCAAGGCATGGCATTGGTGAATTTATAAGGAAAAGGTCCCATGTAAGACCATGCCAAGGCATGGCATTGGTGAGTTCATAAGGCAAGGATACCACGTAAGACCATGTCAAGACATGGCAATGGTTAAGTTTCATAAGGAAAGGTACCCGCGTATCCTTAGTATTCCAAGTGGTTCAACGGGAATATTCCAAGAGTAAACCAAAGTAAAGGTAAGACAAGTTCAAGCTAAAAAAGTAAAGGTAAGACAAGTTCAAGCTAAAAAGGTAAGGTAAGACAAGTTCAAGGTAAAAAGTAAAGATAAGACAAGTTCAAGCTAAAAAGGTAAGGTAAGATAAATTCATGTTAAAAGGCAAGGTAAGAATACAAGTTTGAGTATATTGAGTTAAAAGCTTAAGTGATCTTGATAAGAAAAGAATAAAATAATTCATTAAGAATGTTGTTATCTATTTACATGTAAACTTACTAAGCTTTATGCTTACTCCCATTCTTTATTTTTTTTTTTTAGTATTACAAGCCAACTCGAGGATCGAAAGGACGTCGGAGATCGTTACACACTATCAAAGGATTATATTGGTATTTTGTGACTCGAACGTCTTAAGTTATGGCATGTATAGGGACTTAGCCATTTATGTGTGTGACCTTATGATATGGCTTATTATAGACTTGTAAATGCTTGGTAAAGATTAGCCATTAAAATGGTTAATTAAGAACATGTTTTGGATGTTATGAAATGCCTAGTTGATAGTTATTTTAAAGAAATTATGTAATTATATGCAGGGGAATAGTTGGATAGCAACAGTGACGTGATTTTGAAAAATCACCAAAAATAGTAGAAATTGAATTAGGTTGTGCATGAGATATAGAATTAAATCTTATTGAGTCTATTTTCATATAAAGAAAACGGTGTAGGAAAAAGAGTTGTATATTATGAGATAATTGATTTTTACCTAAGAGAGGTCAGAACTGTCAAACTGTGTAATAGGGGAGACTTTAACTAATAAAATCTACTAATTGGCAACACCAAAAATTCTGGAAAAATTATAGTAAGAAGATATATGAGTGTAGTTTCAGGGAAAATTTACGGATATAGATTTCGAGTTTCGTAACTCGAGTTATAATTAATTTAGTGAACATGACGTAGATGGACAGTTTCAATTTTTATGCCCAGAACTAGTAAGTTAAGTCTAGTAATGCCTCGTGCTCGACTCCGGCAATGGTCTCGGGTAAGGGGTGTTACACGTCCAATGCTTGTCCAAGATGCTTCCAACTTGCTTTAAATATTCTTCATTCATGCTCCATCTTGTGCCATCCCATGCTTCTTCAAGAGTTTAAAATTCATGAAACCATGAAGACTTGTTCACCATATTAATTTAGCCACCAAGCAGTGCTCTTTCAACCGTGCATAATTCGACATTGGGTGGTACCTATAAACACATGAATTACCATCAATAAAATTAAGCTGAACAAACTTTAAACATTTTATTTAAGCACTAGATAAAAATCAAAAAGGTTAACAAAACACACTAATATTCAGCTTTGACAAAAAAAAAATATTTAAAAACTCGTACTTATCTAGATAAATTAACATGAAATAAGAAAATTCAGCAAACTAATAAATGACTGAAAATAAATCAAACATGCATAATAAAGTGTTAAATAAACTAGTAGTCAGACTAGCTAGTATATTCAACTTCAAATAAATTGTAAGAGTTCAGCATGTTCTTGGGCTCTTTTCTATCTTTGAAATGTTTAGCACGGGCACGCGTAATTGGTCCATTAGATAGCTCGATTGGGTCTTGGTTGACTTCCGTCACAGTCTTCTTAGGTGAGTTCGTATCAAAAACCAAATTTTTACTTCTCCTCCTTTAACCCCCTTATGTCAAGAGTTGATTTGATCAGTTGCGAAACTATCTTCTTTATTTTAGTTGTTAAATTCTATCTTATTATCGTATGTTCTTATTCTTAAAAAAGAAAGAAGAAGAAGTCGAAGATTTATTCATTATTAGTGATTATCTATAAAAGAAGCTCATTTTATTTGATGTAATTATTAATTATTAGTTCATTGTTTCTAGTTAGGTAAATTGTCAATTCGATCTCGATTCTAACCCTCTAATTCATCCTGTATCCACACCTTTAACCCAAGCCCCATTACAACCCTTTTAAGACCTTTTGATTTGTGTATCATCTCATTTTATAGTTGTGGAAATTTGATTTTCATGCAAGCTTATGGGATTAACTTTTCATGTTTGACTTTTTGAGTGCTTAATTTGAACCTTAAACACCTTGAGTGATTTGAGTGAATCTTTAGTGAGGATGCCAATTCTTGTCAGGTTTTGAATCAGAGGTAATTATTTAGGTAAGGGGAAACACCTATATTTTCGTGCTATAAAAATTTATGACTTAGATTGTTTGAATCTTTAGAACTCTTTTAGTTAAGTTATCAATGTATGAATTATCAATGAATTATGATGAAACATTATTGATAAGAATTATGAATTGAGGAAGTTAATTTTAATTGTGAGTTAAGGATTTTTCTTGAGGACAAGCAAAGTCTTAAGTGTGGGGATATTTGATAAACCATAATTTATACATACTTTTACCCCATGCTTGGCTTATTTTTGAATGATTTTCCATTTGATTTGATGAACTCGATGCTCCTAATCCCTTAATTTCATGTTTTATACTCAGGAGAGCTTAGGGAGTAAAAAGAACAAGAAACGGGCCAAGAAGAGACAAAATGGGCCTACACGGCCTGGACCACTACACACGGGCAGACCACACGGACGTGTGTTACAAGCAGGATCGAACACGGCCTGGACTATCGACCACGGACGTGTCCCTGCCAAATCTAGCTTTAATCCTATTCGGAAAAGGTTACTTGTGGGCCAAGAAAGGCATCTCAAAGCCTATATAAACACCCTAGGGTGCAACCTAAAAGGGGAGGTCGACAGGACGTCGAATAGACGCCGAGTAGAAGGCTAAAAATACTCCAAGATAGCCATCGGGAACAGCTTCGGAGAAGGATCTCCATCAAGACGGAGGATCTCCCATCAAGTTCTTTAAAAGTTTTTGGGTTTTCTTATGTTTTGTTGTTTTCCCTATTTTAAGATGTTTCCCTTTTTTAGTATGAACTAAATTCCCTAAATACCTAAGGGGATGAAACCTAAGATAGATCTTATTATTGTTTGATTTATAAGATAAATACTTGTTCTTATTCTTAATTGAGAGTTCTTATTCTTGTTTTGATAATTCAGGTTATTGATTCAAAGTCGAATGTGCTTATTCAGTGGAGCAAAAGTCCCTGTTTAAGGGAAGATCAACCCAATTAAGCGGAGTTGATTGCAACCCTAGAAATAGAGCGACGAAAATTTTCCAGATTAGAGTCAAATCTAATAAGGGAATCCATAGATCGAGTTAATGCGACAATAGGGGTTTTAATTAGAAAGAGATTTCAATTAATCAACCTAGAGTCAGTTGTTTTTAGTCTTGAAAGAGATATTAACATAAATCAGGGATTTCTACGGATTAGGTCAAGTGAATAATCATATGAATCAAAAGCAATAAGTGAAGTCTAGGTGGATTCTTCCTTAGGTATTGCCTATCTCATATAAGTTTTCTAAAAGTATTTTCCAAATTCACTCTCTGTCACGTTCATAATTATTTAGTTAGTTTAATTTATTAGTTAAATTTAGATTAAAAATAAATCCCCTTAATTACTAGGCTAGATAATAAAAAGATAGTTATTACTAGTAATTTTAGTCCTTGAGGATACGATATTCCGGAGTCACCATAACTACACTACTGTTCGATAGGTGCGCTTGCCTTTATCGAAATAATAGTTAGTTTCGAGCCCATCACAAGGTTAATTCCGCGCTCTTCTTGATCTATAACAATGAAATTCACCCAATTAACACATTTATGAACATAATACATCATAATCTATACTTAGGCAAAAATGACCATTTTGCCCTTACACTTTGGCAAAATTACGTTTTTGCCCCTAGGCTCATAAATCATTTTTCACCTTTCTCATTAATCAAGCCTATCTGAACATTTATTACTCCTACAACTACTCACAAATTCATCTATTTCATGCATTTATTACAAAATCACAACTTTTACAAGTTGGTCCCATTTAGGTGTTTTCATGACTACACATTTAACCAAAGTTGTTTCTCATCTCCCTAACATTCATTTTCTTCCATAAAACTCAGCTAACAACATAACCATTCTCATGGAAAGTACCTAGACTTTCAACCATATCACAAATTAGTCCCCTCATTAGCTAGTTTAAGCTTTGGGGACTCCAAAAGTACAAAAATCATCAAAAATAATTATCAAATTGACTTACTAGCAAGGACGAAATGTAGCTAAAATTTTGAACTTCAAAGCTCCTATTCTCTCTTCAAATTTTGGTGGTAGAAGAAGAAGGAATAGTAAAAGATGATATCTCATCTTTTTGTCTTATTTTATTCATTTTTTTTATCTCCTAATTTCCACCAAATTTGACCAACATTTAATGCTATTGTCTCCCTTCATTCCTATGGCCGGCCATACCTTCCTAATGGCCTAATTGCACTTTAAGGACCTCCAATTTAACATTCTATGGCTATTTGACACCTCTACCTTGAAAAATAGAACTTCCGCACTTTATGCGATTTAGTCCTTTTTCACAATTAAGCACGAAATAATTAAAATTAAAGCACCAAAATTTTTACATAGCCATATGTTAATACCATAACACATATAAAATAACATCAAAATAATTTTTCTCGAATCTCAGATTAGTGATCCTGAGATCACTATTCCGACTAGCCCCAAAATCGGGCTATTACAAGACACCACCTTGTTCATAAAAACTAAAGACAAAGACATTTTAGCAGTACAAATTTATGTTGATGATATTATATTTAGTTCTACTAATGAAATTCTTTGTCAAGAATTTTTTTTAACATTATGCAAGGTGAATTTGATTTGAGCATGATGGGTAGCTCAACTTCTTTTTGGGGCTCCAAATCAAGCAAACTAAAAATGACATCTTCATCAATCAAGCCAAATACATCAAGGAAATCCTCAAGAGGTTTAAAATAGAGGACTTGAATCCTCAATCAACACCAATGATCATTTCAACAAAGCTTGATTAACACTAAACTTTATAGGTCTATGATAGGTTCATTGCTTTATCTTACCGCAAGTAGACCGACTATAATGTTTAGCATTTGTTTATGCTCTAGATTTCAATTATCTCCTAAGCAGTCACATTTTCAAGCCATTCAGAGAATCTTTAGGTACCTTAAGGACACTCCAAACCTAGGACTTTGGTATCCCAAAGATTCATCATTTAGTTTGCATGCTTACTCCGATGCGGATTTTTGAGGATGCAAGTTAGATAGAAAAAAACACTTTCGAAACATGTCAATTCTTAGGAAACATGCTTGTTTCTTAGTTCTCTAGGAAACAAAATAGTATAGCTTTGTCCACAACTGAAGCGGAATATGTTGCCGTAGTTAGCTATTGTGCTCAAATTCTTTGGATGAAACAACAATTAGGCCCCGTTCGGCGCTCCATCAGGGATGGACTTTTTTGGCCAAAAGCACTTTTCAACAAAAAGGAATAAAGAACAAGGGCCAGTGGAAAAAAATTTTCAACTTTTGAGAAGTCCCTTTTTATAGATGGAGAAGCCAAAAATTTTAGCTTTTTTCATAGCAGAAGGACTTTTACCTGGTGTTTTACTTTTTTATCCTTGTTTTATTTCTTCTTCCCAATAGACGTTACAGTCCTCTTTTTTTCCCCTTTTCTTTGTCTGATTTTTCCTCTGGTTCCTCTGGTGATTTTTCACTTATCTTCGATCTTTCGGTGGTGGGTGCTTTTCCATATTCTAATTTTCCTTCAATTCTCTTTATTCCAACTGATTCTTTGCCTTCTCCCATTCGGTTCCTTGCCTTTCTCTCTGAATGTGTTTTGCTGCTACATAAATTTCCCTTTCCGCTTTTGTATTTTTTCTACTTACCTTTTGTTGTTGAATCAAAGTCAGGTGTGAGGGTGCTTTGAGTTCCAGTAGTTGCTTACCTTCCGGGCGGACTTCTTTCAGGTTCTTATCGTAGATCATGGGTACGTTCTTTCAGGTTTGTAATCCTTCCCGATCGTCTTTCTTGCTTACGGCATTTCCTTTGCCTTGAGACTGGGAAACCCCTGAAGTGAAGCTAAGGGTTGAAGTCTCTTTTCTTTTTCCGAGCCTTCTTCTTTCAATTAAAGACTTGGTCTTTTAGTATATCATTAGTGAAGTAGTTATATATTTGCTTAGGCCATCCGTTCCCATTAGTCATTGTAAAGAGGCTAGACACGATATCTATCAAGGCATGGCTGCCAACACTATTAGCTTAAAACTTCTTGTTGACTCAACTAGCCAAAGAGTTTTATTTGCAGAATCTGGGAAAGAATTTGTCGATTTTATGTTCAACATTCTGTCATTACCTGTTGGTACTGTCATAAGGCATCTTACCAAAGAACAGATGGTTGGTTCCGTTTGAAACCTTTAGACAGCCATTTTAATGTTAGTTTTACTCTCCATTTTAGCATTTAGGCATTTCATTTATGTTATGTAAAAATCACTGTGAAATATATTATTTGGTATGGTTCAAACTGCATTATTTTGATTACCTATATAGTACAAATTCACTAACTTTTAAGGTATTTCATGTCTCAGTTAAAAGAGTCTTTAATCCTGACTGGTGAATCGCTATAAGAGACTGTTAGTTACAAACTTGCAAGTAATTTTCTGTGCCCTTTACTATCTTCAGGAAATGGTTGCTTGGAACTTTTTCTTTTTTCTGTTAGATGATTGCAATGATGTTGTTGTTGTCAATGTTTGATGTTAGCCATCTTATTTATATCATGTTACCGGTGATTTTGTGACTTATGGCAGTAGTTGTTCCTGGTGGTTGCCAATATGTTTTTTTTACATTACCATTCTTTTTTACCAGTTCAAACCAAAACCAAATTCAAGAGGTTCCATTGCCTACTGTAAAATGTACTTTGCTACAAATTGTGATCTTGAAATTACCCCCTTCTTGCTCTTTGACATCAAATATTGGTCCCCAAATTTTTCTAGTTGTTTAAATTTGTGTTTTTGCAATGTATGTATCTATGTATCTATGTTTAGGTCACAATTCGTATTCTAACTATAGTTTTGGCATTCTTCCTTTTGATCAGAAGCTGTTGGTACTATTTGTTTTAAATTGACTTGCACCACTTCAATGAGTCTTAAGAAAACTAATTATGATCTTTCATCTGGCCATGATTATCAAAACACTAGAAGTAATGTAGCATGTGGCAACTCACTTTATTGTGCTGCTTAAGCACATCTAATATCTCTGTGCCAGGAAACTGTGACTTTTTGTGTGATTGTCAATGAGCATCCTTTTACATTTTCTTCAATGGATACTGCTGCTAACGTTTTGCCCCACCCCTTTTCTTAAATATTCTCAAGGGATATCTGGAGAACACTGATAAAGATTGGATCAGGAGATTAGTACGTTTAAAACCTCTAACCGAATTTTAGGCTGAGAACACTCTACTGTCACAGCCCATTTGGAGGCAATAGATTCAGGGTCCTGTACTCTACTGAAAGGCATGGTATATCCTCTGCTGTAGTATGTATTTACTATGCGAGTATTGTGTAATATCAAGCTTCCTATTCTGCATTACAGATATTTTTCAGTTCTGGGTTGGAGCTTATGGAACTGTTAGATGGACATTGTGATATCCTCGCATTGATAGGATACCAGTGAAATGTTTTTTTATTTGAAGTTGTGACTTAAGATCAGTTTGAAGACATAATTGTACTTTATTGTTATTTTCATGACCTTACTAACTTGAGAATATATATATATATATATATATATATAACGCAAATAATTTGGTATTGTGCTTTCCCTGTAACACATATGTACATAACTTGTTACGTTGTTTCAACTGGAATTATTATGAAGTGCTTATGAAATGATACAAATTGGGATTTTGGACTTCTCTCTATCTATAGGTTTTTACTTTTTAGTATTTATGATATTTAATCTGAAATTGGAATTATAAATTGATATTTTTAGTATGTATAAATTGGAATTATAAATATCTAGAAATTGATATTTATGAAAATCGCTAAGGTGATACATTTTTTTTCTTTTTATTACTAATTTGGTAGAGTTGAAAATAGAATTTGATTGTTTAGTAAAATGGTGGGTGGGTAAAACAGATGAGCAAGTAAGAAAAGAAGAAATTAGGGGTAGAAATAAGATGTTTGTTTATTAAATTCAAAGCATTAAAAATTTATAATACAATTGTGTCAATATCTAATTACAAATATTTAATTATTATATTTAAATATAATTTATATATTCTAATTAAATTTAATAAATAATTAATATTAATTCTTCAGAAAATATGTAAAATTAACATTATTTATTAAAATAATAATAATAAATTATAATAAATTATTTTTTATATTTTTGCTAAAATATCATAATATTAACTAATTTGAACATTATTTAAATACATATTTGTTACTTTATAATATCATGTCTAAAATAGACATTTTACTTCACAAAAGCACTTTTTGAAAGCAATGCCAAACACTTAAATTTTTCAAAAGCACTTCTCAAAAGCACTTCTCAAAAGCACTTCTCAAAAGCATTGCCAAACTGGCCCTTAATTAACTATGGAATTTATATGGATCACATTCCTATAAGGTGTGATAACACTAGTGCAAAGATAAGACACCATTTGTTTAACCAAAAATCCCATCCAACACTCTAGAACAAAGTACATAGAATTAGAGATCATGTGCAAAGAGGAGACATAGTTCTAGAGTTTGTAGATACTTTGCATCAACTAGTCGATATTTTTACAAGGCCTTTAGATAAGGAGAGATTTTGGATAATTAGAGGAGAATTAGGACTAATGAACATGCCTTTATAAGCTTCTTGTATAATCTTTTTGACAATCTTGGACACTTGTATTGTTTTATGCATGCTTTGTGTACATTACTTGATTATACTTGTAAACTTGTAAATTCCTTGTTTCTCTTTATACTTGCATATTTGAAATGTTGTTACTATGTGATATAATTAAGTTAGATAGTATTTTTAATCATAGATCAAAATTTGAGTATGTTAGTAAATGTATTTTCCACCTTTTGATTGCCTTTAAGCATGTTTTTTACTTGATTTTCTTGTAGATATTTGTTTAAACATAGTGTTATATGATTTTACATATGTTATCTATTTGTTTTTTTTACCATTTTCCATGTATTTTTTTTTTCATTTTCTGATTAGTTGTTTTGGTAGTACGTAGAGATGTATCGGTAGAATTGTGCCTAAGTTGTATTTTTGGGTTTGTGTTCATGAGATATCGGTAGAAGTAGGCTTCTAGAGGAACTTGTCGACTTCTACCAGTAGAAGTGAACAAGTATCGGTAGATGCGGGCATATATATACCGCAAAAACATTTTTTTATAATGTCATCTTCTTCCTAAAGCCCAACCCCCATTTTCAGTCCCCACCTCTCTAACACCTAATGTTCCACAGTTTTTCCTCAATTTTTTAATTAATCTTGTCTCCCATGTGCCTTCCACTTTATTTTCAACAAGATTTCCACCAAAAATCTCCACATTTCTCACGTTTTAAAGGTAAACCTTAAAATCTCAATTTTTTTAATTTCAAAATCATACTAGCTTTAAAAGACAATTTTTTATAAATATACTAATCTAAACTGAACATATATAACTTTTATATATATACATATTGTAACACCCCTTATGTAACATCCTGAAATTCAGAATTTTATATGTTGCATTATACCATGTGATAGGTTAGTTAAAAATATTAAATGTGTATGTTTTAAGGTCCTAAGAAGGCTCAGGGTTGAGTTGGGCCTTAGTAAAATTTTTGTGTTTAATCACTTTAAGGAGAGAAGGTAAGTGGCATCAAGGCTTAAGGAAATAAGTGTGCATTTTGCTAGCACAAGTGAAGCTAGTAGAGGAGTGGTGTGGCGTTGCATGTATGGGCTTGAGGGGTGGAGTTCAAATCCCACCTAGTGCAAATTTTGGGATTCATTTTTGTGTTCCTTCCCTTAGTGTAGGTCATGATAGTATTTTTGGTAAGGGAAACTTTTTAATTATGGAAAGATGGCTAAGGAAATATGGTAAGGAGGAGTGTATGGAAAGGAGCAAGAAGGGGGATATGTTGGCCGGTTTTGGGGAAGATGTTTTGGAAAGTTTTTATTTGGTCAATGTTCATCTTTTGGTAAAGATGATACACAGTTTGGGAGGGGGTTTTGGGGTAGCCGAATTTTTCATTAGTCATTTGGCAAATTTAGAGCTTGTAAGGCCTACTTTCTTTTAGCATATTGGTGTTTTCTCTTCCCAACTCTCTTCCTTTATTTTGGCCAAAATTCTCATTGCATTTTTTTTCATCTTGTTCCTTTGTTGTGCCGAAACTCTCAATCCATCTATACTCATTCTTCCCTTGTTGCCTATTGATCATCTTGACCATTTTGATCATTTTCATTTTTGTGTCAATCGAAACTCCCTAACACTTCTTTTCTATCTCTTTTTCTCTTTTTCTCTTCACTAGCCGAACTTATTAACACCTAATCTCTTCTTCTTTATTTCTTTTTCTTTTGTGTTGGGCACTCCCTTCTTGACCTAATTGGTAAGTTACTTCATTCCCCTCTTTTCATCTTCATTTTCTTTTTGTTCCTAGCCGAATATGTGTGTCCATCACTAATCGGTATTTCACTTTGTTTCTTTATCAAAATATATCTCTTCTACTCTCTTATATCATGTTCTTCTTCTAGTATAGTGTTATAGAGGAAAGCCAATTCTCATAATCTTGTCTCATCCTTAGCCATAAGTCAATCGATAGAAATCGAGTTCATCATCGTTAAGGTAAGGAGTTTATTCTTGGAGCTTTCGATATATCTTTATTCGTTTATGATGCAAATCGGACTGAAGTTTTGACTAAACGGTTATTATAGGGATTAGTCGTTCGTTCTTATTCAATCGTTGATCTTTCAGAAATAGAGGTAAGCCGAATCTTATCCCATAAACGACTACTTTCTTTCATAGTAGTAGCTTTCTAACCGAGATTTTCCTATGGAGGCAAGTGGAACCGATTCGAAAGGAAAAGCGATTGAAGAACTCAAAAGGAGTGGATTTGCGATTCCTACTCCTAAATTCAAGCGTAGAGCGGTATCAGTGGTTCGAGATTTTCCACTGGGTTGTGGACCATCATCCGGGGAGAATAGGCAAATCGTGGTCGTTCACGATATCGAGAGTGCTGACGATCAAAAGGGTTTAATACTTACCGTAATCAGGTGCGTAATCTCACACCGTAATTTTGTAGATCCATGATTTGGTAACATGTTTGATAGTAGATTGTAATTGTTATACGGCTAAAAATAGTAAAGTTGGCACAAAACGAGAAATTTGCTTAAAGTACTTTATTTTTGAATATTTGTCGAAATCGATGTTATAATTGATAAAATTACGAAAATGCCCCTATTGGCTGAATTACCAAAATGCCCTATGGGCCAAAATTTTAGAATGCCTTATGGGTAGAATTACAAGGTTTTATAAAGGGCTAATTTACCGTAATAAATTATTGGATTATTGATTATTGTACATATATGTAAATATTATGTTTAATTATGTATGTTGCATGTTACAGATTGCATGGGTTGGAAAAAAAATGTTGAAGAGAAGTGTAGCCTGGTGGCATTGCCACAATCAAATGTTTATTAAAATGTTACGTATGATATCAGTGGCTTGGCCACAATAAAATATTATAAATGGCAACTTGCCTGGGAATTGGTGTGATTGGCGGGGTGGTTGACTTGATCCCCACAGGTGTGATTGGCTGGTACGGGGGTGTGATTGGATGGATATGTTGGGTTGCATACATTGCACACACACACACACACACACATATATATATATATATATATATATGTGTTCTGTTATGTAAATGGGCTTCGGCCCAAGATTATGCTTTATGGGCTCAGGCCCAAGTTTTTGCTAAATGGATTCAGTCCTAATGGATGACGGTAAGGGGATTACACTGAGTTCTAGTAATTAACTCCTTTTCCTTAACCCTTGCAGGTAATGCTCAGTGATGTGGACTTGGGCCATGGACGACTCGGTAGAGGCCATACTTCAGAAAATGGTGTTTATTTTGAACTTTAGATTTCTATTTCCGTTCACTTTACTGTTTTGGTTTTTTTTATGTTGTAATACGGCCTCTGGAGTATTTTATTTTTGCTTTATGTTTGACGTACTTTTATTTTGCTTGAATTGTTTTAAATGGGAATTTTTCTAAAAACATAAATAAAGATTTTCTAAAATAGATTAACAAATGGATTTCATAACAAACTTTTGTGAGTATTTTAACTCGGAAATTTTCTCTCGAATTATCAACGATATTTTCAAAAGTCGCGGCTTATAAGATCTCTTGTTCAAATTATCGATTTGTCAATCAATCTTCGAGGTTAGTAGTATTTTATCAAATATTTCAAAACAAACTTGTTTTCTTGATTATAACAAATCAATACCTATTTTAGTACGAATAAAAAGGATTTAACATGTTTTTCTCATGTGACATGTCAGTTCCGGTTATAACACATGGGCCGAATTTGGGGTGTTACATTTTATGGTATCAGAGCCCGATTGCAAAACTCGGTTGTGGTTTGGGTTCAAAAATGTTTTCCAAACCTGTTTAAAAATTTTAAATTATAAATGCATGTGTTAAAGGAAGTATGGCACCACAAGTATCCGGCACCAAGTCGAGTAAGTTTATGTTTTCATTTTGTGAATATTGTGGTATAACTGTAAAAATACTCTAGAACTTTTAGTTTTAGGAGCTGAAACTATAGAGATTGAGACTATAGGATGCGTTTTGCAAAAACGGCTGTACTTCCTATACTTCATAAAATATTGTTTAATAAACGCTGAAATAGCTTACTGATTCATAAGACTCTTAATCAGATTAAATCAAATTAACAAATATGAGCGCTAGAGGATGTGGACGCGGTAGACGTGGCCGTGGTAGAGGCCGAGGCGTTAGAGTTGTATTTGAGGCATTGGGACATATGCCAGAAATGGACGCCCCTGCGTCACCTGTGACTGAAGCTGGGTCACATGATCGTATGAGAGAGGACGATGCTCTGTCCCAAGGGATGTTGTGAGTTCTAGAAAGGGTTGCTGGGGCAATAATTAGGTCAGCAGCTCGTGGGTCGATATCGGAGCGACTCAGATCGAATGGAGCTGAGGTTTTTTGGGGTATTTCGGGTGTAGCCCCTAATGTAGCGGAATACTGGCTTGAGGCCGTGGAGCGGATCATGGACGATCTGGATTGCACCGCTGAGTAGAAACTGAAAGGAGTGGTGTCTTTGCTAAGAGACGAGGCATATCAGTGGTGGCTTACTGTTCGGGAAGGCACTCAAGCTGATCGCATTACTTGGGAATTCTTTAAAATTGCATTTCAAGAAAAATATGTCGGGGCTAGCTATGTGGATGCTCGAAGGAAAGAATTCCTGAATCTGGTACAAGGAGGTAAATCTGTGGCAGCATACGAGGCGGAATTTCTGTGTCTTATTCGATATGCCCGGGGAATAGTGCCGACTAATTATGAACGCTGTGTGCGTTTTGAGGACGGGTTGCGTGATGAGTTGCGGGTACTGATAGCCCCACAGAAGGAGAGGAATTTTGCAAACACTGGTGGAGAAAGCCAAGATAGCTTAGGAGGTTAAACACTCAGAGAGGCAAAACCGAGACAAGGATAGGGGTAGGAACAAGAGAGACTCTGGGTACTCAGGTCCCGCTAGAGGGTTTCAGAAGAGGCCCAGAAATGAGGAGCCAGATCGAGTAAGGGTTCAAGCTGCTACCAATCAGTTACAGCCCTATGTGGATTTTGGAAAACTTCACTCGGGTGAATATTGGAAGAGAACCGGTGGTTGTTTCAGATGTGGTTCCAAGGACCATCGGCTTAGAGATTGCCCTCGACAGCCTGCTCAGACTCAAGGTGTTCTTAACGATGTTGCGCAGCAAGCTAGAGGCGCTCATCAGCCACCGAGAGGCCGTGGGCCAGGTCGAGGTGGTAATGGCGTAGGACGAGGTCAGGGTGCACCGAGTAGAGGTATCGGTAATAGGGGTAACGCGGAGGCGAGACAGTCAGGGTTGGTCTATGCAATCAGATGTCGAGAGTATGGCGATGCACCTGATGTCATAACCGGTACGTTTTTCATAGCTGATGTACCTGTTACTATTTTGATAGATATTGGATCCACCCATTCGTATGTTGCTTGTGCTGTGTCTGGAACCTTGAACATTAGATCTGAAATTTCTGCTAGAGAAACCACTGTGATTAGCCCTTTAGGATAGTCGGTGATAATAAATAAGTTGTTTAGGGATGTGCCCTTAAAAATTCAGGGGGAAGTTTTTCTGGCGGATTTAATGGAACTACCATTCGGTGAGTTCGATCTTATTTTGGGCATGGGCTGGCTGGTTAAGCATCGTGCGAACTTAGACTGTGCTGTAAAGCAGATGGTGCTAAGAACTTCGAAGGATAAGGAAGTGATGATGATAGGTGAAAGAAGAAACTATTTGTCTAATGTGGTATCTGCTTTAAAGGCAGAAAAGTTGGTGCAAAAGGGGTGTGGAGCGTTCATAGCCGTTATCAGTGCTCTGGATGCTAAAGAATTATCTGTAGAGAGTGTTAGAACGGTGAAAGTATTTTCAGACGTTTTTCCCGAGGAGCTTCCAGGATTGCCACCGGATTGGGAGGTGGAGTTTGGTATTGAGCTGTTGCCAGGAATGGCTCCGGTGTCTATTGCTCCTTATAGAATGGTGCCGAAGGAGTTAGCGGAGCTTAAAGCTCAAATTCAGAAGTTGTTGGATCGTGGATTTATTCGACCGAGTGTGTCACCGTGGGGAGCGTTGGTCTTGTTCGTTAAGAAAAAGGATGGATCGATACGTATGTGCATCGGTTATAGGCAATTGAATAAGTTGACGATCAAGAACAAGTATCCGTTACTGAGGATTGATGATCTGTTCGATCAACTGCGAGAAGCTTCAGTTTTCTCGAAATTAGACTTGAGATTGGGATATCACCAGCTTAAGGTCAAGGAGGCAGATATTCATAAGTGTGTTTCGAACTCGTTATGGGCATTACGAGTTCTTGGTGATGCCGTTCGAGTTGACTAATGCACCAGCTGCATTTATGGACATGATGAACCGGGTTTTCCAACCCTATCTAGACCAGTTTGTGGTGGTGTTCATAGATGACATCTTGGTGTACTCAAAGACTGAAGAAGAGCATGTTTTGCATCTACGAGTTGTATTACAGATATTAAGAGAAAAGCAATTGTATGCCAAATTCAATAAGTGTGAATTTTGGCTGAAGGAAGTGACCTTTTTGAGGCATGTTGTGTCTGTCGAAGGAATTAGAGTGGATCCCCAGAAGGTCGAGGATGTATTGGATTGGAAGCCACCAAAGTTAGTGGCAGAAATTCGGAGTTTTCTAGGTTTGGCTGGGTATTACAGGCATTTTGTTGAGGGGTTTTTGTTGATTGCTGCACCCCTAACTAAGCTATTGCGTAAGGGAGTACCGTTTGTGTGGTCAGATAAGCAGCAAGATAGCTTTGAGAAATTGAAGAAGATTCTGACAGAAGCACCAGTATTGATTCAACCTGAGGCTGGTAAAGAGTTTATTATTTATTGTGATGCATCACACACGAGCTTGGGATGTGTGTTGATGCAAGGGGGAAAAGTGGTGGCTTATGCATCTCGTCAATTAAGGCTGCATGAGGTGAACTATCCCACTCATGATTTGGAGTTAGCTGCAGTGGTGTTTGCTCTGAAGATTTGGAGACACTATCTGTACGGTGAGAAGTCGATTATCTATACGGATCGTAAGAGTCTGAAGTACCTCCTTACCCAGAAGGAGTTGAACTTAAGACATCGACGGTGGATAGAACTGTTGAAAGATTATGACTTCTCAATCGAGTATCATCCCGGAAAGGCTAACGTAGTGGCAGATGCGTTGAGTCGTAAGGTGATATCAAGTTTGAGAGCGATGTTCGCTCATCTCAGCCTTTATGAAGATGGTAGTTTGTTAGCTGAACTTCAGGTGAAGCCTGTATGGGTAAGTCAAATTAAAGAAAAGCAGTTAATAGATGAAAGTTTGGGTTCTCGACTTAAAGCAGGTGGAAGGTGGTAAGATAGGGGATTTTGGATTGAATAGTGATGGAGTATTGTGTTTCCGCGGAAGAATTTGTATGCCCAAGGATTCAGAATTGAGGCAAATGATTTTGCGTGAGGCGTATAGTAGTCCATATCCTATGCACCCTGGGAAAAACGAAATGTACCGAGACCTCCATGAGCAGTATTGGTGGCTAGGGTTGAAACGGGAGGTTACTGATTTCCTGAGCAAGTGCTTAACATGTCAGCAGGAGAAGGTGAAACATCAATTGCCGTCAGGGTTGCTTTAACCGGTGAAAATTTCATTATGGAAGTGGGAAAGGATAACGATGGACTTTGTTAGTGGGTTACCCTTAACGCCTACTAAGAAAGATTCCGTATGGGTGATAGTGGATTGTTTAACGAAGACTGCTCATTTCTTGCCTGTTCGTACGGATTATTTGTTGCAGAAGTTGGCCAAGTTGTACATAGCAGAAGTCATGAGGTTGCATGGGGTATCAGTGTCTATTATATCGAACAGGGACCCTAGGTTTACATCGCGGTTTTGGAAGGCTTTGCATGAAGCTTTGGGAACAAGGTTAAATTTCAGCATGGTGTTTCACTCGCAGATAGATGGTCAGTCGAAGAGGGTTACTCAGATTTTGGAAGACATGTTAAGAGGCTGTGTGATCGACTTCAGAGGTAGTTAGGAAGATTTTCTACCTTTGGCGGAGTTTGCATACAACAACAGCTATCAATCCAGCATCCATATGGCACCCTATGAGGGGTTGTATGGTCGTAGGTGTCGTACTCCTACTTGCAGGACTGAGCTGGGTGAGCGTCAGCTTTTGGGTCCTGAGTTGATTTTGGAGACAGAGGAGAAAGTTAAGGTAATTCGGGCTTGGTTAAAAGAAGCTTCGGACAGACAAAAATTGTACACGGGTCTGAAGCGTAAGGATATAGAATTTGCGGTGGGTGATTAGGTCTTTTTGAAAGTGTCACCCTGGAAAAAGATCTTTAAATTTGGGCGGAAAGGCAAGTTGAGTCCTAGGTTCATCGGACCTTACCTTATACTGAAGCGTGTTGGATCAGTGACTTATCAACTTGAGTTACCTCTTGAGTTAGGTCAGATACATAGTGTATTCCATGTATCGATGTTAAGACGTTATCGTTCGGATCAATCTCATATTGTGTCAGTGGAGGAAGTTGAGTTAAGACCTGACTTGTCTTTTGAAGAGGAGCCAGTACAGATTTTAGATCGGGACGTTAAGGTGTTGAGAAGGAAGTCGGTACCGTTAGTCAAAGTTCTATGGCGTAATCACGAATCAGAGGAAGCTACATGGGAGCCTGAGGACGCGATTCGACAGCAATATCCTCAACTCTTTTAATCAGGTAAATTTCGAGGCCGAATTTTTCTTTAAAAGGGGTAGAATTGTAACATCCTGAAATTCAGAATTTTATGTGTTGCATTATACAATGCGATAGGTTAGCTAAAAATATTAATTGTGTATGTTTTAAGGCCCTAAGAAGGCTCGGGGTTGAGTTGGGCCTTAGTAAAATTTTTGTGTTTAAGCACTTTAAGGAGAGAAGGTAAGTGGCATCAAGGCTTAAGGAAATAAGTGTGCATTTTGCTAGCACAAGTGAAGCTAGTAGAGGAGTGGTGTGGCGTTGCATGTATGGGCTTGAGGGGTGGAGTTCGAATCCCACCTAGTGCAAATTTTGGGATTTATTTTTGTGCTCCTTCCCTAAGTGTCAGTCATAATAGTATTTTTGGTAAGGGAGACTTTTTAATTATGGAAAGATGGCTAAGGAAATATGGTAAGGAGGAGTGTATGGAAAGGAGTAAAAGAAAGGAGCAAGAAGGGGGATATGTTGGCCGGTTTTGGGGAGGATGTTTTGGAAAGATTTTATTTGGTCAATGTTCATCTTTTGGTAAAGATGATACACGGTTTGGGAGGGGGTTTTGGGGTAGCCGAATTTTTCATTAGTCATTTGGCAAATTTAGTGCTTGTAAGGCCTACTTTCTTTTAGCATATTGGTGTTTTCTCTTCCCAACTCTCTTCCTTTGTTTTGGCCAAAATTCTCATTGCATTTTTTTTCATCTTGTTCCCTTGTTGTGCCGAAACTCTCAATCCATCTATACTTATTCTTCCCTTGTTGCCTATTGATCATCTTGACCATTTTGATCATTTTCATTTTTGTGTCAATCGAAACTCCCTAACACTTCTTTTCTATCTCTTTTTCTCTTTTTCTCTTCACTAGCCGAACCTATTAACACCTAATCTCTTCTTCTTCATTTCTTTTTCTTTTGTGTTGGGCACTCCCTTCTTGACCGAATTGGTAAAGTGACTTCATTCCCCTCTTTTCATCTTCATTTTCTTTTTCTTCCTAGCTGAATATGTGTGTCCATCACTAATCGGTATTTCACTTTGTTTCTTTATGAAAATATATCTCTTCTACTCTCTTATATTATGTTCTTCTTCTAGTATAGTGTTATATAGGAAAGCGGATTCTCATAATCTTGTCTCATTCGTAGCCATAAGTCAATCGATAGAAATCGGATTCATCATCGTTAAGGTAAGGAGTTTATTCTTGGATCTTTCGATATATCTTTACTCGTTTACGATGCAAATCAGACCGAAGTTTTGACTAAACGGTTATTATAGCGATTTATCGTTCGTTCTTATTCAATTGTTGATCTTTCGGAAATAGAGGTAAGCCGAATCTTACCCCATAAACGACTACTTTCTTTCGTAGTTGTAATTTTCTAACCGAGATTTTCCTATGGAGGCAAGTGGAACCGATTAGAAAGGAAAAGCAATCGGAGAACTCAAAAGGAGTGGATTTGCGATTCCTACTCTAAATTCAAGCGTAGAGCAGTATCAGCTGTTCAAGATTTTCCACCGGGTTGTGGACCATCATCCGGTGAGAATAGGCAAATCATGGTCGTTCACAATATCAAGAGTGCCGACGATCAAGAGGGTTTAATACATATCGTAATCGGGTGTGTAATCTCACACCATAATTCCGTAGATCCATGATTCGGTAACATGTTTGATAGTAGATTGTAATTGTTATACGGCTAAAAATCGTAAAGTTGGCATAAAACGAGAAATTTGCTTAAAGTACTTTATTTTTGAAGATTTGTCGAAATCGATGTTATAATTGATAAAATTACGAAAATGCCCCTATGGGCCAAATTACGAAAATGCCCCTATGGGCCGAATTACCAAAATGCCATATAGGCCGAAATTCTAGAATGCCTTATGGGTAGAATTACAAGGTTTTATAACGGGCCGATTCACTGTAATAAGTTATTGGATTATTGATTATTGTACATATATGTAAATATTATCTTTAATTATGTATGTTGCATGTTACATATTGCATGGGTTGGAAAAAAAATGTTGAAGAGAAGTGTAGCCTGGTGGCATTGCCACAATAAAATGTTTATTAAAATGTTACGTATGATATCGGTGGCTTAGCCACAACAAAATATTATAAATGGCAACTTGCCTGCGAATTGGTGTGATTGGCGGGGTGGGTTGACTTGATCCCCACAGGTGTGATTGGCTGGTACAGGGGCGTCATTTGATGGATGGGTTGGGTTGCATACATTGCACACACACACACACGCACACACATATATATATATATATATATATATATATGTTCTGTTATGTAAATGGGCTTCGGCCCAAGATTATGCTTTATGGACTCAGGCCCAAGTTTTTGCTAAATTGGTTCAGGCCCAATGGATGACGGTAAGGGGATTATACACTGAGTTCTAGTAACTCACCCATTTTCCTTAACCCTTGCAGGTAATGCTCAGTGATGTGGACTTAGGCAATGGACGACTCGGTAGAGGCCATACTTCAAAAAATGGTGTTTTATTTTGAGCTTTAGATTTCTATTTCCGTTCACTTTACTGTTTTGGTTTTTTTTTTATGTTGTAATAAGGCCTCTGGAGTATTTTATTTTTGCTTTATGTTTGACGTACTTTTATTTTGCTTGAACTGTTTTAAATGGGAATTTTTCTAAAAACATAAATAAAGATTTTCTAAAATAAATTAACAAATGGATTTCATAACAAACTTTTGCTAGTATTTTAACTCGAAAATTCTCTCAAATTATCAACGATATTTTCAAAAGTCACGGTTTATAAGATCTCTTATTCAAATTATCAATTTATCAATCAATCTTCGAGGTTAGTAGTATTTTATCAAATATTTCAAAACAAACTTGTTTTCTTGATTATAACAAATCAATACCTATTTTAGTACGAATAAAAAGGATTTAACATGTTTTTCTCATGTGGCATGTCAGATCCGGTCATAACGCATGGGCCAGGTGTGGGGTGTTACACCTTACCCGTATTCAACGCCAGAATAGGGTACGAGGCATTACCGGAACACATACACTTAACTAATCATAGCATATAACTTTCTCAACCATTCACATTTTGTATTTGCAACACATAATTATCACACATTCACTCATCCAAGCCAAACAAGCATGCACATCCATGTAATGCTTCATCATAGACTTATAACATAACAAATATTGGCCACATCAAATGGCCTTATACAACAATGACCTTCAATTAGCATAGGCCAATATTCTAGGCCAACTCATAATAACATGTACACAAGACCAAGTCCCTATACATGCCATAGACTTAAAAAGCTAAAATAAAAATCATCGATACCAATCTATAGCTTCTTAGTGTGATAGAATCTCCGACGACCTCCAACTCGAGCTACCATCTGTGACGCTATAGGAAAAAGAAAGGAAGTGTAACAGTTCGGTTTTGACCCTAGTCAGAATAGTGGTTGCGGGACCACAAATCCGAGTCAAAAAAATATTTTAATATTATGTTCTGAGTCTATAGCATGTGAATTAGTATGTGTGAAATTTCTGTAATTTAATTTGATCATTTATGTGCTTAATTTGAGAAAAGGATTAAATTGCATAAAAGGTCAAAGTGGCTAATTAATGTGTAAGTGTTAATTTGCTAATGTCTTTATAATGTGAAGTCCTTAATGGGCAATTAGCCACTATTATAGTAAATGGATGGTAATGGTCAATAATAACTTTATATTATATGGTTTATATATTTTGAATTAAAGGTTAAATATGTAAAAATTTGTTATTAAGGTATATTAATTAAACAAACAATTAAAAGATGAATATTATCATCTTATTTGGCCTAAAATATCAAGAAAAGAAAAGAAAGAAACCAAGCTTCATTCGGCTAGGTTTAATCCAAATTCAAGGTATGTTTTGCTTTGGTTTTTGATAATTTCTACGTTTTTGTAATCGTTGCTTTGTATATTTCAAAACCCATGCTTCAATTTTGTGAATTGATGAATATTTTGAAATGTGCCATTGACGAACATATGAGTTTTGTGATGTTTAAAGATGAATTATGAAAGATATGTGTTAGATTAACATAGTTTGTCTTTGGAGTTTTTGTGATTTTGAGTAATTTGGATTTAATTGAGAAAATAATATTTTGAGGGACTAAATTGTTAAATAAATGAAATATATGGACTTAGATGAGCATGAGTAAAATTCGACTATGCATGGGTATCATGAGATTTTGTATAATTTGTGATTTTGTGAAATAAGGACTAAAATATCAAAATGTGAAAATGTGAGGGCTAATTTGTAAATTACCTTAAATATATTTTTTTGATTGAATTGAATGAGTTAATGAATAAATGAGTTAAATTTGAATATGTATAGATCAAGAACCGAAGAAAACAGACTTAGATTACAGGAAATCGAACGTAATTGAGTAGTCGAGTCCGTTTTCGATATCCGAATCCGAGGTAAGTCGATATACAAATAAATGCGTTTGAATTGAGTTAATTGTGCATATATGAAATTTAGCTTGTATTGAATATGCTCGAGATGTTGCGTACATGGAATTCGAGATCGTATCGACAGTTTGTCTATGTCCGAGAAGTCCAGTACGAACCTAGGAATAGATAGGGTTACATATGTCATGACATAAGTTTCTGATATTTGAGATTATGTAAGACCACGTTTGGGATGTTGGCATTGATTCGAGATTTTGTGTAAGACCACGTCTGGGACGTTGGCATCAATATGAGATTTATGTGTAAGACCATGTCAGGGACATTGGCATCGTATTTGATTTGTGTAAGACCCTGTCTGGGACAGTGGCATCGATATTTGAGTACATGTAAGACCTCGTCTGGGGCGTTGGCATTGTACGACTATTTTGAGCACTCTGAGTATCTTATTAGATTTCGAATGGTTCAACGGGCAAGTCCGAGAAATGAATGACTATGTGAATTGAATATCCGCTTCATGTACGTTTGATGTATATGTTTTGAATAGGCATGGAAGGTGAGTAAATATGCATATGGATGCAATGAACCAAAATGTGATATATGAATGAATGTGACATAAGTAAATGATGAGATGATATGTGATATACATGCTTAAATGAGTTATGAGCATATGAGATATTTGAGTTGTGAAATATAAGTAAGTAATGGATAAGTAACGAGCCAAGGATGATGTTATGAATTTGCAAATGAGAAATATTAATGTCATTGTGTTTATGTGGCTATGTGTATTGTGTATTAAGTTTATTTGTATATGGCTTACTAAGCTTTTGGAAAGCTTACTTTGTGTTTGTTTGCTCTGTTTTATAGATCGTCAAAGCTACTGAAGGCTCGGGGAACAGTCGAGGATCGTCATCACACTACTCAATCATGTTTTTGGTACTTTGAATATGTGTATATAGCTAAATATGGCATGTATAGGCTAGTTACTTTGAGTTATGTTTGATATGTGTATATGGCCATGTGATATGCTTCTGATATGAATGACTAGTTATGTCTTATGATGCTAGTTTTGTTATGGTTGATAGCAAATGAATTAGCCATATAAATGGTAAGCTTAATGATGTATAACTAGCATATTGTTGTTGGAAAATTTGTGATGGATTAAGCTTTGTTGTGCTTGTGATTATATTGAGTTAATTGACTATTAAGTTGGTATGGTTGATAGGCTCATTATGGAGTAGGAATGTTGCATAAATTGATGTGTTTTGGGTTGCCAAATGTGTATAGGATGATGCTTGTAAGTGCATGGAAGAATGACCCAAGTGTGGGTGGCAATTTGTCCTTGTAAATGGCCTATATTTGCCCACACGGTTGAGCACACGGGCGTGTGGTTTGACCATGTCCCTCGTGGTTTAATTCAAAACAAGTCAGACTCGACGACGGGCTGGACACACGGGCGTGTGACTGGCCGTGTGGTGCAAGTCAGTAGCGACCACGGGTGAGGCACACGGGCGTGTCCACGGCCGTGTGGACAAGTCAGTATGTATGCCTTGTTTTGACACGGCTTATATACACAGGCTTGTCTGAGGCCGTGGGAGGCACACGGCCTGCCCACACGGGCGTGTGACCTTTGTAACTTAGAAAAAATTTTAAATTTTCACGAATTCTCATATGTGATCGGTTTAGTCCCGGCCCTATTCTAAAGCACATGTAAGGTCTCTAAGACCTATTTAAGGGACACTTTGATGTGATTTGACATGTTATGTTATGGATTGTCTGTAAAAGTTTTCCGATCAGTTCGGTAACGCCTTTAATCCTATTTTGGCGACAGATTACGGGTTAGGGGTGTTACAGGAAGGGGGTAAGCATTATAGCTTAGTAAGTAGGTATGTAAATAATAAGTGATTTATTAATAGGCTTTCATAAATCTTCACAATATGTTCTTAAGATAATACAATCATAATTGCACATAGTTCCACTATTTATTCATGTTCATCTCAAGCTGTCTACTCGAGTCACAGTCACTAAATTGTTTATGTCTCGAGCTACAGAACTAAAAATTAAGATCCACTAATTTTCCCTGTAACTAGACTCACATATCTTCTTACCATAAAATTTTTCAAATTTTTGGTTTACCCAATAAGTACAATTTATTCTTTAAAGTCTCCCCTATTCTGCTGTCTGACAGTTTCGACCCTTCTTAACTAAAAATTAATTATCTTTTTGTACGGGATTTAGATGATGTTTCCGTTTGTTTTGATTGAAGACAGACTCATTAAGAAATTTAAGAATATAAATTATAAACCATAATTATTTTTATACAATTTTTAGTCATTTTCCAAAGTGGGAGTAGGGGATTCCGAAATCATTCTAACCCTGTCTCATAAAAATTCAAAAAAATCTTAGAATATGAAATTCTTTCACATACACCGTTTCTTTTATGCGAAAATAGACTCAATAAGCTTTAATTTCATATCTTATTCAACTTCTAATTCAATTTACACCATTTTTGGTGATTTTTCAAAGACACATAATTGTTGTTGTCCCAAAACTGTTTTATTGCCAATTTTAGTCTTTCATAATTTCTTTGTATTAACTTCCGCAGTAACACTTACCCCATATCAAACTTACCAAAGTTCGATCACCTATCGAGCACATTGCTCATAAATTTACACACACATACCTGCACTTATTCATCACTTAGTCACATTCGTTTATACTTAGTCATTTCCCGTTGAACACATCGGAATAATAACGGATACACGGAAATTTGCACATAAGTGCCACACTTGTAGCTAAAGATACTTTATATCACACTTTTCACATAGGCTCGCTCTCGAGCTAATCACATTCACGGGTCTGCTCACACAAGCTGTCGGTCATACGTAACTACTCAGTGCTGCTCACACAAGCTGTCAGGTATCTGCAACACATGCCGGATTACCTAGCCACTAGTAGAACTTATAAGACCAGCACTCATTACACATAGTCACAATCTCGGGTCTACTCACACAAGCTGTTGGTCATGACGAAACTACACGGTGCTGCTTACACAAGCTGGCAAGTATCTGTAACACATGCATGATAACTCAGCCACCAGTAGAATGTATGGACCAGCACCCGGATCACTTATTTCACTTAGATTTCACATAGGTTTCTAGTGAATATGTCACTCGTATCCATTTTTATTCCTAAGGTTCAACCGAAAAATTTCTCACTTGTCGACATTTCTTAATTACATCAAATATTCAGCCACAATTCATACCATTTATCAAAATATGAAAACGTAAGTAAAAACGATGCATTATTTACATACAAACTTACCTCGACACCAAAAATGGCAAAGAAGGACCTAACCGTCAATTTCTCGTTTTTCCCTCGTTCTAGGTCCGAACCTCATTTTCTTTGATCTATAATATCACATTCCAGCTTCCGCCACATCGATTATTGGATATGGCATTGCTTTAGAACCAACCATCCCGTTAACTTAGCCTCCATTATTTTTCTAAACCTTCTCGAGATTGTTAGGTTACCGATGTCTAGCAACAAAACCTTACGTTACGATACATTACTCTCTTATATCTTTCGTACCCTTAGAATAAAAGTAAGTATAGACCCCGGTCATGCAATAAACTCCTTTATTGATATCTCAACCGCGGATAGTTGCGATTGGAAGCTTGATGATAAGGGACATTAGGTCCGCAAGTTTGATCAGTAATCTTCGGTGGCTCAAGCATCGAAGGTTCCATTGGTCGTGTCACAAACATCTGATGCTCCTATGTCTCCACATGAGGCTTATCCAGCTCTCCTCACTCCGTCGTCCTTGTGCACAGCATGTTTACTCAAGGCGATTAATAGACTATCACTGCAAGTCGATGCATGATTTAATGCATTGATTGCCCATTTCGGCGATTACTACAATCAATTATACGAGAGCATCAATGAGTTGGCCTCTCGGTTTCCCTTGCCATCAGACGATTAGGACTTCACTTCTTGGTTGATTTTTATATGCTTTTTGGTTGGATTATATCACTATTTTGGGTTGTTTAGTTGTCTTTCTTTGGATATTTGGGATATTTATATTGGTTGCATATTTGGTTGTTTTGGGATGTTTTCTATTTTCATTGCCTTTGGATGCTTTTATTTCAAATGTACTGCCATTGTTTTTTTTTCTTTTTGTTATTCTATCTACTTGTTTACATGCTTCATTTTTCTTTTGTTTTTATTTTTTTTATATTTCAAATATACTTCTTCCCCTAGTTTTTCAAGCATCCATTCTTTTTTTTTAATATAAAAAATGGGCCTAAAGGCCACTATTTCATATTAACAAGCATGAGCAAGTGCAAGGCCATGGATATCGCTCGGATACTTCATATAAAAAGGAAAAGTACAACATTTATTAACAGCAAGACTACAAAGGCAATCAGCCACTCTATTGCTCGAACGAGTGATCCACTTAATCTTAAAATCGATAAAAGAATCCAAAAAATTGAAGATTTCCTTCAATCGAAAACAAAAGATTGAAATGTCCTCACAACGAGACTTAAATCGATTGACTAAAATCGCATAGTCGGTCTCGAGAAAATCTTTTGTGATGTTGCTGTTACGAGCCCAAATAATCCCTTCCCTCAAAGCTTCCGCCTCAGCCCATTCGACATCCATCTTACAATCCAATAAGACCACGCGACAACCTAACACAAAACCATCATGATCCATCGCAATAATCCCAATGCCCACCGTCGAGTCCAAAACTGCCACATCAACATTAATCTTAGTGGCATCATTCGGAGGCTTGGTCCACCTATGGAACCTAGGACGCGTAGGGTTCATCGAGTCATGCGAAAGATTAAAGATCTTGAAATCATCCCCAAAAGTTCTTGCCCACTCCCACACAAACCGAGCATCATCCTCCTTACTACGAAACAATGCATTGTTGCGACCATTCCAAACATTCCATAAGATCGTGATGAGATTCTCAAATGCCTTGAGATCCAGTAAACAAGTAGCGTCTTCAAGCCAATCAATACAACTCTCATAAGGATAATCAAGTAAACATCCATCAAGCCCAACAAAAGAAAGAACTGCTTAGGCCTTATGACAATCTCTAAGAGCATGGATAATAGTTTCATTCCCAATTCCACATCAGTGACGAACACGCTTGGAGCCCCGAAAAACATAAGCTTTAACAGCTCATTTTTAGTCAAATCGAGACAGTGGTTTCGGGACCAGAAATCTGAAGTCAAAATATTTATTTTATTATTATTTTAATGTCTACAATATGATTGAGTGACTATGTGAAAGTTTCGTTTAGAATTTCTATTGTTTGATTAGTCAATTTGATAAAAAGGACTAAGTCGCGAAAAGTGTAAAAGAGGAGTTCTATTAGATAAAAGTATCTAATAGCTATGAAATTAAATAGTAGAGGTACTTATGTTGTAATTAGACCATGGCTATTGTAAATGGACAAATATGGACATGCATTAAATGATTTTAATGTTATTAAACATAAAATGAATAAAACAAAATCACAATTTGGTGTCCATCTTCTTCGTTGCCGAAAATTAAAGAAGGAAAACACCATTTTTCTGCTTTTGAAGGTTCGGCTATGGTACCTTAAGCATGTAAGTGATTTTTGACTCGATTTTTAATGATTTCTATGTTTTTGAGATCGTTGCAACTAGGTCTAGCTAGCCCAGGGACTATTTTGCTAAACTGTTAAAGATTTTAGATGTTTCCATTGATGAATACATGTGTATTTTGATATTTGAGGATATATTATGAATGTTTGATGATAATTATACAAGTTTTGTTAAGTGATTTTTAGTGAAAATACAAATTAGGGATTAATTTGTGAAAAGTGAAATATTCATGGTAAAAATGTGAAATAAATGAAAAATATGGGCTGCTAGAGACCTAATTGAAATTCGGCTAGCATGGGTTGTGGTTGAATTGCATGAATTTGTATTTTTTATGAAATAAGGACTAAATTATAAAAATGTGAAACATTAGGGGCAAATGTGGAAAAGTGCCTTAATGTGAATTTTTGGACTAAATCAAATAGAGAGAGGATTAAATAAGTTAATTTTGATTACGTATAGATCAAGAAAAATGAAACTCGGATCTAGATTGAGGGAAAAACAAAGTTCTCGACTAATCGATTAGTTTAGTCATTTTTACGTCCAATGTAAGTTTGTATGTAATAAGCATTGTTATAATCATGTTTTTAATGCTTTGATATTGTATGAATTGTGAATATGACTCTACAAACATGTTCGACAAAGATTCAGCAAGTGTGAAATCCCGGTTGAACCTTAGGAATAGATTAGGATACGAATGATATGTCATTAGGGCTTATTGTGATTATGTGATCCGGGTGCTGGTCTTGTATGTCCTACCGGTGGCTGAGTATACCGGCATGTGTTGCGGTTACTTGACAGCTTGTGCGAAAAGCACCGTGTAGCTACGTCTTGACCCATAACTTGCGTGAGCAGGCCCGTTGATAGCTCGAGAGTGAGCATATATGTGATATGAGATTGAGATAGCATTGGCTATATATGTGGCACTTCGTTGCAAGTTTCCCGAGTATCTGATAGTATTCTGAATGGTTCAACGGGTAAATGAAAGATGTGGTTGAGTATGAGATTGATATGAAATGGTACATGTATGTACATGAACCGTATAAGCTTTAAATCAAAGAAATTCTGAAGTTTTCATATAATATTATGAATAAATAAGTGAAAGGTTTGTTAGATAATATGAGTACATGATGAATTATGTTTGTTAAATTGTGTATCTATGATTATATTGAGTTTATTACATATGAGCTTACTAAGATATAAAGCTTACTTTGTTTATTTTTCCATGTTTTATAGTGATTTTAAAGCTAGCTCGGATTCGGGGATCGTCGGAGACTACGTCACACTATCCTACTATCACTTGGTGCTTTTGAACTTTGGTATTTTGGTATATGGAATGTATAGGATTATGGCCTTTGT
Source organism: Gossypium australe (assembly GCA_005393395.2). NCBI lineage: Eukaryota > Viridiplantae > Streptophyta > Magnoliopsida > Malvales > Malvaceae > Gossypium > Gossypium australe. The sequence continues at coordinate 35,837,498 of CM016619.1, forward strand.
GATATGTATTTTGGTAGTGAGTTTTTCCATTTAAATTGGCTTGTAAATGTCTATGTTTCGGTTTGTATATATAGCCATGAAACTTGGCTTAATTTGGTTAGTTTGGTTATGTATATATATAAGTGTGCATATGGCTTATGTTATGTGATTGAGGTTGGTTTTGTAATGTTTATTGATAGTTGGTATTGTAAATGCCAAATGGTTGATATTAGTAAGGAGATATGTTTGTGAAATTGAGCACACTGATGCATATTTGAAAGTGTATAATTAGTTGAATTGTATATGTGATTTTGGCATAAATTGTATAGTCTATTGGGTGAAATGTGTATATTGAGAAAGGTGGTATTGTAACAACTCGATTTAAGGGCTAGTCGGAACAGTGATATCGGGATCACTAATCTGAGGGTAAAGAGAATTATTTTCATGTTATTTTATGTGTTATAACATGTTTATAAGGATGCATGAATATTTTGGTGCTTTAATTTTAGCGATTTCTTGCTTAATCGCAAAAAAGGACTAAATCGCATAAAGTACAAAAGTTATATTTTATTTGCTAAAGGTACCAAATAGCTATAGAATATTAAATGGAGGTCCTTAAAGTGATATTAGACCATTGAATTAGTGTTGGCCGGCCATAGGAAGCTAGGGGGACAAAGGCATTAAATGTTGGTCAAAATTTGGTGATGTTAGGTGTTTAAAATGAATAAAATAAGATGAATAAGGATGTTATCATCTTTTCACTATTCCTCCACCTTCATCCACCAAAAATTGAAGAGAAATAAGGGTTTTGGAGCTCAAAAATTTCAGCAAACATTTCTCCTCACAAGTAAGTGATTTCGATGACCTTTCTTGATAAAAATTGTACTTTTGAAGTCCCCAAAGCTTAAGCTAGCTAATGAGGGGACTATTTTGCAAAATGGTTGAAAATTCTAGGGACTTTCCATGAGAGAGTTTGAGTTGTTTGCTGAGTTTTATGGAAGAAAATGAATGTTGGGAAGATGATAAACAACCTTTTGTGAAAGGTGTTGTCATTAAAACACCTAATTAGGACTAAGATGCAAATGTTATAATTTGTTCATTAATGCATGAAATAGTTGGAATTGTGAATAGTTGTAAGACGATTAAATGTTCAGCTAAGCTAGTTTGATAAGAAAATGTGATGAAAAGTGATTTACGAGCCTAGGGGCAAAATTGTAATTTTGCCATAGTATAAGGGCAAAATAGTCATTTTTGCCTAAGTGTAGATTATGATGTATTATGATTTATAAGTGATTAAATGAGTAAATTCTATTTTTCTAGATCAAGAAAAATAGATTTGGACCTAGAACGGGAGAAAAGAGAAATGTGGGCAAATAGATTTCCTTTTTACCCTTTTCGGTATCGAGGTAAGTTCATGTGTTAAATTATGCAACTCTAAGTGAAGTATTTAATGTTCCAATGTTGTATGGAATGTATATTTACATTATGGATGTATTAAATATGTTTTAATGAGATGTCAAGAGATATGTATCTAAGAATAGTGGGAATGCAAATAGTTAGATATGATGATTATTAAGGTCCCGTATAAGACCATATTTGGAATATGGCCTCGGTGAGAGATATTGAATGAGACTATGTTAGGGACATGGCATCGATATGATATTTCATGTAAGACTTTATCGGGGGCATGATGTCAATGTTAGATTATATGTATGAGGTTCAAAAGTGTAATCTAATATTTTGAGTGGTTCAACAGGTATGTCGAAAACGAGAATGTATGTGGTTGTACCATGATAGGTAGAGGTACGTGTTAGAACTAAATTGAGGTGAATTTGGTATATGATGAACCCATAGCGGGTCATGTGTGAATGATCCATCTTAATTTCATATGTTGTATTTATAAATGCATGTGGATATATATATTTATATACCCGTGAATGTATAAATATGGTGGGCTGTGTGCGATACCACCTTACTAATTGATAGTGATGGGCTGTGTACGATACCATCAACAATATTACTAATGGTGGGCTGTGTGCATTACCATCTTATTATTCATTACCGATGGGCTGCGTGTGATACCATTGAGTTTAGTATCAAATAGTGGGCCGTGTGCGATACCACCCTATTAGAGAGTGATGCTGGGCTAAGTGCGAAACCACCAAGTGACTGTGGTATGAATGGTACATTGTGAAGTTGCGATGTATCGTACCATGTAATTATGTGATGTTAAGTGCTGGGATATAAGTTAATGAATGCGAGCATTAAGTCGGGACACGGTTAGAACGTGGTAAGAGACGGAATGAGTAAGCATTATGAATGATTGAATGCGTAACCATGAGATTAAGAGTAAAACCCCTTATAATACCTTGTGATTGATTAGAATCATATAAGCATTAATAGATGATTATCATTTTGCATATGAACTTACTAAGCATTATTGCTTACTTCTTTCCTTTCCCATCACTTATAGGTTAGCTAAACTAGCTTGGATTGGAGACCGCCGGAGATGTTTCCACACTATCGGGCAGACACTTGGTATGAGGTTTCAAGTCCTTATGAGTTATGGCATGTATAGGGATCTTATTTTTGTTTAGTTCAAGTTATAATTAATGTGCCAAATGTGTTGGCCTAAATGAGTTGTGAGACGATTGTATATAGCCATAGATGATGGCTCAAGTAGATTGTAATTGTACTAGAAATAGTTCTCCCTCGTGTATGGGATGAAGACTTCATTTTTTTATGATTAAATGTGATAATTCAAGAGTTGTATTGATGATATGTGAAGTTTTGTGATGGTGTATAAATGTTTATAAGCAAGTTAGGGTGGCAAAGGGCTTGGTAGATAGCCTGCTAATTGTCCATAAGGGTAGACACAGGGGTGTGTGCCTAGACAGTGTGGGAGGCACGGTTAGAACATAGGTGTGTGCCCAGGTCGTGTGAAGTTTGCACCTTGCACTTAGAATTTGAATCGCCACGCGGCTAAAGCACACAGGCGTGTGTATAGGCTGTGTGGATAAGTCAGAGGACAAGGTTTGGCACACGGGCCAGGGCCACGAGCGTGTCAAGGCCGTGTGAAATTAGTCAGTGTCGACCACGAGTGGAAGACACGGGCATGTCTTAGGGGCACACGGGCGTGTCCCTAGACCAACACGGGTGTGTGGTCCCTGTTTGGAAGAAAAGTTTTCCAAGTTTACAAGAGTTCCTGGATAAGTTTCTGAAATATCTCAGAAGTATGCTTAGGGCCTTCTAGGCCGAGCATGTTCAAATGATGGGTTTAAACGAAATTTTGTAACCCTATTAGAGATGTTTAAGCAAGTTTTGTTTGGTAAAGCCTTAAACCCTGTTCCGGCATGAATATGGGTAAGGGGTGTTACAGGTATAGAATATGCATGATTTAGGCTTAAAGTGGTTGGTTTAAATGCCAAATTATGTTATGTTTTGGTGCCATTTGGGTTGTTGTAGGTGTGCATAAGATTGGGTAGCAAATTGGCTTGGTAAATAGCCTATTTTTGTCCACACGGGCAGAGACATGAGCGTGTGCCTCAGCCGTGTGTGATACACGATCATGTACATGGCCGTGTGTCCTCTGGTGTTGAATTAGAAACCAAGTCAGTATGCTCCACACTACCTCACACACGGGTGTGTGACTTGGCCTAGTGGCATAAATCAGTACACCCTACAAGTTTGGCACGGCCTAGCACATGGCTTGGCAAACGGGCGTGTATGGCCATTTTTAGGTCACACGGGCATGTGTGTTGGCCGTGTGACCCAAGTCAGAGGGTTACACGGGGTCGGACATGAGCTGTGACACGGAAATGTGATCCCATTTCGAATTTCCACACGGCCTGCGACATGGGCGTGTCTTTGGTCATGTGAGACACACAGCCGGGCCACATGGGCGTGTGTCCCTTGTTTTTGAGAAAATTTTCTAAATGTTCAAAAAGTTTCCAAAGTTATCGGTTTAGTTTCAAACCACTCCTAATACATGTTTAGGGCCTCGTAGGCTCGTATTAGGGACAAAATGATTGATTGTGAGTGAATTGTATTTGAAATGATTGATTTGTACGTGAAGTGTATGTTTTAATATGTGATAAGTTCGGTAATACTCTGTAACCCTATTCCAACGTTTAATAGGGGTGAGGGGGGTTTAATAAGCCATTTTGACATTAGTCGAAAGTAATTACGACAGACCCTCCACGCAAAGGTTCAGATTTTGGGAAGCACATGGAGTTTCCAAATAGTCCTCCAGAATAAATGATGCGGCCCATAACCCATCTTCTTAAGAATGAGCCAAAAGTAGCCAGATTTTGATGAATAGCACTCGGACTTGTTGTGAAACCAAACAATTGATCCGGTGGACTATGCTGAACAATCGCTAAGGCACAAATATGATCACTAAGCCCATCGCCATAAAGCTCATCCATCCGATTTCTATCCCATAAACATGAGTTAGGCCTTCACAACTCACTCACCAAACCGTCCTGACTGCTATTGAAGGAAGTCCTCAATGAATTGCCAGCAAGACCCTCAAAGCCCCATCTATCAACCCTGAACCTAGTAGTCATGTTATCGCCTATTTGCCAACCAAACCCGATTTTAGGTGCTTTAACCGATGCATAATACTCATCCAAGAGAAGGAGGGCCTATCTACCACCTCCAGGTGGAGCACATCCCCATCCAGAAAGTACTTGGAACAAAGAACATAATAACATAAAGTATTCTTACTATTGATGAGCCGCCACACTTGTCTCTCAAGGAGCGCAATGTTGAAAAGCCTCAAGTCCATAAAGTCGAGACCACCCATACCCTTGGTGTACATAGAGAGTCCCACACCATCATTGCCCAACCATGATCTTTTTTTTTTCGCCCACCAAAAGCTCCTCATCCTCGAGATCATCACATCAAGGGTGCCCATAGGAACAAGAAAAACCAAAAGCGCATAAGTAGGTAAAGATTCCAAAACTGATTTAATGAAAATGTCCTTACCATAATAGGATAAAATACTTTTAGACCATCCTTTTATCCTAAGAGAAAATCGATCAATAATGTGCTGAAATGCCCTCGTCTTATTCTTACCGATGATCAATGGCAGTCCCAAATAGTTATCACTGGACTCGAGAACCCGCTTACCCAAGATCCCACTCAACTGCACCCTTTGATCTATTAGAGCTTTAGGGTTGAAATAGATAATGGACTTGGACGGATTAACCTTTTTCCCCAAAATGATCTCGATGTAGTGGAAAACATCCTTAACGGTCTCAACCTCCTTTTTTTTATTACGAACAAAAAGAAGAGCATCATCCGTGAAGAAAAGATGATTAATCCTGGGCCCATTCTAATTGATCCTAATCCCTTAGACCCTCCATCTAGGCCCCCAAAAGCAATCTAGAGAGCGCTTCCATGTAGAACAAGAAAAGATAAGGAGAATGTGGATCTCCCTGACGAAGCCCTCTCTCAGGATTAATCACATCGGTGAGGGAAACATTACATTTAATAACGTAGCTCACAATACGGACACACTGCATAACCAAAGTGACCCAGGAAGCAGAAAACCCCATGCAAATCATTACTTTCTCTAAGAAGTCCCATTCAACACGACCAGAAGCTTTACTCATATCGAGCTTAATAACAAACCCTTTATTCGACCCATTTTTAGAAATCTGGAGGTAATGCAAAAGCTCGTGAGCGATGAGGAAATTATCATGAATCATACGCCCTGGCACAAAAGCACTCTAGTTTTGACTGATGCTACGGGGGGAGGGAGGAGGGAGGAGGGGGGAGAGTATGTGCAAGCGGAAGGGATCTCTAATATCTACTTAGTATTGCTGGGTAGTAGAAGATAGATAATTTACAAAAGGAAAACAGAGAATATGATTTCGGTAAAAGATGATCTTTCAAATTATATTATGGTAAAAGATGATGCCTTTCAGGCTTACAAGAATGCCTATTTATAACTAAAATTCTAAACTAGAATCTAATTACAATTGAGGTCCGAAATAATTGTTCGGATAAGAATAAAAATTAAACTCTAATTTAATTACAATTGGAATCCGAATAGTATCCTGATAAGGACACATTAATTGTCCGCTTCTTGGTGGCTTCCAAGTAGCTTCCTTTAATTGGTGGATGCCATCTTGGTTGCTTCCAGGTGGCTTCCTTCTTTGGACGGATGCTATGTTGGCTTTTTCCACGTAGCTTCCATGAACAGTGTATTGATAAGGATGCTTTTGGATGTTTTCCACGTAGCTTCCTTTTCTGGACGGATGCCATTATGGTGTTTCCACGTAGCTTCCTTTTCTGGCAATGTCTGCTGCTTGCATCATTGCTTACGTCATGACATTGATTGTTGATTACATCATTGTCTGCGTCACTTGGATGCTGACTGGTTGTCATCTTCCAATTTTGTCTTCATCCTTCTTGGATGTTTCTCAGGTTCATTTCCTCGATCTCGTCAAGGTGTAATGATTCCGGTGACGGGACTGGTGTGTTCCATTGTTCCCATGTTTCTCGGATCTCCGCTGCTGACGGATAGTCTCCGATTTCCATATCCGCTATTTGTGTTAATAACGAAATGGCTTCTTCATTGCTTTCATCCTGGTGGTTTCCAGTGTTGTAAGCTAAAATTCTTCTTCCATCTGTCCAATATTTGACAGTTTCTTGATGGAGAAGGTGTCGAGCCATGCTCATAAGATCAATTCCGGCTTGGACTTGATACTTGTTGAAATTGTTATAGCACTCATCAATGATTTTTGACAAATGCTCTGGATCTTCTCTGACTGCTGCTAGGGCTTTTCCCAAGAACAGAGTGTTTATGTTCCAGATTTGATAAGGCTGATGAAATTTTTCTTCTTCAGCGAAACCAATGAGACTGTTTATCTCAATGTGAAAATAATAGACAAAATCGTCTATGTTTACAAAATTTGATAGCCGGGATTTGACTATCGCAGGAAAATCTTTTAATAAATCAAAAGAGAGATTTTGGACTGTTATTTCTTTAACAAATCCCCATTCAATACTGGTTATATCAAATGGCTCATGATTTAATCGAAATTTTATAACAGGAGTTTTTTCTCCCATGTCATTTGTAAAAACAAATGCTTGTGAAAAATATTTCGAAAATGTTTCTAAAAATAGAGCTTGCTGTTTGCAAATGGCTCTGTTTATTTTCGAAAATATTTCTGAAGGTAAAATTTGTCTACATTTGTTATATAGACATTTTCGAAACAATTTATTAATAATAGGAGTGTTTCTCCCTTTATTAATAAAGTATTGAAATATATCAAGAAGATTGTTTATCTCCTTAATATCCATATATTCAATTAGGACATCGTCCCAATCTCTGTATAAAATAGATTTTAATAATAATTCTTCAGATTTTTCTTGAGTTGTTTTTTCAACTAAGAACTCTGAGAATTGGGTAAGAGCTTTTCTGAAACTAGCCCTTTGTTCCAAAATATGGTTTTTCCATATTCTGTCAATGAAATGGTAGTAGTCTGGGGGTAAGCCTGGATTATAAAAATCCTTTAGATTCGAGAATTCAGAGTTTTGTTGTTTTTTCAACAAAGCGTCTGCATATTTGAGAATTTCGGAATCGGTGTAAGGCTTTTGAGAGAATTGAGAATAACAATCTACCGGTGTTGGTGATTGCGATCCAATTGGTTGGTTTACCAATTGATATGGTAAATAATATCCCTGGTTAGGATAAAATTGTACCTGTGTTGGTGCAGCCATAAATTCTTGTTTAGAACTTATATTTGCAGGTGCAGAAATAAATTCTTGTTTAGAATTTATTTGTGTAGAAATAAATCCTTGTTTAGGACTTACTTGTGCAGGCTGAAATCCTTGTTTAGGACTTTTTTGAGCAGGAATGATTCCTTGGTTTGGACTCATTTGTTTTGCGAAAATAAATCCTTGGTTAGGATTTTTTCCTTTATTGGGTTTTTTATGGACAGTTCTCCATCCATCATTTTCTATTAGAGGTTGTTTACCTCTATCCATTAGGCCTGCTAAGATATCAGCAAACATTAGTAAAAATTACTATTTATTAATGGTATTTCTATAGAATTATTTTCTATAGATAAAATAACCGATTTCTTATTGACAATAAAAGGTAAATATTGATTAATAAAATTATTACCAAGTAATATATCACCAATCATATTAGGTAAACATAATAATTTAGGTATTATAAATCTAACATTGTTTATGTAGATTGGAATGTTTTTTGCTTTATAATAAACAGCAGTTTTTCTACCATTTATTCCATTAATATTTATTATCTTTTTTACAGGTATCCAGTATTCTTCTGGAATGGCATTTCTTTTGCAACTACTTGTTGTAGCTCCTGTATCTAATAATGCATGTAAAGAATATTTTTTATAATCTTTATCATGTAATGTAATTTTAATATATTTATTAGTAATATTTTCTTCCGAATATTGTATATTTTCTATTCTAGAGTTTCTAGAAATAGAATTTCTACTTGGAGTAGTAGGGAAAATAGGAATTTGAATTGTTTTCATCCCTATTGGTGTATTTATACCTTCATTATCTTCTTCTTCCTCTGGTTGAGAGTTGGTGTATTTAATCTATTAGCTAAGACCTTAGAGGTCATCTTGAAGATTACCCTACAAAGACTGATGGGCTGGAAGTGAGTCATGTCCTTAGGATCATCAATTTTGGGGATAAGAGCAATAACTATTTCATTAATATCTTTGATGTCTCTACGCTCATCCAGAACCGCATGACAAATTTGGAGAACATTCTTACCAATCAGTCTCGAGTTTTCCTTATAGAAAAGGCCCGAAAGCCAATCAATACTTGGAGCCTTGCGAGGATCCACTTCATTAAAAGCTTCAATGAGCTCTTTATCTAACACACAATGTCCAACGCACCATTCATGTCATAAGTGATACAATTTGGGATTAAATCCAACACCCTATTAAGGTTACCACAAGCCTCGATTTTGAAAAGAGAATGAAAGTAATCCCAAGCCATCTGACGAACACATCCAAGATCAGAAACCCAATTACCATCAGAGTCTTGTAAACCTTTGATCTTTCTTTTCATTTCTACAAAAACCCGAACATGAAAAAACCAGGTCTTTCGGGGTCCCTCTTTAGGCCAATGAATCCGGGACCTCTGAGCTTAATACCGCTCCTCTTCCTCCTCTTAGAAGCACCCCAACTCTTCCTAAGAGGTAAGCATTCTCTCAACATTGGACTCCATCATCGACCCATCCATAAGTTTATGAATCCTATCAATTTAACACCGCATGCGGTCTTGTCTCTTTTTAAACCGTCGGAACTGCCATCTACCTAAATAAAGGCAGATACAGTCAATTCTAGTCAACACATCCCCATTACACTAATCCCAAAATATTTTGATCATATCCTTAGCCTCGTTTTCCTTGGCCCAACAAGCATCAAATCAAAAGATAGCCTCAGATCCCTCATTTCCTTCCTCAACTTCCTACCCACAGTATCAAGCAGGACGACATCATGGTCTGAGCAAGTCTGATGAAGCACGCTCAAGGAAGAAAATGGGACACAACCTAACCAAGAAGCCAAAACTAAGAATCTACCAAAACGTTCCCTAAACTCCCTATTCCCCTCGCGATTATTCGTGTAAGTGAACCACCCCTTATCAGGCTTGACATTAACCAAGGCAAGATCATCCATAATGATCTGAAAATTATCCATGACCACTTTAGGTGTGTGTCTCCCCCTGCACTTCTCTGCATCATCTATTACCTCACTGAAATCGCCCCCAGCAACCCAATCCCCACTCATAAGAGTCCCAACCCTCCAAAGAGTGCTCCACAAAAAATATCTCTGATTAGGGTCTGAGTAACCATAGAAACCTGTAAAATAAATATGATCATTCCCCTTTATCTTAACCAAAAAATCCACATGATTCTTAGAGTAATTCAAAATAGTCACTTCAACCCTATCCCTTCATAATAAGCAAGACCCCATTTATGACCATCCCGATCCACAACAAAACTACCATCCATTTTACAACGAACCCAAATTCGTTCAAACTCGTTAGCCCAGAGCTTAGTTTCACTCAGAAATACAATATCAAGATCCTTGACAGCGAGGAGCTGTCTCAACTCACAAACTGTCGTAGGGCTCCCGCACCCACAACAGCTCCAACAAAGGATTATGATGGCTCTGAGCGGGGCTAATCGCCAGCCGCAGCCTTGAAAGGAGAAGCTCCCTCCGTCAATTCCTACAAACCATTCTTATTAGGCTTTCATCCAAACCTTCCTCGTTCCCAACTTTATTCTTTTTGCGCTTGATCCTTGTTCTCCCAAGATTCATTATTCGATGTGTATGCTTACTTGTTGGTGAGCACGAGTCTGATATGTAACACCCCTAACTCGTATCCGTCATCGGACTAGGGTTGAAGGCGTTACCGGACTGATCGGAAACTTTTTCAGAAGTTCATATATTCATTCATTCAATCTCAAACATAATGTCCCTTAATACAGTCAACGAGACCTAAAACATGCTTATAAACCGAGTCGGGACTAAACCGATGCACATACAAAATTTCATGGAAAATTAAAAATTTTTTAAGTTTCAGGGCTTACACGCCCGTGTTGGTAGGCCGTGTGCCTCCTACGGCTACTAGACACACCGTGTGTCCTCCCCTTGGTTGAAACTGACCTTTGCTCCACAGCCACCAGGCACGCCCGTGTGCTTTGGCCGTGGTCGATCTTGTCAAAACCACACGGCTACCAGGCACGTTCGTGTGCCATGGCCGTGTGCTCTTAGGCCATATACTGACTTACGCCCACGATCACTAGACACGCCCGTGTGCCACAACCGTGTGACGCAACCGCGTGACATTATAGGCCATTTTCGAGGCCAAAATGCCACCCACTTGGGTCTTACCTACATGCCATAATCACCAACACATTTCATGCATACTAACAACCAAAATAACCATTCAGTCTATACATTCAAAATCCATTTCAACCATGTCAACTTTCAAGACCAAAACATGTGTATATCAAGTATAATTCATCCAAATGCTTACCCAAAAACTTGACCAATTCATGAATCAACTAGCCATGCTAAAATAACTTCAAACATATCATATTCATTCAACCAAATTCTCAACTCATAACTAGCCAAATCACATGGCAAAGTTCATAAAACAAACTTATATAAAAAACTAGCCTATACATGCCATATCTAACTATATATATTTCCAAAGTGTACCAAAATGAGTTTAGTAGTGTGATGACGATCCTTGACGGTCCCGAGCCTTCAGTAGCTTTGACGACCTATAAAACAGAGGTAATACACACACAGAGTAAGCTTTCCAAAAGCTTAGTAAATTATTATACAAATAAACTTAACATGTATAACATTTAAGCATATAGTACATTGGCACAATTCATATTCATATTGTATTTCTCACATACATACATTAAACCATATCCTTGGCCATATTTGCCACATTCATCAAATCAAGAATCACATGTACATATATAACTTCTCACATAACTATTCTTGTATCTTATTCACATTTTCTTATTTGATTATACATTTCCTCAAGTCAAAAATCACCTAGGTATCTACCTTTTATTCACACTTAGTGTACATACGAAACGTACCTGAATCGAACAAACATTCACGTATTTGTTCTTAGCTCAGAATTGCAATTCGTATCACAGACTTGACCGTTGAACCGTTACGAATCTAGTAGGATACTCAGAAAGCTCGGAATAGTCGTACAATGCCAACGTCCCAGACGAGGTCATATATGCACTCAGATATCGATGCTACTGCCCCAGACAGGGTCTTACACGAATCAATACGATGCCGATGTCCCAGACATGGTCTTACACGTAAGAATCATATCGATGCCAACGTCCCAGACGAGGTCTTACACAAAATCTCATATCAATGCCAACGCCCCAGACGTGGTCTTACATGATAAAAACAGAACAGATACCTATGTCATGACATGGCTAATCCTATCTATTCCTAGGTTCGTACGGGACTTCGCGAACATTGTCAGTATTTCGATCTTATTTCAGAATTCATGTACAGACCATCTCATAAGCATTCATAGTTAACAATAATCATATGAGCATACACAATTCAATACAAATACGTTTATTTGCACAATGACTTACCTCGGATTCAATTTAACAGAAACGAAAACGGCTACTCGGTTACTTTCGCTTTCCCGTGATCTAAGTTCGTTTTCCTCGGTTCTTGATCTATACATATTCAGAATTAACCCTTTTATTCACTAATTCATTCAATTCAATCCAAGGACACACATTTAGGGCTATTTGCAATTTAACCCTCATATTTGCACAATTATCAATTTAGTCATTTTTTCTCAAAACATCAAATTCACAAAATCATTACACATCCAAGCTTAGCCGAAATACACATATATATCATACAAGCCCATATTTTCCATCAAATTTGCAATTTAGTCCTCAAAAATAATATTTTCTCAATTTAGCCCTAATTAGCTAAATTCATCAAAAATTCAAGAACAAAGTATGTTCATCTAGCTCAAATCTTTCATTTAACACCATAAATCATCACAAAGCTCAACATATCATCAATGGCACATTTCATGAACAACATTAATTCATCGAATTGAGACATGGGCTTGATAGTAAACTAAGCAACAATCTCAAAAACATAAAAATTATCAAAATCTAAAGCAAAAACATACCTTAATCAAAGAAGACAATAGCCGAATGCCCTAACTAGTTTTCTCTTTTCTTTCTTTGCTAGTTTCGGTCAAATGAAGAGAATAAAGATGAACACTTTCATCTTTTTGTTTAATTAATATAATGATAATAACTCATTTACCAAAATAACCATCATGCATAAATATATATAACATATAAATACAAGGTCACTTATGACCTTAGCCATCCACTAACTAAGGTAATGGCTTAATTGCCACATAGATGCTCACACTTATAAACACATAACAATAGGCATCTTTTCGTAAAACATGCAAATTTGCATTTCAATGCAATTCCATCCTTTTCATTAAATTAAACACACAGACGAGTAAATTTACATACAGAAATTTAACACATGCTTAATCACACATCAAAGACAGAAAATATTATTAAAATATTTTACTGACTCGGATTTGTGGTCCCGAAACCACTGTTCTGACGAGGGTATAACCCGGACTGTTACACGATACTTCATCGTTTATTTTAACCTTTTCCTTCCCTCTTTGTATCATCACGAAACCCTCCTCCTGAGCCGTACTTTCGGACCTCCCATCCACTCCTTTTTGCCCTTTCAATTCCATTTCACTAGAAACTCGTACCCTAATTTGGCTATCCCAATTTGACCTTTAGGCAATTACCATATTGAAATTTCAGATTATCAATCCCTTTGATACTTTTAGCCTGCCTGCATTTTTTAGTCTGATGTCCTATACAACCGCATGTATAGCAAAAAGTAGGTAATCGTTCATACTTGGTGGCCCACATGATCTCGTCTTCATCAGTCCCAACCATATAAACAACTTGTCCCAGGGGTTTAGAAATGTCCAATTTAACCCTCACCCTAATATATTCAATCCAACAGCCACTTGTTGGTTCATTCTTTCCAAACGAATGTTACAAATTCGGACCCAAAATGGCACATGGTTAAAATTACAGCGGCTCATGTCTTGACCTTTCATAAAAGGAACCATGGAAAATAAACACTTATCAAAGCTCCAGGGGGCAAATTAAAGATCCTCTCCCTATCCTCATTTGACCCAAATTTCACTAAGAACAGTCCACCCATCATTGTCACAAAATTTATCGGTTCTTTCGTAAACCATAAATTTTAGAACCATAAATTTTTTTCCTCAGCCATAATTTTTCCAACCACCCATGCCTCATAGCCCTCCATGTCCGATTCTGTAGCATTTCGGCACACCACTCTTTCATTTTCAGACTCCGAAAACTTTAAATTTGCGAGCAACTCATTCAAATCATCAGCCATAGTGAACACCCTAATGCACCCCCACAGCCCCAAAAAACCGAGAACCAGGCAAGCACGACGCACAAGCAGCAAACCTCCTGCACACCTAACAGAACCAAGAAGACAAACCCACCGAGAACCAAAGCCACCTCCCACCAGCCCAGATGCAAGAGAACCACCAGAGAAAACTAAAAGGGAAATAACTAGATGTGGGGGGGGGGGTAAAAGAAGTAAACACAAAACAGCAAAAATTATCACAAAACAACGAGCAGAAAAAACTATCCTAAAGTGATGAAACAATAATAGTTCGCAACCATGCTCAACGACAAACAAACAACACAAAAATGAGTGAAAACCACCCCAAACCTTATTAAACAGTCCCTTATTACAGTCTCTTGCAATTACATAAAATGGAATGAATACAGGGAAATAAAGAAAAATGAAAAATGCGAGATGATATAAGGAAAATAGGAAAACCACGAGTAAAAACCACCGAACCCAGCGATGATTCAGCGCAGAACAATAGGCTATTTTGACCGGTTTCCCCCAAAGAGATCAAGGAAGTATCCAGCTTACAGTTCGAGAGATCCAAGCCTCTCAACCACCAAGGTTGAAGCTTTTTGAAACGCACAAGACAACCCTATTCACCCCCGACAAAGCCAAAGTCAATAACCACCAAGGACCAAAGTCTTCGCCCCCACTACAGCCGCAAGAAAAAACAAAAATCACGGGAAAACACTTGCAAAATAAGAAAAAACTAGGGAAAAATAAAAGCAAAACACAAATAAGCAGTAAAGAAACACTAAAAAAACAACCGAGAAGGACTATCCTAAAATGATGAATACAATAATAGATCACGAGCATGCCAATCAACAATCAAGAAACACACAGAGGGTGAAAAAATGCCCCAAACCATATAAAACAGTCCCGATTAATTACAAAATTAAAGAAAATACAAGGACAGAATTGAACAGGAAAAAAACAAAAATCTATAGGAAAAGGAACAAGAAGAAGAACTACGGGCTATCTCCACCAAAGCCAAAGTCGGAGTATCACTTCCCAAGAAATGCGAAGCAAGACAAGGGAGAACTAACCCAATAATGTGCTCCAAGATTGATCAAAAAATTCCCACTTCTTTCACAACGAGATGTCAAGATCCTTCTCCACCAAGCTGGACTTGTCAAACACAGTGTTTAACAAAATGCAAAGAATGCTAAAACCGCCATAACCTACATAGACAAAATCCACAAGCAATAAAACGAAAGGAGCCACAAGAAAATTCAAAATAAATACCAGAGATCGGGATACAAGGGAAAAAGAAGACACAACTCAAGGATTGGTTTAGAAAATAAGAAAGCGAGGTTGAAAAATAACAGCTTGAGTTTTAGCAAAACAATGTTGAAAACTTGAAAAACAGAGGAAAAAAGGATAAAGAAGCAAACGAAAATAACAAATTCTAAAAACGAAAACTACCTACTGGTCATCTAAACAAAAGAAAAATCAACAAAACTTTTATCAATAAAAGAACGTAAAATCCATGCACAAGAATAGTAAAGAAAGACGTAACAACATGCAAAATAGGAAAAAAACAAAATTCACCGCCCAAAGTCATCGTCAGGACCACAATTTGCAAACTTCAGCGTGATCCCACCGCTACAGGGCCAAAAGGTGAAAAAAGCCACCACTCACACGAAACGCAACTCCAATGCCCCATAATAATAATACACAAGAAACCTAGAGAATAGTCACCAAACCGCGGACCAGCACACGACGGTCAGCATGCATTCTTTTTTATATTACAAAAAGTGGGAGAAAATCTAAAATTTGCATAATATAATTTTCAACTTAAACTCAAAAGCAAAATTCTCCTTAGTTGGAAATCAAAACAATTTCTTTCAACTTAATCTTAAAGACAAAATCTTTAAGTTGGAAATTTAAATGAAATGACGTCGAAAATATTTTTTAAAAAAAGGAGCTTATTTTGAAAATAATGTTTAAGACCGGAGTTAGCAAAATTTTTTCAAAATGTTTTTGTTATATCAAAAAATGTGAAATTATTAGCTCTAGTTTTTCAAGTTTTTGATATAACAAAAAGTATATTAAAAATCCTCCTACTTAAATTTTCAAAAATTGTTTATAAGTCCTTAATATTATTTTCAAAGTGTTGGACAAGATAAACATTTAAAAAGCCTTAAATTAACTTAATTTTTAATGAGTTTTTGAAGTTTGAAGGACTTTTACCAATACTTAGGTGGATAAGTATCAATAGATCTCAAGATGGAAAGACCTTGAAAAGGCTACAGAATTCTACCGGTTAAACTTGGAGTTCTATTGATATAACCCAGACTTCTATCGGTAGAACACGCTCTAGTGTGCAAGGTAGTTTTGGCCTAGAATCTCTACCAATATCCTAGTCTGATCTATCGATACAACCGGAGTTCTACTGATACCTTAAGGACTTCAACTGAGACAAGTCAAAGCAGTAGCCAAACTTTAGCCTCCCCTTCACTTCTACCGATACTCTGTTGGGTTCTACCGATACCAGTTGAAACCCTCAGAGTTCTACCAGTACAAGAGGACCTCTACGGATATAATGAGCCCAACGGTCATATTTTGGAAGGACTTCTACCGTTACAACGAAGCTACAGATTGCATTTAATGCTAGTTTTTATGGCTACAACGACTCTGTTTTGTTTCTAATGGCTATAAACATCCACAAGGTTGTTAGAGGATTTAAATATAAGCTCAAGACTCCTCACCAAAGAAATAGAAACAAGTGCCTAAATTCCAAGAACTCCATTCTCAATCTTTTTCAATCTTTTACTAAATATTTCTTGTACACACTTGTGGGTTAAGTTTTCTATCATTCTTTCAAGTATTGTAATTTTGTGTGAGAGTGCTTAATTGTTTATTATCTATCTTTTATAGGTATCATCTTATTCATCATTATTTGCTCTCATTTATGAGGTGTTACTTAAGGTTTTGGGTAGAAAACCTTAAGGGGAAGTGGTTCTATCTTACCTTTGAAACGATAGGAATTTGTAAGGTTAAATATTGTCCTTAAAGGTTCAAATCTAGTGGATTTGGAAAATCCTTAGTTGAGGAAAGCTAAGGTAGTGGAGGTAGGCAATTGAGGTTGAATCACTATAATACTTGAGTCGTTTTATTTTCGCCATTTCCCAAAAATGTTTTAATACACCAATTCACCCCCTCTTGGTGTATTTCGATCTCAACAAAATTGGAAGGAAACAAGAACATGAGAAAGGGGGGAGAAAGAATGGTAAAAAGAAATTTACAGACACAAAAGAAAAATGGCTAAAAACAGAAAGTGGGAAAACTAATGCCAACAGAAATGGGACGGCAAATTAGTGGGAAGAGTGGGGAGAGATTTCTGGGTAAATTTCAAAACTACCCATATCCCACTAAATCACATTAACTAACCACCTATAAGATTTTACTCAGAGTTTTAAAAAAATAATTCCACTTTGCACACATGGGGATTTGAATACAAGACCAAAAGGTAAGCTATAACCTAACCTCTGAATCAGCAGACTCAGTCTTGTCAATTGAGCGAAAATATTATTTATGTCAGATGTTTAAGGATAGAGGTTAGGACAAAATGTAACAGCCCATTTTCAGTGAAATTTTGGAATAGTGGTTTCGAGACCACAAATCCGAGCCAAAAATAAAATTTACTTTTATTTTATAGCATGGCCCGTATTATGTTAGAAATGTCATGTAAAACTTTTGATAAGAAAATTTTACTGATTAGGTGCTTAATTACGAGAATGACTAAATCGCATAAAATGCAAAAGTTGACTCCTAGTAGCTATAAGGATTAAAGAGCTATGGAATTCAAAACTAGATGTCCTTATATGGTAATTATGTTGGAACGCCGGTACCCCATGGCGCAGCAGAATAAAATTAGATCCGGCGATCCAAATCATGGATCCATGTGTGAGGAACGAATCGGGATGAAATAAAGGTTTCGAAATTACCAAAACTTTAATCTGAGTAGACAGCGACGCCTTGGCAACAAGAGTTTTGATCTACTGTCGAATCAAGCCTCAACCTTTTCCGATGTCGGCCTCTACGTAATCCACCCGGTTTGACTATGAACGGAAGAAATCTCCAAAACTGTTTTGGAGGCTTATTTGCTTGACGGCTGCTAGACCTAACAAGCAATCACTGAGGGTTTTCATATTAAGTTTTGTCTCCTTTTAATACCTTTTATAATGGGTGCCTTTCTCATTGGGCCTTTTATAATAGGTATCCTCTTAATTGGGCCTTTTATAATTGGTATCTCTTGAATGTATTACAAGATTAAATAAATACAATAAAGTTTTTAACCGAAAATTATAATTACATTAATTATATCTGAAAATTATAATTACATTAATTATAATAAGGATTCCGGTAAACTATATTTATTTAAATTTATATATGAATCAAATTCATATATTAATAAAATTATGTTATCATTATGTGTACAACATCCTTGTACATATAATATGTTCAATATTTGATTGCCCAATTAAATTAATTCTTTAATTAATTTAATTTATGTGACAACCAAGCACAATACCAACTATATTTTATTCCGTTCATTTCAACCATAGGGTGTGACCCTGTAGGTTCTTGCAACGTTAGCAGTAATACTAGAACGAGTCTATTGTCACAGACAATGAGTGGCATCTAGCAATGCATCATTGCTACCTAAGTTACAAGAAGTCATGATTCGACATAACCTTTCGTGATTAACCTTTCATGCATTAATCCTTAAGTCCTTTATCTCTGGAACGGATACAAGTCATGGGATAGTCACACTTGCATAGTCCATCCCATGTTTCTTGATATCTTGAGTAGAATATGATGTACAAATTAGTATGACATCTCATATCAACTTATTTGAGCATGGCCATGCATTTCTAGTCTCACTCAATCAAGTGGCCTAAGATATTACTCCTATTATGTAGGAGGGACTTATCCTTTATTGATCAACCATATCCCTCTACATAGATTGTGGTATATCCAACATCAGCCTTTATAGAACAACCTGTTACGGTGTACGTTGACTGTATCAAAATATACAACTCACGATGCTGGGATAATAATTATCTCAAGTCTGAGGATCATATACATATTAATCACTATGAGTAATGTTGTGACAATTACATAATAATCCAAGAAACATACTCATAGCGGGTCAATCCAATATGTTGTTCTCTAACACACATATTCATGCATTGATTTTGACACTCCATATCAATGACAACTCTTTATCATCAATCAACTACATGTTAGTCTTAATGCATTATTATTGTCCTAGTCAACAATAATACTCGACTAAGGATCTTTTAAGAATAATCATATTATTCTCAGGACATTATTATAAAACAGTTTATCTATACACACAGAAAGAAAAACTGAAATAATAATGACAACGCTTTATATTAATAAACATGGTAAATTAAGTATGTTATTACAACCATCTCATGATTGATCTTTGGGCATACTCTTACAATCTCCCACTAGCACTAAGACCAATCACTCATATATCTAATACCAAGTGACTTAGTGTGACGATCATGCTTCTGCTGTGTCAGAGGCTTGGTCAGGGGATCAGCGATATTATCATCTGAAGGTACTCTGCATATCTCTACATCCCCTCGATCGATAATCTCTCAAATAAGATGGTAGCGTCTAAGTATATGTTTGGATCGCTGGTGAGATCTGGGTTCTTTAGCTTGTGCAATAGCTCCATTGTTATCACATCGGTGTTCTATAGCATCTGATATGCTAGGCACAACCCCTAGTCCAGTAATGAACTTCTTGATCCAAACTGCTTCTTTTGCTGCCTCACTGGCTGCAATATACTCGGCCTCTGTTGTAGAATCGGCTACTGTACTTTGCTTTGAACTCTTCCAGCTCATAGCACCACCATTAAGGCAAAACACAAAACCTGATTGCGATCGAGAATCATCCTTGTCGGTTTGGAAGCTGGCATCAGTGTAACCTTTTACACTTAACTCTTCCTCACCTCCATATAATAGGAACGTATCCTTAGTTCTTCTTAAGTACTTAAGGATACTCTTGACTGTGGTCCAGTGACCTTCACCGGGATCTACTTGATACCTGCTCGTCATACTTAAGGCATACGAGACATCTGGACGTGTACATAACATAGCATACATGATAGATCCAATAGCAGAAGCATATGGAATTTTACTCATACGTTCTCTCTCTTGTGGAGTTGAAGGACACATTTCCTTCGAGAGTGAAATACCATGTCTCATAGGTAGGAATCCTCTTTTAGATTCTTCCATACTGAACCTTTTCAGTACTTTATCTATGTATGTACTTTGGCTTAAACCTAGCAGTCGTCTTGATCTATCTCTATAGATCTTGACTCCTAAGATATAAGTGGCTTCGCCCAAGTCCTTCATAGAAAAACAACTTCTTAACCAAGTCTTAATAGACTGCAAGGTATGTCATTTCCCATGATAAGTATGTCATCCACATATAGTACCAAGAATGTGATAGTGCTCCCACTAACTTTCTTGTAAACACATGGTTCATCTTCATTTTTGATAAAACCAAACTCTTTGATTGCATCGTTAAAACGAATATTCCAACTTCGAGAAGCTTGCTTTAATCCATAAATGGATCTTTGTAGCTTACATATCTTTCTAGCATCCTTTGGATTTACAAAACCTTCAGGTTGTGACATATATACATCCTCTTCAAGTTTCCCGTTAAGGAAAGCTGTTTTGACGTCCATTTGCCAGATTTCATAATCATGAAATGCAGCTATGGCGAGCAAGATCCTGATGGATTTAAACATAGCTACAGGAGAAAAGGTTTCATCATAGTCAACACCATGAATTTGGCGAAAACCTTTAGCGACTAATCGCCCTTTGTATGTTTGTACATTACCATTCATGTCTATTTTCTTTTTGAAAACCCATTTGCACCCTATAGGTTTAACCCCTTCGGGTGGGTCAATCAAAGTCCATACTTGGTTTTCATACATGGAATCCATCTTAGATCTCATGGCCTCAAGCCATTTCTCAGAGTCTGGGCTCGTCACCGCTTCTTGATAAGTCCTAGGCTCATCTTGATCTATAAGAAGAACGTCACCATGCGTTGTAATGAGAAATCCATATCTCTCAGGTGCACGGTGTTCTCTTAAAGATCTGCGCGGTGGTTGTGTTTCTATAGCAGTTGTTTGTTCCTCAATTTCTTGTGGAATTTGGTTTTGTTCAATCTCTGGTTTAGTGGTATCTTGTGATTCTTGAATTTCTTCAAGTTCAATCTTTCTCCCACTTCCTTTTCTAGAAGTAAATTCTTTCTCTAGGAAGACACCAGTCCGAGCAACAAAAATTTTGTTCTCAGTGGGATTAAAAAAATAATATCCTTTGGTTTCTTTTGGATACCCCACAGAAATACACCTTTCAGATTTGGGTTCAAGCTTAGTAGACGTCTGACGTTTAACATAAGCTTCACAACCCCAAATTTTCATAAGGGACATACTAGGACGTTTCCCAGTCCACATCTCATATGGCGTCTTTTGAACCGATTTAGATGGAACACGATTTAGTGTGAAGGCAGCAGTCTCAAGTGCATGTCCCCAAAAGGAAGTCGGTAGATTAGCATGACTCATCATGGATCGAACCATGTCTAACAAAGTTCGATTTCTTCTCTCAGATACTCCATTCCATTGAGGAGTACCAGGAGGAGTAAGTTGTGAGACAATCCCACATTCTTTCAAAAGATCATCAAACTCTAGGCTCAAATACTCTCCACCTCGATCAGATCGAAGTGACTTGATAGTTTTGCCTAGTTGATTTTGTACTTCATTTTTAAATTCCTTGAACTTTTCAAGGGACTCAGACTTATGGCGCATGAGATAAACATACCCATATCTACTGAAATCATCAGTGAAAGTAATGAAGTAGTGAAATCCACCTCTGGCCTGTGTATTTATTGGTCCACATACATCAGAATGTATTAGGCCCAATAAATCACTAGCTCGTTCACCTTTTCCAAAAAAAGGAGATTTAGTCATTTTTCCCAATAAGCAAGATTCACATACTTCAAATTGTTCAAAAACAAATGAATTCAAGAGACCATCTCTATGGAGTTTGGATATGCGTTTCTCACTTATGTGGCCCAAACGATAATGCCAAAAATAAGTTTGATTTGAGTCATTTATTTTAGATCTTTTAGTATTTATGTTGTAAATGGGATTCGTTTGATCTAAAATATAGAGGCCATTAATCAATTGTGCCGAACCATAGAAAACATTATTGAGATAAAATGAACAACAATTATTCTTAATAATTATCTCAAAACCAATTTTGTCTAAACAAGAAATTGAAATAATGTTTTTAGTCAAACGGGCACAAAATAACAATCTTCTAAACATAAATCAAGTCCACTAGGCAAAGATAAAGTATATGTTCCCACAGCTAATGCAACAACTTTTGCTCCATTTCCAACTCGTAGGTCCACATCTCCTCTAGCCAAAGTCCTACTCCTTTGTAGTCCCTGTACAGAAGTACAAATATGAGAACCACAACCAGTATCTAATACCCAAGAAGTAGTAGTTGATAAATTAATATCAATAACATAAATACCTGAAGCAGACATTCCGCTTGCTTTAGCCTTCTTGACTTCTTCAAGATAGGCAGGGCAGTTCCGTTTCTAATGTCCAGTCACACCACAATGAAAACAGTTTCCTTCCTTAGACACCCTACCTTTAGGTTTCAGTGCAGCCTTTCCTTTTCCAAATTTGGGCTTACCTTTGCCCTTGGGCTTTGTTTGAACTTTGGCCTTTCCCTTGCCCTTGTTATTACGGACCATCAGTATGGGCTTGGGTCCAACCTTTTTCAAGTTGCCTTCAGTAGTTCGTAACATACTGAGCAATTGTGGTAGAGTCTTGTCAATTTCATTCATATTGAAATTGAGGACAAACTGGCTGTAGCTATCCAGCAACGATTGTAAAATAACATCAGTGGCCAACTCTTGGCTCAATGGAAACCCAAGCTTAGACAAGCTTTCAATATAGCCAATCATCTTAAGGACATGAGGTCCTACTGGGCTTCCTTCAGCCAACTTACATTGGAATAAGGCCTTAGAGATATCAAACCTCTCTTGCCGTGCTTGTCCCTGATAAAGTTCTTTCAGGTGCTCGATCATATCATAAGCAACCATGTCCTCATGTTGCTTCTGAAGTTCAGGATTCATAGTGGCAAGCATAAGACATCCAACATCTATCATGTCTTCGAGATACTTCTTGTAAGCATCTCTATCAGTCCTCGAGGCATTAGCGGGTGGTTCATTAGGAAGTGGTTGTTCAATGATATATAATTTCCGTTCTTGTTTAAGGACAATCCTCAAGTTACGGAACCAATCAAGAAAATCCAAACCATTCAATTTGTCCTTCTCAAGGACCGATCGGAATGAGAGTGTGCTAGTGTTTGCAGCCATAATATATCTACAACAATTAAATATGCATGTGAGTAAATTTACCAATTTTATATCAATCATTAAAAAGACTTTATTAAATGATATTCCCACTATTTTATTTCAAAATTAATAACCCTCGTATATTAATTTCGGAAAAACTTTCTCAAAAGTATTTCTAGTAGGTTAAGGATCCATATTTCACCACCTCTTAAGTCAGCTTTGGCTTTACTCTTAAGATTATGGTTATTTAGGTAAGCAATATTTGCTAATTACATCATATGTAACTCCTAATATTTGGTGAACAACTCTTGTTCTAATCATCTTATGATTTATCCAATTTACTTGCCTCTAGGTTTCTAATCCTATTAGAGTAACCTAGTTAAGTCATTAACCAATTTTTAACCAGCGAATATCACTTGTTTATTCTTCGCGTTTAACCAAGATAAATACTAGTACTTCGCTTTGGCAGAACCTACATAATATTGATCGAGGCCTTAACGAGGGCAAAATTGGAAGGCCATGTTGACTTAATATTTTAATAGAAGGATTTTATTAAGGTTGTTGCATCTCACCAATTATGGTCTACTTTAGCCCATTTAGTCTTCTAATCGATCTCATCAATTAATAGGGTTTATTATCAACAAGGTTTATTATCATCCATAGCATCTCATACATGAATAAATAAAGCAATAAATAAATGCAATAGTTATAGCCCATAAACTAAAGTGGTTCAACCCAAGCCAATGGGAAAACCAAAAGGAAACCTAAAGGTGTAAGCCCTTTCACAAGCTATCATTCACAATCATTGTCCCACCATCCTTCTTGTTTGGCCCACAGCAACTCTTGCAAATTACAATATGCAGAAACTCGTTTTACATACGAGGGAATAAGATGAGAAGAGAAATACAAGAGAATAGTAGCAAGGCACGACACGTAGGCCGTATTTTTAAAAAAAAATACAACCTTTTATCGAATGGGTCATTGGGCTATAACTATGCATTTCAAACACCGTGCATGTCAAAAATAGCATACATAATTCAATGCTTTTTTTTGCTAAGGTGAATTATAAAATATCCTTTCAACCTTTTGTGGCCCATCAAGTTTATAAATTTCTTTTATTAACAAATTTTTTACGGGGGTCTGAGGATGTCGGAGGAAGCGGGCCGAAGCCCCCGCGGCGCGAATCGCATACCCCAGTCAAATGAAGCCTCATGATTTGATAAATTTTTATCAACAGAATCGTGTTTTTAGGATTTTAATCCTTGAGGTTTCATATCGGAACAACCCTTGTTCCACTAGCCAGTTAACACTTACTGGAAACTATAAATACCACCGCGCATTATTACAGATTTGTTAATAGTTAACAGAAATAACATAAAATCGAATAGGCCACAACACCATCATTAACATTTAATCAATTACCGAAAGGAACAATTATCAGATTATGCTTAAACGATTTAAACAATCAAAAATATAATAAGATCAAAACATGTATCTCATACAATTGCATCACCCAAGTATTTAAACCCGAGTTCGTATCACACAAGTGGCTCTGATACCACTGTTGGAACGCCGGTACCCCATGGCGCAGCAGAATAAAATTAGATCCGGCGATCCAAATTATGGATCCATGTGTGAGGAACGAAACGGGGTGAAATAAAGGTTTCGAAATTACCAAAACTTTAGTCTGAGTAGACAGCGACGCCTTGGCAACAAGAGTTTTGATCTACTGTCGAATCAAGCCTCAACCTTTTCCGATGTCGGCCTCTACGTAATCCACCCGGTTTGACTATGAACGGAAGAAATCTCCAAAATTGTTTTGGAGGCTTATTTGCTTGACGGCTGCTAGACCTAACAAGCAATCACTTAGGGTTTTCATATTACGTTTTGTCTCCTTTTAATACCTTTTATAATGGGTGCCTTTCTCATTGGGCCTTTTATAATAGGTATCCTCTTAATTGGGCCTTTTATAATTGGTATCTCTTGAATGTATTACAAGATTAAATAAATACAATAAAGTTTTTAACCGAAAATTATAATTACATTAATTATATCTGAAAATTATAATTACATTAATTATAATAAGGATTCCGGTAAACTATATTTATTTAAATTTATATATGAATCAAATTCATATATTAATAAAATTATGTTATCATTATGTGTACAACATCCTTGTACATATAATATGTTCAATATTTGATTGCCCAATTAAACTAATTCTTTAATTAATTTAATTTATGTGACAACCAAGCACAATACCAACTATATTTTATTCCATTCATTTCAACCATAGGGTGTGACCCTGTAGGTTCTTGCAACGTTAGCAGTAATACTAGAACGATTCTATTGTCACAGACAATGAGTGGCATCTAGCAATGCATCATTGCTACCTAAGTTACAAGAAGTCATGATTCGACATAACCTTTCATGATTAACCTTTCATGCATTAATCCTTAAGTCCTTTATCTCTGGAACGGATACAAGTCATGGGATAGTTACACTTGCATAGTCCATCCCATGTTTCTTGATATCTTGAGTAGACTATGATATACAAATTAGTATGACATCTCATATCAACTTATTTGAGCATGGCCATGCATTTCTAGTATCACTCAATCAAGTGGCCTAAGATATTACTCCTATTATGTAGGAGGGACTTATCTTTTATTGATCAACCATATCCCTCTACATAGATTGTGGTATATCCAACATCAGCCTTTATAGAACAACCTGTTACGGTGTACGTTTGACTGTATCAAAATATACAACTCACGATGCTGGGATAATAATTATCTCAAGTCTGAGGATTATATACATATTAATCACTATGAGTAATGTTGTGACAATTACATAATAATCCAAGAAACATACTCATAGCGGGTCAATCCAATACGTTGTTCTCTAACACACATATTCATGCATTGATTTTGACACTCCATATCAATGACAACTCTTTATCATCAATCAACTACATGTTAGTCTTAATGCATTATTATTGTCCTAGTCAACAATAATACTCGACTAAGGATCTTTTAAGAATAATCATATTATTCTCAGGACATTATTATAAAACAGTTTATCTATACACACAAAAAGAAAAACTGAAATAATAATGACAACGCTTTATATCAATAAACATGGTAAATTAAGTATGTTATTACAACCATCTCATGATTGATCTTTGGGCATACTCTTACAAATTAGACCATTAAAGAAAAAGTTTTGGATTAGTAGAATTTTAAACGCGAACAAGTGTCGAGGTAAGTTCATGTAACTTAATTGAGTATGTAAATATGTTAAATTGAATGTTGTGTTTGTATGGAATGTGACTTATATTGATGTGAATTGTTTGATTGCTATAATGAAGAATTGAATACATGCTTGGAACGATGAAAAAGAGTTAAGTTCCATTTGAATATTGAATTCTGATGAATACATGTGCTTTCCCGAAATGAATGAGGTCCTGCATTTGTTGCTGACGGGATTTAGCTCGGATGAGTAATCCTATTGACCTCATTATAAAAAAGGATCTAGCCCGGATGGGTAACCCTAATATAATACCTCTCGAGTATACGTTACAATTAGGATTTAGCCGGGACTAGTAATCCTAATTGAGCTCTTCTAAGCATACGTTACATAAAGGATTTAGCCTGGACTGGTAATCCTATTATATGATATATGGCTCGAGAGTGTGTTCTTTGATTTGGTGCCCTAATGGGTACTCTTGAATAAGAATTGACGATTATTGAATTGTGCACCTTGAGTGTACTACTTGAGTATCCATCAGAATTTCAATGATTCAATGAACAAAACCCTTGGCATGATAAGAGAATTATGGAATGAAATGAATGATGTCTTGAAGGAATATAGTATGATGAGCTCATCTATGCTTACTTGATGCATATGTGAACATTTGTGTAACTAACTTGTTTAATTGAGCGTATGTGTTTAGGTAATTTTGCCAAATTGATGAAAAGCATGTTATTGAATGCTTATTGTTAAATAATGTAAATTGGTAAGTTTTAGTTCCCGTTATATGAACTTACTAAGCATGTAATGCTTACTAGATTTTATTTTCCTTGTTTTATAGTGCTCGGAAGCTCGCGAAGGTTGGAGATCAGTTGGAGCATCATCACACTATCCACTAGCTTATTTTGGGTATATATAATATAATCATTTTGATATAATGGCATGTATAGGATAACTTGGCCATTGTCGGCTTGAAAATGATGCTTGTAATCTAGCCATTGGAATGGCTAGTAATGGTTTGTTTTGATATACTTGTAATGTTATACTATGATAGCTACATATATGTCAAGTAGTTGATCAAATTATGTCTAAAATATGGACTAAACCGAGGTAAGTTTATAAACATATATGCTGGTAATGATATGTCATGTTGAATGATATAATTTGCTTAATTTGAATGCTAGAATTGGTTGGTTTATGGATATAAGTTTTAGTGCAGGTTATTGGTAAAATTTTTAGGTGAGAAATGAAGCTAGAAGTGGTTTTATTTTGTCTACATGAGTAGCTACCTAGGTGTGTGTCTTAGCCGTGTGTGACACACGGCCTGGTATACGGGTGTGTGGTTAGGCCGTGTGTCCCCTGCGCCTTTCAAAAAATAGAATTAACCACACGACCTAGCACACCGGCGTGTGGCCAGCCATGTGGCACAAGTTAGAGAGTTACACGGGGTCGAACACGGCCTATAGCACGGGCGTGTGAGCCCTGTAACTTAGAAAATTTTTCAAATTTTGCGAAAAATTCTTAGAGTTTCTGGTTGAGTCTCAACTCGATTCTAAAGCTCATATTGGGCCTCGAGGGTCCATTAAGGGACGTTACGAACAATTTCAAAAATGAATAGTAATTGACTTGATATATTTGTAAATGTTTTGTAAACTCTACTAATGCTCTGTAACCCTATTCCGGCAATGGATACTAGTTAGGGGTGTTACACAAAATAATAAAAATTTAAAGGAAAGATTTGAACCCAGAACTTCATACACACAAGGACAACACCTAACCGCTGAACCTGTTTAAATCACTTCACATAATTTTACAGTCTTAACTCAAAAATCAAAATGTGACCACTCTAGGTTTCACTAACCTAATTTCTTCTAACACGATTTTCAGTGTAACAGCCCGTTTTGGTCAAATCGAAACAGTGGTTTTGGGACCACAAATCTGATGTTAAAATATTTATTTTATTATTATTTTAAATTTTAAAGCATGATTAAGTGTATGTGTGAAAGTTTCGTGAAGAAATTTTATCGTTTGAATGCTTAATTCGATAAAAAGGACTAAATCGCGTAAATTGCAAAATGCATGTTCTATTAGTTTAAGGTGTCAAATAGTTTTGGTTTTTAAATATGGTGGCTTTAAATGGTAATTAAACCATTTGAAAGGTGAGTGGACAATTATGGACAACAATTAAGTGATTTATATGTTTATATATTAACGTTAATATAGTAAATTAGTTATTAATTATGATAAAATTAGTAAAACAAAAGAAAAAGCTTTCATATTCTTCATTTCCACTGAAAATACAAAGAAGAAGAAGCCATAAAAGTTGGTTTAGGGTTCGGTCACTTGGTAGCTCAATTGGTAAGTGATTTTGACTCGGTTTTTAATGATTTCTATATTTTTGTGATCGTTGCAACTAGTACTAGCTAGCCCAAGGACTATTTTGCAAAACTATTAAAGATTTTGAATGTTTCCATTGATGAGTAAGCATGTATTTTGAAGTTTCTTGATATATTATGAATGTTTGTTGTCTATTATACAAGTTTTATAAAGTGATTTTTAGTGAAAATGTAAAATAGGGATTAAATTAAGAAATGTTGAAACTTTGTGGTTAAAATGTGAAATAAATGAAAAATCTCGGCTTCTAGGGGTATAATGGTAATTTGGCTAGCATGGGTTAGTCTTGAATTTCATGAATTTGTGATTTTGTGTAATAAGGACTAAATTGTAAAAATGTGAAAGTTTAGGGGCTAATGTGTAAAATAGCTCAAATGCATATTTTGGATTGAATTGAATAAATAGAGGAATAAATAAGTTGATTTTGAATAGTTATAGATCAAGAAAAGAGGAATTCGGACTTAGATCGAGGAAAAAGCAAAGTAATTGAATAGTCGGTCCATTTCGTCATTTTCGTACAAGAGGTAAGTTTTTATAATTGAACTTAAATATGTATTTATTTAATTGAAGGATGGTAAGGTGATTGTATTTATCTTATTGGTTAAATTTGGAAGCTTTTGATTTAAATGTACGGTTCAATTACGAAGAATTGCTAAATATGACCATAGCTGGGCTATGTCAAATCAAAAAATAAGACCATAACCGGGTTATGGCATGTGAATGTAAGACCAAGGCAAGGCCATGGCAATGTATGTGTAAGACCATAGTTGGACTATGGCATCAAAAAATTGATGTACTCGTACCGTAAGCATTTATAAACTCGGATGATTTTGATAAGTGAATTTGTAAGAAATAGATACGTATCGGTACAGGTATGTACGGAAAACTATTCGAATAACGAGCTAATGGAAGTTGAGAACTTTATGTTAACTTAGTGATTGATGCATTAATGCAATTTATGCTATCTATTTAGAAATGTTAATGAATGACGAGATTATTTCATTTTACATACGAACTTACTAAGCTTTATAGCTTACTTTGTTTATTTTTCTATGTTTTATAGTATTTCGAAGCTAGCTCGGATCCGGGGATCTTCAGAGACTTCATCGCTCTATCGAACATCTATTTTGGTACTTTTGAAGTTATGTATATATAGTATATGGCATGTATAGGTTTGAGTCATTTTGGTATGTTTGATGAACATGTATTTTGGCCATTTGAGTTGGCTTATGGTGATGAGTTTGATGATGTTTATAAACGTGTAAATGATTCTATTTTGAGTTTAATAATTGACCTATATTGTGTGATTGAGGTTGAATTTATAATGCTTAATGATATTAGGTAATTTGATTACTAAAAGGGTTGATAATTTGAGAAGTTATGTGCTTGTGAATTGGTGAATGATAATGCATGTTTGGAATGGTTTAGTAAATTGAATTGTATATGTGAATTAGGTATGTAGTTAGATGGCAAATTGTGACATATTTGTGACTTGTATGGTTGGTACTGAAATGGTATGAGTTGAATATTGGTTGATGATATTTGGCTGCTTAATTGTGTCTTGAAATGGAATTATTTGAGCTTGTATAGGTATGTGCAAAATGGGAGGCAAAATGGCTTGGTAAATAGCCTATTTTTGTCCACATGGGCGTGTGTCTCAGCTGTGTGTGACACACGGTCATGTTACACGGCCGTGTGTCCTTTGGTGTTGAATTTGAAAACAAGTTAGTATGCTTCACACGGCCACACACACGGGCGTGTGACTTGGCCATGTGGCATAAGGAAGTATACCCTATAGGTTTGACACGGCCTAGTACACGGCCTGGCACACGGGCTAGCCACACGAGCGTGTGTGTTGGCCGTGTGACCCAAGTCAGAGAGTTACACGGGGTCGAACACGGGCTGGGACAAGGGCATGTGCTCCCATTTCAAATGTCCACACGGCCTATGACTCGGGCGTGTCTAGTGGCTGCGTGAGACAAACGGCCAGACCACACTGGCGTGTGTCCCCTATTTTTGAGAAAAATTTTCAAAATTTCGTGAATGGTTCTTAAGTTATCAGTTTAGTCTCGAACCACTTCCAATGTATGTTTAGGGCCTCATAGGCTTGTAATAGGACATATTGATTGAGATTGAATGATGAATGCTTGAATTGAGAAAATGTATGCTAAATGGATGTTTAATTGTTTTGTAAGTCCGGTAATGCTCTGTAACCCTATTCTGGCAATGAATACGGGTAAAGGGTGTTACATTTGGGATGTGATAGACTTATTCCAAATCATCATGCCAAAATAAATATTTTTGTTAGAATATTATTTTGTTTAAAAAAAATTTATCTGACTAATCAACAATATTAAGTATTTGGACTAAAAATTATAAATAAGAATATGTTAAACTAGTTTTATTTGATAAATTGTTTTGATATAACAAACAAAAATATTTTTGAATAAAGTTTGTCTTTTAACATTGAAAATATGAAGTCCAAAGCATTTTTAAATTGATTGAAACCATTTTTAAATTGATTGGAAAACTGCTCCCTACCAAAAGTATCGATCTTTTTCAAAATGTATCAATACCCATACAATTTTTATTGATACCTTTTTCAAGATCAATACCAAATCTGACTTGATGATTTTTCAACCAATCACAAAAAGTATCGATACCTTTTACCAAGTATTGATAAAATGCATTGGTATCATTGTAAACTAATTCTAGCAGTCACTGAATCATACATTAAATGCTAATAGTATCGATACCTTTTGTTGCAAGTGAATTTAGTGTTCTAGTATTTTCATCCCCAATGACTCTATTCAAATCCTCAACAACCACAGCAATTGAAAACCAATTAGAGGGTATAAATATCAGCTTCTAAAGGTTCTATAACAACAAGTGAGATTATAATAGATCAAGTAACTAACGTGCTTGATAAATTAAAATTTAAGTACTGAATTTAGATTATAAAATTTATTTGATATATTTTAAAAAATAAGTATGAAATATAATTATACTGTTTGATAAATGTAATTTTTAAAATTATAAAAATAAAGCATTTAAAGGATAAAATTAAAAAGAAATAAAATAAAAAGAATTGAAAATGTTCTATATTAAATTATAAGGAGCTCTTTTATCTCCTTGTTTATATATATATATATATATATATATATATGAAATATGATATTTTCTAATTTTTTATTAAAAAAATTCTATCATTTCTTTTTTATTATGAATTATTATTTACTATTTATTAATTTTGAGTTGATTTTTCCAATGTATTGTCAAACAAAAACTAAAGCTATACCATTATAATTAAGTTGCTAATTTGTATCAAACACCGAAAAGCAATATCTTTATTTCTTTTATCGGGGATTAATTCAACTTTGCATGGATTATTTTATAAAGGGCAATTTGACGTGAAAATGATTATTAATAATTCTCCTGTGTCTTTTATTACTTTGTTTCAGTCAATCAGTCTTATTTTTTTTAAAAAAATTAAGAATTTGTGTTATATTATGCTCATGTTATTTTTTTTTTTAGTGTCATGTTTTTATATTATCACTTAATTTTATTTATAGTATTATATTAGTATAAGTTTAACATATTTGTACTTCAGTTTAAGTAATTATTGACATGTTTCCGTATTTGTTTTATAAAAATTTTAATTATCTCTCATGTTATGTTCATATATTGACTTATTTTATCTCATTTTTGTATTATTTATGATAATAAAGAAAAAAAATGTGTTAACTGTTGAAATAGCACAATCTCACGTCTAAAAAATATAAGGTTGTGGAGAGTTTGTACTATTATAAATAGGAGATGTTTCTCCACCTCTGAATCATCTCAAAATTTTTCATTTTCTTCACAAGGCAAATTTTTCCTCTTTTTATTTTTAATTTTTCACTTGTATCTTTTATAATAAATAATATTTGATAGTACCCAAGGACGAAGGCATAATTTGTCAAATGCCGTTAAATTTCTAGTGTTCTATATTATTTTTATTTATCTTTCAATATTTTGTAGAGTATAATTGTAGTGATATATTATGCTATTAAATTTAATTGTAGGGAGATTTTGCCTAGTAGGTTGGGTTTTAACTGGGACTGTTTGTTACTCCTCCAATTTTTACTGAGAATTAAGCTTAGTGTGGTTTTGTAACACCCCTAACCCGTATCTGTAACACCCCTATCCCGTATCCGTTGCCAGATTAGGGTTAAGGACATTACCTAACAGATCGAAAACTTTATCAGACAATTTCGTAAATTAAACCATCATTTACAATCGTAGTGTCCCTTCTGTAGGTTATTAAGACCTAAAACATGCTTTAAGTAGAGTCGGGACTAAATCGGAACACATACAGCAATTCTCAGAAAATTTTAAACTTTTTAAGTTTCAGGGGTTACACGCCCGTGTGGGCAGGCCGTGTGCCTCCCACGGCTGCTAGACAAGCCCATGTGTCTCCCCCATGGTCGAATATGACTTAACTCCACGACCACCAAGCATGCCTGTGTACCTTGGACGTGGTCAATTCTGACTTGGCTCCACGGCCACCAAACACGCCCTTGCACTTTGGCCGTGGTCGATCCTGACTAAACCACACAGCTACCAGGCACGTCCGTGTGCCAAGGCCGTGTACTCTTAATCAGCTACTGACTTAGTCCCACGGTCAATAGGCACGCCCGTGTGCCACAACCGTGTGGCAAAATAGGCCATTTGCAAGGCCAATATGCCACCTACATAGGGTCATACCTACAAGCAAATTACCAACACATCTCATGCACATTTGACAACCAAGAACATATCAAAATAATCATCCCATCTCTACATTCCAATCCAATACTAATCATGAATCACCACGTTTTAAGTTCGGGATCGGCTTTGGATGCTGATTCGAGAATTCGACTTTAACCTAACCTGCACACCAAAAACAATTTGTACGATGAATATAAACTCAGTGGTATTTCTATAATCCGAATGCTTTAAAGTAAACAACATAATAAATATATACATTTAATCTTACAAAACTTTAGTTAACCAATAAATCAATTTATACATTAACTGCCAATTCTCAATTCTGGCCATCTCAAATAGATTTTCTTACTTGTTTCATACATCATTTAACAATAATCATGTTCATTTCATGAACCCATAGCTCAAGCAATTTCATGCATTTCAATTTCATAATTCATTCATTGATCATTTCAATCCATATTCAATATCGTTCAATATCAATCAATTGGCCAATATATTTATTTACCCCTATTAATGCGACTCGGACTAGAACGGATACACGGATCCAACCAAAACACACCAGTATGGCACCCAGTGCCTTATCGGATAATTCGAAGTAATAAATTGACACCCCGTGTCTTATCGGCCATGCCGAAGTAAGTTGGTACCTAGTACGTCATCAAATTTATTCGGAGTAATAGTTTGACACCCAGTGTCTTATCGACTCGAAGTCGAAGTATCCCTAAACACTTCCAATCCTATGGCATGCCAACTATATCCGACTCAGCCCGATAGAGTTAATAGGGTTTTCAAATCACATTTTCCATTTCAATCAATATTCATTCCAATTCAAATAATCACATATGCTCTTAATTCAATTCTATTCAATTCAATATCACAATATCAATTACTTACCTCAACTTACTTACCATACACATTAAGTAATAAATTCAATAATTAATTATTAAGCTCAAGTTATAAAAATACAAACCGTAATTTTTGAATCACTCCTCATCGACTTTCTCTTTTCCTTTCTTAGCCGAGGTCTCCGACACAACGTTAGCTACGGAAATTAGAACAATTTAAAATCATCAATACACACAATTTCATATTGAATATTTCAATTTATATTCAACTTTTGCATAAATTCTAATTTAATCCCTAATAAAAACTAACTCTATTTCTTCCAAAACTATTTCAATATCTTATTCAATTTCCACATTAAACTAATTTCAACTCACTAATTTCACCATAAAACCCTAATTTTGAAAATTTATAATTTAGTCCGTATTGCTCAAAACTTATGATTTATTCTACATTTCAATCCCTTTACTCTATTCTAACTTGAAATTCTACCAATTTAACCCCTAACACTTCAGTTTATTCAACATGAACAACTTCTAAAAATTCACCAACTTATAAAATTTCAACATAAATCAAGCACTATTTTGTTCTAGGATTCTAAAAACATAAAAGTTTCAAGAAAAGTGACTAAATTGACTTACCAAATTAACTTTGAACCTTAAAACCCTAGTTTTTCTTTTCTTCCTTTTCTTTCTCCCTTTCTTCTCTGTTTCGTCCCTTGCTTTTGGTTCATTTTATTTTATTTCTTTTATTTATTTTTTGTTTTAGTTATATTATTATTATAATAATAATTACTTCAATTATAAGTAAATACATAATAATTACAAATATATGTATATAAGTATTACACATGTCAATGTTCACTACCAAACACTTGTCATCTTTTGACTTAATTGCTCATCTAGTCCCTTAAATTTTCTCTATTCTATAATTCAACTTTTACTCTATTTACAATCTAGTCCTTATACCTAAGTACTCTTAATTTAGACAAATTCACCTAACCAAAACCTAATTAACCTCACCACTATCTTAGTAAATATTTATTAAAAATATTTACAAATCTGTTTTTTGAAAATGGAGACCCGAAAATGCACTTTTTGATACCCATAAATTTTGGGTCGTTACATTTCTCCCCCTTAATAAATTTCGTCCTCGAAATTTACCTGAAAAGAGGTGGGGGTATTGAGATCTTATTGTTTCTTCCGGTTCCCAAGTTGTATCCTCAATATATGACTTCGCCACAACACTTTTACTAATGGAACTTGTTTATTACGTAACTCTTTCACTTCTCGGGATAATATGTCAACCAGTTCTTCTTCGTATGATAAATCGAGTCAGATTTCAATATCTTCTGTCGAAATAACATGAGAGGGGTCTGATTGATACCTTCTGAGCATTGATACATGAAAAACATCATGATTTATCTGTAATTCCAGAGGTAAAGCTAAACAATATGCTACTGGTCCAACTCTTTTTGTGATCTCATATGGCCCAATGAAATGAGGACTCAATTTTCCCTTTCGACCAAATCGCAAGATTTTCTTCCAAGGTGAAACTTTAAGAAATACCTTATCACCAATAGAATATTCAATATCTAGACGTTTTCGACCTGCATATGATTTTTGTCTGTTAAAAGCTACCTTCAATCTATCTTGAATCTTCTTAACAATGTCCTCCATTTCTTGAATTAATTTCGACCCAAACATTTTTCTTTCATTCAATTCCATCCAACACACAGGTGACTGACATCTACGACCATATAGAGCATCATACAGAGTCATTTGAATATGATTGGAAACTATTATTTTATACAAATTCAGCCAACGATAAATAACGTTCCCAACCTGATTCAAATCAATGACACAAGCACGAAGCATATTTACTAAAATCTGAATAACTCGCTCAAATTGTCTGTCAGTTTGCGGATGGAAAGCTGTTCTAAAATTGAGTCGAGTACCAAGTAATTCATGCAACTGTCTCTAAAATCTCGATGTAAATCGCGGATCCCGATAAGAGATTATCGATATTGGAATACCATGCAATCTCATAATTTTAGGAATGTAAAATTCAACAAGTTTCTGAAGTGACCAATCAATTTTGACTACTATAAAATGAGTCCATTTTGTAAGCCCATCAACAATCACCCAAACAACATTTTTCTTACACGCTGACAATGATAACCCAATTACAAAATCTATCGTAATACAATCCCATTTCCATTCAGGAATATTAATAGGTTGAACTAATCCAGTAGCAACTTGATGCTCTACCTTAACTTGTTGACAAGTTAAGAATTTAGCCACATACTCAACTATATCATCTTTTCATTCCCAGCCACCAATATAACTCTCGCAGATTCCGATACATTTTTGTTCCTCCAAGATGCAAAGCGAAAGGACTATTATGAGCTTCTTGAAGTATTAACTCTTTTAATTCAGAAACATTCGAAACACAAATCCGATTACGAAATCTTAAACAACCATGCTCATCAATGCTGATATTCTCTATCATGCCACTCTGAACCATTTCTTTCTTCTTCATTATCTTGTTATCTTCTAATTATGCTGACTTGATTCGGTCAAACATCACTAGTTTAATTCTCAATTCGGCCAATTAGCTTCCATCATCTTTGTAATGCCCCAAATTTTGGGCCTAGAAGAATTGGGCCTTGGGCATGGAAGCATTTAAAATTTTTGAGAACAAGAGAACGGCACAATTGCATGTTGGATCTATTGGGTGAGTGATTTTGGAAGGTTATGGGGCTTCTATGAAATGTTGGGTTCAAGCCATGTCATATGGAAAATTTTTATTTTTAGCATCAGGGGAACCATGACTCCGGGTTGTAAGCCTCTTAAGTAATTGTGAGTAAAAAGAGACACAAAGAGAGCTTGTGGTGGAGTGGTTATTGCATCACAAGTGTGGCAAGGAGAACAGAGGTTCAAGTCTCACTGCATACAAAAGGGATTATTTATTTTACTTATGTGTGGGCAAGAGTTTGTGTTGGATTTGAACTCTGTGTTGGGGAGTTTGAATTGGTCAAATGAGTGATTTAATGAGTAGATTGTGAAGAGATAAGGGGGAGAAAATCGTGGACTTTGGGTGGGAAGATTTGTGCCGTATAGGGACTTTGGACACTCAGAAATTTAGAATTTTAGTGTGGTGGGGGAGTGAGTGCCGATTCTTTCTCTTCATCTCGAGTTTTTAGCACTTTTTGGAGCTGGTTTTGCTAAGGGACTCTGGGGTTCTCTCGTTTGCTATTTTGATTATTTATTTCGAGTATATTTTTCCCCTTTTCATCTTTCTTCTTTAGTCGAACATCATTTTCTCTCAAGTCTGTCGGTCTTAGCATTTTCCTCTCCTTTCATCTTGAATCTTCTTTTAGCCGAATGCACTTTCTTCCCTCCTTCGATTCTTTTTGTTAACAGATTTCCTTTCTCTCCATCTTGCTATTAGGACCGAATACTGCATCTTCTTCTCTCTGTTCGCCCTCAAACTGTTTTGTCTATCATCTCTTCTTTTTGATAACCAGGCCGAATTCTTTGCCTCTCTCAAACTTTATTCGGGTGGAGCAACTGTTTCTGGCAAATCGGTTAGTAGTTTGTTCAACTTCTATTTATTCTTTTTATTCTTTAAAGAGTATTACGTCTCCTCTCTTCTGAGCTCTTCTAAGCTGATTCCTTCCTTCCTTTTATGGCCGAATCCTTCCTTCTCTTTGTATGGTATGTTGATTCAATTGATTCCTAGGTTTTCTCATGGAATGAAGGAATTGCGAGTGTTCTGAGATAGACGAAGCTTTTTTCTCATCACTAAATCAAGATACCCTTCAAAGGGATGGTTATCAATCTCCGTCAACAGTTCACGTGGGCTAAACTGCGCTTGTTCAATCAAGGCAGGTATCGACATTGTTCGGTTTAAGTATTAGAAGATGGTGTTTGACTCTGTCATTAAGTGACAATAGAATATCTCGTTGATTGTAGGTTCGGTGCTCGTGGGTTAATTACTCGATTCTGGTAAACAGGTATGTAGCAATACCCTGTGCGTGTGTACACACACACAACATTCCAAGTAGATCAGCAAATGCCGAAAAGCTGAAATATCGATGAATGATGCCACATGAGTGTGCGATTGCATGTGCGGTGGACCGAGCCCACAAATATGGGCGTAAGATGGGTTGAGGCCACCATGAGCGTCCTCATGGGCTTATGCCATTTTTGGGGCCAAATAGACCGGATGGGCTGAGTGGGCCCAATAGGCTCGTGGGCCCTAAGTGAGTAAATTTTGTGGATGGATAGGAATTAATGAGCCGGCCATGACGATCACAGGGCCAGAGGCAGTTTTGGGTTGAATAGGCTACATAAGAGTTTGGGCCCACTTGGGCCGAATACTTGGCATTGGGCCCAAATTCTCCGTTTGATCATACATGTTATCTGAGTCACTAGAGGCGATTGTAGACCTTTGGGGAAGGTTGTAAATTGACCAAAATACCCCTGGATGATAAAATGACTGAAATACCCTTGGAGGGTAAAATAACCGAAATACCCCCATAGGGTAAATGACCGTTTTACCCCGAAGGGCAAAATGACTAAAATGCCCTACATGTTATATGATTGTTGTTGTATGCTATTTATAGTATGTTTGCATTCATGTGATATTATGTTGCATGGGGGATGGGATTATTGATTTGGAGGAAGTGTATGATTTGTTAGGGTCGCATGGTCGCTTGACGACTGTGGATCCACCGATGGCTTTAAGCCAATTATGAGATTGGTAACTCTATTGAAATTTTGGTTAGTGATGCAACCGGTGTTACATAAGAAGTGTAGGGATGGGTGGGTCGATTAAATCCCCACAGAGTGCAGAGTTGGACAGGATACGGAGTGCAGGGTTGGTATGGGCAGTAATGCATTGCATACACTCGTTCTGTTATTGAGATGGGCTTAAGCCCAGATAAATGTGATCTGTGACATTTGATATGGGCTAAGGCCCAACTGAGGCTATTATGGACTAAAGCCCAAATGCCACTGTTACTGTATTGGGCTAATGCCCAACTAAGGCTATTATGGGCTAAGGCCCAAATGCCACTGTTGCTGTATTGGGTTTAGGCCCACATTGATTACTATAATGGGCTTAGGCCCGGATTGATGTGATGCATGTTTTATGATCAATGAGGGTTGTACACACTGAGTTTTCGTAAACTCACCCCCTCTTTTTAATTTTTCAAGTAATCCTCAGTAAGCGGTTCGGCATACTGGAGGACTCGGAGGTGGCCACACTACGATCAGCTTTAAATTTTAGTATTTTATTTTACCTTACTTAAACTGCTTTCGTATTGGGTTGTAATAAGGCCTCTTTTAATTTCGGGTTTTTAATTTGGGGTTTTTAGTTATTACGTTTCCTATCCGTTAAAAGTATATCGCGGTTTTCCAAAACAATAATTGTTTTTAAAACACCACGCTTTCACGACTTAATCTTTAAACATCACATTTTCAAAAATCATCTGTTTTAAATTAAGCTTCCATAACAAATAAGGTTTTAAAGGTAATAACTTCTTAATAAACATCGAACAAAAAAATAAACTGACGTAACTGAGATTTTACTCAAGCTTTTAATTAAGAAAGGTTTCCAATGAAAACATGGTTTTCAAAAAACACTTCAATGTGGCAAGCCAGATTCAGGCCTAACTTTTAAGCCGGGTTTGGGGTGTTACATTTAGTGGTATCAGAGCCTGGTTGCAAAACTCGGGTTGTGAAATGGGCTTTAGTTTTTACTTTAAAGATGTTGCAAATGATTTTGAAGCAGTTTTGAAAGATTTTTGTATGACTCACCGAGTTTTCGGCGTTGGACCAAGTAAGTTCTCCTAGTACTGAAGTCTATTTTAAACTGTTATACTGTAAACAACTATTGGGCTTACTTTAGATGATAGACTATACTAAGACTCTTTAGCTAGAGTAAACTTAGGAACTATTGGAAACTAAAACTGTAGTGAGCTTGCGATTGCGAAAACAACTCTTAACTACTACTTTCATAAAACATCTGTTTAATTATTGAAACTATGAGCTAAATTCATAAAATTTCTAATTCAGATAATACGCAAAGCGATAATGAACATTAGAAGAGGTGCAAGGGGTCGTGACAGAGGTCGTGGAAGTGCTAGGGCTGGGTCTTCGGCATCAGGCCACATGCCTAACGCTGAGGCGAGGGAAACACCTGCTTCACCAATAGCTAAGACAGAGTCGTTTAATTGAGCGGTTGGGGATGACGCATTGTCCCAAGCAATGCTAAGAATTTTAGAAAGGGTCGCTGGGCCGAATAATGGCATTGAAAGCCGTGGGTTAATTTCAGAGCGACTTCGATCAAATAGAGCAGACATTTTCAAAGGTATCGTGGCAGTGGCCCCTAATGTGGCTGAATATTGATTGGAGGCCACCGAAAGGATAATGGATGATTTGGATTACACTTCGGAACAAAAATTGAAAGGTGCGGTATTGTTACTGCAAGAGGAAGCCTACCAGTGGTGGCTTGCCATGAAAGAGGGCACTCAGCCTGACCGGGTCACTTGGGAGTTCATCAAGTCCACATTTCAAGGGAAGTACATAGGCGCAAGCTATGTGGATTCCCGGAGGAGGGAACTCTTGAACTTGACTCAGAGAGACAGATCTGTGGCAGAATACGAGGCGGAGTTCCTACGACTCAGTTGGTATGCTAACAGAATAGTGGCAACAGATTATGAACATTGTCTTCGGTTCGAAGATGGCCTCAGAGACAGTCTTCGGGTATTGATTACTCCCCAAAGGGAGTGGGATTTTGCGGTATTGGTGGAGAAAGAAAAGATCGTTGAAGATGTGAAGCGCTCTGAGCGCCTAAACCGAGAATGAGAAAGAGGCAGAAACAAGAGGGATTTTGAGCATTCCAATTCTGATCAGAGACTTAAGAGAAGGGCCAGCATGGATGGGCCAGTCAGAGCTAGCCTCTGTTGCTACTACTTGGTTACCACCTTGTGCTATTTGTGGGAAAGGTCATGCGGGCGAGTGCTGGAGGAGGACGGAAGCTTGTCTGAGTTGTGGTTCCATGGAACACTGTCTTAGAGAGTGTCCTAGAAGACCGAATCAGATACAAGTTTTTGTTAGGGGTGGTGTACAGCCACCTAGGGATGGACAGCAGCCGCCTAGAGGCCGTGGACAGGCCAAGGGTGGAAACAATTTGGTCGTAGAGCTCCGGTAGAGGTGCTGGTCATGCGGAGGTGAGACGACCAACTTTGGTTCATGCAGCATGTCGCTAAGAAGATGGAGATGCTCTAGATGTGAATACTTGTACGTACTTTACCTATAGTGTATCAGTTACCTAATTTTCAATTAGAATTAGAGTGCACAACAAAAGCGTAGTGGTATAAGATTATTAGATAGTTGGAAATTTCAAGGATGAAATTTCTTTAAGAGGGGTAGAGCTGTAACACCCCAAATTTTTGGCCTAGAAGAATTGGGCCTTGGACATGGGAGCGTTTAAAATTTTTGAGAACAAGAGAATGACACAATTGCATGTTGGATCTGTTGGGTGAGTGATTTTGGAAGGTTATGAGGCTTCTATGAAGTCCTGGGTTCAAGCCATGTCATATGGAAAATTTTTATTTTTAGCATTAGGGGAGCCGTGACTCCTGGTTGTAAGCATCTTAAGTAATTGTTAGTAAAATGAGACACAAAGAGAGGCTGTGGTGGAGTGGTTGTGGCGTCACAGGTGTGGCAAGGAGAACAGAGGTTCAAGTCTCACTACATGCAAAAGGGATTATTTCTTCTGCTCATGTGTGGGCAAGAGTTTGTGTTAGATTTAAACTCTATGTTGGGGAGTTTGAATTGGTCAAATGAGTGATTTAAGGAGTAGATTGTGGAGAGATAAGGGGATAAAATCATGGACTTTGGGTGGGAAGAGTTGTGCCGTATAGGGACTTTGGGCACTAAAAAATTCAGAATTTTAGTGTGGTGGGGGAGTGAGTGCCGATTCTTTCTCTCCATCTCAAGTTTTAGCACTTTTTGGAGTCGATTTTGCTAAGGGACTCTGGGGTTCTCTCGTTTCCTCTTTTGATTGCTTATTCCGAGACTATTTTTCCCCTTTTCATCTTGCTTCTTTAGTCGAATATCTTTTTCTCTCAAGTCTGTCGGTCTTAGCATTTTCCTCTCCTTGCATCTTGATTCTTCTTTTAGCCGAATGCACTTTCTTCCCTCACCTGATTCTTTTTGTTAACGAATTTCCTTTCTCTCCATCTGGCTATTAGGACCGAATATTGCATCTTCTTCTCTTTGTTCACCCTCAAACTGTTTCGGCTATCATCTCTTCTTTTTGATAACCAGGCCGAATTCTTCACCTCTCTCAAACTTTCTTCAGGTGGAGCAACTGTTTCTGGCAAATCGGTGAGTAGTTTGTTCAACTTCTGTTTGTTCTTTTTATTCTTTAAAGAGTATTACGTCTCCTCTCTTTTGCGCTCTTCTAAGCCGATTTTTTCCTTCCTTTTATGGCTGAATCCTCCCTTCTCTTTGTATGGTATGTTGATTCGATTGATTCCTAGTTTTTCTCATGGAATGAAGAAGTTGCGAGTGTTCTGAGATAGACGAAGCTTTTCCTTCATCACTTGATCAAGATACCCTTCAAAAGGTTGGTTATCAATCTCCGTCAACGGTTTAAGCGGGCTAAACTGCGCTCGTTCAATCAAGGTAGGTATCGACATTGTTCGGTTTAAGTATTAGAAGAGGGTGTTTGACTCTGTCATT
The DNA here is from genome assembly GCA_005393395.2 of Gossypium australe. Taxonomy (NCBI): domain Eukaryota; kingdom Viridiplantae; phylum Streptophyta; class Magnoliopsida; order Malvales; family Malvaceae; genus Gossypium; species Gossypium australe. The sequence continues at coordinate 35,880,927 of CM016619.1, forward strand.
AAGTGACTAATGGAATATCGTTGTTGATTGTAGGTTTGGTGCTCGTGGGTTATTCACTCGATTTTGGTAAACAGGTGTGTAGCAATACCCTATGACCGGTAGTCGGCAAAAGAGCCAAAAAGCATGTGTGCACACACACACCACCCCAAGTAGATCGACAAATGCTGAAAGGCCGAAATATCAGCGAATGATGCCACACAAGCGTACGATCGCACGTGTGGTGGACCGAGCCCACAAATATGGGCGTAAGATGGGTTGAGGCCACATGAGCGTCCTCATGGGCTTAGGCCGTTTTTGGCGCCATATGGGTCGGATGGGCCGAGTGGGCCCAATGGGCCCATGGGCCTTACGCAAGTAAATTTTATGGATGGGTAGGAATTAATGAGCTGGCCATGGAGATCACATGGCCAAAGGCAGTTTTGGGCTGAATGTGCCACACGAGAGTGTGCGCCCACTTGGGCCGAATACTTGGCTTTGGGCCCAAATACTCCGTTTGATCATACATGTTATCTGTGTCGCTAAAGGTGACTATAGACCTTTGGGAAGTTTGTAAATTGATTGAAATACCCATGGAGGGTAAAATGACCAAAATACCCCTAGATGGTAAAATGACCGAATAACCCCTGGAGGGTAAAATGACCGAAATACCCCGATAGGGTAAATGACCGTTATGCCCCTGAAGGGCAAAATGACTAAAATGCCCTACATGTTATATGATTGTTTTTGTATACTATTTATAGTATGTCTGCATTCATGTGATATTATGCTGCATGGGGGATGGTATTATTGATTTGGAGGAAGTGTATGACTTGTTAGGGTCGCATGGTCGCTTGACGACTATGGATCCATCGATGGCTTTAAGCCGATTATGAGATTGGCAGCTCTACAGCAATTTTGGTTAGTGCCACAACCGATGCTACATAAGAAGTGTAGGGATGGGTGGGTTGATTAAATCCCCACAGGAGTGCAGGGTTGGACAGGAGACGGAGTGCAGGGTTGGTATGGGCATTAATGCATTGCATACACTCATTCTGTTATTGAGATGGGCTTAAGCCCAGTTAGATGTGATTTGTGACATTTGATATGGGCTAAGGCCCAACTAAGGCTATTATGGGATAAGGCCAAATGCCACCGTTACTGTATTGGGCCAAGGCCCAACTGAAGCTATTATGGGCTAAGGCCCAAGCACCACTGTACTGTATTAGGCTTAGGCCCACATTGATTACTATAATGGGCTTAGGCCCGGATTGATGTGATGCATGTTTTATGATCGATGAGGGTTGTACACACTGAGTTTTCGTAAACTCACCCACTCTTTTTAATTTTTCAGGTAATCCTCAGTAAGCGGTTCGACGTACTGGAGGACTCGGAGGTGGCCACACTACGATCAGCTTTAAATTTTAGTATTTTATTTTACCTTACTTAAACTACTTTCTTATTGGGTTGTAATAAGGCCTCTTTTAATTTCGAGTTTTTAATTTGGGACTTTTAGTTATTACATTTCCTATCTGTTAAAAGTAGATCACGATTTTCCAAAACAATAACCGTTTTTAAAACATTATGCTTTCATGACTTAATCTTTAAACATCAGGTTTTCGCAAATCATCTATTTTAAATTAAGCTTTCGCAACAAATAAGGTTTTGAAGGTAATAACTTTTTAATAAACCTCGAACAAAAAAAATAAACTGACATAACTGGGATTTTACTCAAGCTTTTAATTAAGAAGTGTTTTCAATGAAAACATGGTTTTCGAAAAATAATTCAATGTGGCACGCCAGATTCGGGCCTAACTTTTAGGTCGGGTTTAGGTGTTACAATCATTGATACCGAGCTGTGCAAACATGGTTCGTAATTCAATCGCTGCTTTTCTACTCAATGCATCATCCACCACATTAGCTTTTCCTGGGTGATAATCAATAACACAATCATAATCTTTTAAAAGCTCTATCCACCGATGTTGTCTCTGATTTAACTCCTTTTGAGATAAAAGATAATTGAGACTTTTATGACCGGTATAAATATAACATTTCTCACCATACATGTAATGTCTCTAAATCTTTAATGAAAAAATAATGGCAGCTAATTCTAGATCCTGTGTTGGATAATTACGTTCGTGAGGTTTCAATTAGCGAGATGGACAAGCTATCACCTTTCCATCTTGCTTCAAAACACACCCGATGTAACACCCCAAACCCGGCCTAGAAGTTAGACCCGAATCTGGCGTGTCACATTGGGGTGCTTTTCGAGAAGCCATGGTTCCAATTGAAAACCTTTCTTGACATTAAAAACTAAAGTCCCAGTTTGCGTTTGTTTATTATTAATCGACATTTATTAAAAAGTTATTACCTTTAAAAAATAAACTTTGTTTGTTGCGGAAGCTTAATTAAAATGACTGATTTATGAAAACGTGATGTTTACGACGTATTTGCGAAAGCGTAGTATTTTGAAAGCAGATATTATTTTAGAAAACCGTGATTCAAAGTTTAGCAGATTTAAAACATAATAAACTAAAAATCCAAAACTAAAACCAGAATTTAAGAGAGGCCTTATTACAAAATATTAACCCAAGTTAAAAATAAGTAAAATACTAGAGTCCAAAACTGCTCGTAGTGCCTCCAGCACGTCGAATCGCCTACTGAGGATTTCTTGAGAAAAATATTAAAAAGAGGAGGGTGAGTTTACGAAAACTCAGCGTGCACAACCCTCATCAGTAAGAACATGAATACAACAGTTCAGCCGGAGCCCATTTCAGTAGCGGTGGTAATTGGGCCTTAGCCCATAAAAGCCTCAGCGGGGCCTTAACCCATAAATGTCAGAAATCATATTTATCTGGGCCTAAGCCCATCTCAATGTTAAAAACCACATATGCAATGCATTAATGCCATACCAACCCTGCACTCCGTCTCCTGTCCAACCCTGCACTCTTGTGGGGATTTAATTGACCCACCCATCCCTACACTCCTTATGTAGCACCGGTTGTGGCATTAACTTATCGGTGCAACATGGCTGCTCGGTGGCTAAAAAGCCTTTGGTGGATCCACAATCGTCAAGCGACCATGCGATCCTATTAGCACTTCCTACGTATTAATAATCCCATCCCCATGCAACATAATAACACATGAATGCAACATAAAATAATAATCATACGATAACAATCATAAATCACATACAAGAATAATCATATAACATGTAGGGCCGTTTTCATCATTTTACCCATCGAGGGTATTTCAGTAATTTCGCACCTGCAAATGGCCTTTCCAAAGGCCTAATGTCGCCTCGAGCGACTCAACCACCATTTTCGATCGTACCAGACTATTAGGCCTAAAACCCGATTTCGGCCCATTCGGGCCCACACGGTCGTGTGGCCCATCTAACACAAATCTAGCCATGTATATGAGATTCACCTAGTCTAGCTCACTATATACTACACCATCATACATTTTATTCAATTGGGCCCACTTCGGCCTATCGTGGCCCAAGTAGCCTCAACCCACAAGAATACTACTGATGGCCTAAACTATCGCGTCGAAGCCCCACACGTGCGCTCACACGCTCGTGTGGCTACTATTACCGTGACCGACACTTCAACATCCCCGCTCCGACCACTCCTGTGCCCAAACACCCTCCAAGGTATCCTTCCTCCTATCATAGAATGCTCTATATATAGCTAGCTTCTCACCTTCCTTCTTTGTATCTTTCCGATGTGGGATCCCTTCATCAGTAGAGTTTAAATTCAACTCAAACTATTCCCGTCCAATCCGCAAAATAAATACTCCATTGCTTGTCATGAGATTCGAACCCAGTCTCTCTTGCAACATAATCCACATCGCTAACCACTTGGCCACAAGCTCCTCTTGTGTCTTAAACCATGCGCAACTAAATTTAAATCTATAGCCAAATTCTAAAGTCCATTTAAAAAGAAAACTAAAATGCAAGAGCCAAGACTTGAACCTTGGACCTCCTTCCTTCCTTGTGGCGTCACCCCCTTGCTCCCTAAGTGGCGCCACTTTGCCACTACACCACACACTCCACTTGTGTCATTTTTCTCCACATTTTATCCTTAAAACCTACCTACCAAGTCCCAGGGTTTTATTCACCTAAAACCAAAATTTCCCTAAAGCCCAAGTTTGATCCCGGGACTTCATAGAAGCCCCCTAACCTTCCAAAATCACTCACCTAATAGGTCCAACTTGCATTAGTGCCATTCTCAAAAATTTTAAATGCTACTACGCCTAAGGCCCATTGGGCGCAATTCTCCTAGGCCCAATTTTAGGATGTTACACCCGAGACCATTCAAAGAAGTATCACTATAAATAATAAAATCCTTTCCCGACTCTGGCAAAGTTAAAACCGGTGCTTCAGTTAACATTTGCTTCAATTTCTCAAAACTTTCCTGGCATTGATCATCCCAAACAAATGGAACATTTTTGTGAAGTAACCTTGTCAACGACAAAGCTATCTTTGAAAATCCATTTACAAATCTTCGGTAGTAACCAACCAATCCCAGAAAACTACGTACCTTTGACACATTTCTCATTGCTTTCCACTGAAAAATTGCTTCAATCTTCTTCAGGTCAACTCTAATTCCATCTACTGAAATAACATGCCCCAAAAATACAACCTCCGATAACCAGAATTCACATTTGCTAAGCTTTCCATATAACTGTTTCTCTAGTAATATTTGCAAAACAATTCTGAGATGCTGCTCATGTTCAAATTCAAACTTTGAATAGACCAGAATATCACCAATGAAAACCACCACAAACTGATCCAGGTACGATTGAAAAATACGGTTCATAAGATCCATAAAAGCGGTTGGAGCGTTAGTCAATCCAAAAGGCATTACTAAGAATTCATAATGACCATACCATGTATGAAATGCTGTCTTCAGTACATCACTTTCTTTCACCTTCAACTGATAATATCCTGACCTCAAATCAATCTTTGAAAAGACAGAAGCTCCTTTCAGCTGGTCAAATAGATCATTAATACGAGGTAACGGGTATCGATTCTTGATTATCACTTTATTCAATTACCGATAATCAATACACAACAACATTGAACCGTATTTCTTTCTAACAAACAGTACTGGAGCTCCCCAAGATGAAGTACTAGGACGTATAAATCCTCGATCCAGTAAATCTCGCAACTGTACTTTTAATTCTTTTAACTCTGTAGGTGACATACAATATGGGGGTATTGATATTAGAGTTGTACCAAGATAAACTTCAATTTCAAATTCGACTTCCCGATCTGGTGGTAATCCCAATAATTCTTCAGGAAATACATTTGGAAATTCACAAACAGTTTGAATTTTACTGCATTGACTTTCAACAGAATCTGAACTAATAACATAAGCTAGAAAAGCTGCACAACCCTGATAAAGAAGTTTATTAGGCTAAACCCACTGGTTCGAATACCATTCACTTCAATCTTATGCTCATTTTCACTTTGAACAATAAACTTCTTTTTACAACAATCTAAAATCACCCCATGCTCTGAAAGTCAATCCATTCCCAATATTATATCAAAATCACCAAACAACATCATCAACAAATCAACAAAGAAGATTCTATTATGTATCATTAACGGACATCTTTAACATACTTTATCCACTAGCACAGTTTACCCTAATGGACTAGACACCGCTATTGATACTCTAAACATTTCAGATTTTAAATTTCCCGACTCAACATATTTTGTATTAACATATGAATGTGAAGATCCTAGATCTAATAAAGCATAAACAAGTTCTGAATGTAATAAAAATATACCTGTCACCACATCATGTGTATCACCCTCTTCACGGGTTCGTACAACATATTCCTCGAACTGGTACTCTGGCTTCTGATTGTTAAGTAGCAACATCACTTCGTCTTCTAGCACCACCCTTGGAAAATGAACCACTTCTACTTGATCCTCGACCTTTAGAAGTAAGTATAGAACTCTAAGATGTAACAGGTGCAGAATTTTCATTCTTTGGACAGTCTCTAATGAAATGCTCTGTAGATCTGCAACGGCAACAACCTCGAGTCAAATTCCAACACTCACCTTGATACTTTTTCTCACAATGTTCACAATTTCCAACACTCACCTTGATCCTAATTTACCTGTTCTGCCGAATGTCGGGTTACTGATTCCTACTTTCTCGGGGAGTACATTCAAGTTGCTGCAAAATTCTTTTTGTAGATTCCGTCCAATTTTCAGCTATAGATGGATCAACTCCTTTTAAACCCAGAAATTCAGTTGCACTGTACTTACGTAATTCCTTAATCGGGGCTCGACGGGTAGTAGGAGCATATGTCATAGCAGATGCAGTTCCTGCTACTCGTTGAAAAGCATCAGCTATAACCCTAAGTAACTGTGAATCTCTCTCACTAGCATTACCCCATTCAACGTTAGGTGGTTGATTACCTACTAGGTTTACACTCGGTGTTGTAAACTATATTTCATCTAATTCATAAGATTCATTGTCTCTAGTATAAATTTCTTGATCAGTATCTTCAATATATTCATTTGACGTTTTCAACTATAAAACATAAATAAAAATATATATCAACATCCAAATCCCGACTCAAATTTGACTCAATTACGACATGTAACTTTAGACTCAATTTCGAGCTCGATTTAGTCTGAGAATCGGCTAAACCTGCAAAGCTCGAATACCACTAAATGTAACACCCCCTAACCCTTACCTGTCACCAGAATAGGGTTACAGAGCATTACTAGACTATTCAGATCAAATACGTACATAATACAAAACAATTAGCGTTCACTTTATAAAATATTCATCTCGTTCCTTTTATGGGCCCTCAAGACCTTCAATATGTATTAGAAACAATTCGGGACTAATTCGGGTTCACTGAGAATTTTTTTTTAATCTTAAAATTTTTCATAAGTGCAAGGCACACACGCACGTATGGCCAAGGGACACGCCCGTGTGACCCTATGACATGACCGAGCTTCAGGCCGTGTCCTATCCCATGTAACTCTCTGACTTACCACACACGGCCAAGTCACACGGCAGTGTGCTAGGCTGTGTAGTCAATTTATTTTTGAAAATTAAATGCAGTTTTTACACCGCCAGGGCACATGCCCGTGTACTAGGCCGTGTTCCTTACACGGCTGAGACACACGCCCGTGTCTTTGCCCATGTAGTAATACTTGAGCATTCTATTTTGAAAATTTTAAGTTGCAGGGGACACACGGCCAATTCACACGTTCGTGTGTTAGCCGTGTGTCTCACACGGCCCAGTCACACGCTCGTATGCCTGGTCGTGTGGACTCAAAATGAGCCTTAAACATCAAGTTTACCAACCCTGCAAACTTAAACAACAAGCAACTCAAAAGCCAATCGTTCAACCACTTCAAAAGATGATTAAACACCTCTAATACATGTCAAAAACATCATCCTAATGACCTATCCAATGTATTTTCATAGTTACTACACATATATTATCCAAACAAACCATTAAGACATCATTCAAGCTAACTCAAATTTTTATACCATTTCAACCCTAATTTTTACCTATTTCATATCCACTTAAGTATCAACTTAAGCATACTATATATTTGGCTCAACATAACATATATATTTACATATAACCAACTAATAACATCTTATAATATCATTTACAAACATTTTTCAAAATGACTAACATAAAACATCTTAGGTACATGCCATTACCAGAAAGTAACATACATCACCACGTTTTAAGTTCGGAATTGGCTTTGGATGATGATTCGACAATTCGACTTTAACCTAACCTGCGCACCGAAAACAAACCGTACACTGAGTATAAACTCTGTGGTATTTCTATAAGTCGAATACTTTAAAGTAAACAACATAATAAATATATACATTTAATCTTACAAAACATTAGTTAACCAGTAAATATATTTATACATTAACTACCAATTCTCAATTCTAGCTATCTCAAATAGCTTTTCTTACTTATTTCACACATCATTTAACAATAATCATGTTCATTTCATGAACCTATAGCTCATGTGATTTCATGCATTTCAATTTCATAATTCATTCATTGATCATTTCAATCCATTTTCAATATCATTCAATATCAATCAATTGGCCAATATATTTATTTACCCCTAGTAATGCAACTCGGACTAGAACGGATACACGGATCCAACCAAAACACACTAGTATGGCACCCAGTGCCTCATCAGATAATTCGAAGTACTAAATTGACACCTAGTGTCTCATCGGCCATGCTCATTGAATTTATCCGAAGTAATAGTTTAACACCCAGTGTCTCATCGACTTGAAGTTGAAGTATCCCTGAACACTTCCAATCCTATGGCATGCCAACTATATCCGACTCAGCCCGATACAGTTAATAGGGTTTTCAAATCACATTTTCCATTTCAATCAATATTCATTCCAATCCAAATAATCACATATGCTCATAATTCAATTCTATTCAATTCAATATCACAATATCAATTACTTACCTCAACTTACTTACCATACACATTAAGTAATAAATTCAACAATTAATTATTAAGCTCGGATTATAGAAATACAAATTGTAATTTTTGAACCACTCCTCGTCGACTTTCTCTTTTCCTTTCTTAGTCGAGGTCTCCGGCACAACGTTAGCTACGGAAATTAAAAGAATTTAAAATCTCCAATACACATAATTTCATATTGAATATTTCAATTTATATTCAACTTTTGCATAAATTCTAATTTAGTCCTAATCAAAACTAACTCTATTTCTTCCAAAACTATTTCCATATCTTATTCAATTTCCACATTAAATTAATTTCAACTCACTAAATTCACCATAAAACCCTAATTTTGAAAATTTACAATATAGTCCTTATTGCTCAAAACCTATGATTTATTCTACAATTTAATCCCTTTTCTTTGTTCTATCTTGAAATTCTATCAATTTAACCCCTAACACTTCAATTTATTCAACATGAACAACTTCTAAAAATTCACTAACTTCTAAAATTTCAACATAAATCAAGTAGCATTTTGTTCTAGGATTCTAAAAACATAAAAAATTTAAGAAAATGGACTAAATTGACTTACCAAATTAACTTTGAACCTTAAAACCCTATTTTTTCCTTTCTTTTTCTTTTGTCCCTTTCCTTTCTCCCTTTCTTCTCTGTTCTGTCACTTGCTTTTGGTTCATTTTATTTTATTTCTTTTATTTATTTTTTGTATATTATTATATTAAAATAATAACTACTTAAATAATAAGTAAATACATAATAATTACAAATATATGTATATAAGTATTACACATGTCATGTTCACTACCAAACACTTGTCATCTTTTGGATTAATTGCTCATTTAGTCCCTTAACTTTTCACTATTCTATAATTCAACTTTTACTCTATTTAAAACCTAGTCCTTATACCTAATTACTCTTAATTTAGACAAATTCACCTAACCCAAACCTAATTAACCTCACCACTATCCATTTTTCGTAAACGGAGACCCAAAAATGCACTTTTCGATACCCATAAATTTTGGGTCGTTACATTTCTCCCCGCTTAATAAATTTCATCCTCAAAATTTACCTGAAAAGAGGTGGGGGTACTGAGATCTCATTGTTTCTACTGGTTCCCAAGTTGCTTCCTCAATATTATGATTTCGCCACAACACTTTCACTAATGGAACTCCTTTATTACATAACTCTTTCACTTCTCGGGCTTATATCTTAAACGGTTCTTCTTCGTATGATAAATCCAGTCAGATTTCAATATCTTCTATCGAGGGCCTGATCGATACCTTCTGGGCATTCATACATGAAAAACATCATGAATTATCTATAATTCCGAAGGCAAAGCTAAATGATATGCTACTGGTCCAACTCTTTCTGTGATCTCATACGGCCCAATGAAACGAGGACTCAATATTCCCTTTCGACCAAATCTCAAGATTTTCTTCTAAGGTGAAACTTTAAAAACAGAATCTCGACATTTTAGATCTGCATATGATTTCTATCTGTTGAAAGTTGCCTTCAATCTATCTTGAATCTTCTTAACAGTGTCCTCTATTTCTTGAATTAATTATGTCCCAAACATTTTTCTTTCATTCAATTCCATCAAACACACAGGTGACCGACATCTACTTGATTGGAAACTATTATTGTATACAAATTCAGCCAACGGTAAATAACAACCTGATTCAAAATCGATGACACAAGCACGAAGCAAATTCTCTAAAATTTGAATAACTCGCTCAGATTGTCCGTCAGTCAGCAGATGGAAAGTTGTGCTAAAATTGAGTCGAGTACCAAGTAATTCATGCAACTGTCTCCAAAATCTCGATGTAAATCCTGAATCCCGATTAGATATTATCGATATAGGAATACAATGCAATCTCATAATTTCCCGAATGTAAACTTCAGTAAGTTTCTAAAGTGACCAATCAATTCTGACTACAATAAAACGAGCCAATTTTGTAAGCCGATCAACAATCACCCAAATAGCATTTTTCTTACACACTGACAATGATAACCCCGTTACAAAATCCATATTAATACCATCCCATTTCCATTCAAAAATATTAATAGGCTGAAGTAATCCAGTAGCAAACTGATGCACTGCCTTAACTCGTTGACAAGTTAAGCATTTAGCCACATACTCAACTATATCTCTTTTCAATCCTAGCCACCAATATAACTCTCGCAGATTCCTATATATTTTTGTTCCTCTAGGATGCAAAGCAAAAGGACTATTATGAGCTTCTTGAAGTATTAATTCTTTTAATCCAGAAACATTCGAAACACAAATCCGATTACGAAATATCAACCAACCATGCTCATCAATGCTAAAATTCTCTATTATGCCATTCTGAACCATTTCTTTCTTCTTCATTATCTTGTTATCTTATAATTGTGCTGACTTGATTCGGTCAAACATCACTGGTTTAATTCTTAATTTGGCCAATAAGCTTCCATCATCATTGATACTAAGATGTGCAAACATTGCTCGTAATTTAATCGTTGCTTTTCTACTCAATGCATCAACCACAACATTAGCTTTTCCTGGGTGGTAATCAATAACACAATCATAATCTTTTAAGAGTTTTATCCACCGATGTTGTCTCAGATTTAACACCTTTTGAGATAAAAGATACTTGAGACTTTTATGATCTGTATAAATATAACATTTATCACCATACAAGTAATGTCTCTAAATCTTTAAGGCAAAAATCACGACAGCTAATTCTAGATCGTGTGTTGGATAATTTCGTTCATGAGGTTTCAATTGGCGAGATGCATAAGCTATCATCTTTCCATCTTGCTTCAAAACACACCGAGACCATTCAAAGAAGTACCACTATAAATAACAAAATCCTTTCTCGACTTTGGCAAAGTTAAAACCGGTGCTTCAGTTAACATTTGCTTCAATTTCTCAAAACTTTCCTGGCACTGATCATCCCAAACAAACAGAACATTTTTGTGTAGTAACCTTGTCATCAGCAAAGCTATCTTTGAAAATCCATTTACAAATCTACGATAGTAACCAACCAATCCCAGAAAACTACGTACCTCTGACACATTTCTCGGTGCTTTCCACTGAACAATTGCTTTAATCTTCTTCGGATCAACTCTAATTCCATCTACTAAAACAACATGCCCCAAAAATACAACCTCTGATAACCAGAATTCACATATGCTAAGCTTTCCATTTAACTATTTCTCCCATAATATTTACAAAACAATTTTGAAATGCTGCTCATGTTCAAATTCAGACTTTGAATAGACCATAATATCATCAATGAAAGCCACCACAAACTGATCCAGGTACGGTTGATACTCTAAACATTTCAATTTTTAAATTTCCCGACTCAACCAATTTTGTATTAACATATGAGTGTGAAGATCTCTGATCTATTAAAGCATAAGCAGGTTCTGAATGCAATAAAAATATACCTATCACTACATTATGTGCATCTCCCTCTTCACGGGTTCGTACAGTATATGCTCGAGCTGGTACTCTGGCTTCTGATTGTTGAGTAGCAACATCACTTCCTCTTCTAGAACCACCCCTGAAAAATGAACCACTTCTGCCTTGTCCTCGACCTCTTGAAGTAGGTACAGATCTCTAAGATGTAACAGGTGCAGCATTTTTATTCTTCGGACAGTCTCTAACAAAATGCTCTGTAGATCCGCAACAGTAACAACCTCGAGTCAATTTCCAACACTTGCCTCGATGCTTTTTCCCACAATGTTCATAATCCGAATTTTCAGTATCCCGAGATAGACCTCGTACACTACCTGTAGAAACTGTCATTTCTCTTCCACAGTTTCTATCACCCCTGTCTGATCTAAAACTCGATCTCCAACTACCACGAGATTCTTTTGATCTTTTGGTTTACGGGTTTGAACTGGTAGCTCCAGAATGTTTTCCAATCAGATGAGTATTTTCAGGCTTTTTATCAAGACCTAGTACTTGTTCAACCATTTTTGCCCTCTCAACCAAATCTACAAATTCAGTGATTCTTTGTGAAACTAATTGCACTCTTAATTCATCACGTAAACCCCGAAAAACTCGCTTGCAACTATCAGCTTTGATTGGCACAAAATTAGCTGCATATTTACTGAGTTGCGAGAATTCCCGTTCATATTCAACTATAGACATCTCGCCTTATTTTAACATCAAGAACTCTTGTTTTCTGTCATCAATGTACAACTCACCCACATACTTCTTCTGAAATTCTGTTCAAAAGAAATCCCAGTTTACCTGTTTTGCGGAATGTTGGGTTACTGATTCCTACCAAACATATGATTCCCCTTGAACTAAAGAGACAGTACACAATAAACTTTCTCGGGGAGTACATTCAAGTTGCTGCAAAATTCTTTTTGTAGATTCCATCTAATTTTCAGCTGTAGATGGATCAACTCCTTTTAAACCCAAAAATTCAGTTGCACCATACTTACGTAATTACTTAATCGGGGCTCGACGGGTAGTACGTGCAGATGTCGTACAATATGCAATTCCTGTTACTCATTGAAGAGCATCAGCTATAACCCTAAGTAACTGTGAGTCATCTCTGTCTCTAGCATTACCTCGTTCAACGTTAGGTGGTTTTTTACCTACTAGATTTACACTTGGTGTTGCAGACTCTGTTTCATCTAATTTATAAGATTCATCATTTCTTGATCAGTATCTTCAATATATTCATTTGACATTTTCAACTATAAAACAAAAACAAACAAATATATCAGCATTCGAATCTCGACTCAAATTTGACTAAATTATGGCATGTACCTCTAGACTCAATTCTGAGCTTGATTTAGTCCGAGAATCGGCTAAACTTGCAAAGCTCTGATACCACTACATGTAACACCCTCTAACCCTTATCTGACATTGAAATAGAGTTACGGAGCATTACTGAACTTTTCAGATCAAATACAAACATAATACAAAATAATTAGCATACACTTTATAAAATATTCATATCGTTCCTTTTATAGGCCCTCGAGACCTTAAATATGTATTAGAAACAATTCGGTACTAATTCAGATTCTCTAAGAATTTTTTTAATCTAAAAAATTTTCCTATATACAGGCCACACACGCCCGTGTGACCCTATGATATGCTCGATATAACAGCCCGAGTTTGGGCCTAGTCAGAACAGTGGTTTCAGGACCACAAATCTGACGCAGAAAAGTTCATTTTCATTATACTTTTATGGTTTAAAATTTCACGAAATGATTTCGTGAAAATTTCGTTCTAAAATTTTGACGTTTGGGCACTCAATTTAGTCAAAAGGACTAAATTGTAAAAAGTGAAAGTTGAGTTCTACATGCTAGAGGTGCCTAATTGCAATGAAATTTTAAATTGATGGTCCTTAGATGGTAATTAGACCATTGGTTAAGTTACTGGACAAAAATTGACATGGAGTAAGAGAATTTTCATGTTTTAAGTTAGGGGCATTTTGGTCATTTGGCTAATTAAATGAATTAATAATCAAATTAAAAGCCAATTTTTGCTCATCTTCAACCTCTTCACTGAAATTTACAAGTGGGAGACATAGCTAGGGTTTTTCAAGCTTCCAAGCTCGATTGTAAGTTCGTTCTAGCCTAGTTTTTAATGATTTCCATGTTTTTGAGATCCTTGTAACTTGATCTATCTATTTCTACCATTAATTTAAGGAATAATCAAGGTCTAGGGTTTGACCCATGTTTGATATTTGTTTATTTTGATGTCTAATGGTGGATTATGCATGTTTGATGTGTGATAAACAACTTTTGCTAGGTAGTTTTTGATGAAAATGTCAAAAGGACCTATTTGTAAAAAAATTATAAAATGTGTGTAAAAGTGTGATTAAATGAAAAATTTGGACTGCTACAAGTATAAAAGAGCATCAGCTAGGCTTGGGAATCTAAGAAATTGAATAGGTTTCATTTTTCGAGCCTAGAGGCAAAAATGTAAATATGTTAAAGTTTAGGGGCAAAAATATAATTTTTCCATAATGTGATTTTTGGACTGAATTGAATAATATGAATAAAAATGAGTTAAATTTTCTATTATAGATTAAGAGAAATGAGGTTCGGACCTAGAGTGGGGGAAAATAATGTATTTGATGATTAGGTCTCATTCCTACTATTTTTGTATCGAGGTAAGTTCGTATGTAAATAATGCATTGCTTTATTTATGTTCTAAATGCTTTAATGTTGTATGAATTATGAGTGGCTACTTGAACGTAGTCGAAAAAGTTCGACAAGGGAGAAAATCCCGGTTAAACCTTAGGAATAGTTAGGATACAAATGTCATGACATTAGGGTCATTGAGATTTCGTGTAAGACCATATATGGGATATGGCATCGATATGAGACTTCGTGTAAGACCATATTTGGGCTATTGGCATCGATATGAGATCCCATGTAAGACCATATCTAGGATATGGCATTGGTATGGTACTGTGAATGCGAGATGTCCCGAGTATCCTTTAGTATTCTAAGTGGTTCAACGGGTAGTTTGACAGAAATGTTAAAGTTGTGAAAGACTTCGGTATGTTGCACTTGGGTACAGGTATGTACATAAGACTCATGCTTAATGAGCTCGATATGTGATGAACCCTCGGTAAGTTTGTGATTGAGTAAGTTTGACTATGAGATTTATAATGGCATTTATGTTAATTTACATCATGTTAATTATGTGCTAAATGTGTGTTATAATGCCTATTATTTACATAGGAAATTACTAAGCTTTAAAGCTTACTCCCGTTTCTTTCCCCTTGCCTTATAGTGTCACCAAGCTAACTCGAGGATCGGACACTGTTGGAGATTCACTCACACTATCAACATATCATCTCCGGTACCGATGAATTTAACATTTTGAGTTATGGCATGTATAGGGAATTCGTCATTTTGTTATGTGTCATAATTGATTTGGCCAAATGTGTTGGTTTATGATGGTTGATTTGTAAATGGCCATTGGTATTGGCTAATATTGTTTAAATATATTTATATATGATGATGCTTATTATGGATGTGGGAATTTGCATGCTTGAGTTGATAAGTATGTAATGGTTGTTTGTGATAGACGGTAGTATATGAATGAGTGTTGCTGCCTTGGTTGTGGCTGATTTGGTTAAATGTATATGCTTGGATTGGTGTTATGTTTTTTTGTGTAGGTATGAGCATGGAAGGGTGACAAAATGGCTTGGTAAATAGCCTTGCTTTTGTCCAGACGGGTAGACACACGGGTGTGTTTCTAGTCCGTGTGTGACATAAGGCTTGCCCCATGGGCATGTGTTCTGCCCGTGTGTCCCCTGCACCTTAATTGTTGCAAAACAGAATGCTCAGTAATGAGCACACGGATAGAGAAATGGGTGTGTTTCTCAGCCGTGTGGACAGCACAGCCTCGAACACGGGCGTGTGCCCTGGCCGTGTGAAGTCTACACCTATTTTATGAAAATTATGAAAATTTAATCGATCACACGGCCTAAGCACACGGGCGTGTGAATTGGCCGTGTGACATCAATTTGATGATGATGTCATAAACAGAAAGCTCCCTAATTTGAACACGGCCTGAAGCGCGGGCGTATCCTGAACCCACACGGGCGTGTGGCCACTTTTACATGAAAATTTTCTAAGTTCCCCAAAAGTTTCCAAAGTTCTCGGTTTAGCCCCTAACCACTTTCGATGCATGTTTTGGGCCTCATAGGCTCGTGATAGGGACGATATGAATGTATGTGAAAGGTTTTAAACTTGGATGGAAATTTATGTCTCGGTTTTATATGTTTGCTTGTGTTTATGTCCGGTAATGCCTCGTACCCTATTCTGGCATTGAATACCGGTAAGGGGTGTTACACCCGAGCTTTAGGCCGTGTCCTACCCCGTGTAACTCTCTCACTTACCTCACACAGCCAAGTCACAAGCACGTGTGCTAGGTCGTGTAGTCAATTTATTTTTTGAAAATTAAATACAGTTTTGACACGGCCAGGGCACATACCCGTGTGATAGGTTGTGTTCCTCACATGGCTGAGACACGCGCCTGTGTCTCTGCCTGTGTGTTAAGACTTGAGCATTCTGTTTTGAAAATTTCAAGTTGTAGGGGACACACGGCCAATTCACAAGTCCTTGTGTTAGCCGTGTGGACTCAAAATGAGCCTTAAACATCAAGTTTATAAACAACAAGTAACTCAAAAGCCAATCATTCAACCACTTCAAAATACGATTAAACACCTCTAATACATGTCAAAAACATCAACCTAATGACCTATCCAATGTATTTTCATAGGTACTTTGTAACACCCCTAACCCGTATCCGTCGCCGGATTAGGGTTACGAGGCATTACTATACAAATCACAACTCAGCATAGTCAAATATATTATCTATTAACTTTTAATAAACTAGACAAACAAAAATCCCTTTTCTACAATTAATAAGATACGAGTTTGTATTTCCATAACACACTTAAACATTAACAACATATCCTAATCCATCTAAGCCAGAATTGTACATTTGCATTTTTCCAACAACTCTAAAATTAATACATCCATAACAACATGCTCACATCCAACTAAAACAAATTGTATGTCCTTTCTTGATCGAAACACTTAAGCTTAAATTAGATGTATATACACATGTTTGAACCATATGCGATTATGTCAACCTAAATACATAACAAAAAATTTTATCATCTAACCTAAGACCACATACATATATATATATATATATATTCGATTTAATACCATCAAATTAACTAACTTATTTCATATATAAACGGTTAATATAACCTATATTAATCATTTCAACTTTTGTATAAATTATCATACCTACCGAATCACATCCTCAAACCATCCAAATACCTATTTGGCATATACATACCAACTCAAATCTATTAATCATGTTCATAGCATAAATATCAAGTTAAAAGTAGTACACATTCATCATTCTTATTTCACCTCATAACCGAATATGTAATCCACAACTACCTATACCGACCTACTTAATATAATAACCTTAAGCCACAAATAACTACTTCATGCTGAAACTTTTATAAAAGACAAACATTTCACACTTACCATTCGCATATATCATTAACATTTATTTTAAAAGGAGTTTCACTCACCACCAAACCTAATTAAACACTTACCATAACAAAACATGACAAACACATCTCATTTATATGCCATGACCTATTATAAATAGACTTAAACATCATATTTAGCCATTTTCACATGGCCGTAAACATATACAATAACAAAATGTATTAATTCTAAACATAGTTTAGCCTATACATGCCTTTAGTTTAAAATCCAAACTCAAGAGTACCAAAATAGATTGATAGTGTGGATGACTTTGCTGACGATCCCCTGAGCTCGTAGCTTGATCAAAATCTATAAGAAAGAACAACGAACACACACACAGAGTAAGCTTGCTAGCTTAGTAAGCCTTAAGCAAAAGTTTTAAATCAAATAATCATTCAAGCATTATCAAAGCCATAATTAATACTATAAGATTTTTAAAGCTTAACACATATATGGTTCACTGATGCCAAAAACTACTTACTTTTCCTTGACATTATCAAAATATTTTTGTCTCACCTTAATGGTGCAAAATCACCGAATATACTTATATGTAACATGTCTCCACATATAATCAGATCAAGTAAGTACAATATACAGTTAACCACAAATAATCAATCAAACACTTATGCAAATATATCCATTTGCCTTCATATATAACATTTACACATATAGCCGAATCTCAAGCACAACCAAGATTAAGTTCCAATTTATCCTACTCATTATTTATAAGACCAAAAGCACATTTTTTAAAACAAAAATTTGTAATAATACTTCAACTATATCACATATTGCTCACTTCGAATAGTAATATAATAACTTACTTTAATCCTTGCAACTATGAAGCTTTTACTTACCTGAACATTTAGCTTACTTACCATATTGGCATTCCACTTTATTAGTGATCCATGTATCCTCTAATTATAATAAATCACCAGCATTAAGCTGGCTAGGAAAATAAGCCTGAATACACACCGGCACTAAGCCTGCTAGACCTGAGGTCTAAAATTTAATCACCGGCATTTAGCCTGCTAGGCAATAAGCGTGATACACTTCACCGGCACAAGGCCTGCTAGGCATTAAGCCCGATACATATCACCGGCACAAGGCCTGCTAGGCTCGAAGCCCGAGTATCAATATAAATAAACCATATCATACACAATACATATTACCAATATCACATCTCACACATAATGCATATTACTTTCACATATCAACTTTAATTAAATATAACTACCTTTCACCTTTAAAAATCACTTATCATATTTGGCTTTAGCCTATTTCACACTTATAAATTCATAATTCAAAATATAATCAAGGTTGTAACCAATATTAACTATATTAATTTGCTTAAAGACTTAACTCGAGTATCGTCGGACGATAAGAATCGGCTATTCGTTAATTTTCGCCTTTCCCCGATCCAAGTCCGCTTTTCTTTGTTCTTGATCTAAACATATTCAATTTAAGCTCATTCAAACACATTTCATTTCAATTTAATTCAAAAACACCGAAATGGGCAAATTACCATTTTGCCCCTAATGTTTCACATTTTTACAATTTAGTCCTATTTGCACAAAACACAAAATATGCAAAATCTCCCAACAATATAGCTAGGCCGAATCTTCCACATAGCCATATAAGTCCATGAATTTTATTTATTTTGCATTTTAATCCCTCAAAAATTTATTTTCTCAATTTAGCCCTATTTACTCAAAACCACCAAAAATCTCAATACAAAACATATTAATATAACATATATCTTTCATAATTTATCAACTATCATCATAAAACTCATGAACTCATCAATGGCACATTTCAAAATATTCATCAAAATTAAAAATTCAAGCATGGGTCTTGAAGTATTCGAAGCAACGATCTCAAAAACGTAGAAATTATCGAAAACTAAACATAGTACATACCAGAATCAAGCTTTCTTATTGCCGAAACCTTGAGCTTCAACTATGGTGTTTTCTTATCCCATATTCGACCAAGGAAAGAGGTAATGCATGTTTCCTTTATTTTATGATGTTTTATAACTTTAACATATAATATAATATAAATATTAACTTATAATATAAATAAAAAAACATATTAGTGATCACTTAAATAACAATGCCGTCCACTAAGTTTCTAAATGGTTAATTTCCATCATAAGGCCACATACAAAAGTAGACGAATCAGTTTGACCACTTAATTGAATAATTGGCCATTTTTACCACTTACGCGGTTTAGTCCTTTTATTAAATTAAGCACACAAACAATCAAATTTTCATACGAAACTTTCACACATAATAATTCACATATAATAAACATAGAAAATAATATTTAAATATTTTTCGGACTCGAATTTGTGGTCCTAAAACCACCGTTCTGATTAGGGTCACATTCAGACTGTTACAACTCGCCCCCTTAGGATTTTCGTCCCCGAAAATCTTACCGTTAAATAGAGTCAGATATTGTTGTCTCATTGAATCCTTAGGCTCCCACGTAGCCTCTTCTATTCCATGACGATTCCATAATATTTTTACTAACGGAATTTTCTTGTTTTTCAACTCTTTCACTTCACGAGCTAAGATATGGATCGGTTCTTTCTCCTATGTCATATCAGGTCGAATTTCAATCTCAGACGGGGCAATCACATGGGACGGATCTGATCTATATCTACGAAGCATCGAAACATGAAATACATTGTGTATCTTTTCTAGTTCAGAGGGCAACCTTAATCTATAAGCAACAGGCCCGACACATTCGATGATCTCAAACGGTCCGATGAATCTCGGACTTAATTTGCCTTTACGTCCAAATCGAAGTACTTTCTTCCACAGAGAAACTTTCAGAAATACTCGATCTCCGACCTGAAACTCAATGTCTTTACGTTTCAAATCTACATATGACTTTTGCCGATCGGATGCAGCTTTCAAACTATCACGGATCACAGCCACTTTTTGTTCAGTCTCTTTAATCATATCAACCCCGTGTATCTTGTTTTCACTGAGTCCAGTCCAGTACAAAGGTGTACGACATTTACGACCGTACAAAGCTTCGCAGGGTGCCATTTTGATACTAGATTGAAAGCTATTATTATAAGCAAATTCAATCAAAGGTAAGTATCGTTCCCACGTACCTTCAAACTCGAGGATGCAACATCTCAACATATCCTCAAGTATCTAAATGATTCGTTCAGATTGACCATCTGTCTGCGGATGAAAAGCAGTGCTAAAGTGTAGTTTAATACCTAAAGCATCTTGCAATTTCTTCCAGAACCGCGACGTGAATTTTTGGTCTCTATCTGAAACAATAGAAATTGGCACACCATGTAATCTCACAATTTGAGATACATATAACTCAGCAAGCTTATCGAGCAAATAGTCCATACGAACTAGAACAAAGTGAGCTGATTTGGTTAGTCTATCCACTATAACCCAAATTGCATCTTTCTTGCTTGGTGTCATAGGCAAGCCAGATACAAAACCCATAGTAATTCTGTCCCACTTCCACTCAGGCATCATGATCGGCTAAAGTAACCCAGAAGGCACTTGATGTTCAGCCTTTACTTGCTGACAAACTAAGCATTTCGAGGCAAAATCAGATATGTCCCGTTTCATACCAGGCCACCAATAAAACTGTTTCAAATCATTATACATTTTCGTGCTACCCGGATGTACAGAAAATCGGCTACTGTGAGCTTCATTCAATATCATCTGAATGAAATCTAAATTCCTCGAAACACACATTCGGTCTTTGAACTTCAAACGGTCATTCTCATCTATTAGAAACTCTGACTCAACATTGCTTTCACACTGAACTCGTCTTGCTAACAAATCTTTGTCAACTTTCTGGGCATCATAAATTTGTTGAATAAACAACGGTCTTGCCTTTAATTCTGCTATTATCGAACCATCATCAGAAGTAGCCATATGTAAGTTCAACGCACGAAGAGCAAATAATGATTTTCGGCTTAGAGCATCTACAACAACATTGGCTTTCCCCGGATGGTAATTAATCACTAATTCGTAATCTTTCAACAACTCTAACCATCTGCGTTGTCTCAGGTTCAGATCTTTCTGAGTCATCAGATACTTCAAACTTTTGTGATCTGAATAGACATGACATTTCTCCCCGAACAGGTAATGACGCCAAATTTTCAACGCGAACACAATAGCTACTAGCTCCAAATCATGTTTCGGGTAATTTCTTTCATGTGGCTTCAATTGTCTCGAAGCGTAGGCTACGACTTTGCCTTCCTGCATCAAAACGCAACCCAAACCATTCAAAGAAGCATCACTATAAACGACAAATTCTTTACCCGATTCAGGCTGAACTAACACTGGAGCTTCGGTCAAAAGAGTTTTCAACTGATCGAAGCTTTTCTGACACTTTTCCGACCATTCAAATTTAACATCTTTCTGTAATAGCTTTGTCAACGGGGTAGCTATTATAGAAAAACATTTCAGAAATCGTCTGTAGTAACCAGGAAGTCCTAGAAAACTTCGAATTTCAAAAACATTCTTCGATGGTTTGCAATCGAGTATAGCCGATACTTTATTCGGGTCCACTCGAATGCCTGCTGCTGAAACAACATGGCCCAGAAAGCTAACTTCGTTCAACCAGAATTCACATTTTCTAAACTTTGCATACAACTATTTATCTCGCAAAGTTTGTAGCACAAGTCTCAGGTGCTCAGCATGCTCAGTTTCATCTCTGGAGTAGATCAGAATATCATCTATAAACACTACTACAAACCAATCCAAAAACTGTCTGAAAATCCGATTCATCAGATCCATAAAAATAGCAGGTGCATTAGTAAGCCCGAAAGGCATAACCAAAAACTCATAGTGTCCGTACCTCATTCGAAAAGCTGTCTTTGGCACATCGGAATCTCTGACTCGCAACTGATAATAACCTGACCTTAAATTTATCTTTGAAAACACTAAAGCCCCTTTCAACTGGTCAAACAAGTCGTCAATCCGTGGCAACGGGTATTTATTCTTTATAGTTACCTTATTGAGCTGTCGATAATCAATGCATATCTGCATCGTCCCGTCTTTCTTTTTTACAAAAAAAACTGGTGCTCCCCAAGGAGAGGAACTCAGTCAAGCAAAGCCCCTATCTGATAACTCTTGCAACTGTGCTTTCAACTCCTTTAATTCTATAGGTGCCATCCGATATGGAGCTATTGAAATCGGAGTCGTCCCTAGTACTATCTCAATACCAAACTCTACTTCTCGAACAGGTGGTAAACCCGGTAGTTTTTCGGGAAACACATCTAAGTACTTGCACACAACTGGTACAGATTCAATCTGCTTCTCAGTCACTTTACTATCAAGCACATAAGCAAAGTAAGCTTCATACCCTTTTCTCATATACTTCTGAGCTAGCATCGAAGATATTACCGCTGGTAACCCATTCAGATCATTAGATTCAATTCGAATAATTCCACCGTTCTGACATCTCAATTCAATGGTCTTTCTTTTGCAATTAACAACAGCATCGTGCAAAGTCAACCAGTCCATTCCCAAAATTATATTGAACTCATCAAAAGGCAACAATATCAAATCAGCTGGAAAACATGAATCCCGAATCATTAACGGGCAACGTTTACAGGCTCAGTAGACTCAACAGGCAAAGTCTTACTGGATACTAAAGTTTCACACAGGTAAGAATGAGTCGAACCAGGATCAATTAACGCAACAACAGTAGTATCATAAAGAGTGAAAGTACCGGTAATAACATCTGGGGAAGAAGTATCCTCCCCGGTGCGTATAGCATATGCTCTAGCAGGTGCGCGAGCCTCTGATCGAACTGCGGTATCCTTTGTTCCTCTCTGACCACCACCTTTCACATATCAACTTTAATTAAATATAACTACCTTTCACTTTTAAAAATCACTAATCATATTTGGCTTTAGCCTATTTCACACTTATAAATTCATAATTCAAAATATAATCAAGGTTGAAACCAATATTAACTATATTAATTTGCTTAAGGACTTACCTCGAGTATCATCGGACGACAAGAATCAGCTATTCGTTAACTGTTGCCTTTCCCCGATCCAAGTCCATTTTTCTTTGTTCTTGATCTAAACATATTCAATTTAAGCTCATTCAAACACATTTCATTTCAATTTAATTCAAAAACACCTAAATGGGCAAATTACCATCTTGCCCCTAATGTTTCACATTTTTACAATTTAGTCCTATTTGCACAAAACACAAAATATGCAAAATCTCCCAACAATATAGCTAGGCCGAATCTTCCACATAGCCATATAAGTCCATGCATTTCATTTCTTTTGTATTTTAATCCCTCAAAAATTTATTTTCTCAATTTAGCCCTATTTACTCAACACCACCAAAAATCTCAATACAAAACATATTAATCTAACATATATCTTTCATAATTTATCAACTATCATCATAAAACTCATGAACTCATCAATGGTACATTTCAAAATATTCATCAAAATTAAAATTTTAAGCATGGGTCTTGAAGTATTCGAAGCAATGATCTCAAAAACATAAAAATTATCGAAAACTAAACAAAGTACATACCAGAATCAAGCTTTCTCATTGCCGAAACCTTGAGCTTCAAATATGGTGTTTTCTTATCCCATATTCAGCCAAGGAAAGAGGTAATGCATGTTTCCTTTATTTTATGATGTTTTATAACTTTAACATATAATATAATATAAATATTAACTTATAATATAAATAAAAAAACATATTAGTGATCACTTAAATAACAATGCCATCCACTAAGTTTCTAAATGGTTAATTTTCATCATAAGGCCACATACAAAAGTAGACAAATCGATTTGACCACTTAATTGAATAATTGGCCACTTTTACCACTTTTGCAATTTAGTCCTTTTATTAAATTAAGCACACAAACAATCAAATTTTCATACGAAACTTTCACACATAATAATTCACATATAATAAACATAGAAAATAATATTTAAATATTTTTTGGACTTAGATTCGTGGTCCCGAAACCACCGTTCTGATTAGGGTCACATTCAGACTGTTACATACTTCACATATATTGTCCAAACAAACCATTAAGACATCATTCAAGCTAACTCAAATTTTCATACCATTTCAACCCTAATTTTTACCTATTTCATATCCACTTAAGTATCAACTTAAACATACAATATATTTGGCTCAACATAACATATATATTTGTATATAACTGTAACACCCCAAACCCGGTCAATACGCCATGACCGAATTTGGCATGCCACAGAGGAAAACGTTTCGAAGAAAATCGAGTTAACAATTAAATTTCAGTGAAAAACTCTTTGTGGTTCCATGTTTGTAGAAATCAGGTGTATAATAAGTTAAAAATTGATAATTCACTTTGAAATTCTGTAAATAAATCTTTAAAACATATTTGCAAATCCATAGATTAGAAAACCTTTTACAATTTTAAAAGAAACCAAAGCGATTAGTTTGAAAACCATTTCTAATTGAATATGGAAAACTTAAGTTTGGAAACCGTTTGAGTTGTCGAAAACAATTAAGTTGTCACTTATTATCAAGTAGTTTATAATACCCGATGGTAAAGTTTTGAAAACCTTTGCGTCTTGTAGTTTAGAAAACCTTACGCTCATATTATTAAGTTAACCAAGTAATTCAATTAACCATATTCAGAATATCAAATCCAAAGCATATAATAATTCAAAACATAATTTAAAAGGCCTTATTACAAATCCAAATAAATATGAAAACCGAATTTAAATAAAATAAGGTACCCAAACCAAAGTCCGTGTAAAACCGAATTTCTATTGCATGACCACCTCGAGTCCATCCGGCTCCGCATCCGCGATCTATGAATCACCTGAAAAGATAAAGGAGAAAGTGAGTCACCAAGACTCAGTGCATAATCCTTCTCCCGGTTAATGCAACATGCTTACACAAATCATAACCAAGAAATATATATATATAATGCACCCAAACCTAGCCATCCATAACTCCATTTCTACCCCGTGTGGTACCAAACCACTGGTGGTGCCAAACCACTGGTGTCCCAAAGACACGATATCCAATAATGTGGTGCCAAACCACTGGTGACCCAAAGTCACGAATAATCAAGTTGTGGGGCCAACCCACGTGTGATACCAAATCACTGGCGACGATCCCAATACATCAAAAGTGGGGCCAACCCACGGTGGTACTAAGCCACTGGGACGAGTCGCTATGAGGTGTCAAAACTCTGGTGTCCCAAAGGCATGAAATATCAACGATCCAAGTGTGGGGCCAACCCACGTGTGATACCAAATCACTGGTGACGATCCCAATATATCGAAAGTGGGGCCAACCCACGGTGGTACTAAGCCACTGGGACGAGTCGCTATGAGGTGCCAAACCTCTGGTGTCCCAAAGACACGAAATAATCTGTGGTACCAAACCACTGGAGGTGCCAAACCTCTGGTGTCCCAAATACATGGATATCAAATCCTTCCCCCTCCTCTCATATCATCCATAACCATGCAATTATTATGCAAATCATGCCATCATGCTCTAATATGAACATATAATAAATATATCGTAGATCATGATATAAAACAACATATATCAACATCATATCGAAACGGACTTACCCGAATCCTTGCTCATAACCATCAAAGTATCATATCAAGATCTCACAGTTTTCGGCTTTAATAACATGATTAGTATATTTATGTATATATATTACCGAGTTATAAAGTGTGTAAGATACACACCTGTCACTACCGCAAGTACTGAAATCCAAAGACCCGATCTACCGCACTAGATCACCTTGTCCTACATCCAGCCAAACCACAAATCTATAAGCAAAACCATTCAGCCAACATCACCTTAATCCCAA
Source organism: Gossypium australe (assembly GCA_005393395.2). Classification (NCBI taxonomy): domain Eukaryota; kingdom Viridiplantae; phylum Streptophyta; class Magnoliopsida; order Malvales; family Malvaceae; genus Gossypium; species Gossypium australe. Next base: position 35,907,313 of record CM016619.1, read on the forward strand.
AAGTCTTTGGCTTTTCAACCATTAAAAGAATGATGAATCGACATGAGTCCTTACCACTTGACTTACCAACTTTGATTGCTAGAGAAAAATAAGGCTTAGATCGATTGCTTCCAAAGTCCCAAGGAGCCTAAAAGAATAATCGGTTCCTAATAATAGTTAGAACCTTGCAAACAATGCCCAAAAGTTCGGCCTTTTCCCTCAAGAAAATGACATAGAAATGAGAAAAGAAATAAAGGAAATACGGCCATGAACACTTACTTATCTTCAAAACCAGTTATAGATGAACCCAAATGAAGACCTACCCTTGATGATTTTCGGCCAAGATAACACCAAAAGAGAGAAAGAAGATTCGGCTATGGTGGAGAAAAAGAAAGGAAAATAAAAGTGAAAATGAAATAGGAGAAGGAGGATTCGAAAATAAAAGAAAGAAGAAAATGGAAGGAGAAAATAGAATGAGGATGGATGTTTTTAACTTTGAGCAAAAGTGAAAGAAATGGGATTTGGGAAGGAGGAAGATTCGGCCAAGAGAAAGTAAAAAGGAAACGTGGTTTTGAGCAAATATCAAAAGAAAGAAAAGAGAGAGATGGGAGAAAGAGGTTCGGCCAAACACCTTGTTTGCCGAAAAAGAAAAGTGCACAAAGTGCTAAGTGTGGTTTCGGTTTCAAAAGGAAAAAATGAAAGAAAGAAAATAGAATTTGGTTCCAACAAAAATGAGAGCTAACCCAAAAGCAAAATTGCACCTAATGCCTAAGGTACATTCGGCTAAGGAAGAAAATTTTTGGAAAGGAAAAGAAGAAATGCCAAATGGTGCACAAAATGCTAAAATTGGCCTACCAATCCCCCCAACTTCCTATCAACATTCGGCCAACCCCCCTAGACACCCATACCGTCCACATTCATGTCAAACTTTCTACACAAAACTTTCCATAGCATAACACCTTACATGATGCCTTATGTTCTCACATCAACCTTTAATCAAATGATTTCTTTCCCAAACATCAAGCTTTCCTAATCTATTATTCAACTTGCCATAAAAAGTTAAAGTCCAACTTACCATATGAATAGTTTGACCGACATTTAATGTAAAGGTGCATAAAATAAAGTCTTCCAAAAGCAATCCATGCTACTCGAACCTCTTCCCTCAAGCAACCCTCCATGCGCCATAACCACCTTGCCAACCCTCCATGCGCCATAACCACCTTGCCACTAACTCCTCATGTGCTAGAATTTAACACTTAATTTAACGTAAGTGTCAGGTTCACCTAACTCACTTCACTAAATTCTTCAAACTAAAAACTATTCTAACTTCGTAAATAAATCCAAACCTTCACAAGACTATGCTAAGCACACAAACAATCCTACCCGAGCTAACACAAGTAACAAGATGATACTCAAATTTTTCCTAAAACCCAATTAAACCCGAGAATTCATAAAAACCTCGAAACCTTCCAAATCCATTTAACTAATCAATCCAATTTACAAAAACACCATTCTCTTATTCTTGAAGATTTTAAACGCTCCTAAGCCCAAAGCCTAATCGGCCCAATCCTACTAAGCCCAATTTCGGGATGTTACAATAACCAACCAATAACAGCTTATAATATCATTTACAAACATTTTTCAAAATGACTAACATAAAACATACTAGGTACATGCCATCACAAAAAAGAAACATACATCACCACGTTTTAAATTCAGGATCGGCTTTCCATGCTAATTCGACAAGTCGACTTTAACCTAACCTGCGCACCGAAAACAAACCGTACACTGAGTATAAACTCTGTGGTATTTCTATAATTCGAATGCTTTAAAGTAAACAACATAATAAATATATACATTTAATCTTACAAAACATTAGTTAACCAGTAAATATATTTATACATTAACTACCAATTCTCAATTCTAGCTATCTCAAATAGCTTTTCTTGCTTATTTCACACATCATTTAACAATAATCATGTTCATTTCATGAACCCATAGCTCATGCAATTTCATGCATTTCAATTCCAAAATTCATTCATTGATCATTTCAATCGATATTCAATATCGTTCAATATCAATCAATTGGCCAACATATTTATTTACCCCTATTAATGCGACTCGGACTAAAACGGCTACACATATCCAACCAAAACACACCAGTATGGCACCCAGTGCCTCATTAGATAATTTGAAGTAATAAATTGACACCTAGTGTCTCATCGGCCATGCCAAAGTAAGTTGGTACCCAGTACTTCATCAAATTTATCCGAAGTAATAGTTTGACACCCAATGTCTCATCGACTCGAAGTCGAAGTATCCCTGAACACTTCCAATCCTATGGCAAGCCAACTAAATCTGACTCAGCCCGATACATTTAATAGGGTTTTCAAATCACATGTTCCATTTCAATCAATATTCATTCCAATGCAAATAATCACATATGTTCATAATTCGATTCAATTCAATTCAATATCAAAATATCAATTACTTACCTCAACTTACTTACCATACACATTAAGTAATAAATTCAACAATTAATTATTAAGCTTGGATTATAGAAATACAAACCGTAATTTCTGAATCATTCATCGTCGACTTTCTGTTTTCCTTTCTCAGCAGAGGTCTCCGGTACAACATTAGCTACGGAAATTAAAACAATTTAAAATCATCAATACACACAATTTCATATTGAATATTTCAATTTATATTCAAATTTTGCATAAAATCTAATTTAATCCCTAATAAAAACTAACTCTATCTCTTCCAAAACTATTTCCATATCTTATTTAATTTCCACTTTAAACTAATTTCAACTAACTAATTTCACCATAAAACCCTAATTTCAAAATTTTACAATTTAGTCATTATTGCTCAAAACTTATGATTTATTCTACAATTCAATCCCTTTTCTCTATTCTAACATGAAATTATATCAATTTAACCCCTAACATGTAACATCCTAAAAATTTGAGTATCATCTTGTTACTTGTGTTAGCTCGGGTATGATTTTATTGTGTGCTTAGTATAGTTTTGTGAAGGCTTGGAATTATTAGCGAAGCTAGAATAATTTTTAGTATTGAGAATTTAGTGAAGTGGATTAGGTGATCCTGACACTTAAGTTAATTTAAGTGTCTAAATTTAGCACATGAGGAGTTAGTGGCATAATGGATATGGTGCATGAAGGGTTGCTTGAGGGAAGTGGTTCGAATAGTATGGAGTGCATTTTGAAGACTATATTTTCATGCATCCTTACATTAAGTGTCGGCCAAGCTTTACATTTGGTAAGTTGGACTTTAAATTTTATGGCAAGTTGAATAATAGATTAGGAAAGCTTGAACTTTGGGATAAGAATCATATTGATTAAGGAAGGATAAGGGGACATAAGGCTTGGATTAAGGATGAGGTTTTTGGAAGCTTTTTAATGGTTAATTGTCCATGTATGTGGACGGTATTATGGCCTGGGGGGTGACCGATTTTGTTGAAGGTTTGGTAGGTTGGTAGCTAGTCGGTAAAAATTTCCTTAGCATTTGAGCATCATTTTCTTTTCTCTCCAAAAACACTCTCTCTATCCGAATGTGTTCTTGGCAATAAGGTGAAATTTTGTTTTAGTTTTGGCATTATTTCTTGTTTTGTGTCAAAGCCGAAAAGACCATAGTTGTTTGCCGAATTTTCTCTTAGGCATTTGGCCGAATTTTCTCTTAGGCATTTGGCCGAATTTCCATTTGAGCCTTTCTCACCTTTTATTTTCTTTGTAACCGAAAACTAACCCTCTCCCCTTCATCTTTTTCTTCTTCTCTAGTGGTTGGCCGAATCTTCCTCCTCCCCAACTCTCATTTCTTTCTTCCACTTTTGCTCAAAGCCGAAAGCATCCCTCTCACATTCTATTTTCTTCTCTCCTTTCTCTTCTTTCTTCTATTGCCGAATTCTCCCTCTCCTATTTTCACTTTTCTTTTCTTTTCTCTTTCTCCACTCTAGCCGAATCCTAATTGTTGTCTCTAATCAACCATAGCCGAAATTCCCTTCATCACTCAACCATATTGCCGAAATTTTCATTTCCTTTTTGTTTTGCCTTGGCCGAATATCAACAAGGATAAATCTCTTTTGGGTTCTTCTTCAATTGATTTTGAGAAGGGTAAGTATTCTTGACCGAAACATCATTCTTATTTTTCTCTTTCTCTCTGTCGACTCACATAAGACAAAAGCCAAATTTTGGGCATTTGTTAGCAAGGTTCTAACCATTCTTAGGAACCGATTTCTTCTAGGCTCTTCGGGACTTTAGAAGCAATCGATCTAAGCCCTATTTCTCTAGCACTTGAAGTTGGTAAGTCAAGTGGTAAGGATTTATGTTGGTTCACTATTCTTTAAGTGGATGTAAAGCCGAAGGCTTTTGAGACTAAGGTTGTTGTTGGCCGAATGTAGGGCAAGGAGATCTAGTACGATAGATCGGGTCTTCAGGATTTAGAAGTTGCGTTAGTGACAGGTGTGTAACTTACACACTTTATAACTTGGTATTTGTTAATAACTTAATCTTGATTAAAAGTCGAAAACTATGAGATTCTCGTTATGATACCGCAAGGGTATGAGCAAGGATTCGGGTAAGTCCGTTTCGATATGTTTTGCTATATGATACTTATTACCATGATATGTGATAAATATTTCTATATGATTCATAATAAAGCATGATGGCACGATTTGCATAATAATTGCACTGTTATGAGTGATATGAGAGGAGGGGGAAGGATTTGATATCCGTGTCTTTGGGACACCAGAGGTTTGGCACCTCCAGTGGTTTGGTACCACAGTTTATTTCGTGTCTTTGGGACACCAGAGGTTTGGCACCTTATAGCGACTCGTCCCAGTGGCTTAGCACCACAGTGGGTTGGCCCCACATTTGATATTACGGGATCGTCGCCAGTGATTTGGTATCACATGTGGGTTGGCCCCACAGATGGATTATTCGTGACTTTAGGTCACCAGTGGTTTGGCACCATATTATTATTGGATATCGTGACTTTGGGTCACCAGTGGTTTGGCACCACCAGTGGTTTGGTACCACACGGGGTAGAAAAGGAGTTATGGATGGCTAGGTTGGGTGCATTATTTACATTACTCGGTTATGAATTGTGTAAGTATGTTGCATTAATCGGGGGAAGGATTTACGCACTGAGTCTTGGTGACTCACCTTCTCCCTTATCTTTTCAGGTGATTCGTAGGTCGCAGATGAGGAGCCGGATGAACTCGTGGTGGCCATGAAATAAAAATTTGGTTTTACATGAACTTTGGTTTGGGTACTATACTCTATTTTAATTCGGTTTTCATCTTTATTTGGATTTGTAATAAGGCCTTTTTAAATTATGTTCTTGGATTATTTATATGCTTTGGATTTGTTTTAAACATGGCTAAATAAATATCATAGTTGATTTAATAATTGAGCCCAAGGTTTTCTAAACTATAAAAACGCAATGGTTTTCAAAATCTTACCATCGGGTAATATAAATCATTTGATAGTAAAATTACAACTTAAGTGTTTTCGACAACTTAAATGATTTCCAAATTTAAGTTTCTACACTCGAATGCAAACGGTTTTCTAAGTAATCATTTGGGTTTTCTTAAAATGACATAAATGTTTTCTAACCTATTGATCAACAACTAAATATGAAAATTTTATTTACGAGATTTCAAGGTAAACCACCGGTTTTTAAACTAATCATGTACCTACCTTCTAAAATTTAATCGGTAATTACATTTAGTTCAAAACGTTTTCTTCTGTAACATGCCAAATTCGGTCGTGGCGTGTAGACCGGGTTTGGGGTGTTACAATTATGGTATTAGAGCCAAGTTCAAAGGCTCGGCTGTGGGCCCGAGGCCCAAAATGTTTTAAAGTATGATTTTTAAATGTTTTGTTTGAAATTATATGGTTTGAAAGGCATTGTACAGAGTCTCCGGCACCAATCCGCCCAGGTAAGTACCCCTAGCCTTTGGTTGTGATTTTTGGATGCTATAAACTTTGAATGACTAGTGTTAGTAGACTATCTTAGAGACTGAAATTTATAGGACTCTATGGATTCGCGAAACAACCTCTTATTAAAACTTTTCATAAGACTGTGCTTTAAAGATAGTGGAATTATGACTAATGCATAAAACTTTTAAATCAGATAAGTCAAGACTTTAGACATGAGTACTCGAGGTCGGGGTCGTTTTACTCGTGGGCGCGGTCGGGGTAGGATGGCTGTGTCTGAACCAGTGAGGTCTGGTCAAGGATCCGAAAATGAGGTACCCCCACCCCCACCACCAGCGGTTGGAGTAGAGCATCAGGATCAAACGGGGGATGACGCGGTGTCTCAGGCGATGCTGCGAGTTCTTGAGAGGGTAGCTGGAGTAGGTGGAGGCGCGGGAGCTCGGAAATCCGTACCTGAGCGACTCCGAGCCAATGGAGCTGAGGTATTTCGAGGTGTATCTGTTGTAGCTCCCAGTACGGCAGAGTATTGGTTAGAGGCGACGGAGCGAATCATGAATGATTTGGATCTGAATGATGAGGAAAAGCTGAAAGGGATAGTGTCGCTTCTTCGGGATAAGTCATACCAATGGTGGCTTACGGTGCGGGATAGTGCTGCAGCGGAGGATCTCACTTGGGACTATTTTAAGGTAGCATATCAGAAGAAATATGTTGGGTCTAACTACATTGATGCGCAGCGGAAGGCATTTCTGAGATTGGTTCAGGGGACTAAGTCCGTATCAGAGTATGAGGCAGAATTTTTAAGATTGAGTCGGTATGCTAGAGGTATCGTGGCTTCAGAGCACGAGCGATGTGTCAGATTCGAGGATGGCTTGAGAGATAAGCTGAGGTTGGTGATTGCTCCACAACAGGAGCGAGAGTTTGCTGTGCTAGTAGAAAAGGCTAAGATAGCCGAGGGGATAAAGGAATCTGTGAGGCAGAATCACGACAGGAATAAACATAAGAGAGGTTTTGGATCATCTGGATCGGCTGGTAATTCTCAGAAAAGGGCTAGGCAGAGTGGACCGAATCAGTCTGGGAGGTCTGTTACTGCTAATCAGGGACCAGCACAGTGTAATCGGTGCGAGAAATCTCATTGGGGCGAATGTTGGACTGGTGGAAAAGGATGTTTTGAGTGTGGCTCGTTGGATCATCGTGTGAGGGACTGTCCACGTAAACTAGCCAGGAATCAGTCTGAGGGTCAAGGTCGTGCTCAGTATAGAAATGAGGGACCGCCACTGCAGAGGGGTCGTGGTAATGGTAGAGGAGGTAATGGTTCTGGTCAGGGCCGCAGAGCATCGGGCAGAGGTGCAGGCAACACTGAGGCAAGACAGCCTGGTTTGGTGTATGCAGCGAGACGTCGAGAGAAGGGTGACGCACCGGACGTCATAACCAGTACGTTCTTAATTTTTGGTTTACCATATACTGCTTTGATAGATGTGGGTTCGACACATTCGTATGTTGCTAGTAGCATAGTAGAGACTATGAACCTAGACTCTGAGACTACTTCTAGGAAGATGACAGTACTTAGCCCTCTAGGTCACTCTGTAGAAGTAAATAAGATGTATAGGGATGTGCCCCTAGAACTCCAAGGGGTAGTGTTTGTAGCTGATTTGATGGAACTGCCGTTTGGGGAGTTCGAGCTAATTCTTGGGGTGGAATGGTTGGTCAAGTACCAGGCAAGTTTGGATTGCGCTACTAAGCGCATTGTTTTGAAGACAACTGAGGGTGAAGAGGTGGTCATGATAGGTACTAGAAGAGATTATCTATCCAACGTGGTATCTGCGTTGAAAGCTGTGAAGTTGGTCAGGAAGGGCTGTGAGGCATTTGTGGTTCATGTGTGTGTGTTGGAGGCTAAGGAGTCTACTGTAGGGAACGTCCGAACGGTAAAGGAATATGCTGACGTATTTCCAGAAGAACTTCCGGGACTGCCTCCGAATCGTGAAGTCGAATTTGGTATAGATCTGTTACCCGGAACTGCGCCAGTGTCTATCGCTCCGTATAGGATGGCACCGAAGGAATTAGTAGAATTGAAGGCTCAGATTCAGGAGTTGTTGGATCGAGGTTTTATTCGACCAAGTGTTTCGCCTTGGGGAGCGCCGGTACTTTTTGTCAAGAAGAAGGATGGTTCGATGCGGATGTGTATAGACTACCGCCAGTTGAATAAACTGACGATCAAAAACAAGTATCCTTTGCCGAGGATTGATGACTTGTTTGATCAGCTTAAGGGGGCAGCGGTTTTCTCCAAGATTGATTTAAGGTCTGGGTATCATCAGCTAAAGGTGAAAGAGGCTGATATCCATAAGACGGCATTTCGCACTCGGTATGGGCACTACGAGTTTCTGGTAATGCCGTTTGGGTTGACTAACGCGCTGGCAGCATTCATGGACATGATGAATCGGGTATTTCAGCAGTTTTTGGATCAGTTTGTTGTGGTATTTATAGACAATATCTTGGTATACTCAAAGTCAGAAGAGGAGCATGATGCGCATTTGCGAGTAGTGTTGCAGATTCTGAGGGAAAAGCAGCTATATACCAAATTTAGTAAGTGCGAATTCTGGCTTAGGGAGGTGACTTTCTTAGGTCACGTAGTATCAGCTGAAGGGATTAGAGTGGATCCTCGGAAGATTGAGGCAGTGTTGGATTGGAAGTCGCCTAAGTCAGTGGCTGAGATTCGGAGTTTTCTAGGTCTGGCGGGGTATTACCGAAGATTTGTAGAGGGATTTTCTTTGATCGCAGCACCAATGACTAAGTTATTGAGGAAAGGAGTTCCATTTGTGTGGACTGAGAAGCAGCAAGGAAGTTTCGACAAGTTGAAGAAGATTCTGACTGAAGCTCTGGTTTTAATTCAGCCTGAGGCAGGCAAGGAATTCGCGGTTTATTGTGATGCATCACATACTATTTTAGGATGTGTGCTGATGCAGGAAGGGAAGGTAGTGGCTTATGCATCTCGACAGTTGAGACCACATGAGGTTAACTATCCGACGCATGACCTGGAATTAGCTGCAGTGGTTTTCGCTTTGAAGATATGAAGACACTATTTGTACGGAGAGAAGTCGATAGTCTACACGGATCACAAGAGTCTGAAGTATCTTTTGACTCAGAAGGATTTGAACTTGAGGCAGCGCAGATGGATTGAGTTGTTGAAGGACTACGACTGTTCGATTGAGTATCATCCGGGCAAGGCTAACGTGGTGGCAGACGCGTTGAGCCGTAAGGTTGTATCAGATTTAAGAGCGATGTTTGCCCATCTTAGTTTGTATGACGATGGGAGTCTGTTGGCAGAACTGCAAGTCAAGCCGACTTGGTTAGAGCAGATCAAGGAAAAGCAGTTAGAGGATGAGGGTTTGAACGATCGGAGGTTGCAGGTTTAGAATGGTGGTTTAGAGGATTATAGTTTGTCCAGAGATGGAGTATTGTGTTTTCAAGGAAGAGCTTGTAAGCCGAAGGATGGTGAGTTGAGGCAGAAAATTCTTCGGGACGCACATAGCAGCCGATACGCTATGCATCCTGGAGGTAGCAAGATGTATCGGGATTTAAGAGAGCAGTTTTGGTGGCCAGGTCTAAAGCGGGAGGTAACTGAGTTTGTGGGTAAATGTCTGACGTGTCAGCAGGTCAAGGCTGAACATCAGTTGCCGTCTGGATTACTTTAGCCGATGAAGATTCCACAGTGGAAGTGGGAAAGGATCACTATGGACTTTATCAGTGGATTACCCCTTACAACTAGTAAGAAAGATTCAGTTTGGTGATTGTGGATCGTCTGACTAAGTCAGCTCATTTCATTCCGGTAAGGGTGGATTACTCGCTTCAGAAGTTAGCTAAGTTGTATGTGGCGGAGATAGTAAGGTTGCACGGTGTGCCAGTGTTGATCATCTCGGACAGAGATCCTAGATTTACGTCGAAGTTTTGGAGAGCGTTACATCAAGCTTTGGGTACGCGGTTGGATTTCAGTACTGCATTTCATCCACAATCTGACGGGCAGTCGGAAAGGGTTATACAGATTTTAGAAGATATGTTGAGAGGTTGTGTTTTGGATTTCAGAGGCAGCTGGGAAGAGTTTTTGCCATTAGCTGAATTCGCATACAATAATAGTTATCAGGCAAGCATTAAGATGGCACCATACGAGGCGTTGTATGGTAGGAGATGTCGCACACCTACATGCTGGACAGAGTTGGGTGAGCGTCAGATGTTAGGACCAGAGTTGGTTGCAGAGACTGAGGATAAGGTTAAGTTGATTCAGGCTCGTTTGAAGGAAGCTTCGGACAGGCAGAAGTCGTATGCCGATCTCAAGCGGAGGGATATAGAGTTTGCCGTGGGTGACAAGGTCTTTCTGAAGGTCTCGCCATGGAAGAAAGTGTTAAGATTTGGGAGAAAAGGCAAGTTAAGTCCAAGGTTTATTGGGCCGTATAAGGTGTTGAGACGAGTGGGACCAGTAGCTTATCAGCTCGAGTTGCCAGCAGAGCTGAGTCAGATTCACGATGTGTTCCATGTCTCCATGCTTAGACGCTATCGTTCTGATCCATCGCATGTCGTGGCAGTAAAGGAAATAGAGGTGAGTCCAGATTTAACGATAGAAGAAGAACCAGTGCAGATTCTAGATCGAGATGTGAAAGTGTTGAGCAGGAAGTCAGTTCCATTAGTGAAGGTATTATGGCGGAACCATGGCATAGAAGAAGCTACGTGGGAACCGGAGGATGTGATGAGGCAGCAGTACCCTCAACTCTTTTGATCAGGTAATTTCGAGGACGAAATTATTTTAAGGGGGTAGAATTGTAACATCCTAAAAATTCGAGTATCATCTTGTTACTTGTGTTAGCTCGGGTATGATTTTATTGTGTGCTTAGTATAGTTTTGTGAAGGCCTGGAATTATTAGCGAAGCTAGAATAATTTTTAGTATTGAGAATTTAGTGAAGTGGATTAGGTGATTCTAACACTTAAGTTAATTTAAGTGTCTAAATTTAGCACATGAGGAGTTAGTGGCATAGTGGATATGGCACATGAAGGGTTGCTTGAGGGAAGTGGTTCGAATAGTATGGAGTGCATTTTCAAGACTATATTTTTATGCATCCTTACATTAAGTGTCGGCCAAGCTTTACATTTGGTAAGTTGGACTTTAAATTTTATGGGAATTTGAATAATAGATTAGGAAAGCTTGAACTTTGGGATAAGAATCATATTGATTAAGGAAGGATAAGGGGACATAAGGCTTGGATTAAGGATGAGGTTTTTGGAAGCTTTTTAATGGTTAATTGTCCATGTATGTGGACGGCATTATGGCCTAGGGGGGTGACCGATTTTGTTGAAGGTTTGGTAGGTTGGTAACTAGTTGGTAAAAATTTCCTTAGCATTTGAGTATCATTTTCTTTTCTCTCCAAAAACACTCTCTCTAGCCAAATGTGTTCTTGGCAATAAGGTGAAATTTTGTTTTAGTTTTGGCATTATTTCTTGTTTTGTGTCAAAGCCGAAAAGACCATAGTTGTTTGCCGAATTTTCTCTTAGGCATTTGGCTGAATTTCCATTTGAGCCTTTCTCACCTTTTATTTTCTTTGTAGCCTAAAACTAACCCTCTCCCCTTCGTCTTTTTCTTCTTCTCTAGTGGTTGGCTGAATCTTCCTCCTCCCCAACTCTCTTTTCTTTCTTCCACTTTTGCTCAAAGCCGAAAGCATCCCTCTCCCATTCTATTTTCTTCTCTCCTTTCTCTTCTTTCTTCTATTGCCGAATTCTCCCTCTCCTATTTTCACTTTTCTTTTCTTTTCTCTTTCTCCACTCTAGCCGAATCCTAATTGTTGTCTCTAATCAACCATAGCCGAAATTCCCTTCATCACTCAACCATATTGCCGAAATTTTCATTTCCTTTTTGTTTTGCCTTGGCCGAATATCAACAAGGATAAATCTCTTTTGGGTTCTTCTTTAATTGATTTTGAGAAGGGTAAGTATTCTTGACAGAAACTCCATTCTTATTTTTCTCTTTCTCTCTGTCGACTCACATAAGACAAAAGCCAAATTTTGAGCATTTGTTAGCAAGGTTCTAACCATTCTTAGGAACCGATTTCTTCTAGGCTCTTTGGGACTTTAGAAGCAATCAATCTAAGCCCTATTTCTCTAGCACTTGAAGTTGGTAAGTCAAGTGGTAAGGATTTATGTTGGTTCATTATTCTTTAAGTGGATGTAAAGCCGAAGGCTTTTGAGACTAAGGTTGTTGTTGGCCGAATATAGTGCAAGGAGATCTAGTGCGGTAGATCGGGTCTTCAGGATTTAGAACTTGTGTTAGTGACAGGTGTGTAACTTACACACTTTATAACTTGGTATTTGTTAATAACTTAATCTGGATTAAAAGCCGAAAACTATGAGATTCTCGTTATGATACCATAAGGGTATGAGCAAGGATTCGGGTAAGTCTGTTTCGATATGTTTTGCTATATGATACTTATTACCATGATATGTGATAAATATTTCTATATGATTCATAATAAAGCATGATGGCACGATTTGCATAATAATTGCACTGTTATGGGTGATATGAGAGGAGGGGGAAGGATTTGATATCCGTGTCTTTGGGACACCAGAGGTTTGGCACCTCCAGTGGTTTGGTACCACAGTTTATTTCGTGTCTTTGGGACACCAGAGGTTTGGCACCTCATAGCGACTCGTCCTAGTAGCTTAGCACCACAGTGGGTTGGCCCCACATTTGATATTACGAGATTGTCGCTAGTGATTTGGTATCACATGTGGGTTGGCCCCACAGATGGATTATTCGTGACTTTGGGTCACCAGTGGTTTGGCACCACATTATTATTGGATATCGTGACTTTGGGTCACCAGTGGTTTGGCACCACCAGTGGTTTGGTACCACACGGGGTAGAAAAGGAGTTATGGATGGCTAGGTTGGGTGCATTATTTACATTACTCGGTTATGAATTGTGTAAGTATGTTGCATTAATCGGGGGAAGGATTTACGCACTGAGTCTTGGTGACTCACCTTCTCCCTTATCTTTTCAAGTGATTCGTAGGTCGCGGATGAGTAGCCGGATGAACTCGTGGTGGCCATGAAATAAAAATTTGGTTTTACATGAACTTTGGTTTGGGTACTATACTCTATTTTAATTCGGTTTTCATCTTTATTTGGATTTGTAATAAGGCCTTTTTAAATTATGTTCTTGGATTATTTATATGCTTTGGATTTGTTTTAAAAATGGCTAAATTAATATCATAGTTGATTTAATAATTGAGCACAAGGTTTTCTAAACTATAAAAACGCAATGGTTTTCAAAATCTTACCATCGGGTAATATAAATCATTTGATAGTAAAATTACAACTTAAATGATTTCCAAATTTAAGTTTCTACACTCGAATGCAAACGATTTTCTAAGTAATCATTCGGGTTTTCTTAAAATGACATAAATGTTTTCTAACCTATTGATCAACAACTAAATATGAAAAATTTATTTACGGGATTTCAAGGTAAACCACCGGTTTTTAAACTAATCATGCACCTGCCTTCTAAAATTTAATCGGTAATTAGATTTAGTTCAAAACTTTTTCTTCTGTAACATGCCAGATTCGGTCGTGGCGTGTAGACCAGGTTTGGGGTGTTACATAACACTTCAATTAATTTGTAACAACCCGTTTTCAATAAAACTCAAAACAGTGGTTTCGGGACCAAAAATTTGAAGTTGAAAAAAAATTATTTTAATATTATTTTGAGGTCTAAAGTATTTTAGAATTATGGTATAAAAATTTTGTTAAGAAATTTTACCGTTTGCATGTTCAATTCGATGAAAAGGACTAAATCGTGTAAAGTACGAAAGTTGTGTTCTATTAGTTAAAGGTATAAATAGCTATAGAAATTTAAAATGGAGGTCCTTAAATGGTAATTAAACCACTAAAGGTGATAGTGGATGTGCATGGCTTGGTAGTTAAATAATTTTTAAAGTTAGGTAAGGGTAAAATGGTAAAAAGGCTATTAAAGGTAAATTAAATAAAATAAAACAAAGTGGTCATCTATTGTTTCATCTTTCAGCTGAAAATTACAACATTTAAAAGTCATGGAAGCTTGAAATTTTTTCTTAGGAAAATTCCTTGCATGTAAGTGAATTTGGTATTCGGTTTTATCTATTTTTATGTTTTTAGAATCGTTGTTGCTTAATCTATCTAACGATGGGGCTAATTTGCAAAACCATTGAATATTTTGATAATTTCCATTGAGGAGTATAATAGATTTTTGAAGTTTTATGGACGAAAATAAATCCTTGTTGTTAAATAAACAACTTTTGTTAAAGGATTTTTTTAATGAAAGTGTCAAATAGGGGCTAAATTAATAAATGTGAAAATGGTGTGTTAAATATGTGAAATTGTGAGTTGTATGGGCTGTTATGAGCATGTATGAATTTCGACTAGGCTTGGGTGTGATGAAATTTCATGAATTTTAATTTTACGAGCGTAGGGACTAAATTGTAAAAAGGTCAAAAGTATAAGGGCAAAATGGTAATTTGCCCATAATATGAAATTTGATTGAATTGAGTAGAATAATGATTAAATGAGTGAAATTTGATTATATAGATCAAGAAAAATGACCTACGGACTTAGAACGAGAGAAAGACAAAGTTATCGATTAAACAATCGTTTTTCGTCGTACGAGTTAGAGGTAAGTTCGTATGTTAATAAGCATTATTATAATTGAGATGTAATGCTTTATGTTTGAATTGTTGATGAATATAATAGTACAGAAATATTCGAGATAGATTCAGCCATGATATTAGCACTTAGTGTGCGAGTTCATTGATTTGGCTTCAGGCCATGATATTAGCACTTAGTGTGTGAGTTCACTGATTTGGCTTCGGGCCATGGTATTAGCACTTAGTGTGCGAATTCATTGATTTGGCTTCGGACCATGAGATTAGCACTTAGTGTGCGAATTCATTGATTTGGATTCGGGCCATGATATCGGCACTTCAGGTGCGAGTTATAATGATTTGGCTTCGAGCCATGAATATCGGCTGATTTGGCTTCGAGCCATGATATTAGTACTTTGAAGATAAGTTACCTTGATTTGGCTTCGGGCCATGGTATAGGTACTTTTTATGCGGGACTCTTGAGTATCAGAATCCTATTCCAAATTGTTCAACGGGTAAACTGAAGATGTGAAATGGTGAGAAATAGATACTTATCGATACAGGTATGTACGGAAGGCTTTACGAGCATTGAAACTAAGGAAGTTATGAACATTATGAGAAATTACATGATTGAATTTATGTTAACCTTGTGATTAATGTGTTGGTGAATATCATATTCATATTATTTGAATGTAATATGTATTTATGACATATGAGTACATGATGATCTCAGTCGTGGTTAAATTGATATAAATAGAAGGAAAGATCGGCAAATGCCTCAAACAGAATTGCTATGAAAGCATGGAAAAGTGTATGAGTTATTAGGTGGTAAAAATATGCTTATACACATGCTTGAAAATGTGAATACACTAAGTAGTGTGTACTTATGCTACGTTGTTTTGAGACAGGTTGCTAAATTATGTGATAGTTAGAGTTGAGAGGTTAATGTTATTTAGACCAAGGCCAAGATATATTGAATTGATTAAAGTGGATTATGCTTATAAATTGAAGTAGTAAGCTTTATTCTTGAATTACAAACTTACTAAGCATTTCATGCTTACTTTGTGTTATTTTCTTTATGTGCTTAGATATCGGAAGCTCTTTTGAGTTGGAAGTTGGCGGAGATCTCATTACACTATCTACCAGCTATTTTGGTACCCATGGTTTGTTAATTTTGGTTATAATTGAATGTATAGGTCATTTTGGCTAATGATAGCCTACATGTATTGTTATGCTTTTAGCCATTTGATTTGGCTTACTTGGTGATGTGTGTGTATATATATATATATATGTGCAATGGCCTTTGATATGTGGTTTATAGTTGCTTGGTAAATGGCTTATTGATATTTAGTATTGAATATACTAAATGGTTGAGATTTGAAATTGGTATGTTTGTGAATTTTGGTAAAATAATGCATGACTAGAAATGACCATATTGATGAGTTGAGATTATGAGTTTGGTATGTTTGGAAATGGCTTATTAGGATACTTGGTGTCTAGTGAATTTTGGTTTCGATTTATGCAAGATAAAGGCTTGATTAAGGATGGTTGGAATGTCCTTTTTGTGCCATGTTTTGGTACCTTTTGGTATGGTGTAGGTGTGCACAAGTGTGGGTGGCAAAATGGCTTGGTAAATAACCTATTTTTGTTTACACGACCTAACACACGAGCGTATGGCTTGGCCGTGTGGTGCAAGTCAGTATACTCCCTAGTTTTGGCACGACTTGGACACGGGCGTGTGCGGCCATTTCAAAGGGCACATGGGCTAGACACACGGGCGTGTGGTCTGGCCGTGTGAACCAAGTCAGAGAGTTACACAGGGTAGGAAATGGGATGGGACATGACCATGTGATCCCATTTTGAATGTCCACAAGGGAGTGTTTCTTGGCCGTATGAGACACACAGCCCGGGCACAGGACGTTTGACCCCTACAGTTTGAAAATTTTTTTATGTTTCGTAAAACTTTCCTGAGTTATCGGTTTAGTTCCGAACCACTTTTAAAGCATGTTTTGGGCCTCGTAGGCTCTTATTAGGGACAATGTGTATGTGTTGGAATTATTTTAAACTGGATGAGGAATTATGATTCGAATTGTATAATTTTTGTGTTGTAAGTTCGGTAATGCCTCGTAACCCTATTCCGTCGTCGGATACGAGTTAAGGGTTTTACATTATTCAACATGAACAACTTCTAAAAATTCACTAACTTCTAAAATTTCAACATAAATCAAGTAGTATTTTTTTCTAGTATTCTAAAAACATAAAAATCTCAAGAAAAGGGACTAAATTGGTTTACCAAATTAACTTTGAATCTTAAAACCCTAGTTTTTCCTTTCTTTTTCTTTTCTCCCTTTTCTTTCTCCCTTTCTTCTCTGTTTCGTCCCTTGCTTTTGGTTCTTTTTATTTTATTTATTTTTTGTTTTAGTTATATTATTATATTATAATAATAATTACTTAAATAATAAGTAAATACATAGTAATAAAAAATATATGTATATAAGTATTACACATGTCATGTTCACTACCAAACATTTGTCATCTTTTTGGCTTAATTGCTCATTTAGTCCCTTAACTTTTCTCTATTCTATAATTCAACTTTTACTCTATTTATAAACTAGTCCTTATACCTAATTACTCTTAATTTAGACAAATTCACCTAATCAAAACCTAATTAACCTCACCACTATCTTCATAAATATTTTTAATAAATATTTACAAATCCCTTTTTCGAAAATAGAGACCCGAAAATGCACTTTCCGATATCCATAAATTTTGGGTCGTTACAAAGTGGTATCAAAGTCAAGTTATTCGAAGTATGCTCTATGGCTATAGTTTAAACTGATATTCCATACCGGAAAAGGTTTCCTTGGGCATATTGAAAGATTATGCTGGAAATGGTGGACAATACAAGAGTATCCACATCTACAATATCGATAGTTCCAACATCATCTATGTGGGCGAGACCGATAGTGACAAATATGAGATTGGCTGTGAAGATCTTTGATGGCATGAGCCATTTTAGTATGTGGCAAAGTGAGGTTATAGATGTTCTCTTTAAACAAGGTTTAAACATTGCCATTGGTGAAAAGAAATCAGATGATGTGAAGGAGAAATATTGGAAGACTATCAATTGTTTGGCATGTGAATTGTGCCTTTCTTGAGAGCAGGGGTATGCTTTCTTAAATGAGACATGTAAATAAGCTCTGGTTTGCACCAGAAGAAATTTTTTTGAAGAAAAACAGTCATAATAAGTTCCACATAAAGAAAATTTTGTTATGCTTCACTTATGTTCTGGGTAACACTATGAATGATCACATCACCAGTTTTAATGAACTAGCCACTGATATGATGAATATAGATGAGACTTTCAAAGATGAAAATTTGACTTTGACGTTGTTGGGGTCACTTCCTAAGGAGTTTGAGTTCCTCAAAATTACTCTACTTCATAGGAAGACTGATATATCTCTTAGTGAAGTGTGTGTAACTTTATACAGTTATGAACTAGGAAAGAAAGAAAAGTAGGGAAATTCAATTGGAGATGGAGAAGCTTTGGTAGTCTGAGGTCGTTCACACACCCGGCGTAAAGTACAAAAGGAGAGATCCAAGTCAAAGGGGAAACTAAGCAAATATGAGTGTGTTTTTTGTTGAGAAAAAGTACATTGCAAGAAAGATTGCCCAAAGTTGAAAAATAAGGGTAAATCTAATAAAGGGAAAGCTGTAGTAGAATAAAATGTAGCTGAATGTGATGATGAAGATTCAGATATCTCATTTGTTACATTAGTAACTGACTATTCTAATGTATGGATGTTGGATTCAGCTTGGAGTGGTTCTTTGATTTTAAAGCACTAAAGGGTGGAGATGTCTACACAACAAATAATACTCCTCTTACCACATATGGGATTGGTTCTGTTCAATTGAGAAATCATGATGAATCAATCATAACTTTACATGATTTTCGTTATGTGCTGGATTTCTTGAAGAATCTCATTACTATGGGAATCTTGGAATCAAAAGGTTTCAAAGTAAGAGCTAAAGATCATGTGATGAAGATTATTTCTGGTGCACGCATGGTAATGAAAGGGTTTACAAGAATAATAACCTATACCACTATCTTAGTAGTACATTTAATAGGATAATTACTGCGACATCAATTGAAAATTAAGAGTTAAAAGCACTTAAGTTATGGAATATACGTTTGGGGCATGCAGGTGAAAAATCCTTGAACTTGGTGAAGTTCAAAGCACTCATAAATAAAGGATTATTGAATGGAGTAAGAACCTATAAACTAGATTTATATAAGCATTGCATCAAAGGAAAGCAGAAAATGGTGAAGTTTGAGACTACAATCCATAATACTAAAGGCATCTTGGATTATATTCACTCAGTTGTCTATGGTCCCTCTAAAATAATCTCTTTGGGAGGAAAACATTATTATGTAACTTTTGTTGATTATTATTCCTGAAGAGTGTTGGTGTATGTAATTAAGATAAAGGACGAAATGTTAAGAACTTTTCTTAAGTGGAAAAAGATTATGGAAACTCAAACGGGCAAAAAGATCAAGTACCTCAACACAGACAATGGTGGAGACTATGAAAGTGACCCATTTGCAAATATTTATGATTATGAGGGCAGCATGAGACACTTCACTGTCAAATCTACACCATAACATATTGGGGTGGCAGAACACATGAATCGAATGTTGCTGGACAAAGTTCAATGTATGCTATCCAATACTAGATTGGGTAAAGAGTTTTGGGTTGAGGCTATAACATATTCATTCCATCTCATAATCGTTTACCATTTACTACAATTGAAGGAAAAACACCATTAGAGAAAAGAAGTAGGAATCCTGCTACAGATTATGATTCCTTACATGTGTTTGGTTCCATTACATACTATCATGTTAAGGAATCAAAGTTAGATCCAAGAGCAAAGAAAACAATGTTCTTAGGGATCACTTCTAGTATAAAGGGTTTTCACCTATGGTGTCTAGAAACAAAGAAAATTACCTTCCATAAGGATGTCACATTTGATGAATCTATCATGTTTTTAAAGGTGTAAAAAGAGCAGTCAGATGATACTTATAAGCAAGTGGAGTTTGAAAGAGTGGTGATTCCAACAAATGAAAAAGTAAATGATTTTCCTAAGATAGAAGGGGACTCTAGTGGGAAGGATTCAGTGGAAGAAGCGAAGAGAAGGTTCAGAACCAAGAACTTCCATAAAGACTTGAATTTATTTCAAATAATAAGTCGAAGTGAATAATTAAAAAGTCTTCTCACTTTGCTAATATGGTGGGTTATGCATTCTCAATTGTTGTTGATGACATTCCTACCACTTCCAATGAAACAATTCAAAGTTCAGAAGAAAAAAGTGGATGATTGTCATGAATGAAGAAATGTAATCCCTTAATGAGAATCAAACTTGAAAGCTAGCCTGACTGTCAGATGGAAAGAAGAAAATTGGGTATAAGTGGATGTTTGCAAAGAAAGAAAAATTTCCTAGCCAATATGATGTTTGTTACAAAGAAATATTGGTGGCAAAAGGCTATGCTTAGAAGAAGGGAATTGATTACAATAAGGTATTTTCTTTAGTTGTGAAACATTCCACTATTAGAATTTATTGGCTTTGGTGCACAGTTGGATTTGAAACTAGTTCAGCTGGATGTAAAATTGCTTTTTTTTACATAGGGACTTGGAAGAGAAAACCTATATGACTCAACCAGAAGGATTCAAGGTTGCTGGAAAAGAAAATTTAATGTGTAAACTTGAAAAATTGTTGTACAATTTAAAGCAATCTCTAAGGTAGTGTTACAAGTAATTTGACAAGTTTATGAAAAAATATGAGTACACAAGAAGCAAATATGGTCATTAAGTGTAGTTTCACAAGCTTTAAGATAGTTTTCTCATATATGTTGTTCTCTATGTTGATGATATGTTGATAGCTTCAAAAAGTCAAGTAGAGATTGAGAAGCTAAAGATACTGTTCAAGGAGTTTGAGATAAAGGATTTAGGAGAAGCAAAGAAGATTCTTGGTACAGAGATAACTCAAAATAGAACCTTAAAGAGGCTTTCTTTGACTCAGAAACAATATCTGAGAAAATTGATAAAGCGTTTTGGCATGAATGAAAAATCAAAACTTGTTAGCACTCCCCTTGCTCATTATTTCAAGCTTAATACTTATATATCACCAAAGAATAATGCAAAATGAGAATATATG
This sequence comes from Gossypium australe, assembly GCA_005393395.2. Lineage (NCBI taxonomy): Eukaryota > Viridiplantae > Streptophyta > Magnoliopsida > Malvales > Malvaceae > Gossypium > Gossypium australe. The sequence goes on from CM016619.1 coordinate 35,928,117, forward strand.
TCAAATATACCATATGAAAATGTTGTTGGTATCTTAATATATGTTATGGTATGCACAAGTCCTGACATTTCACAAGCAGTTGGGGTCGTGAACAAGTATATGCATGATCCAATAAAGGAACATTAGATAGCTATGAAATGGATTTTGCAATATATCTAGAATACAATGGATATTGGATTGTTTTTTAAGAAGGAAGATAATCATGGTGTGGTTGGATATTGTGATTCAGACTATGCTGGTGACTTAGACAAACGATGATCAACTATTGGGTATGTGTTTACCCTTGCAAAGACACCAGTTAGTTGGAAGTCTACTTTACAGTCAATAGCTACTTTATCTTCTATAAAAGCGGAGTATATGTGACCGTCTATAAACAAGTTATCATTTACAGTATAAATAGCACATAAAAAATATATAAAATTAAATCGGCGGTGTCCGCAAGCTTACAGGTCAAATTGTAATATAGTAAAGCTTACAACGAAACACTGGTAAGTATTCCAAGGATTGTACCCAAGGGATTGCAGATTGGAGAAATTACTATTAAAATTAATTATAGAAATTAATTACTAATCCAACTGACTCACGAATTAGTAGTTTGAATCCAAATTAAAATTTTAATTAAACTATTTAAATTAACTAACCTAAATTAACCTAATAGACTTTTCTATTCCTAGTGTCATCAATGTGAGCCTCTAGCCTATAATCAATTAAACCCCTAATTATCTAATTAAATAATTAATTACCCTAAATTGAGTTATTTATCACCCTTAGCAAGAATACCGTTCCGATATCATGTACACTAAGGATTACCACCTAAGTCACCCTTCTGGTCTCTTCCTAAGCATACGGACCCTCCTGAGTTCTCTACTCGGCCTAACTTATACACAATAGGATACCCTTTCAGTCTCACATGTCTCGATATTCTATCAAGGGTGTCACTTCCTAATATAATAAGTACTCTTAAATAAACAACCAATTTCAGGTAAATAATCAATTAACAAATAAATTAGTTTATTAATTGAATCATGCAAGATATGAAATAAGCATGATAATCTATTTAAATATTTATGCAATGAGCAATTAACCAAATTAACAGAAAACAAATAAACAAATAGAAAATAAGAGATACAAGAAAGCTCATGAATATATATATTGAAGCGCGAATCTAGAGCAATCTCCGCTCGCGAATGTCTTCACATTGGAATAGAAAAGTTCTGAATACACGAACATGAAAAGAAAAGAAAACTAAAACTGAATAGGAAAAACTTTTTGTCTACTTCTGCACTTTTATGTATAAATCTATACAGGAAGCTCTTATTTATAGGCTAAAATATATACACTTTATGCTTGATATGCCCTCGACACTATTACATGCTTGATATCAAATTGAATCTTTAAATGCTTGCAAAATAAGTTGCAACTTGCTTTCCACGCACAAGCCATCGTCACCACGTTTGTAACATCTCGCCCGTTAAAGCCCTGAGTATTCAAGTGTTTTTAATAGAAGTAAGGCTTATGGAATAAGTTCTGAGCGTTTGACGTTGGGATTTGATTAAGTGTAAGAACTTTTCAAGTGCACTTGTAATGCCCTAGTTCAAGTAGACACAAGAATGGGTGTATAGTCATAAAGAAGTATGATTGGCAAAATAGAACTCACCCAAAAGCTCATTTTTGCATGCTGAATGAGCAAACCCCAACATAAAAATAAGGGGATGAGGATTCCATGAAAGATTACTATCATTAGTGAAATAAGAATTTTGGTTATGAAAAATGATTTTTAAGGTATAAGTTCATGCTTGTGGTATAGCATGCCTTGTAATAGTTATGGCCCCGAGCCAGTTAAGTTATAGGGTAAGTTGGTTAGGAATTAACCAAACGTAAACTAAGAAAAGCTAAGAAAATAATCGAGTGGGTTTCTTGGAAGTGGCAGATTTTTGATAAGACAACTCAGTATGGATATGACGTTTACCAAGTTCTAATAGAGACTTAAGTTAATTTAAAAAAGTACTCATGTATGATTAAAAGGGAGTTATATTCTTCCCTCTTTCCTCCAAGGTATTAATATCTATAGTTTGAGGGAACAAGAAGTATTTTTCTTGTTTAAGCTAGATCTAAAATTTTGGGATTTACTAAGTGATCTTTTTCCATTACAAGGTGAGTCTTATGGCTTTGTAAAAGTGGGTATACATGAATGTCTAGTGAACTAAGGCTTTGTTTATGGGTTATTTTGACTCGAAATGATTGTAAGAGTTACATGGATAGGTTTTAATGGCGATCTTCTATTGTACACGGCAGTGATTGTTGCAATATCTTGTTGAGTGCGAGATTTGGAGTTTAGGCTGCCAATCAAAGTCATCAAGTGAGTCATTAAGTTGAATCTTGCATGTGTGTTATACATTCTAGAAACTTCAGTGAAAAGAGATAAATCCATGATATTCAGGTTAGGAAAGTATGATGTGATGATTCTGATGAGAAATGTTTGAATTATGGACTTGTATGTATGGATTGCTTAAAATCTGATGGTCTAAGTGTGTAATAGGAATATGAAGATTAAAATGTATGTGTTTGAAAACATGCTATGGAATGTGTCTGTTATGAATGAGTAAGTACGATTGACGAGTCTATGTCTACCTCCAAAGTTGTCTAAAAGAGTCCATCGAGATTTTAAACATGATCATCTGAAAGGAAAATTCCATGGCACCATATCGTGTAAGATCGTATGTGGAAACACCATATCGTATAAGACCATAACTGGTGGATTATAACACCATATGGGAAGAACTAAATGAAGGTTATTACCGAATAGGGTTTTTGTGTGATCCCGAGCGATGAGGGGAAAACTTCACGTAATGTAAGTCTAGGTGAATCCCTATCGTAAACACGTTAGAATAGGAAAACCTTTGTAGTGAACTTATAAAAACGAAAGCCTTTGTGGCAAACCTATTAAAAGGGAAGCCTTTGTGGCAAGTCTCTTAAAGGAAAGCCTTTGTGGCGAGTACTGAATGAAAAGGATGCCTTTGTGGAAAATCTTTGAAAAAAAAGCCTTTGTGGTGAGTACTAAATGAAATGGATGGATTTGTGGAAAATCTCTTAAAGGAAAGCCTTTGTGACAAGTACTAAATGAAAATGATGCCTTTTGTGGAAAATCACTTAAAAAGAAAGCTTTTGTGGCGAGTATTGAATGAAAATGATGCCTTTGTGGCAAATCTTTAAAAGGAAAGCCTTTTTTGGTAAGTACTGAATGAAAATGATGCCTTTATGGCAAATATTTGAAAGGAAAGCTTTCGTGGCTACTTCTATTAAAGGAATGCCTTCGTTGTGCAATCTAAACTATTGTCATTGTGACATCTATCTAAGGAACACCTGTGTGGTGAATAATGAATGAAAGGAAAGGAATTTTGATGAACAATGGAGGAACAACGTGTAAGGTTTTCCAAAGATATGGTAAATGTAATGAACTTTGAAAGAACAATATATGAGGCAAGTAGAAGGAATTAGGTATACCCTGAAAGAATAAGGTCATGTGGAAAGTTATGGCGAATCCTACCTAGTCTTAAGGTATAAACAAAGGAGATGGGACTCGAGAGTAATAAAAATCTTGGACAACTCTAAAGATGAACCTTGAAAGACAGTCTATGGCGAACTCTATGCTAAGTGATTGGTAAAGTTGGCAAGTATGAATCAAAATTATGAAACCATTAATAATACGAATGAGACAGTTAAGGTTTGCAAAAAAAAGATAATATTTAAAGAGGCATAGAAGGTAACGAGTTTGTAAATAAGGTACGCTCGTAAAGAAGGAATTGACCACCCGAGTGTGGGACGCAATCTAGAGCATGAAAAAGTGATAGCTTAATGATGGTAAAAGAAAGGTAAGTTCTTAAAAACAAATAGAGAGAAGTGGTGGCTTTAGGTAAGAAAGGATAATTACAATTCGAAGGAGGAAAATTTTAGTGAAGTACCCGCCAGAGGGAAAGAAAGATCAAAGAAAACATGAAGGATATGCAAAGAATCTAACACACTGTGTTGTAAGGAAATAGGTATTTAAGGATTTTCTCACTAAGTTCTTATGAGCTTATTAAAGTTATTTCCTATTTCAGATTATAAAGAAGTACGCACCGAGGGATGACGCTAGGGTTATGCCGATGAGTGGTGGCTAATGCTATTATGCATACAGAACGAGTTAAGAGGTTTATTCAAGCTTGAACCCATATTTATGTTTTTATCGTCACTCTAAGGTACTTAGTCAAGTTGGAGGTTAAACGTAGATGTCACTAAAAAATTTAAGTATCTTGAATTGTATTGATAATCATTTGCAATACATACATAGGAACTTTGAATAGAAAACTAAACTTTACAATGGTCACAGATAAAACTTTCGCATAGACAAAAGCTTAAAGGATTGTGTTACATCTATAATAGGGTGTAGCACCCAATATTCTGGTCTAATTCATTGGGCCGGGTTAAAGGCATTACAACGTCACCACGCCAAGGAAGAGCTCGTCGGGATGTGGAAAGTCCTCATGTCGGGATTTCATGCATTACTTTAGCCTAGGATGCTTCTTGATGTTGTATCGCACCACAACCTTCATTCCTTGAAGTCTTGGGCCTAAAATGACTTCTTGCATACTTAATTAACCTATTAGAACTTCTTGAGGCCTGAGTTAGCCTATCGGGTCATCAACACATTAAAAAATGCATAAAAATGCTTATTCTATTGACATTTCATTCCTAACCTACTAATACTAAAAACGTAATATTTAATTACAGAATACCAATAAACCAAGCTCGATAAGTGTAGAAATGACCTAAAATAACTATTGCATTTGACATCAGGTCAATGACAATCACAGAGGTTGTAAAAGAGGCTATTTGGCTTCAATGGTTACTTGGTGAACTGAAAATTAAGTAGAAGTATGTCAAAGTACATTGCTATAGTCATAGTGCTATTCAGTTAGCAAAGAATCAAGTTTATCATGCAAGGACGAAACACATTGATTTCTGGTATCATTTTGTACGAGAGATTTTGGAAGAAGGTAGAGTGAAGATATAGAAAATTTCAACCACTAAGAATCCTGTCGATATGTTGACTAAGGTTATGACTACGGTCAAGTTCCAACTATGTTTGGACTTGATCAATGTGAAAATTTGAAAGTTGAAATTTGAAGACACTATTAAATGTTGTTTTCCAAAGAGAATAAGGATGTGGAAATTTGCTGAAATGACACAATCTCACATTTAAAAATTACAAGGTTGTGGAGAGTTTGTACTATTATAAATAATGATTGTTTCTCCATGTCTGAATCATCCCAAAATTTGTCATTTTCTTTATAAGACAATTTTCCCTCTTCTTATTTTTAATTTTTTACTTAAATCTTTTGTAATGAAATATATTTGATAGTGTTCGAGGTCATAGGCATAATTTGCTGAACGTCATTAAATTTTTGGTGTTCTTTATTGTTTTTATTTATCTTTCAATATTTTGTAGGGTATAATTGTAGTTATAAATTGTGCTGTTAAATTACATTGTAGGAAGATTTTATCTAGGAGGTTGGATTTTAAGTGGGATCATTTGTGACCCCTTTAATCTTTTGTGTAAATTAAACTTAGCGTGGTTTTCTAGTACAATAATTTACTCTTTTTACCATATTTGCATAACATTAACAACGTATTTGTATCTTTATTTTATTTCATCCCATACTTTTTGCCTAACATTTCTTTACGATTCAATAGCAAACTAACAAAGATAATACTATAGAATTTTATTCATATGTTAGGTTGTAACTTTTCTTCTTTTTAATTTTTTAAACTTGTTTATAAACATTAGACTATTTGCTAACAAGTATGGTGACCTTTCCATTGTTGTTCATGGAACTGTATTTCAATGAGATTGATCGAAATAAATAATAAAACAAAAAACAGAGACAGGAAAATGTAAGAGCTAATTAATAAGAAGAATTGAGACACTCGTATTTACAAAATCAATGGCAATGGCATTAACCAAAGGAATATAACAAAATCAATCCCAATGGATAGATATAATTTGAAAGAAAGAACAATATAAAGCCTTATTGAGAGACTAAACACTTCTAAATATGTGAACAATGAAAGTCTAAACCTTATCAGAAAGAATAAAAAGAAAAAGTAGTCAAAATAATAATAATACAAGGAATTAATTACAAAAAAAAAAAAAAAGGAGAGAGAGAGAGAGACTAATGGCCAGCGCCAGGGCTTGGAACTGACTGAAGAATCCGATCAATACCGGCAAGGTGACGAGCAAAAAGCTTCTCGTTACCGAGTGTCGTGGAGTGGTCCTTCTTGCTAGGAGCCGAAGCAGATGGCACTGCACCCTTGGGAAGGGCATTAAGCACCAAGCTGGCAAACAATGGAGGAAGATTCCCATTGCTTTCCGCAGTGTTCATCAGTAGCTTCCTACTTTCCATTTGTGGCATGAATGAAGCTGCAAAGACCACCAACAAAATAAGAACCAAATAACTAAAACGAGCCATGAATGTGTAAAACAATTGCAGATAAAGAAATGAAATGTGGATATTGATGGTAAAGTTGGGTAAGAAAAGAAAAAGGGTCGAGAGAAAAATCTTAATGTAATGTTTTTGATGCCTTGAACAAAGTGCTTGGAATACAAATATATAGAGAAAAGCCAAGGCAGAGAAAGTGAGAGCGTGGAAGACAAGTTAGAAGGTGGGAGCCGAGGGAGAAGCCAAGTCAAACTACCAAGATATGGAAATTTGAAGTTAAAATTTCAGTCATTTTCTTTAAATTATATATGCATGTTAAATAGTGTTTACTAGTGAATTTGGATACTAAAAATGGGTGTTTAAGAAGCTACACTGAAACTTGAAAGTGTAGGGAAAAAAAAAAAAAAGATTTAGGCATATGGGAGTGAGAATAGCCCCGGGCAATTGTTTGGGCAATTTCATGCACCACCGCCAACTCTTAATTTTTGGTTCAAACAGTTAAAAGTTATCACCTAAATCTGAAATTTTTTTGACCCAGGTTAGGCTTTGAATTTCATGGAAGCAGCTCAATCAAACTAGTGCAGCACTATAAGTGTTTGATTTTGACATGTCATGACTTGAATCTTCAATCTTTGAAATTCCTCTCTTTTTTTTTAAAAAAAAAACATTATCATTCATATGATGAAGGATCTCAAAGAAATGGAAATTTTTTTAATCATTACTTGTTAGCAAAAATAAAGTGAAATAAGTGGTTATAATATTCTTAAACTTCGATATCATGACTTTGAGTTAAAGTCCGACTATAACAAGTTGTTTATATTTACTCAATTCAATTAATCCAAACATACTTTGTTTTACTATTTTAGATTATGAATTTAAAGTTTGATTTTTTATTGAATTTCTTTCGGTTATCGATTAATCAATTTTTAATTCTTTTATCAAATTGACCAATTAAATTTACATTTTTAACATGAATTATTCTAAAGATTAAATGGATGTGAGGTGTTAGTTTCGGAAATTTTAAGAGCAAATGTTATGAGATCGATAAAGTGTAAACACAACTAGGTGCGTAGCGAAGGATTGGTAGGAGCTCCGACCTCTTAAAATAGAATTTTTTTTCATTTAAGTCTTTTAAAATCTTTAAAATTTTAAATTAGTAAAGGTAAAATTACATTTTGACACGCTAAAAATAATTAAAATTTGATTTAATTCTTTAAAAATTAAAAAAAACTATTAACTATTAAAATGATAAATTTACATTTTTAGTATCATAAAAATTACAATTTAATTGTGCCCTCTAAAAAATTGCTGATTTTACCCCAATATACAACATTATTTTGGTTATTAATTCTAATAGTTTGATTATTATTAATTTTGATAATTTTTTAATAAGGCCAAATTGTGTCAAAAAGATATTAGAAATTGAGCTAAATTCATGGAATTTGCATGGAAAAACTCTATAGAAGGTAGAGTGCAAGTGGTTAGTGCAAGAAAGATTAATAAGCGGCAAAAAGAAAGACTTTTAGTTTAATATTACTTCTAAATTTGTATTTATTTTGAATTGAGAATTTTCAATATATTTTATTATCATTAGGTGATTTAGTTATTAGAATAATATATGTGATACTAATAAAATTTTTAGATTTTATAAATAGTGTTAAAAAATTGATAAATGTGATATAAAGATATAAAAAATAAAATATTTAAAATAAATATTTGTGGAATAAAAAGTTATATTACCAGTGTACCAAATATTATCATTAATTATTTAAGATACATGTTTTCTTTTAATTTATTTTTAAGATTTTCAATGTATTATATATTTTTATTTTGTATTATCTTTATAGAGGGTCACTTGAAATATAAATCTTCTCCTATAAGAGAATATTTTCGACCTTCACAAGAAGGCAAATGTGAAATTTTTTTCCCTTTATTTTTCTATATAATTTTAGGCATTCTGTTTTACTGAGAGCAGAGACAGAAGCTCGGTTTTAATAGAATTGTGAGATTTGTAGTTATTATTCAATTCTTTTTAAAGTGGAGTTGGATGGACAATGCGTTTATTTGTAGCTAGTGTAAAAAACAATAGTAATAGTGAGACTAAATATTCTAGTGATGCTGTAGCGTAAGACAAAAAAATAAACTAAACGCACCGCACCCCACCGTCCATCCAAACCCACCCTTACAATAGGATTATCCCTTATTGTTATTAGTATTCTTCTAATATATAATTATTATCATTGTGTTCTTCTAAAAAGGCCTTTGGTCAGTATTTAGAATAATATACAGCTAATTAAAGTACTTATATCTATAATTATTCTTTTATTCTAATAATTAGAATAAGTTAACATAGTTTGATTGAGAGAGCATTTGAATTATGTTATGATAATGAGTGATTTAATTTAAAGGAATTGCGTGGTTGGTTTTATTAATTATAATTAGAGTTAGGTCTTTTTAATCTATAGGCTATTAGCGAATTAAAATCGTAGGAGAGTCTCTTAATGTTTCAACTAGTAAGGGTTAATAGTTAAGTTATTCTCGCAATTAATTTACAAATTAAAAAACGATTGGTGATTTTGAAGTTGTTCTTTCACAGTTTTAACCTGTTTATCATTGAGCAATAAAACAACTATAATTGATTATCAGTTCTGACCCTGAAATTAACTTTGCACCTGAGGTCAAAATTTTCACCGCATCAATTTATTTTTAAATATTTTAAATTATTGTTACTTAGGTTATGTCTTTTTATTAGTTTATTTTTATTTCACAATAGTTAAAATAATTTTATTTTTCTTGCGAGATTGCAAAAGTCGTACTCACAACACTTTGGTAATTAAATGTTTTAATTTTAATATTTTTAGTCTATCTTTCGAGTTATGAAATTTATTCTATTTTTAAATATAAGAATTTAAATTTGGTGAATACGCGATATTTGGTATTTTCTCTTTATAAGATTCTAATGAAATGTAATTTGTAGGAATGTGATTATTAAGATTGTGATTATTAGAAATATAATATTATAACGTTTGGTATATTAGAAAAGTACAAATTAAAATCCTAAGCAGATTACATTGATATATTTGATGAACTAAACACTTTACCATGAATGTGATAATAAATTTCAAAATTGTTTCCATTAAATAAAATATAAATTTGATTAATTTTAACATTTTTCCAGTGATATTTATTGTTTACAAAAGTTAGTTTATTATTAACAAATAAGTAATTACTATAAAAAAAAAAGCAAGTAATTTAATCTATTTATTTTTAATATTGTTTATATATTTTAAATAAAAATATATTTATCTCATTAATATATTATTAAATTGAAAATAAAATTTAAACATTTCATATGTATTAAATTAAAATGTAATTCAATAGTATTTAAAATAAATTTAAAATTAAATAATTATATTATTTTTTGGTGATGAAGTATTGCATTATGAAAATAAATAAGAAAAAGGATAATTTTGTATCAAATATAAAATTTAACTTTTCGATTACATAGTGTTGAGGTAAAATAAGTTGAGAGTAGTAAAGTGGCACTTGGCAATGTCAACTATAGATTGGATTGGATTTGTGTGAATCAATTAACTTCTTGGATTATGGAGATGTGATCGAGATAGTGCTACTGATTTTGGAGAGCATATCTTTGAGTGATTTTGATTTGATTGCCATTGATATAATAGCTATTTTTAAGGAGTTGCTTTGTATTTACTTAGATTCTATGTTAGCAAGTCGAAATCGATATATGTTTGGAGGCTTGTATAGGATTTGAATGAGAGCTAAGTAAGTGTCTTGTAATATGTTTGTTGTGGAACTATCTTATGAGAGCTAATTCTATAAACATTGTTTAGTGTAAACGGCCCAAGTTCTCAAGGGAGGATTTGGAGGTGAGTGTTTTAGTCTTTAGGTACAAATGTGAGAGTTCTATAATTGGAGAGCAATAGAGTGTGAATCACTTATTGTATTATAGATTAAAATAGTGGAATTACTTACTGAGTTAGATTCCGTAGATGTAATGAAATCAAACTGCATAAACAGTTTTAGCAGTGTCAAACTGTAGTGGCTACTACAATCTAGCAATTCCATTGCAATTCTCATTTTAAGCAAACAAGCAACTTAAGGTAGCAACACATACAAAAGTTATTTTCTTACCAATATTTAAGAAATAACATTCTCATGGTTGAAGAAAAGTAACTCCCAAAGAAAAGTTATATTCCTAGAAAAGTTAATAGTTTTTAGCATATCAAACTAAGGAATCACTATCCCACTAAATAAATTCCGATGAAAGTTATCATTTTCCATTGTATCGAATGCCCTTTTAAGATGTACTTGGTTGAGTGAAAAAGTGAAAGGAGGAAATGAAGGATTTTAAGATGTACTTGGTTGAGTGAAAAAGTGAAAAGAGGAAATGAAGGAGTGGAAAAGTGGAAAGAAAATAAAATTTGAGTGTCCTAGGTAGGGAAGAATATTGAGAGAAAAGAAAATATGAGAGATGATTATTTTTCATCCTAATGCATAAAAAATTAATCTTTCAAAATTAAAATGATAAGAGAGGAGAAAATGGGAGAGATGTATATATTGATTCAAAATTATGTATTTTTCAAAAAAAAAAAATCTTTTATTTTTCAACTTTACCAAGCAATGGATTAAAAGAAAATTTATATTTTTCATTTTTTACCCTTAATTTTTTTATTTATCTAATTGTATTTCTATTTTATCAAACAAAGCACTAATTTAAAACTCTTAAATTTAAGCAGTAACTGTGGCATGCATATCCTCTTCAATGTGCTGGTGAATCCATGGCATGATGCCTAACTGAACAAGTGTGCACCAATTTTGACTAAGGCTTTTGACCTAGTAATAGCTCTTTATTATTTACTTTATTTAAGGAGATAATAATAATAATAATAATACAGGAGTTTCAATTGTAGTAATCTTCAATGACATCTAAAAGGGAAAAAATGTTAGTCTTTGGGTAATAGTCAATACAACATCTGATTTTGGCCTAGAGGCTTGTCCCACCATTGGACAATTCTTTGAAACAAATGCACTAAGCTTCTTAAGTCACAGATAAGTATCACAAGAAATAATTATATCACAACAGTTAAAACTCCTCTATTGGTCCATGTCCCATCATCCATTGCTCTGTTAGACTGTGACTGTTATCTAACAATTGTTGTATCCACCGGCTCATCGCCAAATGGAAACTAGTTTTAGCCGAGGTGTGAAGTTGAATAGATTAATTGAAATTGAAGCTGTGATTGGCAGATCAAACTTCCCAAGAGTCAAAATCGTGAAGGAAAAGAATAAGATTAAGATCTACATATACATGGCCTTACGCAATGTTAAAAATGGAGAACTGCGGATCTTTTACGTCACAAAAAACTTGTTGAATGTTTGATATAATAGAAATTGTCTTTTAAGTGATCTCTTGCACCTGCATCATATGCCCTTGCTTTTTAGAGGTGCTGTCAAGAAAGATAAAACCTATTTTCACATCTGTTAAGGTTCCACTCATTGGAAAAATGGAAGTTTTTTATTATTTTAAAATCCCATGTTTTAAGGCTTCGAAATCTTCAATTCGGTTTTTGAATATAAACAAGATTTTAAGGTTTTTTATTAAATAAATTCGAACACAAACAAAACTTTTTTACTTCATGTTTAGTTCATTTATGGTCATGAACAAGTTCATTTATGTTCATTTAAAACTCGTGTATTATTTTATTGGTATATATTAATAAAATTATTATAGTTTATACGTTCCTTTTTATTTATAATATAATTATAAATATTTATAATTGACTATTTTATATAAAAAATATATATGATTATTTATTATTTGTTTGTTTATTATTTATGAACATTGTTCTTGAACATGTTCAATTATATGTTTATGAACATGTTATTGAACATATTTGTTTAATGTTTATGAACATATTCATTTAATGTTCACGAATATTTTTATTTAACTTTAACGAATAAACATAAACACAAATAATTTTAAATAAACAAACAAAAATAAAATATTAAAATTCTTAACGAATATAAACAAGCTTAAAAATAAACAAACGAATATGAATAGAGATCGATTCGTTCAAACTCAATTCATTTAGAGCCTAGATATATAAGCAAGCAAAGCAACCCTAGTGGAGCAAAGCCAAACTAAATTCTATTTAAAGAAAGCTATCATCAAGTAAAATTTAATAACAAGGAACGATAGTCGACAACAAAGTCCCATGCTACAAGTTTGAGCAGCATCAGAAAAAGGAAAGGTTCTTAAAGCAGACGCAAAAACTAATGAAAATCTCAATAAAGGCCAAAGTAGATAAGACTAAAGAACAATGATGTGGGTTTTGAAGCTTAGCTATTGGAAATCCCTTCTAATAATGATGGTTGTTTCGCAAGTAACCCACAAGAAGCTGCCTTAGGGGCCTGTTGTTTGTTCGATTACCAGTAATGGAAATTCATATGAATCTAAATCTCGACAATTTCTTCCCCTTTATTCGTGTTATAATGTCATTGTTCCGTGACTTAGGTCATGTAAGAAAAGTTCAACCTAGCTTGAACAAATTTAGATTTTTAAAACATATATACAGATATAGCCATATTGGCTAACGTTTTTTATATTGATATCAATGTGCTTTGAAGAATCAAATTTATTTTTTGATGCATTATTAAAATCAAAAAGTCAATTAAGTCTTTAATAAAATTTGTCATTTAACTAAGTTCTTAAAGATGAAAAATGAATCAATCAAGTCCTTTCATTAATGTTGATCAAATTTTGACATTTAAGTTTTCTTGATGCGGCTAATAGACTAATCGAACGGTGACATGTGACGGCCACATGTACATTATGCTGGCATGGAAAAATGACACATAAACAAGTATTTCAAAAAAATAAAAATAAAAATCCTTCAAGAATAGACAATTTTTCAAAATAATTATTTAAAAAATCACATCTAGGATAAATTTAGAGGAATGGTTGTCCAAGTTCATCTCGGATGCAGTTTATAATTCCTAAAAAATACAAAAAAATAAAAAATATTAATAATTATAAGAATTTTTAAAAAATATTAAAATTATTAGATATTAACAAATGTTTAAGAACTATTTAAAAATCACATTTAAGATAATCCTAGACAAATGACTGCTCAAGTTCAAATGAATCTGGACAACCAGTTGTCCAATTTCATTCTAGATTTTGTTAAATAATTATTTTAAAAATTATTTATTTATTAGGATTATTTATTTTTAAAAATATTTTTTGATGTCAATATGATATACATATGACTGCCACATGTTGTTTGATTAATTTGTCAACCACATCAGTAAAATTTAATATATAAGCTTAATTAATGTTAACGAATGAGTTTGATTTATTAATTTTTCTTCTTTAATAATTAGATAGTAAAATTTATTGAAGGCTTATTTTCTTTTTTAAATTTCATTTAGAGTTTTTTTTACCAACAACCATATATTTTTTTAAAACTCAAATCAAGCAACATAATCCCAATATACTAAAGAAACAAAGAAAAAAAAAGTGCAAAGCAGGTCCTAGTTTTCAATTTTAATTCAACTTTTTTATATATAATTGAGCTTAGCCTCAAATTAACAATTGGAGAGCAGCAACAATAACAAATTAAAGAAGTAAGGGGTTCTTAAGATCTAAAAGGTCAATGAAATTATGTGACTTGACTTTGCTTTAACTACCATACCATTAGTCCCCTTAATCCTTAGCAACTAAAACACTTCATAATTTTCTTTTTAATATATAAAACTACTATAAATGTCCAGTGATGAATTATGTAGTACCTCTAACGAGCTAAATCGGAAAAGTTACTAGGAATGGAGACATTAATATGTAGACGAAAGGTATTTGACTTCTTTGACATAAAAATTCCATACATGAAATTCCAATCATTATTTTATTTATTAATTAGGTTTATATATAAATTTTTCTCCTTATCTATATCTTTTTCTTATTTTAATATTTAATTTTTTTCTTCTAAAATGAGAACTAAACTATTACTCCATACAAGAACATTAAAAAAATTGTGGCACCTTCAACAAATAAAGATGCAACACGTTGCAATTTTTTTCCACATCTACATTAACATAGACATAATATTGTTTTGATTAAAAGTTTTTTTTAAAGGATTATCTTCAACACTGGTCACCCAACTACTAGTATGTTTTAATTTTGATCACTCAACAATGAAAAGTTATAAAATAGTTACTAATATTATTGATTTGTAATGTTTTGATCACCCATCCATTTATTGTCATTAAACTCTTAAAGGAATCATGATGTGATACATTATCTAGTTGACAAAAACCTTTTTAATTCACCTAGACATGCCTAGTAAAGATATAATTTGCACTTATATACGGTTGTCAAGACCGTCAAAAATAAATTCTTACTAATAATTATCTTTGTAGATAGTAGTATGTAGAGTCGAATCCACAGAGATAATGATAATTCTATTTCTTTAATAAAAAATTAAAATAAAAATAAAAAGGGATTTAAATTAAAAAACTAAAACTAAAATTAAAATAATTTAAAAAGGGATTGTAAAATAAACTAAATGAAAATCAATGTGATGAAACTCTAACTAAAGGTAAAATCTCCATTTGATTCTTGAGTTTGATCATCGATACAAAGATAATTTCCGGTGTTCTTTAATAAGTTAGTTATAGTTGTCGACATCGCACCTAAAAACTAATCTCTCCTTACTGTTTCAATAACCAAGGGGTAGCTTGTTGGATTTATTTTGTCGAAACCATTTTTTTCAGTTGAAAAATGGGGTCGACTTGAAAAATCAAAAGTGGAGTCGCCACCAACCCCTTTTTGAGGTGTGGTCGGATCACCTTGAAATTGAATACTTTGATTTATGAAAACATATTTTGGTCTACAAAACTCGAGAAAACGGGTTCGGGAGTCGGTTACGTACGAGGAAGGGTTAGCACCCTCGTAGCGCCCAAAAAATTGGTACCTAATTGATTATTTAATGTCTTAATGTTGAAAATTCGAAAAGATTCTAGATTACGATGCATTTGCTTAAGATACATTTGGACAGAATCATATTGGATGCCAAAACTTCTTATTTCGAATAAATAAAATGTCGTACTCAGTAAGTTAGGGCACAACATCTTTTATTCTCGAAATTAAATTTATTCCTTTGATTTTTAAAACTCGGTAATAAAATTTGAGAAGGGTATTCGATTATTTGGGCCTTATGGAAAAATTGGAACCCAGTAAGTTAAGGCACAATTTCTCAAAATTCCCGAATATGGAATATTGCCTTTGTTTTTTTTTCTTGAAATCCTTACCTCGAGGTGATAAAACATCACACCCAGTGAGTTAGGGCGCAATATCTCAAATTCCCGAGAATAAGTTTTTTTTTATTTAAAATATTATGCATTTTGATTTAAAAGAGAAAATGATACTCGGTTACTAGGTTTTAACGAGAAGAATTGGAACTCAGTAAGTTAAAGCACGATTTTCTCGAAACCTCCAAACACGAGCATTGCCTTATTTTTTAAAAAAAGACTTTGAGTAAAAATGATTTTAAAACTGAAATGACATTAAAACACTACATTTTTCATAAGATACAATGAAATACTAATATACAAAGCAAGATATTAATCCATACATCAAATATTACAATGATGAATCACAAATAATTAATAGTTACAAATTAACAATTTATAATCCATACAATAGCAATAATCATATAACACAATTTCGACATTAGCTATTGAAGAAAATGGAGCCAAATAATATACAAAACCAATAATAGGAAATGAACCTAAATCAAATTATAAATAATAATAAATAATTTTAAAATAAATGATGTAAAAAATAGATTTGAAAATAATAATAGACAATAATTTGAAACGAATGATGTATAAAACATTTAAATATACTTATAAAAGCGTAAAATAATATTGAAGCATTTCTTAAACGGATAAATAAAATCTAAAATAAGATATATAAGATAATTTAATATACAAAACATAAAAAGTTTAAAACAATATATAAAAGAGGAAATTATAATATATAACAATTTTAAGGGAATTATATATAAAAAAGGAATAAACTATATAATATGAAAACAAATCTAAAATAAATAATATATGTAAATAATAATTTATAAACAAATAGTATAAATATTTTTTATATCATATAATAAAATAGTTTAAAACTAAATTAATAAACGAGTTAAATTTGATAAAAATGCAAAGATTGTGTATGAAAACAAAAAGGTACTTAATTGAAACAAAACAAAATTAAAAAACTACTTTATAACAAATAAAATCATTTAAACACATGCAAGGATCAAACTGAAATGCGCATAAATTATCAAGGACTAAATTAGCAAATATTTCCATGATTCAAAACGCAGCGCACAGACTAGGGGTGGGTTTGGATGGGCGGTGTGTTTTCCTGCGATTAGTGTAAAAATAACGGTGGCGGTCAGATTAGATATTGTAGCGATACTGTAGCGTGAGACAAAAAGTAAGCTAAACACACCGCACCGCACTCAATCGCCCATCCAAACATACCCTAGGCCAATTTGAAGTGATGAACAAGTTGCAGGGGTCAATTAAGAAACAATCAGAAATGTATAATCGGTTTAATCGGAAAATAGTACAACAAAGAGGAACTAAATACACAAATAACCCATCACTGCAAAAACGCGCGGATCTTATGGGTGTTGGATCGGGTTAGCCCATACGACACCGTTTCAAGGCTATTGAAATAAACCTGAACGACGTCATTTCGTTAATGTGATATTACCCCAAAAACCGAATTAAAACAAATCTGCCATTTATTTTTAACAAAACCCTAGCCCTTTTTGCCTTCTCCCTCAGCCGCAGCAGGAAATCTCCCTTTCGGCCACTACAAACGCCACGACAATCGGCGATTAGTGGCCAACTCAGGTCAAATCGACCGATCTCTTTCAAACCAGACCCGAGCTTTTCACGTTCTCTGTCTCGAAGGACCGCTTTGCTCCGATTACGACGAAGAAAGCAGTCCGACGGTCCACACTTCGCAGGTTAATCCCTTCCCCTTTTTTAGACTTCTATGTGAACAAGTAAAACAAAGATTCAAAACAAGGGTAGAAGAAAATAAAGTATCGAGGATTGAAAATCACCTTTTAGAAAACTTTCTGACTTCTTTGTATTTTTCTGTATATATTTTGTATGCATAATACAATGTGCGTGTGTGTATCTAAAATCGGGATCCTTTACAATGTTAAAAAATCGACTTTATATAGCTGGAACCAAAAAATGAAGAAAAATTAATCAAAAATTAAAATCCTTTTTTCCAACTTCTGTTATTTCTCTGTTGGCTTTTCTGTTTTGCTGTTGTTATTTTCTTTTTGCAGGTTCGCTGTTGTGTGGGAAAGCTGCGGACGTGGCTATGACGCGCTGAAGGCCCTTGCTGAAGAACTTGGGGCGACGCACGTGTGGAAGCGGGGCAGTGTTGCAGCGCTTGGCTGATTCCAAAACCCTCTAGGGTTTCTAGAGTTATCAAAAATTTGGGCCATTTGGGCCTATTCGTCATTGGGCTCTGTTGGGTCTGTAGGTTCTGGTTTAGAAATTTGTTATTTGGGCGAGTATCAGGTCTTGGTCTTATTTGCAAATAAATTCTCAATTTTGGGCTTGTAATAAAAAAGGCTGTTATTTGGACTTTAATATTTGGGTTGGTTTAGTTTGGTTTATTTTTTTTTATTTTAAAAGGGTTAATAATAAATTAATTGGCCCGGGCATAAATTAGGTCTTATAGCTGCCCCTCTTTGCTCATTTGTCGTGTAACGAGAATAGAGCAAAGACTTCAAAAATGGCCAATTTTGTCCGGCCGTGCCTCTTTCAGTGCTTTTCTTCTTCAAGTAGCTTCGTTCCATCCCATTGCATCCTCAAGGGCATAGGAACTAGAGCTTCGATCCAATTCAAGGGATTAAACCTGTAACTTCAATCTACTCCGCCGCAATTTCGGGGAGATAAGATTTTCTATCTTTAGTCTACTCCACTGTAACTTCAGGGAAATAGACTTGTGACTTCAACCTGCTCCACTGCAACTTCAGGGAGATAAGGTTTGTTGTCTTCGATCTGCTTCCTGCAACTTTAGGAATGCCAAATCTGCTATCTTCAATTTGTTCCACTGCAAACTCAGGGAGACAAGATTTGATGTCTTCGATCTACTTCCTGCAACTTCAGGAATGCCAAATCTGCTATCTTCGATTTGCTCCACTGCAAACTTAGGGAGACAAGATCTGATGTCTTCCATCTGCTCTTGCAACTTCAGGAATGCCAGGTCTGTAGGTTTGGGTTTAGAAATTTGTTATTTGGGCGAGTATCAGGTCTTGGTCTTATTTGCAAATAAATTCTGAATTTTGGGCTTGTAATAAAAAGGACTGTTATTTGGACTTTAATATTTGGGTTACTTTAGTTTGGTTTATTTTGTTTTTGGTTTTAAAAGGGCTAATATTAAATTAATGGGCCCGGGCATAAATTGGGTATTACAAATTTCCCTTACCAATAAACATGTAACAACCCGATTTTTAGTGGTGTAGGAAAAAGCAGTTTCGGAACCCCATTTCCATAACCTGGGTCCATAAATATTAAAAATAAATATTTACGATATTGATATAAAATTTTGTTAAAGGTTAGTCCTTCAATTTTGTTTATTAATTGTTCAATTAAGGTACAACAACTAAATTGTAAAATTCTTATCGCTATAAGTTTTTAATAGGCCAAAGATTTAGGGACTTAGATTGCAATTAAGAAAAGTTCCAAAATGAAAATTAATCCATTTTGTATTATATGTTAGTGGAGGTTGGTGGATTAAACATTAAACACTCGGTAATTAAGCTAATTAGTATGTTTAATTAAAGTTAATTCAAAATTTAATCATGGTATAAAAACCATGTTTCGTGGAATGAAAGAGAATAATTCTCTTCTTCTTCCACCATCAAACCGACCACCGTTGAAGGAGATAAGAAAAGCTTCTTAGGGTTCAAACTTTTGGCTATAATTTGGTGAGTTTAGTTAAGTACTTTTCTTTTAATTTTTATGTTTTTGAGGTCATGGGTGTAGTAGTTCTTTTTAGTGATGCTAGAAATGGTGGTTTCGAAACCCCTTTTTTATGATCGAGTTCGTAAATATCATTTATTAATATTTACGAGTCTATTATAGTCTTATATTGATTTTAGGTCTGATAATTTTATTGAATGGTTAATAATTAAGGTACAATGACTAAATTGTAAAAACTGTAACAGTTAATCACTATTGAATTTTTTATTAGTAAAATGGCTTAGATAGAAATTGTTCAAGGTTTTGAATGACAATTAGGCCATAATAAAATAGCATGGACGGTTGAAGCTTAATTTTTAGCATTGTTTATTAAAAAATTAAAGTTAAATAATGAAATTTAAAACATTAATGAAAATAAACAAGGTGGAAAGAAAGAAATTTCATTCTTATTCTCCATCACAGTTTTCTCCATTTTTTAGCTAAGGAAGTTTCGACTAAGCTTTCTCCATTGCATGGTGAGTGAATTTTGAGCCATTTTTCGTAAATTTTATATTTTTGAGATTGTTCTAAGCCGGTTTAGCTAAATCGTATCTTAATTTTTGAAATTGTTAACATTTTAAAATGTTTCCATTAATGAAATTTTTAAGATTTTGGTGTTTAAATGTTAGCTTTTAAGCTTAGTTATGAAAAATGACTAAATTGTAAAGTGAAAGTTGTTAGCTTTGAACATAGGGACTAAAATGAAAATAATTCGAAATTAGCATAATAAATATAGATATTAGAGGGCCGTAGAAGGATATGATTGAAATCAAATTAAAAAATGGGGCTTAATTATGAAAGATACATTTGTTTCGGTTTTTGGGACTAAATTGAATAAAAATGTGAAATTTTAGGAAAATTGTGAAAAGTGAAATTAAAATGTCATCTGCATAGAATAAGATGTTATAAGGTAAATGAACTGATAAATTGAAATGAATTATTGTATAGATCAATATTTGAATCAACTGGTAGATAATCGACGAAAAAGGGAAATTGCGGATTAGTCCTCGACACCTTGCTTACTATCGTTTTTCCTAGGTAAGTTCATATCGTATAGTTGTATATTTAAATGTAGTTTATGTGTTTGAATTTTGAATTTATATACTTTAAAAGTGTTTTTGAATTGTATTCAAAATGGTACAAAAAGATGAGAAGTGGACTGAATTGTAAAGAAATAATGTAATATGTTTAATGTGCCCAGATGAACTTAAGATAGGATAGAATACAATTGGCATGCCAATAAGGTTATTTGTGTGTTGTACGGGATATGATATGAGATGATACTGATGTATGGAGAATTCGCTGTTTAAACTTGAATCCAACATTTGTTGCAGATTACCAAGTCTTGTCTTTATGGAGACCACTATCACTGATTTTCTCTATGGTGACCCTAGTGTGTTCTAGAGGATGTATTGTCTTGCGGTAGACGATTCCTACAGGCTTAGCACTTCAGTGCTCAAGTGTATTTTGGAGTTATCACTCAGATGAACAATCTGGTGTGTTTTGGTGGTTACTTATGTATCCTTATCTGTTTATTATAGTTCATCGGGCTAAATGGTTAGTGTAAAAAGGAAAATGTCTAATTGATTGTATGTATTGCATTAGAAGATGGTTATATGTTATTGGAATGTTGAAAATAATGAATATGTTCAATGATATTGATAGACTATTATTAAATGGAAATGTATTGAAAATGTTAAAATGTTAAAAGATTGTAATTGATGAACTCACCTTACTGACGTGAAATGTGATGACAAGAAATTCGCATAGTTAGCTAATTTTTTAGTTTTATTATGAATTGAGGTGAGTTTACTATTTTAATACCTGTGAATTTACTAAGCATTGAAATGTTTACTCTATTGTGTTTCTTTCTTGTAGTTATCTTTTGCAGAACGAGATGATCGAATTACTCCGGAGCTCACACTATCAAGCCGTCATTTCGGTAGTCTTTTATTTTTTTCAGACTCGGTTATGTCACATGTATATAAGGAGTCATAATGAAATTGTGCTTATCTTGAATATCCATTATTTTTAACCTTAAAGGCTATGTGGCTTGAATGGTTATAAGCTAGATGTATACATGTATATAATGGCATGGTGATAAGTTACTTTCCAAGTAGGTGACTGGTTAAATTTGATTGTGGTATGTTTGAACTAATGTATGGGTTTGAATGTTAAATGTGTGATGGTGCAATAGGATTGAATTGGTATGAATTATATATGCATAGTTTGTAACACCCATTACCCGTGTTTAGCGCCGAAACAGGGTACGAGATGTTATCTAACTCAAAACACATACTAACATGCATTACCGGGTCATAAAAATCCGTTCAAAATTTAAAAATTTTCAAAATTCCTCTAATCACCCATAATATGAGCATATAAGGCCCAAAACACATCTTAGAAATGTTCTGAGATCAAATCGAGTTCTTTGGAAAGCTTTGGAAAATATCACTAAAAGCAGGGGCACACGTCTGTGTGGAAGGGCAACACGCCTGTGTGACTTGGTAACATGGCCATGTTGAGAGATCATGTAATTCACACAGCCTAAGCGTATGGGGGCACACCCATGTCCCACACTTGTGTGGATTTATTTCTCAATTCGAGCCTACAGGGGTTTTCACACGGCCTGATAGACGCCTGTGTCCTCACACAGCCATGACACGCCCGTGTCCTGGCCCGTGTGCAAAAACCTTGACACTCTATTTCTGACGTCATCAACCCAATATGGTCACAAGGCCAAGGCGCATGCCCCTGTCCTTAGACCGTGTGGAGAATTAAATTCCTAAATTCAAGTGCAGACTTCGTACGGCCAGGGCACATGCCCATGTCCTATGGCCGTGTCTTCCACACGGTTGAGACACACGGCCGTACCTCAGCCCGTGTGGTTACTACTGGGCATTCTATTTTGCTAACCTAGGATGCAGGGGACACACGACTAAACTACACGCCCATGGGGCAGACCGTGTCACACACGGCCTAGACACACGACCGTGTGTCTACCCGTGTGGACAATAACAAGGCTATTTACCAAGCCTTTTTGCCACCCATACATACACCAACATAGACCACATCAAGCAACCTATTCATTCATGCATAATAATATGCCAATTGCTCAACCATACAATTTGCACATTCATGATAAACATCATCATTTCCATATATTAATATGAAATAGCCATCAACTATGGCCCTTTACAAAAAGAATCAAATATCATCCTAAGCCAACACATTTGGCTAAACCAATATGACATATAACCAAAATGATCAAGTCCCTATACATGCCATAATTCAAAGTAAATCTCATTATACCAAAATGTGTGGATAGTGTGGGTGATCCTCCGACAGTCTTCGTATCCTGAGTTGAGTTCTTGACACAGGGGAAAAGAGAAGGGAGTAAGCTTTAAGCTTAATAAGTTTATATGCAAACAATGAACATCATACCACATACTTATCAATCAAAAACAGTTCAGATCTTCATAGTTATACTTACTCATTTCAAATCTTACCACATTCCAAATACATGTCATAAACATTGTTCACATTTACATGCACTTATACCTAGAAAATTTCAAGGATGATCACCAAAATCACTTTCTTGCAAGGACTGTAAGTTGCTGAAAATTTCAAGTCTCCAAACCCCTATTCTTGTTGATATTTTCAGTGGAAGAAGAAGAAGAAGATGGAAAGATGATAGTTTTTCTTTATTTTATTTTATTACTCAAATAAGTCACCTAATACTACACCTAACCATTGACCAAGTCATTTCTTTGTCCCTATGGCCGGTCATCACCCTAGATAAGGCCTAATTGCACATTGAGGACCTCCTATTTAATATTCAATAGCTATTTGACACCTTTTGCTTGTAAATCAAAACTTTCACTCTTTATGCGATTTAGTCATTTTTCAAAATTAAGCATGCAATCACTAAAATTAATGCACCAAAATTTTCATACACTCATATATTCATGCTATAACCCATAAAATAATATTAAAAATAATTTCTCCGACCTCGGATTAGCAGTTCTGAAATCACTGTTCTGACTAGCCCCAAAATCGAGTTGTTACATAATTGTTATGCTTGAAGGCTAAATGAGACATGTTTGAATATTAGATTGAGGAAATGTTGAATTGTGGTATCTTGGTATCGTTTAAGTTGATTTTGTACAGGTAGTATTGTGTTTAAAAGTACCATATAAGTTTTTGTTTTGTTATGGAATGAGACCAAAATATGATTTATTTTGCTTTTTTATCAAAAAGTATCGATACTTTAGATAAAAGTATTGATACTTTACCAAATGAATAATATTTTAAATGGATAGAATGTAAATTTGGTATCGATACCAGTATACAATATCGATACTTATCATCAAGGATTGATACTTTGTAAAGGTATCAATACGAATTGACTTATGTCCAAAAATTTTTAAGTGGTAGAATGCTAAAATGGTATCGATACTTAATTTTGGTATTGATACTTAGGTATTTTGGCATAATGTTTGAAAATTCCAAGTTAAAGACGATATCGGTACCTGATCTGGGTATTGATACCTATGTTCAAAGTTTGAAAAACTTACAGTTTAGTCTTTATTCATGCTTGGGTCAAAGTTATTTCACAAGGTCAATTGAGTTTTGATTTTACTTGATTAATGTATAATGCCTGTATTTATATTAAGTATTGATGATTGGATGGATTTATGTTGAGTTTGAAATGTGAACTGTTCCAGTAATATATGTAGAATCCTTTAACTCGGGTTTGACGACTTGGTCGAGTGAGAGGTATCACATTTAGTAGTATCAGAGCTATGATTTAATTTATTCTAGGACTGAATATAATTTATATCAAGTCTAGATAATACATGTCTAGATAACCTGTGATAGTGTGATGCCTTTTAATCTAATCTGAATCTATTTTCTTATAGATATAAAGATATCAATCGAATCAAATTGTGTCGTCCTTGATGAAGTAAATAGTAATGTTCTAACTTCTGATCAGGGAGAAAGTCACAGTTTCCCCATTTCAAAAATGCCCAAAAATGAGGTAAGAAATGTTTTCTTTGGGATGATGAATCAATTGTTTACTGAATTTATGAGAACTAATCCTATAACTCTATAACCTCCACCCCTATTGTTCCTCCTATGACACCCCTTATCCTTAGAATACAAAAAGTGTACGATGGTCTCTGATAGATAAGATTGGAAAGTGTGGAGCTGAAGAGTTTCAAGGAAAAATAGAAGATGATCCAACCAGGGTTGAATACTGGCTAGTGAACATAGAGATTCCTTTAAGAAATGGCTTGTACTCTTAATGATTGCTTGAGATGTTTTTTCTTCTTGATTATCGCCCCATCTCAAATTTGGCTGGCCTCTCCAGCCAAGATTATAAGTGTTTGAATAAGGGTTTCCACCCTTATTCTCGATGTAATTTACATTCTCGACTAGAATCTCAAGGTACTGGTCGATTAGTCTATTTGCATCGTGTATTATGGGCCTATTAGATGTTGACTCGATCCTGTTAAGCCTATCCAATATTTGTTGATATTTTTCTTCTTTGTGGACATCTTTAACCATAGATTGTCTTTGGCCGTAAGTGAATCTCTCATTTGGCCATTTTCAAGAATTCATCACCATGTTTCCTATTAATGCATACGCATCTTCGTATGTTCAGTTCATCAAGGCTCCTCCTCTAGCTCCATCTAGTCTTAATCTAAACTATGCATCCAGCCTGTTCTATAACATCTATAACCACAACTATTCAGGTAGACCATGGTGAGGGCATCTTCATATGAGCGACTTAAAATGCTTCTAAGCTTCATGAAAACTTTTTCCTTCCAGTTGTTTAAATGTTGCAATCTCTCTCTTTAGTTGGACTGTCTTGCTGATAGGAAAAAACTTGTATAGGAATTTTTTCTGCAATTTCATCCCATGTCGTTATAGATCTTGGTGCCTGCAAATCTAACCAAGAGAAAGCATTATCTATTAAGGAGAAAGGGAATAGCCGAAGAAGAATAGCTTCATCGGTGACCCCGTTGAATTTGAATGTATCACAAAGTTGGAGAAACTATTTTAGGTGTTGGTTTGGGTCCTTTGTCATAGTCCCTCTAACTATAGGTTTTTTTGTATCATCTAGGTCATTGTTAGCTTTATCTAAAAAAATTTTGCTGTTATAGCTGTTCTTGTAATACTGCCTTGTACTGCGTCAAGGTTTGGTAATGCATAGTCTCTCAGCGTGCATTCCTCTCGAGCCATTTGTGGCTCTATCAGTAATTGTGGTGGTGGTAGATCGTGTAAGTTAGGTTCGTCGAAGAGCGAATTATTGCATGGTAGATTAACCACAGTAGGTGGATTAATTTGCATCTACTGTTGTTGTTGATGATTTCTGTAGATAATTCTTTCTGGATTAGTAGCTAGCTCTATAGGTGTGCCCCTACTTCGAGTCATACATTGAAACCACAAAGAAAAGTAGAAACATTAGTAAATAAAAATAAAAGTACATTAAAAGTAAAATCGTATCTATAAATTAAAAATTTCCTAATTATCCTATTAAAAGCAAAAATTAAAACTAATTGAATGGCGTTGCCTTCCAAGCAACAGGGCCAACAACTTGATCGCCTCTAGATGTACTAACATTTAGAGTGTGAATACTGCAACAAAAATATGGGTCTAATTAGTATACGGGTCAGGTTGTAATATAATTTTGTAACGAAGTATGGAAGTACTCCGAAGATTGTACCCAAGGGAGATGAAACTAAACTAATTATAACTTCTACGCTAATAGGTCTAATTAGTAATTTAATTAAACTATATTACGATTAATTCTAAGATGGTTAAAAATAATAATTTAAAGAATACTCAAAAGAACATAAAATAAATAAGAAAACAAATTGCAAATTTTATCAGATGTAATCGACAGAAGACTAACTCGCTTTGGTATTCATAACTAACTCCTATTTCGGGTTCTATCCAATTATCTAGTCATTAACCTAGCAGGGCCTCTCGGTCTTCCACTAACCTAATAAGTCGATCAGAACTACTTATCTCTCGATCTCATAGTCCAGATTGGATTGGGGTAAGGTTTTCACGGATAGGCAATACTAATTTTGGGCTTATTCCCACCTATGTGACTTCTTAGGGTCGTCAAGCTTAAGGTTTTAAGTTCTTCCTATCCCAACTAGCTAATCCGCTAATAAACCCTACATAGAAATTAATTAATCCCACATCCGCTCGTTAGTCTCCTGTTAACGAATTTGTTCCTCGTGGATTTAACAAACATTGTAAACTTGATTAAAAATATAGACACTAGAAATAAATAAAGAAGAGACTTTAGAAAAATCTTGATATATTAATAGTAGTGCGAAAAGGAATTCGCCGAATAGTTTGGTGAATCCACAGTCTGAATTCAATGATAAACAAAATAAACTAACTAGATATACAATTGAAAGGAAACCTAAACTAAAAATAGAAAATAGAACTAAGTAGGAAATGAAAAATAAAACTTAGGTAAAAATTCTCCATAAACTAAGCATAGAAATCCTTTTTATAGGTCTAGGGTTGGTGTCCTTGACCTAATTTGGCTGACTATTCCTATTAAAAATGGTTGTGCGGATGAAAACACCCTTGGCTCATTAATTGGCCTCGTAACGTCGGTGTCACGACACTGATGGTAGTTTACTAGTCTTGGGCATGTCTTTAGGGTTGTGTTACGACATCAAAGGCTGTTTCCTCCTTTTGAGTACTTTGTTCACTATGTTGCGACATTGGAGCTCCGTGTTGCAACATCGTTATGATGTTTTGAAAGCAGTTCAATAAGCCCATAATGCGTCATTAAGTCTCAACGACTAATCTTTGCGATTTGAATTAACTATTTTTTTTTTCCGAACTTTTCTTAATCTTCCTATTTGCATGTAGTACTTGTCCATTTGTCTAAGGATGATAAGGGGTTACAACTTTGTATGCAATAGCTTTTGGAAAAAAATAGGATTGTAAAACATAGTGAAAAATAAGTTTGAGAAAAAAAAATAGAGTTTTAATATTTTTTCCAAAACTAGAACTTGATTGTGTTATCTAAATTAATAAACACATAATTAAAATGTTACCTTTTTGTTTCTTCTAGGATGAAAGCTTCATCCGAATAGTCTTCTCTGTTATCCTTAAGCTCACGTCTACTGAGCGTGGGCTCATTTTGAATAAAAAAAATTTCACAAAATTACAATTGGGGTAATTTCACAATTGGGGTACTGCGACACGCTAAATCTGGGCTAGTAACAGGCCGACTAGTCCGATTTAGCGGTCACCTTCGGATGTACCAAAGTCCAGAGTATAAATCTTGTACAAAATATATAAAGAGACAGTATTCACAAGTATATAGGTTAGGTTGTAATGTAGTTACAATGGAGTAGATAAGTATTCCGAGGATCGTACCCAAGAAAGGCGAGCACTAAAGTAACTCTAACCTAAGCATAAATAGATTTAATTATTACTTTTAATAAATTATATTATGATGAAATAAAAAGAAAGGTTTCCGTGATCTATACTAATAATAATAAAAGAAAGAAAAGAAATAAATAAACCACAAGAAATAAAATTATAAAATATATCAAATATGAGTGTGGGAAATTAACTCGTTTCAGTAATCATAACCAACTTTTGTTTCGGGTTTTCTTATTCAATCAACTAGTCGATACCCCAGTAGGATATTTTGATCTTCCACTAAAATAACAAGTTAGCAAGAACTACTTACCTTTCAACCTTATAGTCCAGACTGGTTTAGAGTTAATGTCTTCAAGGATAGGCCATACCAAATTATGGTTAAGTCCCACCTTAATGGCTTCCTAGGGTTGTCAGGCCTAGGGCTTAGGTTCAATAAAAGGCTATGAAAATCTGGTTCTACTGCGAATAACCATCCAAGAAACAGTAGAAGGCTTTCCTCACTAGTCTATCTAACATTTGATCAATGAACGACAAAGGAAAATTGTCCTTTCGAGTTGCTTTGTTAAGCTTACGATAGCCCATGCATACTCTCTATCCCGTGACAGTACGAGTTGGGATGAGATTGTTGTGTCATTGCTAACTACGGTGAATGCTCCTTTCTTTGGTACACATTGAACAGGGCTCACCCACGAACTATCAGAAATATGGTATATTATTCCAGCATCAAGCCATTTAATAATCTCCTTTTTAACGACTTCCTTCGTAATAGGGTTCAGTCTTCTCTACTGTTCAATAGACTTGCCATGGCAATTGTAACACCCCTAACCCGTATCCATCGTCGAAATAGGGTACGAAGCATTACCGTACAAACAAAATATTAAAACATACATTTCATACTTCATTGCAAACATAATCTAAATACATTCAATCACATACATAATGTCCCTTAATCAAGCCCTTGATGCCCTAGAAATACCTTAGGAACAATTCGGGACCAAATTGGAAACAATCGAAAAGTATAAGAAAAAGTTTGAAAAATTAGACTGTAGCGGTCACAAGGCCAAGCCACACGCTCGTATACTAGGCCGTGTAACTCTCGAAATAGCCATACACGCCCGTGTGCTAGGCTGTGTGCTAGGCCGCGTAACAACCTGATTTGCAAGTAATAAAACCTACAGGGACACACAGTCGTGTCGCCTGGCAGTGTGTAACACACGGCTGAGTCACACGCCCGTGTCTCAAGCCGTGTGGACATGAAATTGGCCAAAATCAAGCCATTTCCAACACCAACTCATGTAACCAACTAAAAGCATTTTGTACATAATCAAGGCATCATAACATGACCAAAACCACCTTGAAATAACCAATTCAGTACTCAAAAATCATTCAACCAATATGACATAGAAGGTACCTCAAATGCAAACATACAAACTTACCTAAACACATATATATATATACTTGACCACATTTCATTCATTCACATCTAGTTCAATACCATCCCAAAACATACCATATCTTGACTATTAGTACTTTAACATAAACTTACCATTTGAGCCATGCCATTCATGCATCACAAGTACCAAAATTACACAATTCAACCAACATCAAATGGTACCAAACAACTTATACATGCCAAAACTATCAATTAGATACCAAAACAAGTTCACCTATACATGCCATTATAACCTTAACTAAAATACCAAAAACTATTGAAATTTATGCTAGATAGTGTGATAAATCTCCAATAAGCTTCCAAACCAATCGAGCTTCCGATTATATATAAAGCATAAAAAAGAAAACTATGTAAGCACATAATGCTTAGTAAGTTCCCAAAACATGAACATAACTTACCATTTATATACATAACATTAAGATTAAGCATAATATAATCCAACCACAAGCTTGACATAAGCCTAAGCACCATCAACAACACATGTTAGTGCATTCAAACATAATTCACATGAATTTAACATAAGGTAAGCCATTATAAATGAGCATACTTCATTTGAATTCATCATTTTCATTAACTTAAGCATACTTCCATTGAAGCTTACCATTTCAACCCTTTTCATAATTACATGATATAATTCGTTTGAACACTTACCGTTCCTTTCCTTTTCATGCCTGTTGAACCATTTAGAATATCATCGAATACACGGGAAAGCTCACACGAAGTGTGCTTAACATATAATCGTAAACTTTCCATTACATCGTTGCTCACATAAGCTATGAAATGGGCTTACTCACACGAGCTGTGGGTCGAAATGTAAGCTACATGATGCTGCTCACACGAGTTGTGGAGTATCCGTAACAAATGCAGGACCTCAGCCATCGATAGGACATTCAAGAGCAACACCCGAAACATGAAATCCCGAATGACATGTGATTTGTATCCTACAAATTCCTAAGGTTCGACCGGGACTCGATAACTGTCATGACATCGTTGGATATTTATCATTCAATTACATAACAACTAACATGTTGACATATAATTGAAATTAGCATTAAAAACAATACTTATTCATTCGAACTTACCTAGACGATAAGGGCGTAGAAACGAGATCAACTAATTCGAGGCTTTAGCATTTCCTCAATCTAGATCCGTACGTGGTCTATCTTGATCTAATAGATAAATTCAATCCATTTAATTATTCTATTATTCAATTCAGTCTGTATGAATATTTTTGTAAAATTACTATTTTGCTCATAATATTTTAACTTTTTTACAATTTAGTTCTTAATTTCATAAATTGAAATCTAAACATTTTCATCATTTTCTCAAGCTAACTGATTTTTCTAGGGACTTATATCAATCTATACAAATCATCATTTCACAAATTTACTATGAACTTTCATAATTTTTACAAATAAGTCCTTAAATGACAATTTCATCCAAAATCACTTCAAAAGTCCATAGCTAATAGTAGAGGTGTGCAAAATTCGGGTAAAACAAAAAAAAATTCGGTTAACCGACCGAATTCAGTTAATCGGTTGGTTAACTAAATTTTTTCGATCAGGGGTCGGTTAATTATTTTGTGATTATCGTAACCATTTTTTTGAAAAACGGGAATCGACTTGGGATTTGAAAATGAAAATAAAACGGGAGTCGCCACCAATCATTTTTGATGAGGTGTGATCGGGACACCTCTTAAAACAGTTATTTTTAATAAATAGTTTGATTTATCAAAACAACGATTTTGGTCTACGAAACTCAGAAAATGGATTCGGGAGTCGGTTATGTACGAAGAAGGGTTAGCACCCTCGATACTGCCAAAATTGGTACCTAATTAATTAATTAATGTTCTAATGTCGAAAATTGGAAGAGATTTTACAATACGAATCCTTTAGAAAATGTTTGGATAATTCGAATTGGATATCGAAATTCTCTTGTTCCGAAAAGATGAAATATCAAATCCTGCAATAAGACACAATGTTTCAACCCTCGATACCAAGATCGTTTCATGATTTCCAAAATTCATACATTGCGCTTCTTTTTAAAATGCTTGAATAATTTGAATTGGATATCGAAATTTTCTTGTTCCGAAAAGATGAAATATCACATCCTGCACGATAGGACACGATGTTTCAACCCTCGATACCAAGATCGTTTCATGATTTCCAAAATTCATACATTGCGATTTTAAAAAGGATATTCTATTATTTAGCCAAACCAAAATACCGAAACCCAGCACGATTGGGCACGATTTCTCGAATGTCCAAACACGAAATATTGCCTTATTTGAGAAAACATGGACAGAATTTTAAAAGGATATTTAGTTATTTGGTCAAACGGAAAATCGACACCCAGCACGATAGGGCACGATTTATCGAATTTCCAAATACGAAATATTGCCTTATTTTTGGAAAAAAACTTATCTCATGTTATCTAGATATCGTGTCCAGTAAGTTAGGGCACAACATTTCGAATTTCTGAGAACAAGTATTTTATTCAAAACTTATATTGCGATTTAAAAGGGGTATTCCGTTAATCATATTGAACGAGGAAAACCGGAACCCAGTAAGTTAGGCCTCGATTTCCTCGAATCTTTAACATGAAATATCGGTTGTTTAAAAACTGATGCATCGAGAAAAATTAGTGTGACAAATGATAATATGAAAACACGATGTTATAGGAGAAAAGAATAATAATAAAATAACGATGTAAAATAATACACTAGTACAAGTGATACTAAGATATTAATAATGATGATAAAGTAAAAGTAATAACATAGGTAGTGTTAAAATAAAAGTATTATGATAATAATCGGATATTAACAGTAGTAAAAAATAATGATATAATAATAATAATAATAATAATAATAATAATAATAATAATAATAATAACGGTAATAATGGTGGCAATTAATAAATGAAATAATATATATAAAAATATATACATATAAAAATAATAATATAATAATAGTAATAATAATAATATGATGATGATAAAAATGTTAAATAATAATAATAAAGATGATAATAGGAGTAAATAATAGTAACAAAAATTAAATAAATAATAGTGATAATAGAAATGAAAATAATACTAGTAGTGAAATAAAATAATAATAATAATAATGGTAATAATAATGATGAAAATAGTAATAAGTATAAAATAGATATGTTAAATAATAATGACAGTAATAATATTAGTAGCTAATAAACATTTAAAAAATATATATGTATAAAATCTAGTGTAGTAATAGTAATAATAGTAAATGAATAAAAATAATAATAATAATAATAATAATAATAATAAATTTTAGTGAAATTAATAGTAAAATAGTGAAAATAATAAAAAGGGGGACTAAATTGAATTAAAAATGAAATTTCGGGGCAAAATATGAAATATAAAATGACTGGGGGATTAAACTGAAATGCGTGCGACACAAAGAGGACCCAGCGGATAAATTTCCCAGGCCTTGCTACGCTGCGTTTCAAATGGCAAGGCGCGGATCAAATTGAAAATGAAATAAAATCATGGGGCCAAATTTAAAAGGATAAGAAAAGCAAAAGGGTATTCGATTGAACAGCGCCGCAAGAGGGAGGGACTCGTCGCACAAATATTCCTTTTAAGGAATATGCACAGTAAGCTTGTTAACCAAACGGCTCCGTTTTGCTAAATGTATATAAGGCCCAAATTTTCTTGAAAAATCTCATTTTAACCCTAAAGAATTTCAGAACCAGCAGCCACCCAAAATTTCTCTCATCTCTCCCCCTCCTCTTTCGTCTTCCCCGATTAACAGGGGTTTCTCCGGCCGATCGACGCACCACCACCAGTCTGGTGGACGGCGACGCGTGGAGATGAACCCTTGGGCCCTGTTCCGGAGTTTGCTAGGAGGCCGAGCCTTGGCTCCTCAAAACTCAAAAGAGAGCCTCCTCCTCTGCTTTTGGCCTCGACGGCGAATAAGGGAGGGGCTTTAAGACGCGCCTCCGGTGGTTCAGGTAAGGCCCTCTTCTCCTTTTTTTTTTTGATTTTTGTTTGTAAAAGTTTTATTTTTTTAAATAAAATATATAAAGAAAATAAATGAAAACAAAAACAATAAACGATGATAGAAAATACAAAAACTAAATCAACCTTAAGCTTCTATTTTCTTATTGATTGTTAATGATTCATATTTTTTTGAATTTGGCGAATCGAAGAACCCCTAAAAGATGTTCTTTAATTTGTTTTTTTCAATTGCTGTTTCTTCTTTTTTTGAAAATCGGAACCCCTCTTACAATGAAATTAGATTGGCTTTTATAGCCATTATTTTACAACTTGACTAATATCCTGTCTTTTCTATTTATTGTTGCAGGCGACGGTGCAAGTGGAGACTTGACTTGGGCGGTGGCTACAGGCTTTGGGCAGGTGGGCAGAGGCGGCGTCAGAGGCAGAGCAAGTGGCTAGGGTTTTTTCTTTTTGATTTTCTGTTTAATTTCTGTTTTGGGTTTGGTAATTGGGCTAGGTTGGGCCTTGTATTTGGTATGTAAAGTGGGTTAGTGTTAATGGGCTTCTTTTGGGTTGTTGATTTTATTTCTGAATTAGGCTTCGGCAGTTGGGTTAGTTAACTCTGGCAAAATTAGGCTATGACAGCTGCCCCTCTTTGCTCATTGTCGTGTAACGGGAATAGAGCAAAGACTTTAAGACAAATTTTACCCGGCCTCACCGAGTCTTGGCCTCTTTTGTGCTTTTCTTCTGATATGTAACACCCCAAACTCGGCCCATACATTTCGACCAGATCTGGTATGCTACGGGTTGAACGTTAAAATCTTTTGCTAAGTTGGTTTTAGAAAATCATAAGTTATTAGGCAATATTTGAATAAATAAGTGACATTTGAAAAGAAACCTTGTATTATTATTATTTGGTATAAATAAACCCCTGACATAAATTCATAAGTTGCAAATATTAAAAAAACTACTTAGGCGAATATAAACTATGGGGCCTTATTACCTAAATATTCCCAAAACAAAACTTAAAGGAAAACCGAAAATAATCTATAGAAATAAAAACTTGATGGCCCCTCGAGTCCGTCTCGGCTCCCATGTCTACGATCTACTACTCATCTGAAAAGTTAGGGAAAAATAATAGGGTGAGTCACCAAGACTCAGTGTGTAAATCCCGAAAACACATAAAAGGCTTGGGCCCACAAACACATTATGAGCCCTGGCCCATACACAATGGCACAATCATAATCACATGACAGATAATAAATGATGCAAAGCCCAACCCATCCTAGAACTCCATCCTCTACACATCAACCCGTACCAACCATCACACCTTGGGGATTTCTACAATCAACCCACCAACCGCTACACACCATATCGACAGTCATACTGCCTAATCCTTATCAATCAGGAATTTTAACGTGGTTTTCTACCACCGAACACCAAGTGACCTAACATTTCATTACGTGGGTTTTCTACCACCGATCACCAAGTGACCTAACATTTCATTACGTGGATTTTCTACCACCGATCACCATGTGACCTAACATTTCGTTACGTGGGTTTTCTACCACCGATCACCATGTGACTAATCATGCTCTTCCCCTTTCCATATCAAACCCATCCCTTGCATACATTCATGCAAAATTAAGCAATATACTACCTAAGAGATTTCAGTCTTTCACATACATCGATACACATAGAGAAGTTTCTATGGCACATACCTGGCATCCTTTGCCTACCCTTTCTGGGTAACCCGTCTGTTCATACACCCTATTTTTTGGCTTTTAACCATCACATATATATACATATAGATTATTAGTGTGTTTAGAGATCTACACACCTGATTACCATTAGAACGAGACTTTCTAAGTCAACGCTATCCGTAGCCATCACAACTGCTATCTGCCCTATGTGTTGTTCAGAGGCTTGAAATCCCAAAAAGTGATATGAGATTCAGGAACTAGTGTTTCCGGCTTTTAGATCTAAGAGATCTTACTAGAGAAGATTCGGCTACTCCCAGAGGATTCCGGCTTTTTGCGAAAATCAGGAAGAGAAGATGATTCGAAGAAATCTATAGAGATTCGACTTTTAGAAGAAAGAAGAGAAAAGAATAATGGAGTTTTCGGCTTTTAGAAGAAAGAAGAGAAAAGAATAATGGAGTTTTCGGCTTTTAGAAGAAAGAAGAGAAAAGAACAATGGAGTTTCGGCTTTTGAATCAAAGTGAAGATGAGGAATAGGGTTAGGAATTTCAGCTTCTACTCAAAGGAGAAGAGAAAGAAAAGATGGAAACCCTAAATGCCAAAAAATAAAGAAGAGAACCCTTCCTATTTATAGAAATTTCGGCACTTACCTATGAAAAACTGAAAGTGCCCTTCCTGATAACTAAAAATTAAGCAAATAAAAAGGGAAAATTCGGCACCCCTTTGCCATAAAGAAACCAATTTCTTCCCTCCTCTAGGTGATGGAATTTCGACCAACACCTAGCCTTGCAGATAGCTCCTATCTTT
Organism: Gossypium australe; assembly: GCA_005393395.2. Lineage (NCBI taxonomy): Eukaryota > Viridiplantae > Streptophyta > Magnoliopsida > Malvales > Malvaceae > Gossypium > Gossypium australe. The sequence goes on from CM016619.1 coordinate 35,964,047, forward strand.
TCTCTTTTTATCTTTCATATTATCAACTATAATATCTACATTATCCCATTCACATAAATCCTCCTATTTTTGAGCCTTGTTGCCATCCACTCCACCTAACCCTAATGCCAAAAATTAGCTAACTTAAATTAAAATAATTGGGCTCCATGAAACTTAAATTTAGGCCCCTTACTCCCTTGTGTGGTGTCACCTCCTAATATTGGGCCACAAGCCCACTTTGGGATTTTAAACACAGATACTACCTTTTAAACCCTATAATGCCCAAACAGATAATTTTAATCAAGGCCTCTACCTAAGCCTGAGCCCAATTTAGACCCCTAACACTTAGATTAACACATTAAACATATCCACCCATTAAACGCATAGGCCCAAAAATTCAGGATGTTTCATGATAGCTTCATTCCTGTCCACCGCATCTTGTTGCTTTGATCCACTTCACCGCCCCTTTAGAGAGATAGGATTCTTCGTTTTAATTTGCTAACTTCGATCTGCTCCTGCAACATCAGGAATCGCTAAATCTGTTATTTTCAATCTGCTCCTTGCAAACTCAGGGATTGCCAAACTGAGATCTTTTATTTGCTTCCTGTGATTTTAGGAATCGCCAAATCTGCTATTTTCAATTCGCTCCTGCAACATCAGGATTGCCAGATTTGCTATCTTCAATCTGCTCCTGCAACATCAGGATTGCCAGACTTGCTATCCTCGACCTGCTCCTGTAACATCAGGATTGCCAGATCTGCTATCTTCAATCTGCTCCTACAACATCAGGATTGCCAGATTTGCTATCTTCAATCTGCTCCTGCAACATCAGGATTGCTAGACTTGCTATCCTTGACCTGCTCCTGCAACATCAGGATTGCCAGATCTGCTATCTTCAATCTGCTCCTGCAACATCAGGATTGTCAGATTTGCTATCTTCAATCTGCTCCTGCAACATCAGGATTGCCAGACTTGCTATCCTCGACCTACTCCTACAACATCAGGATTGCCAGATCTACTATCTTCAATCTGCTCCTGCAACATCAGGATTGCCAGACTTGCTAACCTCGATCTGCTCCTGCAACATCAGGAATTGCCAAATCTGCTATCTTCAATTTGCTCATTGCCAGATTTGCTAACTTTGATCTCAGGAAGACTTCAATCCTCGATCTGCCCCACTAGGGGACAATATCTGAAATCTTTAATATTGCTACATGGTTCTCTGGGGAACCCATCCTGTAGAATTAGTTTTACGTGCTTATGCTTATGCAAATGATGAGGATGCTATGATCAGAATGACTCAAACGCTCCTATCTACATGTCTATGGACGACATTTACATGAATACGGAATGTAATGAGAATGATGATTTTTTCACAATGATTAAGATGCAATGATCGTTATAAATCGAATGCTCCTAACTAAATGATATTATGGAAGACATTTGCATGAATGCAGAATGTCATGAGAATGATGATTTTCACAATGATTAAGATACAATGATCGTAATAAATCGAAGGCTCCTAACTAAATGATATTATGGAGGACATTGCATGGATGTCGAATGTCATGATAATGATTCTTTGTTAAAAATGTATAAGGATCAGGATGCGATGATCGAAACGCTCCTAACGAATGTGAAATGAAATGACCCCTTTTTAATGCTTAGGGTTGTCACTACTCGATGTCCATCGGAGTCTTATTGCTGATGTATTACACTGCTATCTCACTCTGCTGGTACCTTTTTCTAAAAACTCAAAGAAACAATCATATTTTGCTCAAATGACTTGCCCCAATGTAACTTCAAGGTCTATTCCACGGTACCTATAGGACTTTAAGGCTTATACCATCTTCAGACCCTCTCTGCAATTCAGGGGGGATAGGGTATGCGTCATCTTTAATCCATCCTATTGTGACTCAAGGGTATAGAATTTGTATCATCTTCAATCCATCCCATTGTGACTTAAGGGTATAGAATTTGTAACTTATTCCATCGATTTGGTCTACTACACCTTCCATTCCCTGAGTGTCATGACCAGGTGTGTATGCATGATATTAGCACAGATACAGAATGTCATTTTTCTCGCGAATGATTCCCTATTTACACATGGGTTAACATTGCCCCTTTTTCGTCAAGATGGTATTACTGACGTAATATCTTCTCATTTTGTTCAAACACCATTTTTGACAAAATCCGAAGAGATAGTCTTAGTTCAGACTTTTCCTCCACCAATATTTCTATCCCTTAAACTTGAGGACTTTTAAGCAATAATCCTGTTTCAGGTTCTTGTACTATTTAGAAGTTCCTAGAGTAATATGCGAAACTCCTTTTGTAAAAGTGTCGTTAGTCCATTAATCGTTATTTCAATGCAAAATGCTTGAAAGAGATTGAAGCAATAGACAAGAAGGAATTGATTAGGAGGATCGCTGGAAACAAACAGGTTAAGCAAAGATAGCAAAGGCAATCATGAAGGAAATTTACTGGTAGTGTATTTCGTAAGGAAAATAACCATAAATAACAAAAATGGGTAAAATGGAAACTAGGTGCCCCAGATATCGTAGCCTGAGCTTCTCTGTTCAAACTTCTTGAGGACCATTTTAAAGCTCGATATGTGTTTAGGGGATCCGGTACTTTGTCGATGCCCCAAGACTTAACATACTTCTTTATTGTTAATTCAAGCGTAGCAAGACTGCTGTATGCCCTACTTTTGATCAAAATTTGAGCTGCCCTTCTCGGGTTTTCAACTCAAATCCCCTTTGATCTCAAGGCGCCCTTTGCGGGTTTTCGCCTCGGCCTCTCCTTTTTTCCTTTTTTTCTTTTCCCTTTTCATGTTTTTTTTCTTTTTTTGTTTTTTTTTTGTGTGTGTTTTTTTTGGAAAACTTTTTTTTTATTGAATCTGAACTCACCAGATTGGGCAGGTCCTTGCCATCCATCTTGATTAGTATCCATGTTTCCCCAAAACAAGTCTTCTTTGCTGTATAAGGCATTTACTTTTCCTCTGGAGTCCTTTTGGATAAGAAGAATACTTCTTAATGCCAGGTCCTTCTCCTGAAATTCTCTTGAGCGAACATTTTTGTCATAAGCCCGTATCATCCATTTTTGGTACATTCGACCATGAGTACTTTCAATCAAGCTTACTGTAGACATTCTGCTTCATCCAACTTGGAGAAAAAAGAATCTTAACTTCCAACAATTGCTCCCCTTTTGTGAACCAACGAGAAAGACGTTGCCCCGGTGATGGTCCTGGCCAATGTTCACAAAGCATAGAAGGTAAATGGTAACTTCTCTATGCCAACTTCTACAAATATCAGTCATTTTTCAAAAAATTTGAATGGTTTTTGGTTGCCCTTGCTGCACCAATATGGTGTCTGATCTTTGAACATATTGTAAATTTGTGCCATTACGTTAAACACGTTTCTTTCTAACATTCCTTATTGCCACTCTCTCTCTCTTTTTTGAATTTGATTTTGATAACTGCTGACTTTGTAACTTTGGCATATGAAGTGACCTTCACCCTTTCAGTGAGGCAACCAATGACCATGAATATGAATCGCTGTTGGCTAAAAGCTTTTGAGGAGACTGGCTTGATAACATCCACGCCACACATATAGGGAATCTGTGAAGAAATAAAATAGGCGCATAATTCCTGTATTCAATTTCCCTTTCTTGGAAAACCAGTAGCTCGAACCTCCTATCCGTTGTAGAACCATTAACATGGGTTCATTAAACACCAATTTTAACAACATACCCATGTTTCAGTAGCCTAGGTGTGTCTTGGTGATCATGTGATAACATCTTTGAATTCTTGAAGATAACTCAATGATGCTTTGCCTTATTCCTGCAGTGGGCTAATCTTCCATCTTCATCTCCCTCGTTAGCTCATAGTGTCCGCTGTCACTTCGTAAGGTAAGATCTACCATTTTTAACAAGTTAGGAAATAAGTTGAAATCTCTGTCATCTTCCAAGTCCTTAGATCCCTCTAAACACATATCCCACTAGAAAGGGAGTTAGTAACAGCGTCGCTCATGTCATTGATATCTGGGACCCATTGTGGGTATGAAGTTAAATTCCAAAGAATAAATGATTCCAAGAATGATTATTTGTGAATGAAAAAGAATATTCAATAGAATGTATAGTATGAAAAAGAAAAGAAATATTTGTTCAAAAAGATGCATTTTACTGAAATAGTAATTCTGGACATAAGCCTATTTCACAAAAGAAATCTTATTGCTTCTAGGCTTAAAGCAACAAGTACGTTTTGTACATTACTCTAAGTAAGCTTCAAAATACTACAGGAATTTCTTCTGCAGTCTCATTGCACAAAACGCTCCCAGGTTCATATTTCTGCATTTGGCACGTCATCTATCTTCACAATACCCATGTTGATGAATTTTTCCACCAATTTCTTGAAAGCAAGGCAATTTTCTATCGAATGCCCTGTGACCCCTGCGTGGTACTCACATTGGGCATTTGGGTCGTACCATCCTGGGTATGGAGGTTGCATCAGTTTCGTGTAATAAGGAGCTACAACATGCATATCAAATAAGTTCTGGTATAACTCCCTATACGTAATGGGAATAGGAGTTACTGGGGTTTCTCTGAGTTCGATCTTGAATTGGGTTCTTGCCTTGTGGAGACCTGATGGCTGGTAGTTACCGTCCTTGGCTGGCTTACTGTAATCGACTCTGACTGACCCTTGTCATACCTACTCGTACTACCCGTTTCCATTTCCTTCTTTTTTGGGGCCTTCAAAGTCCGCTCTCTCCTTTCCTTTGTCTCTGCCAGAACAATCGATTTGGCTCGATCACCCTCAGGGTTAAAACATGAGCCCATCGGAAAGTTCAACAGGGCTGAGGTATTAGTCTGACATTGGGGTCTGATAATAACGGGTACCCCATGCGAATGCGTGTCTGGTTGAGTCGGGACACTTATTGGGGAATAAACGATGTCTTCATTGTCATCCATACTGTTGACCACTGGGCTACTCCTCTTTTCGAGTCCTCCAGCTAGTAACTTGGTTAACTAGCTCATCATATTCTTTTGGAAATCTAGCATTTGTTCCCGCATTTCTTGTTGAATTTTGGTCAATTGCTCTTGCATCTGCATTTGCATTTGCTCTATTCTTTCCAACCTTCGGTCCATAGCTTTCTAGGTTAACTGAAATAACTTCACCTAATTAGGTCCTTTCTACAAATTTTAATGCATATGATGAGATGTAATGCAATTGCATGAAGTGCAATGCAAATGCATGAATGCAAAGAGGCATCGATTCTGATGAACTTCATTTTAGAAAACTTTATTAGAAAACAAAATCTTTTACATAAAACGGACTACGAATATGCTTTCGCCCTAAGTTCTAAGGTTTTGATTTTCCCAAGCAATGAAGCTAGCTTTTGACTACAATCGGACTGTAGCTTATACCTCATGCTCAACACATCAGCCTGTGATGTCAAAGTCTGTAGCTGATCAGCTACCTCTCGAATCTGAACAACTGCTTCACCCCTGAGGCAACCCCGACTTCTAACTTGGTCATGGGAATGATGAAGCTCTTCCTTCCAATGCCCTTCTCTTGTTTCAGGGAGCTCGATCTGAAGTTCACAACTGTGCAATATCGTTTCTAACTCTCCAATCTTACCTTTCAGGCTTGACTTTAACTCGATCACGAAATCATAGCTTCAATAGTGATGAAGAGACTGTCCAAGCTTAGCATTGATCTTCAGAAAAATATTTGTGCAGTATTGATCATACACCCTAGCTGGTGCCATACACTGAGTCATAAGGCCGTACTAAAAATTCTTCCCCTTTCATGGCCCATAAAGATCAGAAATTTTCCTATCAGGGAGCAGACAGAGAAGAAACTGCGGAGCTCCAAGAAGTTTAGATTGTATCTGTTTAACCATTTTTCAATTCTAACCACAGGTGAAAGGCGTCTATTCTGGTTCATCTTCATTGAATATATCAAATAGGGGATCAATACGAATTTCTCCACAACGAATCAAATCCCTTGCAATGTTGTTTGAATCAAATATCCTTTTTTCACGTCCTTTTGGGCTATCAAGGCTTGCATTTCCATTGTTTCTGGTAGGTGCAACATCCTCAAATACAGCAGTAAACTCACGCTTGTTGTTTGGTGGCAGACCTATAATAAATAATCCCTTTTTTACCATCAAAGGCAAAATTCTTTCCATCCAAATCATTTTTTGCAGGTCTCATGCACTCTGTCAATCACTTTCTTTCCAACGCCCTTACTATCCACAGGGCGACCACTTCATATAAAGAAAAACGCTGTAATGGTAGAAGCATCCATTCGCACTTCACTTTGAAGTGATTGGTGAGTACAGTTACCTTCTACCCTTTAGCTCCAACACCACGCCTTGCCATAGGGTGTCGTATAATCTTCTTCGCATCCGATTCTGCTCTGATCAGAACAACATCAAGAGGCACAGGTGGCAGGGATTTTAGCGCTACCCCATTTCATTCTTGCTCAAATGAATCCATACCCTCCTTTCTCTAATTGCCTTTGCTACATACGAACGACTGCATTGTCTTCCATTTTATCAAGGAATTCGTTCTCTATAACCAGCTTTCTAACTTAGAAACTGACCGTGAATCGATACCTCTAAAAATATGAAATGATATGCACCAAAGAATAAAACACGACAAGTTAGTACTATGAAATACAAAGCAAGTAAAAATGAACAACACCTATCTGGGTGACCACTAGGGTTTGACGTAGTTCTACCTAAGGTGGGCTCCTAGGGTTCACTATATGCGGTTTAGTTCTATAGTTAAGGTACCTGAACCAGCAGATTCCTCGATCCTCACCCATTATAGGCTCATACGGACAGAGTTCAGTTCAAGGGAATACATTTCCCTATGGCCATGTAGAAGTGAAAACTTCACGAAGACATAGGTACGGATGTATCCCGGAAGCAATTCACTAGCCCATGCAGAGGTGAAAACCTCACTAGGCATAGCTTCTTGCTCCCACTTAAAGGTGCGACCTCAACGTTCATGTAATGCAATGCCAAAGTATTTTACGAGACTCGACATTATTACAATCATATCATCGAAATGCATTAAAAGAAATATGAATTCTCAAGGCAATTTTCCAAATTTTTAATCAAAAGGACAAAAATTAATCAATCAATGGTCTGACTCTCGAGGTCTCCAGTGGAGTCGCCAAGCTGTCGTAACCATTTTTTTGAAAAACGAGAATCAACTTGGGATTTGAAAACGAAAATAGAACGGGAGTCACCACCAATCATTTTTGATGAGGTGTGATCAGGACACCTCTTAAAACGGTTGCTTTTAATAAACAGTTTGATTTATCAAAACAACGATTTTGGTCTACGAAACTCAAAAAATGGATTCGGGAGTCGGTTACGTACGAGGAAGGGTTAGCACCCTCGATACGCCCAAAATTGGTACCTAATTAATTAATTAATGTTCTAATGTCGAAAATTGGAAGAGATTTTACAATACGAATCCTTTAGAAAATGTTTGGATAATTCAAATTGGATATCGAAATTCTCTTGTTCCGAAAAGATGAAATATCACATCCTGCAATAGGACACGATGTTTCAACCCTCAATACCAAGATCGTTTCATGATTTCCAAAATTCATACATTGCGCTTCTTTTTAAAACGCTTGAATAATTTGAATTGGATATCGAAATTTTCTTGTTCCGAAAAGATGAAATATCACATCCTGCACGATAGGACACGATGTTTCAACCCTCGATACCAAGATCGTTTCATGATTTCCAAAATTCATAAGCTGTGATTTTAAAAAGGATATTCTATTATTTGGCCAAACCAAAATATCGAAACCCAGCACGATTGGGCACGATTTCTCGAATGTCCAAACACGAAATATTGCCTTATTTGAGAAAACATGGACAGAATTTTAAAAGGATATTTACTTATTTGGTTAAACGGAAAATCGACACCCAGCACGATAGGGCACGATTTATCGAAATTCCAAATACGAAATATTGCCTTATTGTAACACCCCAAACCCAGCCCAAACATTACGACTGAATTTGGTATGTCACGGAGAAAAGTTATTTTTGTAAAATCCCTTTAAGCAGATTTAAAATTTTTGTTGAAAACATTTTTGGTAATGAAGAAAACAAAAACTTAGTGTTGATTAAAAATACATAAAGTCATGTTGTTACCGATTTCAAATGTACCCGCTGGTACAATAAAACATTTCGCTTTTGATTTTGAGAAAACATGTGTATCCATTTTCAAGTCATTAAGTTGTTAAAAAAATTATCCAAAACAGATAAAATAACCAAAATATAATCCTAGGAGGCCTTATTACAATTTAAGCAAAATAAACTAACAATAAAATAAAAGTAGTTCATAAATCATTTAATCCAAATGTTCACTGCATGGCCACCTCGAGTTCTTCCGGCTCCTTTTCTGCGATCTACGAGTCACCTAAAAAATTAAAGGAGAAGGTGAGTCACCAAGACTCAATGTGTAACCCTTCCCTGGTTTAGTGCAACACATACACAAAGTCATAACCAATTAACATGCACAAGTTTAATATGCACCCAACCTAGCCATCCAAACGCCTTTCTCTACCCCGTGTGGTACCAAACCACTGGTGGTGCCAAACCACTGGTGACTCAAAGTCACAGATGTGATACCAAATCACTGGAGATACCAAATCTCTGGTGTCCGAAGACACAAATCGAATGATGGGGCCAACCCATCATGTGATACCAAATCACTGGCGTCAATCCCGTATCTCAAAGTGGGGCCAACCCAAGGTGGTGCTAAGCCACAGGGACGAGACGCTATGAGGTGCCAAACCTCTGGAGGTACCAAACCTCTGGTGACCGTAGTCACAATGTGTTACCAAAACACTGGTGTCCGTCGACACGAATATCACTACCCCCTCCACTCATTTAATCCCACATCAATCAATAATATGCATTTAACAAATTTCATGCCAATAGATTTATTTAACAACATCCAACATATATATCATGAGCCATATATTATAATCTGCATATACCAAATACGCCATGCTTCCCAAAAGCATCATAAGAAAGCTCTTAACAACAAAGACTTACCCGAATCCTTGTTTATACCATGATGGTATTACATCCGAATCTACACAATCCGATTAAGCATACATATAACACTTAGCACATTAAATAGTTATAAGGTGTGTATGTACACACCTGTCACCAACGATAGTCCTAAATCCCGAAAAGTCACTCGGCCACCTTAGATTTCTTGCTCCTATATTCGGCCAAACACAAGAGTTAGGGACATGGACTATTCGGCCAAACCACATAATTCTACGGGGTTATCACATGAACCCGAAACCTCACCTAATCGCCTTCGAGTACTAACTACAGTAACCGGTACGCGAATCTGCTTCACTTCCCTACAATCGGCTTTTGAATAATCAAAAGAATAATCCTTTAAAATAAATCCTTACCACCTTCAATATTCGGCCAAGATACTTCTAAATGGAAGAAGAGAGTTTCGGCACACCCAAAGGAGTATATTCGGCCAATAAAGAAATTATTGAGAAGAAAGGAGAAATAGGGGATTCGGTTTTTAGAAGAAAATAAAAGAAGTAGATGAAAGATGATGGTGTAGGAGATTCGGCCAAAGTTTAGAGAAAGAAAGAATGGTTTTTGGTTTTGATAAAGGTTGAAAAGAGAATGAAAAAGAATTGATCAAAGGAAGAAAAAGAGAGATGGAAGAAATGGTATTCGGTCAACACAACTTTACCAAAGAAGAAAATGCACAAGATACAAAAATGTAGTTTGGTTCAAAAAGACAAATGAGAGAAAGAAAGTGGTATTTTGTTTCCAACAAAATGAAGTTGTCATCAAAAGAAATTTTGCACCAAAAGTATCCTAGACATTCGACCAAAGATGATAGTTTTTGGAGAGAAAAACAAATACCAAAAAGATGTACAAAATAAAAGATTGGCTAACATCCCCCCCAAGCTACCTACCAAAAATTCGGCCACTCCCCCTAGCCTTACATGCCGTCCACATACATGCACTAAGGCATAGGATTTCTTTCCAAAACTTCCTCCACCTTCCATGCCTTTGTCCGCTCATTATACCATAAACTCAAGATTCTTATCCCTAACTTCAAGCTTTCCATAACAAATTTTCAACTTACCAAAAGATGGAAGTCCAACCTATCATAAACATAGGTTGACCGGCCATTAATACTAAAACACAAAAATAAACTTTCAAAAAGCTAAACATACTACTCGAACCTCTAACCTCAAGCTATAAGTTCAAACACCATAACCACTTTGCCACTAATTCCTCATGTGCTTTAATTAACACTTAAATTAACTTAAGTGCTAAGCTCACTTAATCCACTTCATTAAATAAACCATACTAAAATTTATTCTAGCTTCCTAATATTTCCAAGCCTTCACACAAATATACTAAGCACACAAAAATTCATACCCGAGCTAACACAAATAACTAGATGACATACAAATTTTTCCTAAAGCCCATGGCCCAATCGGCCCAATTCTACTAGGCCCAATTTCGGGATGTTACAGTTCTACCCTCCTTAAAAATAATTTCGTCCCCGAAATTACTTACTAACGATCAATCGTATAGTCTAACTCACCACACTACGCTCTTGCTGCGCACTCTGATCTTAATAACACTACTAACAATCAAAGCGGTATATAGAAATCCAATGATCAAGAACATACTGGTGAAGACGTCCGGTGCGTCACCCTCCTCATGACGCCTCACAGCATACACCAAACCAGGCTGCCTAGCCTCAGTGTTGCCAACACCTCTGCTAGCTGCTCCGGTGCCAAACCAGTAAGCTTGTTAACCAAACGGCGCCGTTTTGCTAAATGTATATAAGGCCCAAATTTTCTTGAAAAATCTCATTTTAACCCTAAAGAATTTCATAACCAGCAGCCACCCAAAATTTCTCTCCTCTCTCCCTCTCCTCTTTCGTCTTCCCCGATTAATAGGGGTTTCTCCGGCCGATCGACGCACCACCACCAGTCTGGTGGACGACGACGCGTGGAGATGAACCCTTAGGCCCTGTTCCGGAGTTCGCTAGGAGGCTGAGCCTTGGCTTCTCAAAACTCAAAAGAGAAAGCCTCTTCCTCTGCTTTCGGCCTCAGCGACGGAGAAGGGAGGGGCTTCAAGACGCGCATCCGGTGGTTCAGGTAAGGCCCTCTTCTCCTCTTTTTTTTTGATTTTTGTTTGTAAAAGTTTTATTTTTTTAAATAAAATATTTAAAGAAAAAAATGAAAACAAAAACAATAAACGATGATAGAAAATACAAAAACTAAATCAACCTTAAGCTTTTATTCTCTTATTGATTGGTGATGATTCGTATTTTTTTTGAATTTTGCGAATCGAAGAACCCCTAAAAGATGTTCTTTAATTTGTTTTTTTCAATTGTTGTTTCTTCCTTTTTTGAAAATCGGAACCCCTCTTACAATGAAATTAGGTTGGCTTTTATAGCCATTGTTTTACAACTTGACTAATATCCTGTCTTTTCTATTTATTGTTGCAGGCGACGGTGCAAGTGGAGACTTGACTTGGGTGGTGGCTACAGGCTTTGGCAGAGAGCAGTTGGCGGCAGTGGGCAACTGCGCCGAAGGCAGGTGGGCAGAGGCGGCGTCAGAGGTAGAGCAAGTGGCTAGGGTTTTTTCTTTTTGATTTTCTGTTTAATTTCTATTTTGGGTTTGGTAATTGGGCTAGGTTGGGCCTTGTATTTGGTATGTAAAGTGGGTTAGTGTTAATGGGCTTCTTTTGGGTTGTTGATTTTATTTCTGAATTAGGCTTCGGCAATTGGGTTGGTTAACCCGGTCAAAGTTGGGCTATGACAGTGATTTTTTGGTTAACGGTTAATTCGGTTCGAAACCAGTCGATTAACCGAAGTTTTTCGGTTTAATCAAAAAAATTAATAAATAAAATTATAATATATAAATAGGCCCACTATTCACCTAAACCCAATCCAAACCCAAAGATCCAACCCAACCTAATTACCCAATCCAACCCAATCATAAAAATTACAAAAAATTTAATAAATAAAAATAAAATTCTAAAACTAAAATTATGTAATCTTTTTAATCATGTAGTGATTCATTTCGGGTAATTAGGGTAATTCGGTTAATACGGTTAATTTGGTTAATTCGGTTAATTTTTAACCAAAAAAAACATATAATTTTCGGTTAATTCGGTTAATCAAAAAAATTTCAGTTCGGTTAATTTTTTTGAAAAAATTTTGGTTCGGTTAACGGTTAAAAATTTTGAAAGGTCGGTTAATTCGGTTAATGTTATTTTGGGTTGGTTAACCGACTGAACACCCCTAGCTAATAGACCCTTTTAACTAATAGAACTTTACTATTGTACTTTTTACAATTTAGTCCTTTTCACGTAATTAAGCATACAAAAGTCAAAATTTCTTAACGAATTTTTTATACTACCTTACTGACATTCCATAAACATTAAAATAATAATAAAATAACAATTTACTCATCGGATTTGTGGTCTTGAAACCACTGTTTTAATTTCACTAAAAATGGGTTGATACAACAATCCTCCAATAAAATCTTATGCATGCAAATAGCAGGACTAATTCCCTTTATATCAACAATTGTCCAACCCAATGTCTTCTTAGATTTCTTCAAAACTTCTAATAACTTCTCCTGATCAGGTGTTAATTCTGTAAATATGACTATTGGCGAAGTGTTGTTATCTCCCAAGTAGGCATACTTTAAGTGTAATGGAAAAGGCTCTAACTCCAAAATAGGAGGGTCCTCTATGAAAGGTCTAGGAGGCTTGAAGGAACAATTTGAAAAATATAAAGATTCAAAACTCCACCCTTGTCGGTACTTAAATTGCTTGGTCTCCATAAGTTGACCAAGTTCACCAATCTTTTCTTCTTCAGTCAGCTTAAATGGTACGTGGGGACAGTATTTGCCATTGATTGAATTTGCGTATAATAATAGTTTTCAGTCGAGTATCAAAATGGCACCTCATGAAGCTCTGTACGGACGTAAATGTTGGACACCTCTGTATTGGACCGAGCTCAGTGAAAATTAGATACACGGGGTCAAATTGATAAAAGACACTGAACAGAAAGTAAAGATAGTCTGAGATAGTTTGAAAGCAGCGTATAATCGTCAAAAGTCCTATGCGGACTGGAAACGAAAAGATATTGAATTCGAAATCGGTGACAAAGTGTTTCTGAAAGTGTCACCGTGGAAGAAAGTACTACGATTTGGACGTAAAGGCAAATTGAGTCCGAGGTTCATGGGGACATATGAGATCATCGAGCGTGTTGGACCTGTTGCATATAGGTTGTTATTGTCATCTGAGCTAGAAAGAATTCACAATGTATTTCATGTTTCGATGCTCCGTAGATATCATTCTGATCTGTCACACGTGATTACTCCGTCTGAAATTGGAATTCGATCTGATATGACTTATGAAGAGGAACCAATCCGTATTCTAGCTCGTGAAGTGAAAGAATTAAGAATCAAGAAAATACCGTTAGTAAAAGTATTATGTCATCGACACAGAATAGAAGAGGTTATGTGGGAGCCTGAAGATTCAATGAAACAACAATACCCGGACCTATTTGACGGTAAGATTTTCGGGGACGAAAATCCCAAAGGGGGGAGAATTGTAACAGTCCGGTTTAGACCCTAGTTGGAATAGTGGTTTCGGGACCACAAATCCGAGTCTGAATAATTTTTTAATATTTTTTTCTATGTCGTTGATATGTGATTAAGCATGTGTTAAAGTTCGTAAATTAATTTGTCCGTTTGTGTGCTTAATTTGAGAAAAGGATTAAATTGCATCAAATGCAAAATTTGCATGCTATTTGTTAAAGCACCTATATGTTGTGGCTTTTAAAACAGGAGGCCTTATGAGGCAATTAGACTAGTATTAATTTAGTGGATGATTAAAAGACATTAGCGACCTTATGTTTATGTGTTACTAAATGTTTATTAAAAGGTTAAATGGGTAATTTGATAAAAAAGGCTATTAAACAAAATCAATTGAAAAAGCCATGTTCATCTTCGTTTTATGACAGAATATTAGAGAAAGAAGAGAGGGTTTAGCTCTTTTGATTTTCGGCACTTAAAGCCTTGATTAAGGTATGTTTTGACTTTGGTTTTTGATAATTTTTACATTTTTGTAATCGTTGCTTCGAATGCTTCAAAACCTATGTCTTAATTTTGAGAATTTATGATGTTTATGAGATGTGTCATTGATGAAATGGTAAGCTTTGTGATAAATTTAGGTGCTAAATGAAAGATATGTGTAGAATGAACATGTGTTGTTCTTGAATTTTTGGATGAATTTAGCTAATTAGGGCTAAATTAAGAAACAAATTATTTGAGGGACTAAATTGTAAATTTGATGAAAAATATGGACTTGTATGGTCCTTAGGAAGCTTCGGCTAAGCATGTATGTGAACAAATTGTATATATTTGATGTTTTGAGAAAAATGGACTAAACTAATAAAATGTGCAAATGTGAGGGTTAAGTTGCAAATAGCCCTAAATGTATGTTTTTGGATTGAATTGAATAAGTTGAGGAATGAAATGGTTAAATTTGAATATGTTTAGATCAAGAATTGAATAAAAAATACTTAGATCACGAGAAATCGAAAATAATCGAATAGTTGTATCCATTTCCGATAAACTAAATTTTAGGTAAGTCAATATACAAATAAATGTATTTGTATTGAATTATGTATATTCTTATGACTATTGATAATGATGAATGTATATGAGATGATGTATAGATGAATGTCGAGATAGAATCGACATAGTGACATTGTCCGAGAAGTCCTGGTTGAACCTAGGAATAGATGGGGTAGTCTATGTCATGACATAGGTGTCTGTTATGTGATATCATGTAAAATCCCGTCTGGGACATTGGCATTGATTCGAGATTTCGTGTAAGACTACGTCTGGGACGTTGGCATCGATATGAGATTTATGTGTAAGACCATGTCTGGGACATTGGCATCATATTGATTCGTGTAAGACCCTGTCTGGGACTGTGACATCGATACTGATTACATGTAAGACCACGTCTGGGACGTTGGCATTGTATGACTATTTCGAGCATTCTGCGTATTCTATTAGATTCCAAACGGTTCAACAGGCAAGTCCAAGAAATGAATGAATATGTGAATCGTACATCCGTTTCAGGTATGTTTGATAAATACACATTGTGTGTATAATAAGGTAATTATTTACTTAAACTTATCTAGGTGAATTATGTATTTGAATATGAGAAGGTAAGTGTGTTACATGAATGGAAAATCTATGAGCTAATAGAGAATGTGGTGATATGCAAAATTGAAAGATGAATGGCTAAGTAAATGTGCCAAGAAGAATTATCACTATACAATTGAGCTAATAGTGAACTCATATTGATTATATGTCTTGAATTCTTATATGTTAAGTTTATTTTTATATAGCTTACTAAGCTTTTGAAAGCTTACTTTGTATCTGTGTTTGCTCTATTTTATAGATCGTCAAAGCTACTGAAGGCTCGGGGACCGTTGAGGATCATCATCACACTACTCAAATTCATTTTGGTACTCTGAAATGTGTATATAACTGAATATGGCATGTATAGGCTATTCATTTTGGATTATGGTTGAAATGTGTATAAATAGCCATGAGATGTGGCTAGATAAATGTTGGTGTTATACATGAGTGAATATGATATATGATGCATGATTTGGTATGTTATGATAGCTAATGAAATGACCAAGGCTATGGTAAGCATATGAATGCAGTATGAGTAAGTATGTTTGAGCAAGGAAATGGTTATATAAAAGGTAAATGTGGATGAATCATGCTTGTATATATGTGTGCTTTAGTTGAGCAAATTGGCATGATTGGTAATGAAATTGAATGTGGAGATTTGTTGATTGTTTGACATATCTTTGGCTGTCCAATGTACTTGAAATGAATTGGTATATTTTCTTGTAGGGTACACCCAAGTGTGGGTGGCAATTCGGCCTTGCAAATGGCCTGTTTTGGCTACACGGTTATGGCACACGGGCGTGCCTAGTGCCCGTGGGATTAAGTCAGTAGCCAGCCTAATTGTGCATGGCCTTAGCACACGGACATGCTTGGTAGCCGTGTGAATAAGTTAGTATATAGCCTAAGAGTACACGATCGTGGTACACGGGCGTGTCTAATGGCCGTGTGGTTAAGTCAGTATACAACCTATGTTGTGGCACGGCCAAGACACATGGGTGTGTTTTGTGTCCGTGGAAGTCACACGGCCTGCCCACACGGGCGTGTGGCCTTCATAACTTAGAAAGGTTTTAAATTTATGAGAATTTTTGTATGTGTTCGGTTTAGGCCCGTCCTTACTCTAGAGCATGATTAAGGTCTCGTTGACCTATTTAAGGGACATTTTGATTGCGATTGATGTATGGTTGTATGTAATGTCCGTAAAAGTTTCTGATCTGTCCGGTAGCGCCTCTAACCCTTATCCGGTGGTGGATACAAGTTAGGGGTGTTACATTTTGGCATGGGTTGATTATATCCTGATCGTGCACTTATGACATTCTATCAAGCAACATTACTGGAATTTCCCAATCCTTGATTACTTCTGCTTAAGTTGGGATGTTGTTTCCACCCTAGATTATACATATTGGAATATGGGTTATTGTTCTGATTGAAATTTCCCATGTAATATACTAAGGTTGAGTTCAATGGGCATTCATCAAAAACATGATATTCCCTACAATAACCACATGTTAGCTCGGTTACTTTCATTTCCTGCACTGCAGCTGGCTTCTTCAATGTTTTAATCATATTAGCTAGGGATGATACTTGAGCTATTAATGAGATGATATCATCAAGCTCCATTGCTCCAGCAGTTCTTCTGCCTATACCTACTCTTGTTGTTGAATATTGATAATAATTGTAAGTTATCCTTTCTAGAATTTCATATGTGTTATTGTATGATTTATCTAGCAAATTGCTATTGGAAGATGCATTAACTACCATTCTTGTATGTGCGTTTAATCCATTGTAAACATTTCCATATTTGCCTAATGTTGGGAACCATGCATCGGGCATTTTTTAAGTAATTCTTTTAATCTCTCCCATGCTTCATACAACGTCTCATCCTTGGATTATCGAAAAGATATAATATCGTTCCTTAATGTGGCATTCATATTTGGAGGGTTGCATCGCAACAAAAACTATTGACAAAGTTCATTCCAAGATGCTATCGTTCCTGATGGAAAAACATTTAACCATGCTTTGACACGATCTCGTAATGAATAAGGAAATAACTTGAGTCTCAGGGCATCTTCAGGAACACCTAATTGCTTGAATGAATCATAGACCTCCAGAAAGAGTCTTAAATGCAGTCGTAGATCTTCAGTAGGTAAACCATTAAACTATCCCACTGTTTGTAGCATTTGAAACATCACTGGTTTCAACTCGAAATGCTAACCTTGAATCTATGGCTTGATAATCCCTAGATTCAAATCATCCAAGATAGGCACTACATGTTCTCTAATAGGTCTGTCTCTATCATCTATCACACGAGGGATATCAGCATCCCTACCATTCGGACATAATAGATCTTATCTGTCTCTATCATCTCTCACAATTCTTTTCTCCTCCTCAAGTTTCTATCAATTTCAGGATCAAAATAATACTCTTCATTTTCGGGAATACCTCTACTTATAAACTAGCAACAGACCTAAAAAAAATAAAAAACAAATCAAGAAGCTAAAACTAACAAAATTACATCGATAATAACAAACCAAAGTTCACCAATTTGTGGATCCCTGACAACGATGCCAAAAACTTGTCGCATGTGAAATGATATGCGAATCTGTAAGTGTACACGTCAAATCAAGTAATAAAGTAGTAAGTAAGATCGTCTCCACAGGGACCAATTAGGATTGATTTGGTTGAGTTATCACTATGAACTATATGAATCAGAATATGGCAAAAATAGAATAACAAATTTGTAAAGGATAATCACGTATGCAATATTAAAATCAGATAACTAACTTAAAATGATATGGTAATGTAATGAGACAAAGTTGAAAGGAAAAACATTGTTGAGTAGGAATGTTGGAATTACTCAGATTACATCCTTAAAACACAATAATGCCATGGAAAATTTTTAACCAGTCTACTATTCAGATTCTGGCTACAGTAATCTGCATCTTTCGAAAGTCAGACTTCAAGCTACCATTCCTAAGGCTTTGTATGTCTACAAGCTTGAAGGATGATACCCAATATTTTTTTCTTACTCTGTACAGAATGCATCTCTATGTCTAAAGTGCTACGAATATTCTTTCAAGTACTCACTTGAATCATTCGATCACAATCCAACTCATCTAACCTTTTCAGAATTAAACAAGTTTGTGAACATAACATACATGTATCTATGTCTATAGATTGCATGCATGCATTCAAAATAACACAAATTGAATACAATAGTAGATCTAATCAAGATAATACCTAGTCATTAATGGAAAAAAAGATTCATCAAGTAGTTCCAACCCGATGAGATTAGCTCATGGGTTGGAAATTAACATCCAAAATAAATGTATCATTCAACGATATCATTTAACAGTTAAAAGTTCACGAAAATTAATCGAGCTAATGAATGAAGAATTGCAGAAAGGTTTCACCAAATTAGCTCCCAACTCCAGTGCTGCAACTTTATGCAAGACCCAGGGTTGAATGCTTCGTCCCCTTCCTTTCGTCTTTGCTCTGTACTTTAGTTGCTACCCTATCTTCTTTTCTCCAAATTTTTCATGAGAGTTTGTTAAAGAAGAGTAACCGCTCCTCAATTTTCATGTAAAATCCTCTCCTCAGAATTCACCTCTCTTTCTCTTTTATAGGGTAGGTCCCCTCTACCAGCACACACCTTTTTTCCCTTTTTTTAGGTGGATTTATCTGGTACACATCTAGCTGGCTGAGAGTGACGAGGATTGAGTGTTGCATCAGCATGTTCCTAGAATTGCCATGGCATTTATGCTGGCAGTCTGCCCAACCTTTTGCCATGACAATACTTCACTTCTTCATTTCTCTTCTTCCTTTCTACACCTGATACAAACATATACAATTCCTTTCCTTCCACCAACAAAAGTAACATATAGTAACATTGAAAGCACAATCCAAGCTTCATGATGCAATGTTAAAAAAAATCATAAAAATGCAAATATATCCACTTAAGTATAGACAATTAATCAAGTTTGGAGGCCTACAATATAACTCTTTTCAAGAGTTATCAAGGATGTTGCGACACACCCTTGAAGATACCCTGAAGATGAGCATAATACCCTTGTTGTCGTGACACAGGACCTGGTGTGTCGCGACATTACCTTTGTACGGGAAATAATTATGAGCCAAGGATGTTTTGGTCCACACAATCAAATGTTAAGCATGAGGACGACAACTGACCTAAGGTTAAGGACGAAGGCCACTCTAAAATCTATAAATAAGCTCATTTAGCACATGTTAGGGACAACTTTCATATTGTATAATTTTTTTTCTTAGATTTAGTATTTAGTATTTCTGTTTTCGTAGGCTTTAGGTTTATTTCTGTTCTTGTTATTTACTTTTTTAGGGAGAAATCATATTTGTAAAACATAATTAAACTCTATAAGAATTTTGTGCTCAATTCTAATACAAATCAAACTTCTTCTTAACTTTATACTCTTGAATTATTATTCATGATTACTCTTTCTATCAAGTTAATATTGTTTATTAGATCCATATGGAACTAATCCCCCTGTAGGGGAATTAGCTAGTAGAGATATGATTAATTAACTATTTGTAGGGTTCTCTTAACGAATCAGCTGTCCAAGAAAGGAAGATCCTAAAACCTTAGGTCTAGCAACCCGAGGAAGTTATTAACTTGAGAATTAACACAAATTTGATATGACCTATCCATGAACACCTTAACCTTGAACCAATATGGACTATGAGGTTGAGAGATAAGTTCTTGCCAACTCGTTATTCTAGTAGAAGATCGGAAGATCCTGCTGGGGTATGGACTAGTTGATTGAACAAGAAACCCGAAACAACATTTGGTTATGATTATTGAAGCGAGCTAATCACCCATATTCAGATTTGATATATTTTATTATTTGATTTCTTGTGATTTACTTATTTCTTTTCTTTATTTTATTATTATTGTTAGTATAGATCACCAAAACCTTTTTCTTCTATCCATCGTAATATAATTCAGTTAAACTACTAATTAGATCTATTTATGCTTAGGTTAGAATTAATTTAGTGCTTGCCTCCTGTAACACCCCTCACCTGTATTTAATGCCGAAATAGGGTTTCAGAGCATTACCGAACTTATAACACAATTACACATACATTTTCTCATACATTTCCAAATTTCACTCAAATATCAATCAACATATTCATATCGTCCCTAATACGAGCCTAGGAGGACTTAAACATGCATTAGGAGTGGTTTAGGACTAGACCGATAACTTTGAAAACTTTTCGAACAATTATAAAATTTTCTCAAAAACAGGGGACACAAGCCCATGTGGCCCGGCCATGTGTCTCACACGGCCAATAGACACGCCCGTGTCACAGTCCATGTGGACATTCGAAATAGGAACACATGACCGTGTTCCAGCCCGTGTCCGACCCCGTGTAACTCTCTAACTTGAGTCACACAGCCAACACACACGCCCGTGTGCCAGGCCGTGTGCTAGGCCGTGCCAAACCTGTAGGGTATACTAACTTATGCCACACGGCCAGGTCACACGCTCGTGTTTGAGGTCGTGGGGAGCATACTGACTTGATTTTAATTTCAACACCAGGGGACACATGGTCGTGTAACATGACCGTGTGTCACACACGGCTGAGACACATGCCCATGTCTCTACCCGTGTGGACAAAAAATAGGATATTTACCAAGCCATTTTGCCACTCTATCTCATGCATACCTATACCAAATTCCCTGGCACCAAAACATAACACTTAAAAGCATTTAAACAACCTCAACCAAAGAACATTCATACCATCTCAATTCCAACAATTTACATGCTTTTAATTTCATGTTTTCCTTATTCAAATCATACTAATTATATTTTTTCAAAACATGCATCATCATGCACCAATCCACAAGCACGTAGCTTTTCAATTATCAACCATTTGACATCTATAATATCAACTATTAATAACATTGCAAAACCAACCTCAATCACATAACATAAGCTCTATGCACACTTATATATATACGTAACCAAACTAACCAAGTTAAGCCAAGTCTCATGGCTATATATACAAACCAAAACATGACCATTCACAAGCCATCTCAAATGGCAAAACTCACTACCAAAATACATATCAAAATGACCATTATCCTATACATGCCATATGACCAAACCATAAGCTCAAAAGTACCAAAGTGATGGTTGGATAGTGTGACGTAGTCTCCAACGATCCTCGAATCTGAGCTAGATTTGAAATCACTATAAAACATGGAAAAATAAACAAAGTAAGCTTTATAGCTTAGCAAGCTCATATGAAATAAACTCAACTAATCATAAATACACAAATCATCAATTTGGTCATATTAACATGTAATTCATGATAACTAACAAACCTTTCACATGCTTAATCATATGCTTATTTGCAAACTTCAAAACTTCTTCGATTTGAAGCTCATACGATTCATGTACATACATGTACCAAACCGTAACGAACTCATACCTATTCAGAATAATGTCAAATACTTGAAATCTCGTACACTAAGTGCCAATACATAGCCGAAGCTATTTTAATCTCACACATTAAGTGCCATACATAGCCGAAGCTATCTCGATCTCGCACACTAAGTGCCATACATAGCCGAAGCTATCTCGATCTCGTACACTAAGTGCCATACATAGTCGAAGCTATCTCGACCTCGCACACTAAGTGCCATACATAGCTGAAGCTATCTCGATCTTGCACACTAGGTGCCCACAAGTAGTCGAATCATCGTCAAACACGACTATAGTCTCGTATACACAATTTATGCAATATTAAAGTATTTAAAGCATAATTATAACAATGCTTATTACATATGAACTCACCTCGGACGTAAAAACGACAACAGGGGTCAATTAATTCGAGATCTTGTTCTTTCCTAAATCTAAGTCCGTATTATGCTTTTCTTAATCTATATAATATCAAATTCTGCTTATTCAATCACCACTTTATTCAATTAAGTCCAAAATACACATTTAGGCATATTTACACTTTTGCCCCTAATATTTCACATTATTACATATTAGTCATTATTTCATAAAATAAAAAATTCATACAATTTAAGACTAACCCATGCTAGCTGAATTACTATTATGTCTCTAGTAGCCCATATTTTTCATTTATTTCACATTTTAACCATAAAGTTTCCACATTTCACAATTTAATCCCTGATTTGCATTTTCACCAAAAATCACTTAACAAAACTTGTATAACTTTCTTCAAATATTCAAAATCTATCATCAACCATCAAAATGCATGCTTATTCATCAGTGAAAACTTTCTAAATCTTTAACAGTTTTGCAAATTAGTCCCTGGGCTAGCTAGACCTAGTTGCAACGATCTCTAAAACATAAAAATTATTAAAAACTAACCTCAAATTGAATACATGCATGGACTTCAAGTGCCAAAACTTTAAGGCACCCAAAAATTGTGTTTTTCCTTAGCTTATTTCAGTGGAAGAAGATGATACCAAATGCCACCTTTTGTTTTACTAAATTTTAATTTTATTACTAATTTACTTATTTAACCTTGGTATTTATATTAAAACACTTAATCTCATGTTCATCTTTGTCCATTTAATTAAACAAGGGTATAATAACCATATTAATCCCTCAACTACATAATTCCATAGTCATTTAGTACTTTTAACTATTAGAACATACATTTTACACTTTACGCGATTTAGTCTTTTTTATCAAATTAATCATTCAAATGATAAAATTTCTTAACGAAATTTCACACAATTATTTAATCATGTTGTAGACATTAAAAAAATAGTAAAATAAATATTATGACTTCAGATTTGTGGTCTCGAAACCACTATTCTAATTTGACTAAAAACGGGCTGTTACACCTCCCTTGGGTACGATCCTCGGAGTTCTTATCTACTCCGTTGTAACTATATTACAATCTGACCAAAGTACTTGCGGATACCGCCTTTTATATATTTTGTGCAAAATTTCTACTCTGGACGTTGGTAGGCCCAAAGGCAGGGAGGCAATGTCACTATACTAATTTTAATTTTTAGATATTAGTAGGATAATTAGGAAATATTTAGATTATAATTACAATTTTATTTTTCTTATTCTTACTAATGTTTTTTCTTTGGGTTTAGTGTATGACTCGTAGTAGGGGAACACCTATAGAGCCAGCCATAGATCCAGAAAGAATAATACGCAAAGATCGTGAAGAACAACAACAATAGAAATAGCAGATGCAGAATACACCATTTACTATGGGCAACATACCTTGCGATAATCCACTATTCGACGATGCTAACAATAACAACTTAGAAGACCCACCACCACCACCATAATTACTCGTAAACAATCTCATGGCACGTAATGAAAGAACTCCAATGGAATATGCTACCGAATCTAGATATGGTTTAAGGGGGTACAATGAGGCCAACTGTCATGGCCAATAACTTCGAGATCAAGCCAGTTATGACCCAAATGATACATAATAATTTTTAGTTTCGAGGAATGATGACAGAAGATTCGAGTCAACATTTAAAATGGTACCTCTATCTTTATGATACCTTCAAATATAATGGGGTCACTGATGACGCTGTTCGTATTCGATTGTTCCCCTTTTCATTAATTGATAACGCCTTTTCTTGGTTAGACTCGCAGGCACCAGGATCCATCACGACATGGGATGAACTCGCAGGGAAATTCCTACAAAAGTTCTTCCCCATTAGTAAGACAGACCAACTAAGAAGGTAAGTTTCTATGTTCAAACAACTAGAAGGGAAAAGTTTTCATGAAGCAGGGGAGATTTTTAAGACAGTCATTCAAAATTGTCCACACCATGGATTAGCTGAGTGGTTACAACTGCAAATCTTTTACAATGGGTTGAATGTGTGTTCAAGGTCAGGATTAGATGGAGCAATAGGAGGTGCCTTAATGAATAGAACGTACGAGAAAGCATACGAATTAATAAAAAAATATAGCTTTGAATTCCTGCTAGTGGCCAACGAACGACACACATATGGCCAAAGACCATCCACGATAAAAGTTGTCTAGGAGGATGACATATATCAACAGTTAGTGAATAGAATTAACCGAATAGAGTCTGAGAAGAACGCACTGTCTATATATGTAGGAAACAAATTACTCTTCCACCATAGTAACAATCCCACCAAAGATGTGAATTGCGTAGGGAATAGGGGTGGAAACCCTTATTCAACTGCTTATAATCCCAGATGAAGAGATCATCCGAATCTGAGATGGGAAGGAAATTAAGGATGAAGTAATACTTCTAATCACTTTGATACTAACTATCAACCTTATTATTTACAAAAACCTCAGGAAAGGGCCAACCCAAATGACCATACTGTATGTGGTCAACATTTGGATTGAATCAAAGGGGAAATGCAGTCAATGAGAATGGATGTGAAGCAAGTGCAGTCTGAGTGCAGTAAATCTACAAAGACATTGACTAAACTGGACGATCAGACAAGCCAATTGATGAGTATGATGGGAGATATTGAAAGGAAAATTGGCACTAGCATTCCAAGCGATACTGAGAATAATCTTATAAAGGAAGGAAAAGAGCATGTGGAAGCTATCGCGCTCCACTTGGGAAAATCTTAGGTAGCCTAGAAACTCTAGCACAAGAGGAACCAAGAGAGAATGCAAAAGATCTTCAAGAAGACCTCCGAGAAGCTGACGAAGAATCAGGACTAGAGGAGGTAACTACATCGGTAACTGAGCCAGAGAAAGAGGTGGCTAAAGAACTTGCTTCAACACCGATACCATTCCCTTCAAGGTTGGAAGAAAGAAAGAAACAAGATGAAGATGAGTTTGTAAGCTTTCTAAACTATTCAAAACATTAAATGTCAACTTGCCCTTAATTGAACTGAATGAAAAGTCCCTAAATACGCCAAAATTTTAAAAGAAATTATGTCTAGACGTAGGAAAATTAAGGTAGGTGAACAAGTTAATATAAGTATTTCATGTAGTGCTATTATTTCTAAACATATTCCAAAAAAGCTGAAAGACCCGAGAAGTTTTACAATTCTCATAGAGATAGGGAACATTCATTTTAATAGAGCTCTATCTGACCTAGGAGCTAACATTAATTTAATTCTTTTATCCATTTATGAAAAACTCAGGTTAGGGGACCTAAAAAACACCTTGATAACACTACAGTTGGCTGACAGATCTTCAACGCGTCCCAAAAAAGTATTGGAAGATGTGTTAGTCAAAGTGCGCAACTTTATCATCTCAGCAGACTCTGTAGTCTTAGATTTTGAAGAAGATCGAGAGATACCAATTTTGTTAGGAAGACCTTTTCTAGCTACTTCAAGGTCCACCATTGATCAGGAAAAAAATGAACTAACAATAAATATCAATGGTGAAATAAAAAATTTTAAATGTGGTCACCAATAGAGTGGGAAAACAAAAAAGACTTAGGGGAGCATTGTAATGAATTATCTCTCTTTAACCCTAATAATCTCGAATCAAGGAACATACTTCCTACAGTCAATGCAGGACAAAGGAACAGGTTCAAAGAAAGAGATAAATGAAAGAAGTTGGAGTGGCATGACGGGTGATGGAGTAATACTGAAAGAACAAGACAATTGTCTTTATATGAATTAGTGGTGCTCTCGGATGAATCCGATAGTAAAACCTGATAATTTAAATTTTATTTAACTTTTTGTAAATTAAGCTAACTATTTATTTTATATTTTAATTTCTATCTAATTTATGTTTTATAGAAACCGTGACACTCTAGAAATTGGATTTTTGGCTAAAAATAGAGCTAGTGTCACAATACGACAACCCCGTGTCACAACACCAAGGCAAGAAGTGATGAAATCAACTCGATGTCGCGACATAGACTCTACGTGTCATGAAACCGAAGTCAGTATACCCAGAAATCCAAAATTTTAGAATGTGTCGTGACATCAAACGCCAATGTCATGATAATGAAAAATTGATAGGGGTGTCATGACACGAAACCCTTGTGTCACGACATCGCTGCAATTTTCTACAGGGTTGACTCAACCCATTTGCGCAACTCGACAAATTAGCCTCTATTATATTCAACTTTTAACCCTAAAAGTATTATTTTAAAACTTAAAAACACCCTATATCACATGTTAAACGTTTCTTAACATCCTAAACCCTTCAAGACTCTCTTAAACCCCAAACCCATTTTCATTAGAACCCTAAATCTACAACCCTTCTTTACTATTAGTTAAATGTAGAATTGCCACAACCGATGGGAAAACAAAGCACTAAAATGAGTGACCACAAATGAATATTACAAGGAATCCAACGCATTTTCTTTCGAGGTTAAGGGTTCTTGAACTCATATTTTTACTGTTTTATTGGAAACTTTGCTTGTTACTTCGTTAGTTATTGAACTTGAACAATATTCAAAATGCCTCCAAGAAAGGTAAGGAGAACTAATGAACAAGAACTTTCAACAGTTTCAAGTCCCTCTAATTTCCCAAATCCAAACATTGAGAAATATTTTCGAGAACTTTAGTGTAACACCCCTTACCCAGGTCCGACGCCGGGACTAGATACGAGGCATTACCATGCTTGACCTTGTTTGAACATGCAATAACGGGCTATAAAATTTCATTCCAAATTAAAACTTTTCTTTCTTAGACATAACATACATATCATGGGCCTACGAGGCCTTAAACATACATCCGGAAGGTTTTGGAGTTCAACCGGAAACTTTTACACTCCTTAAAATTTTTTTTGCCTAAACAGAGGTCACATGCCCATATGACTTGGGACACGCCCGTGTGGGCAGGCCGTGTAGTCACACATGCCCATGTTCCCAACCCGTGTAAAATTTATTTTTATTTCGAACCTACAGGGGTTTTCACACGACCGGACACACTCCCGTGTCAATAGCCCGTGTCTTTTACACGGCCTAGACACACCCGTGTCTTCACCCTTGTGTGAAAACTAGGGGTATTCTGTTTATGACATCAATAAACCCTTAAGGCGCACACGACCTAAGCACACGCTCGCGTGCTGGCCCGTGTGATGAATCGAATTCTCGCAATTTAATGCAGGGGACACACAGCCTATCAACACACCTAAGGGGGTTGACCGTTTGTTACACACGGCCTAGACACACGCCCGTGTGTCTACCCATGTGGACACTTAGAGGTTATTTTCCAAGCCAATTGCCACCCTGAAACATAAACCGACATATGCCAACACAAGAAATTCATGTACTATGAATAATTCCTAAAACATCACCTATAGAGTTCATAAAACTCATCATCATTAATATATAAATAACTTAACAAATATTGGCCTATCACTTGGGCCATATAAAAAAAAAATAGTAACTTTAATAGCCAACTCTTTGGCTCCCAATATGATATAACTCAAAATGGTATAATCTCTATACATGCTATACTTAGCATAAAACAACTTGGCTATACCAAAATAATGATTGATAGTGTGATCCGAGCTCTGACTTCTATGATTTCCGAACTAGCTTGGCGAAACTATAAGGAAAAAGAAAAAAGGGAGGGGTAAGCATATAGCTTAGTAAGTTTGCATGAAATTTATGTAATAACATAAATACTGAAAATAACTCATTCATCTAATGATGCATGAACAATATAAGCATCAAGTACTCAAGCATACTTACTCATACTTACTCTTACCCATATTAAATCACAATACGACTTCATACTTTTATCTTATTCATGGTACCTGTATCATTTAGTCACATAATTTAACGCTTTAGCTAAAGTAATCATAAACTCTAATCGTTAACTTCCTTAACTTAAACAAAACTTTTTATCATCCTTGAGTAGCTTAACTTGTTACTATCTTTATTCACTTAACTCCTTTGTTACCACTTTCACACTTGGCTCTTTAGCCCGTTGAATTTTCTCGGAATAACAGAGGATATTCAATCTCGTCAAACATGTATCTTGATGCCAATGCCATATCCCGGATATGGTCTTACATGGAATCACCTTACGATGCTGATGCGATATCCCAAATATTGTCTTACACGGGATTCCTTAGCTTGATGTCGACGCCATGTCCCAGACATGGTCTTACACGAGATCTTTTTTTGGTGCCAAAACCATGTCCCAGATATGGTCTTACACGGGACCTTCCTTATATGGTGTCGACGCCATGTCCTAGGCATGGTCTTACACGAGACCTTCCTTATTTGATGCTGATGGCATGTCCCGGACATGGTCTTACACAGGATCTATGTTCGGTGCGAATGCCATGTCTCAGACATGGCCTTACATGGGACCTACATTCCTTGATACCGATGTCATGTCCCAGACATGGTCTTACACGACTTTCCTTGTCTCATGTTATGACATAGATATCCTCTTTATTCCAAGACTTCAATCGGGACTTTCATTTTCTGTGCTCGTTGATTTCTTTATTAAGGCATTATTATTCTTTTTCAAGTAAATTCAGTATATTCAATAACATAATAAGTGATTTAATGTAAATACACATATAAAGCCTTAAATTCATACCAACTTACCTCGGTACTCCAAAATGTGTGTAGAAGTGCAATTTAGTCCACAACTTTGTTTTTGCTTCAGTTTTGATCCAGGCTTCGTATTTCTTGATCTATAATAACAAATTCACTTGTTTAATACTCACATTGACTAAATTGACTCATGAATCATACTTTGGAAAAATTATAATTTTGCCCCTAAACGTTTTCATATTTACACTTTTGCCTTAGGCTCGTAAAATGATTTTCATTCAACTTTCTTGCATTTCAAGCCTAGCCGAATCATATTCTCAACTATATCAACAATCAATTTTCCACTATTTCACTCATGTATGACCATTTCTATAACTTTTACAATTTGATCCTTTTATGCATTTTTCATGAAATTCATTTAGAAAAACATTGTAATGCCCCCAAAATCCCAAAATTTTAATTTCTGTGCATTGAAGTTAGTATGTATGTGTAGCATTTAGAATAATAATATTAAGGTATATCGGGATTATTTGAAGCCTTAGAGATAGGGGAGACCATATGGAAAAATTTATTTTTCTTGCTTAGTGGACCCTAGTCTCATGCATGAGGCCTCTTAAGTAGATTAAGAGAAAATAGGACACAAATGGGCTTGTGGTTCAGTGAAAAGTGGCGTCACTTGGGAGCTATGAGGTGGCGTGTGTGAAAGCTGAAGAGGTCCAAGGTTTGAGCAGGAGGAGTGCATTTTGGAGTGTTTTATTTTGCATAGGTGGACGGCAAGAGTTGTGTTGGTTTTGTACTCTTGCCGTGGAGACTTTGAAGTAAGGAGGATTGGTGGAAGTGGAGGAGTTTTCGGATAAGATTAAGGTATTATCAGAGAGAAAAGTTAGGAGATGGGGAGTAAGGATGTGATGGTGCCGAATGGGACTCTAAGGGAGGGGAGTGTTGGGCCTGTGGCTTTAAAAGAAGTAGGGGTCGAATGCTTGAAAGGTTCTTTGAGCATTCTCTAGTTTTTATTCTCCCCCTCAAACGGTTTCTCCCTTTTTGCCGAATTTTCGCTACGCCAAATTCCCTTCATTGCCGAAATTACTATCATCCTTATTTGTTGAATCTCTACTCTTGTCGAATCCTTGTTGTTGTTCCTCTACCTCAATCGATTGTTATCTACTCTTAGTCACGTTAGAAGCCGAATCTTGTTCAATAGATATCTAAGCCACAGGATCAAAGGAAAATTTCGGTAACTGCTTAGTTGAACTTTTTAGTGTGTTTTGTTAAAAGCCGAAGGGCTATCTAACCCCATCGCAAACGTGGTAGGTAAAGATTGCTAACAAGGTGGCAAGTGTTCTCGACTCAGTCATGGTTTAGTAAATGGCCGGATCTAATGTGGCTGATAGGGGTGACTTATGTGCAATATGGGTCACTTGGTTTTGACGATATAGGTGTTTGGGTGCA
Source organism: Gossypium australe (assembly GCA_005393395.2). Taxonomy (NCBI): domain Eukaryota; kingdom Viridiplantae; phylum Streptophyta; class Magnoliopsida; order Malvales; family Malvaceae; genus Gossypium; species Gossypium australe. Next base: position 35,994,207 of record CM016619.1, read on the forward strand.
GATTTAGAGGATAGTTGCAAATAGTAGCAAAGGAAGGGCTACTAGAACGTGAGGCACACGGTAAGGGTACGGTGAGGTTTTGATTTTCGATAAGTATGTGTTAAAGCTTTGGTTAATCGTTAGTAATGTCGATTGTAGGTTCGTGACTAAATGGTTTGCAGCACGAGAGGTTACCAGGTGTGTACAAACACTACACACACGATATCAACAACGCCGAAAAGCCGAAAGTGGCTAAATGGGCATGCCGAACTTTGGAGGCCCAAAACGACAATGGTTGATATGTGAGCATGAATAATGAATTGGCATGAATGATTGTATGATTGGATCGTAATTGAGCCCAATGGGCTATATGACATAAAATGGGCTTTATGAGGACGTAGGAAAGTATGCTAAGGTTAATGAACTTTAGGCCTAGTTTGAACAACTCTAAAATTTCATAAGACTTAATGTAATTAAACATGTCCATGAACAAGTGACTGGGTTAGAGTGTGGCAACGGACATACGCTTATCTATGATTGGATCTAGGGAGAGCTTGGTAATTAAGCGGTCATAGTGGCCCACCTCCTTTTCTTTGGAATCCTACCTAGTGCGTAGTGTCTGTTCACTTCAGCCGCGAGGACTTGTTGATGGGCCAATGTTCATAACTAAAACCCGAGAGGGACCAAAAACCCCTAGATTTGTAAAATTACTAAAATACCCTTAGATTTGCAAAATTGGTTTTCGAAATAAATATATGAATGTTTTCCTAAAATATGAGCTCTTCATCTTAACTTAACAAGATACAAGGATTTTGGGCTTTTGGGCCTTAAATGGTTAATTTGTAAAATCGTTTTGAAGTGTGCCTTTAATGTGACATTCCTGATTCGGGCCTAACTTTTAGGCCGGGTCTGGGGTGTTACATTTAGTGGTATCAGAGCTCGGTTGCAAAGCTCGGGCTGTGAAATGGGCCTTAGATTTTGGGTTTTAAAAGTTTTTGGCAAGATTCTTGAAATGTGGTTCACCGAGCCCTCGACGTCGAGCCAAGTAAGTTTTTTTTTTCTCTACATCTGTTTAAATTATAGAACTGCATAGATAATGGGCTACTCAACAATAGGCTCTTACAGACTAAAGCCTGTAGGGAACTTAAGCCTGTAGTGGATTCTCGACCGTGAAATAACTTTAAAAAGTTGTTACTTACATAAGACATGCGCTTAAAACAGTGGAAATTACGAACTAATTTCTTATCATTCTTAATTCAGAAATATGCATTGATGAGCGCTAGAAGAGGTGGAAGAGGCCGCGGCAGAGGCCGTGGAAGTGCTAGGGCTGGGTCGTCGGTGTCAGGCCATATGCCCAATGTTGTAGGGGAGTCTTCGGCCTCACCAGTAGATGAAACGGGACCGTATGAACGGGCTACCAAAGATGTAGTATCGCAGGCCATGTTAAGAATCTTGGAAAGGGTCGTTGGGCCCAATAATGGTACGGGGAGTCGTGGGTCGATCGTGGAGCGAATCCAAGCTAATGAGGCTGAGATTTTCAAAGGAATAACGGGGGTGGCCCCGAATGTGGCAGAGTATTGGTTGGAAGCTACTAAAAGAATAATGGACGACCTGGATTGCACGACTGAACAAAAGTTGAAAGGAGCCATATCCCTACTTAGGGAAGAAGCCTATCAGTGGTGGTTGACTGTAAAGGAGGGCAACCAACCGGAGTGGATCACTTGGGAGTTCTTCAAATCGACATTCCAGGGGAAATACATTGGAGCAGCCTATGTGGATGCATGAAGGAAGGAGTTTTTAAGTCTGACTAAGGGAGATAAGGCAGTAGCAGAGTACGAGGCTGAGTTTCTGCGCCTCAGTCGATATGCCAAGGGGATAGTAGCAACAGAGTATGAAAGATGCGTACGGTTTGAGGATGGATTCAGGGATAGCCTTAGGGTACTGATAGCTCCACACAGGGAGCGAGATTTTGTGTTTTTGGTGGAGAAAGCAAAAATAGCAGAGGAGGTAAAGAGCACGGAGTGCTGTAATCAAGAGAAAGAGAAGGGTAAGAACAAGCGGAATATGGAACCTACGAGAGTCGGACAGTGGTCCATGAGGAGGGCTAGAGTGAATGGGCCGATTAGAGCTGGGGCCCCTATTGCTGTTGTTAATAACGGAATACCACTTTGTGCTGAATGTGGGAGAAGGCATCCGGGCGAATGCTGGAGAAGGATGGGAGCATGTTTGGGCTGTGGATCGATGGAGCATAGGGTTAGGCAGTGCCCGAGAAGGCTAGATCAGGAGTGAGTCGATGGTAGAGGTAATTTTCAGCCTCAGAGGGGTGGTCAACAACCACCAAGGGGCCGTGGTCAAGCCAGAGGTGGAAATGGCGCGGGACGAGGACGTGGAGCACCGGGCAGAGGCGCAGGTCAGGCAGATACGAGACAGCCAGCATTGGTTTATGCTGCTCATCGCAGAGAGGAAGGTGATGCACCAGATGTGATAATGGGTACGTTCCTTATTTGTAAGCTACCTTATTTTGTGCTAATAGATGTGGGGTCGACACACTCATACATTGTATGTAATAGGACTGAAACTGTAGTGGTTGAGTTTGAAATAGTTGAGAATGAAATGACTATGTTAAGTCCTTTAGGGTAGTCGACGAAAGTTAGTAAACTTTTTAAGAATGTACCATTGGTGGCTCAAGGAGTTATTTTCCTAGCGGACTTGATGGAATTATCGTTTGGTGAGTTCGATCTCATCTTAGGCATGGATTGGTTGACAAGGCATCAAGCAACTTTAGATTGTGCCATGAAGCGGATGGTGTTAAGAACTGTAGAAGGTAGTGAAGTGGCAGTGATCGGGAAATGACGTGATTATTTGTCAAATGTGATTTCAGCTTTAAAGGCAGAAAGATTGGTGAAGAAAGGCTGTGAAGCTTATGTAGCTTATATAAGTAATTTGGAATATGAAGGTATTACTGTTAAGGATTTGGAAACAGTAAAAGAATTCCCCGATGTTTTTCCGAAGGAGTTGTCGAGATTACCTCCTAATGGAGAGGTGGAGCTTGGAATAGAGTTGTTACTAGGTACGGCGCCAGTGTCCATCGCACCTTATAGGATGGCACCGAAGGAACTAGTGGAGTTGAAGGCTCAGATTCAGGAGTTATTGGGTCGCTGATTCATTAGACCAAATGTGTCTCCATGGGGAGCACCGATGTTATTCGTAAAGAAAAAGGATGAGTCCATGAGGATGTGCGTCGATTACAGGCAGTTGAACAAGTTAACCATTAAGAATAAATACCCTCTGCCTAGGATAGATGACCTTTTCGATCAACTTAGGGGAGCCTCAGTTTTCTCAAAGATTGATTTGCGTTCGGGGTACCATCAACTGAGGGTTAAGGAAGCCAATGTGTATAAGAAACTTTCAGAACTCGTTACGGACATTACTAGTTTTTGGTAATGCCGTTTGGGTTAACAAATGCACCTGCCGCTTTTATGGATCTCATGAACCGGATTTTTCATAGATGACATCTTGGTGTACTCGAGAATGGAGGTTGATCACGATGCACACTTACGGATTGTGTTGCAAATTCTAAGGGAGAATCAACTTTATGCTAAGTTTAGCAAGTGCGAATCCTGGCTAAGGGAAGTCACTTTCTTAGGACATGTGGTCTCCGCTGAGGGAATTAGAGTTGACCCTTGGAATTAGAGTTGGATTGGAAATGACCCAAGACGGTGTCAGAAATTCAGAGTTTTCTAGGCCTGGCAGGGTACTATAGGCGGTTTGTTGAAGGGTTTTCCCTAATTGCGGCACCATTGACCAAGCTGCTTCAGAAGGGGGTGTCATTTGTGTGGACGGATAAATAGCAAGAAAGTTTTGAGAAGCTTAAGAAGGTCTTAACGGAGGCTCCTGTGTTGATTCAGCCAGAGCCTGGAAAGGAGTTTACGGTTTATAGCGATGCGTCACATATAGGCTGAGGCTATGCGTTGATGTAGGAGGGGAAGGTGGTTGCTTATGTGTTGCGCCAGCTTAAGACTCACGAGGGGAATTACCCAACCCACAATTTGGAGTTGGCAGTAGTAGTTTTTACGCTTAAGATTTGGAGGCATCACTTGTATGGAGAGAAGTGCACCATTCATACGGATCACAAGAGTCTGAAGTACCTTTTGACTCAGAAGAAGTTGAACTTAAGGCAGCGTAGATGGATTGAGTTGTTAAAGGATTACGATTGCACGGTCGAATATCACCCGAGAAAAGCAAATGTGGTGGCTGATTCGCTAAGCCGTAGGGCTATGTTGGATTTGAGGGCAATGTTTACTCGGTTGAGTCTGTATGACGACGGGAGTTTGTTAGCCGAATTGTAAGTGAAGCCACTGTGGGTTGAGCAGATTAATGCTAAACAGTCATTGGATGAAACTCTGAGTTCTAATTCAAGCAAGTTGAGAATGGGGAAACGACGAATTTTGGGATGAATGGTGATGGGTTATTGTGTTTTCGTGGTAGAATTTGTGTGCCAAGAGACGAAGAGCTAAGGAAGTCCATACTACGGGAAGTGCATAGTAGTTCCTATGCTATGCACCTCGGAGGTAACAAGATGTACCGGGATTTACGAGAGCTTTATTGGTGGCCGGGATTGAAACACGAGGTTACGGAGTTTGTGTGCAAATGTTTGGTATGTCAACAAGTGAAAGCGAAACATCAGTTGCCATCAGGGTTACTTCAGCCGATTAAGATCCCACAATGGAAGTGGGAGAGGGTTACTATGGATTTCGTTAGTGGGCTACCCTTGACACCTGCTAAGAAGGACTCTGTGTGGGTCATTGTGGATTGGCTAACTAAGTGTGCCCATTTTATACCGGTCTACATTGACTACTCACTACAGAAATTGGCAAGTATTGGAATGGCACTGTATGAAGTACTGTATGGACGAAGATGTCGTACTCTGATTTGTTGGACTGAGTTGGGTAAGCGACAAGTTTTGGGTCAGGAGTTGGTAGCAGACACCGAAGATAAGGTGAAATTGATTCGGGATCGGTTGAAGGAGGCGACGGATAGGCAGAAGTTGTATGCTGACCTCAAACGAAGAGAGATCGAATATGCTGTGAGGGACATGGTTTTTCTCAAGGTTTCCCCTTGGAAGAAGGTATTAAGGTTTGGTCGAAAGGGCAAGTTAAGCCCAAGGTTTATTGGGCCTTATCGAGTATTGATGGGAATTGGGCCGATTACCTATCAGCTGGAGTTGCCTTCTGAATTGAGCCAGATACACGATGTGTTCCATGTGTCAATGCTAAGGCGTTATCGCTCAGACCCTTCTCACATCATGTCAGTAAAGGAGATCGAGGTTTGACCAGATCTAACTTTTGAAGAGGAGCCGGTTCATATAATTGATCAAGATGTCAATGTATTAAGAAGGAAGTCTGTCCCTTTAGTCAAATTGCTTTGGCATAACCATAATGTCGAGGAGGCTACTTGGGAACCTAAGGAGGCAATGCGTCGACAATACCCTCACTTGTTTTAATCAGGTAAATTTCGAGGCCGAATTTTTTTTAAGAGGGGTAGAGTTGTAACGCCCCAAAAATCCTGAAACTTTAATTTTTGTGCATTGTAGTATGTTTGTGTAGCGTTTAGAATAATAATATTAAGGTATTATCAGGATTATTTGAAGCCTTAGAGATAGGGGAGACCATAGGAAAAAAATTATTTTTCTTGCTTAGTGGACCCTAGTATCAGGCATGAGGCCTCTTAAGTAGATTAAGAGAAAATAGGACACAAATGGGCTTGTGGTTCAGTGGAAAGTGGCGTCACTTGGGAGTTATGAGGTGGCATGTGTGAAAGCTGAAGAGGTCCAAGGTTCGAGCAGGAGGAGTGCATTTTGGAGTGTTTTATTTTGCATAGGTGGACGGCAAGAGTTGTATTGGTTTTCCGTAGAGAGTTTGAAGTAATGAGGACTGATGGATGTGGAGGACTTTTTAGAGAAGATTAAGGTATTATCGGAGAGAAAAGTTAGGAGATGGGGAGTAAAGATGTGACGGTGCTGAATGGGACTCTAAGGGAGGGGAGTGTTTGGCCTGTGGCTTTAAAAGGAGAGGGTGTCGAATGCTTGAAAGGTTCTTTGAGCATTCTCTAGTTTTTATTCTCCCCCTCAAACGGTTTCTCCTTTTTTGCCAAATTTTCACTAAGCCAAATTCCCTTCATTGCTGAAATTACTATCATCCTTCTTTTTCAGATCTCTACTCTTGTCGAACCCTTGTTGTTGTTCCTCCACCTCAATCGATTGTTATCTACTCTTAGTCACGTTGGAAGCCGAATCTTGTTCAGTAGATATCTAAGCCGCAAGATCAAAGGAGAATTTCGGTAAGTGCTTAGTTGAACTTTTTAGTGCGTTTTGTTAAAAGCCGAAGGGCTATCTAACCTCTCCTTGTCATTAAGTTGTATTAACAAGGGTAAGGCTCAATAATCGCAAGCGTGGTAGGTAAGGATTGCTAACAAAGTGGTAAGTGTTCTCGACTCAGTCATGGTTTAGTAAATGGCAGAATCTAATGTAGCTCATAGGGGTGACTTATGTGCAATATGGGTCACTTGGTTTTGACGATATAGGTGTTTGGGTGCAGATCTAGAGGATAGTCACAAATAGTAGCAAATGAAGGGCTACTAGAATGTGAGGCATACGGTAAGGGTGCGGTGAGGTTTTGGTTTTTGATAAGTATATTTTAAAGCTTTGGTTAATCGCTAGTAATGTCGATTGTAGGTTTGTGACTAAAGGGTTTGCAGCACGCGAGATTACCAGGTGTGTACAAACACTACACACACGATATCGACAACGCCGAAAAGCCAAAAAGCAAAAAGTGGCTAAATGGGCCTCCCGAACTTTGGGGGCCCAAAACGACAATGGTTGATATGTGAGCATGAATAATGAATTGGCATGAATGATTGTATGATTGGATCGTAATTGAGCCCAATGGTCTATATGACATGAAATGGGCTTTATGAGGACGTAGGCAAGTGTGCTAGGTTTTATGGACTTTAGGCCTAGTTTGAACAACTCTGAAATTTCATATGACATAATCTAATTAAACATGTCCATGAACAAGTCATTGGGTTAGAGTGTGGCAACGGACATACGCATGTCTAGGATTGGATCTAGGGAGAGCTTGGTACTTAAGCGGTCCTAGTGGCCCACCTCCTCTTCTCTGGAATCTTACCTGGTGCGTAGTGTCTGTTCACTTCAGTCGCGTGGACTTGTTGATGGGCCAAAGTTCATAACTAGAACCCGAGAGGAACCAAACACCCCTAGATTTGTAAAATTACTAAAATACCCTTAGATTTGTAAAATTACTAAAATACCCTTGTTTTGTAAAAGTACCAGAATACTCCTGTTTTGCAAATAACCAAAACACCCCTATTTTGCAAAATTACCGAGATACCCCTATCTTGCCAAATTACCAAAATACCCTTATAGGGTAGAATTACGAAAATACCCATAGGTAGTGAAATGACGAAAATACCCCTATGTGACGAATATGAGTTTGTGGATGTTACTCATGTGTTTGATGCATTCATATGATATTCTACTTAGGATGCATATGGGTGGGAATTATGGTACGAAGGAAGATTTGAGGATCGTATAGTCGCTTGACGAACATGGATCCACTAGAGGTCGCTGTGAGTGCTACCTTTGGTGTGTAGAGGATGGGTGGGTTGATTTAGAAATCACCACAGGTGCGTAATGGTTGGAAGGGAAATGTTGTGTGTAGCGGATGGATTTTTGGGAAGGGTTTTGCATTATCTTGTTGGTATATGATACGATATGATATGATATGACCGATTTTGATAAGGCTTAGGCCTAATGTGAATATTTGTATGTGATTTGATTGCCAAGGGTTGTACACACTGAGTTTCGAAACTCACACCCTTTCATTTAATGTTTCGGCTGATCCTGAATAGATGACTCGACGTGGGAGAGGACTCGGAGATGGCCACGCTACGAGCTGATCAGATGTTTTCAATCTGTTCAAATGAATTTATTTTAAATACTTTGTTTTTCATTAAATTGTAATAAGGGCATGTATCTCCTAATTGTTTTTAGATTTTGGGTTTTATTATTATTGTTTCAACTATCTAGTTAATAAACTTAAATAAAATTTCTAAAGTTAACACGGTTTCGAAATAAACAAATGAAAGTTTTCCTAAAATATTAGCTCTTCATCTTAACTTAACATACAAGGGTTTTGGGTTTTTGGGCCTTAAATGGTTAATTTGTAAAATCGTTTTGAAGTGTGCCTTTAATGTGACATTTCGAATTCGGGCCTAACTTCTAGGCCGGGTCTGGGGTGTTACAAAGATGTTTATCATACATCAAACTTTCATATTCTTCCATAAAACATCAAAATAGATGCATGTCATACATGGGTAAATTTTTGAACATGAATCCTAGCTCAAAATATAACTAGAAATAGCTAAATCGAGCTACGAGGATTTCAAAAATACGAAGAACATTAAAAATGGGGCTAAAAGATGCTTACAACCAAACTTGAAAGATGAAGAAACCCAAGCTATGGATGGCCTGTAAAATTCGGCTATGGCTTGAAGAAGATGGACACAAATTTTGACTTATTTTTCCTTTTATTTCATTTATTAACCAAATGACTAAAATGCCCTCCCATGTCCATTTTTGTCCACCTTAACGTTTAATGGTCTAATTGCTAAATAAAGACCTCTAGTAATTTTTATAATTCTATTTTATACTCAAATCTTCTAGAATCTCATATTCTCTAATCTTTACCATTTAGTCCTAATGGACACTTTATTCACTAATGAATAAAATTTCTTCATGAAATTTCACACAATCATGCAACCGCCTCACAAGCCTCATAAAAATAATTAAAACTCATATTTCTACTTCGGATTTGTGGTCTGACACCACTATTCTGACTAGGCCCTAAATTAGGTTGTTACGATTCTCCCCCTTAGGGATTTTCTCCCCGAAAATCTTACCAGCAAAAAGGTTTGGATACTGGTTCCTCACAGCCTCCTCGGGCTCCCACGTAGCCTCTTCTACCCCATGTCTCTACCATAAAACTTTCATGAGAGCTATACTTTATTCCTTAATTGCTTGACCTCTCGGGCTAGAATCTTAACTGGTTCTTCACCATAAGTCATGTCGGGTCGAATTTCAACCTCTGTCTGTGTAATCACATGCGAAGGGTCTGATCGGTAGCGTCACAACATTGACACATGAAACAGATTATGAATCTTCTCTAACTCAGACGGCAAAGCCAACCGATAGGCTACTGGCCCAATCTTCTCAGTGATCTCATATGGTCCGATAAAACGCGGACTCAATTTACCCTTCCGGCCAAATCTAAGTACTTTCTTCCATGGTGGAACTTTCAAAAATATTCCATCACCAGCTTGATACTCAATTTATAAAACGCGGACTCAATTTACCCTTCCGGCCAAATCTAAGTACTTTCTTCCATGGTGGAACTTTCAAAAATATTCCATCACCAGCTTGATACTCAATTTCTTTCCTTTTCAAATCCGAGTAAAATTTTTGTCTGTCAGAAGCAGCCTTTAAGTAATCTCGGATCACCTTTACCTTCTCTTCAGTTTCTCTAACCAAATCAACCCCGTGGATCTGGTTTTCCTTGAGTTCAGTCTAATATAAAGGTGTTCGGCACTTACGCCCATACAAAGCCTCATAAGGGGCCATCTTTAGACTTGACTGAAAACTGTTGTTGTAGGCGAATTCCACCAACGGTAGGTATTTTTCCCAGCTACCTTGTAACTTAGGAATTCAACATCAAAGCATGTCTTCAAGCAACTTTGTGCCCAAGGCCTCTTGCAACTTCTTCCAAAATCTGGACGAAAATCTTGGATCTTTATTCGATATAATAGATAAAGGCACTCCATGGAGCCTTACTATTTCTAAAACAAACAAGTTTTACTTGTTGACAAATCAAACATCTTGAAACAAACTTAGAAATGTCTTTCTTCATACTCGGCCACCAATACCATTTCTTCAAATCATTATACATCTTAGTGCTACCCGGATGTATAGATAAGCATCCACTATGTGCCTCATGCAAAACTTTAAAAATGAGCACATCGATCCTCAATACACAAACTCTGTCTCGGAACGTCAAATATCCATCCGAATTGATCCGAAAATCGGACTCAACACCTGACACGCGCTGAACTATTTTGGCTTGCAACTCACTGTCATCTTTCTGAGCTTTATAGATCTCCTAGAGGAACATCGGTCTAGCTCTCAACTTGGCTAGAATGGAGCCATCATCGGACAAAGTCATCTGAGTATTCATAGCCCTCAAAGAAAATAGGGACTTTCTACTTAAAGCATTGGCTACTACATTCCCCTTTCCCGGGTCATAATCAATGACTAATTCATAATCTTTTATCAACTCTAACCATCTCTGTTGCCTTAAATCCAATTCCTTTCGGGTCATCAAATACTTTAAACTTTTGTGATTAGTGAATATCCGACATTTTTCACCATATAAATGGTGTCTCCAAATCTTCAATGCAAAAACAATAGCAGCCAACTCTAGATCATGCGTCGGATAATTCTTCTCATGTGGCTTTAACTGTCTGGAGGCATACGCTATCACTTGGCCTTCTTGCATAAGTACACAACCCAATCCGTTTAAGGATGCATCACTGTAGATCACAAATTCTTTTCCTAACTCAGGTTGTACTAGGACTGGAGCCTCTGTCAACATTGCCTTCAATTTCTCAAAACTTTGTTGGCACTTTTCTATCCATTCAAACTTTACACCTTTCTGTAGCAGTTTTGTCATTAGAGTTGCTATCATAAAAAACCCCTTAACGAATAGCCTATAATAGCCAGCTAGGCCCAAAAAACTTCTAACTTCAGGTACATTTTTTGGCAGTTTCCAATCAACAATAGTTGAAATTTTACTTGGATCTACTCAGACTCCATCTCTCGAGACAATATGTCCCAAAAATCCAACTTCCTTGAGCCAAAATTCACTTTTACTGAACTTGGCATATGGTACGGTGGAAATGTGCAAGTGTACACAATTGCAACAAGTAATAAAGTGACAAGTAAATGTCGAGTTATCGTACCCACAAGGACTGTAAAAGAATTATTTATGAAAATGATTTTAAAAACTTTGGTGAAGGCAAAATATTTGAATTTGAGAAGTGATTAAAAACTAGACAACAAAGTAAAATAAAATAAAATAAAATTCTAATGCACGATTTCAAAAATTGATTTTAACTAAGATGATATAATTGTGTTGGATTAATTAGATTTCTTACCTTAGAATTATTAAACTTATGCTTATACTTGTTACGAATAAATCACGGCAACTCGGTAATTTGCTAACTTATGAACATATTTACAAATCAAAAATCCATTCATCTCTTGTACATATTCCTATGTCAATTCGACCGATTAAACAGATTTATAAAGGTAAACATGTTATTGCACATACATACTTATTAGATTAAACAATCTCTCGCATATTCCTATGTCGATTCAAACGATTAATTCAACCTAATAAGCATATAAAAGACCATGCGAGGTAACAAAGTATCCTTACCTTGAAACAGTTTAATCACAACAATCTTGCAAGCTATGCAAGGCATATGTATCACCAAATACAATGATAATTTAATCTTCAGCTACCTTAGAAGAATTAAACATGCACTGACTAAGTACTGTGTCCATTAATTACAATTTCAATGTGTTTAAATAATTAATTCTTTAGTTATCTAAACAATTATAATGCCAGAATAACTTAAGCATGATTTTACTTAATCAAGCATTTTACTGAGGCCTATAACAACATAAACACAATTTTAATAATTTAAGAGGATGCCATGCAATCAACCCAACACGAATTAAATTCAAGCTAAGCTGATTAAATTAACCATTCCAATAGCATAAATATTCATAAACATGTTCTTCAAAACTACAACGAAATTTAAAGAGATAGGGAACAAGAAGCAAATCCGGTGTTTCTCCGTGGCTTGACTGATTGCTTCATTCTTCGTTCTCCGTTTTCCTCGGCTATCAAGGTGGCTTTTGAACACTCCTATTGCTGCTCCAAATGGATGAGAAAACATCTCTTTTCCAAGAGGAGAAATCAACACAAGAAGGCTTGGTTTTATCTTTGGAGATAAAGAGAGAATGGAGAGAAGAGAAGTGATGTGTAATATCCCGGGTTGGGGGGCTATTTTGTTACTGCCTGTTACTGTATGTATTTAGTGTGCTGTGCTGCTATTTCGGTGTTTTAGGGGCTTAATTGTAGCCTAGGTGAATGCCTGAGTGAATGGGAAAATTTTGGTTTTTGGGTGTGAGGTGAAGGGAGCTGAGGAAGCTGGGGTTTAAGAATTTTAATTGTGGTTTTATAGCACAAATGAGGAGTTAGTAAAGTGGCAAGGCATGTGATACTTGGGAGCTAGGTGGCGTCATTCACATGAGGTGGAGGCCTTGTGTTCGAGCTGCGGAGTGGCCACTTTTTGGCACTCATTTTGACGGCATGGAGGGAGGAGTTTGTGGCAGTTCAAACTCTGCCTAAGACTTGGTCAAAGGAGGGATTGGTAGGTGGAGAGTGAAAGTAGGAGTTTGACTTGTTCAAACTATTTTGAACTAGTGGCTTGGAGTGTTTTGGGGGAGTATGGAGTGGGGGAAGTGGACGGTTTGGTAGGGAGAGTTGGTGGCCGAAATTCACATAGGCAACTTTGCATTTTCGGTCACTTGGAGGCAAGCCGAATTCTCCTTTTTGTTTTACCCAAAACCGAATTCCTAAAGAATTTCTTTCACTTTCTTTTTGAAACCGAATGTGCAAACATCTAGTTGCCGAAATTATTTTGTGTCAACTTTTCTTAATAGCCGAAATTCTATTCTTTCAACCTTCTTTCTATTTCAAATTGTTTGAGCCGAAAGTAAAAAGTCTCTTCTTCTCATATTTTCTTCTTGGTTGAGCCTAGATAGCCGAAACTCTCATCTTCCAAACACCTCCACCGTTTCTCTTATTTCTTTTGGATTCATCTTTTATTTTCCTTCTTTCCTAAATACTAGTGTCGTTTCTCTATCTCTTCTCACCCTTGTTCTCATTCTTTTCTCACTAAGCCGAACCCAAGGGTGTTGAACACTTAAAGACCGAATCCTCTTCTTTTGAAGCCTTGGCCGAATCTCCTCTCTTCCCTGGTGTTGGGTTGGCCGAATTTTGGTGTTGGGTGTTGGTAAGTGCTAGGCCGAATGGCCATATCTCCCTCTTTTGGTTTTGTTGGTTGTGTTTTGGTTAAGGGCCGATTATGGTCAGTTGGAAGGGTGTTAACCTTTTTGGATTATCATCTTGTGTTAGGGTCTTGGATATCGAAAAGTAGCCAAGAAGAGCCGTCGACTCTTTGAACCGATTGGTAAGTGTAGTGAGGGGTAAGCAGTTTGTATATTTCTGTTAGTGCAGTCAGTTGATTTCGATTAAGTTTAAAGTGATTAGTGATTAACTATTGGTTTATTAGGGTGCTGATTGTTGGAAGAGGAATCACTGCTTGATTCAGATTTGGTAGGAAACCAGATCATCTTCAAGGTAAGGGATTGAAATTAACCCCTTTGGGTTTATATGTCTTTGGCCGAATGGTCTTAGTGCTTAATCCTATGTTGACCGATTGTTTTAGGGGCTTGACAATCGAAGGACATAGATCATTCGTAGGGATCTTTGGACTCGTATTATCAGGTGTGTAACTAACACACCCTCTACTTAGTAACGTTGTTAATAAACTTGATTGCTTAATAAGATTGAAACAGTGAGAAGGATAATTGGATACCCAAAAAGGGTATGTGTACGATTCGGGTAAGTCTGTTCTATGATGAGTATTAATGATAATACATGATATCATGAATTATGTTATGCATGTTATGAGTTGTAATGCTTGATATGTTGGCATGATATGCATGGCTTGTATGAGATGCATAATCCCATGAGTATGATATGTGTGGGTGATACGAGAGGAGGGAGCAGTGGTATATTGTGCTGACGAGCACCAGTGCTTTGGTAGCACAACTTTGTGACTTTGGGTCACCAGAGGTTTGGCACCTCCAGAGGTTTGGTACCTCAGCGTCTCGTCCCAGTGGCTCAGTACCACAGTGGGTTGGCCCCACGGATGATTATACGGGATTGACGCCAGTGATTTGGTATCACACGATGGGTTGGCCCCATCACCAGATTTGTGACTACGGTCACCAGTGCTTTGGTAGCACATTGTGTCTTTGGGACACCAGAGGTTTGGCACCTCATTGCGACTTGTCCCTGTGGTTTGACCACCGTGGGTTGGCCCCACTTGAGATATGGGATCGTCTGCTAGTGATTTGGTATCACACGATGGGTTGGCCCCATCATCATTGGATTTGTGACTTCGGTCACCAGTGCTTTGGTAGCACATTGTGTCTTTGGGACACCAGTGGTTTGGTACCACATTGACGGATATTGTGTCTTTGGGACACCAGTGTTTTGGTAACACATTGTGACTATATGTCACCAGTGGTTTGGCACCACCAGTGGTTTGGTACCACACGGGGTAGAAAAGGCGATATGGATGGTTAGGATCGGGTTGCATTAATCATGTTGCTATGTATGATGTGTGTTAGCATGTTGATTCTTCGGGAGCGGGATTTACACACTGAGTCACTCGACTCACCCTCTCCTTTGACATTTCAGGTGACTCGTAGCTGCGGACGTGGAGCCGGGATGGACTCGGGGTGCACATGCCATGCTTTAATAAAGTTTTACTCAGACTCTACTAATTGGGTACTTTAGTTTATTTACTTTTAATTGGGTTTATTTGGTTTGTAAAAGGCCTTTAAAGTTATGTTTTAAGTTGTTTACGCTTTACGTTGATTTTTGACATGTCTTAACAAAGTAACTTGGAATAAATTTTACTAAAACTTGGAAAGATAACGATTTCAAAACTATAACGCAATGTGTTTTAAACTATACCATCGGGTATCACACTAAGTCTTTTTGACAAACAAATACAACTGGTTCCCAATCCAAACTTGTAGTTCTTCTGAGTTAAAAGTGTTTTATGTATCACTAAGAAACTAATGAGGTTTTAAATGGTTTAAACTCGTTTTAACTACACATTCTGGCTAAGTTTTCAAAATCTCTGGGTTCCAAATACATCAACTGTTTTTCAAACGAGACTACTCAAATTTGTTTCAAACACACTGTGTTTTCACTCAGTTTGTAAACGGAAAATCTAACTTTTCAAAAACGATTTCCCCGTAGCATACCAGATTCGGACGTGGTGTCTTGTCCGGGTTTGGGGTGTTACAATTGTGGTATCAGAGCCAAGTTCAAAGGCTCGGCTGTGGGCCTGAGGCCCAAAATGTTTTTAAAGGATGTCTTAAGTGTTTTGAGTTTGAATATATGGTTTGAAAGGCATGGCACCGAGTCTCCGGCACCAGTTCGCCCAGGTAAGTACCCCGTACTATTACTTGTGATTTGATTGGATATGATTATGATTTGATGATTAGCAATAGTGCACTACTTTAGAGATTGAAACTGATAGGATTTTGTGAACTCGCGAGAACAAATCCTCATTAAATATTCATAAGACTTGCTTTTTAAACAAGTGGAATAAATACTGATGCATAAAATTCTCTAATCAGATACGTAGAAAGATTAGACATGAGCACTCGAGGCGGACGTGGTCGTAATACTCGTGGTAGAGGTAGGGGTAGAATGACGGTTTCTGAGCCCGTAGGATCTGGGCAGGGTTCAGAAAATGAGATACCGGTTCCGCCACCAGCTGGAGGTGGTGAGTTCCAAGATCAGACTGGAGACGATGCAGTGTCACAGGCGATGCTGCGAGTGTTGGAAAGGGTAGCTGGGGCAAGTGGTGGTGCAGGAGTTAGGAAATCAGTTCCTGAGCGACTCCGGGCTAATGGGGCTGAATTCTTTCGAGGCGTATCTGGTGTTGCTCCTAGCACTGCTGAATATTGGCTGGAGGCAACTGAGCGGATCATGGATGATCTGGACTTGACGGCTGAAGAGAAGCTGAAGGGTATTGTATCGCTTCTCCGGGATGAGTCGTATCAGTGGTGGCTCACGGTTCGGGATAGTGTGGCCGCGGAGGATTTGACATGGGATTACTTCAGAACTGCATATCAAAAGAAGTACATCGGGGCTAGTTACATCGACTCCCAGAGAAAGGCATTTCTGAGGCTGGTTCAGGGGAGTAAATCTGTTGCTGAGTACGAGGCTGAGTTCCTGAAGCTGAGTAGGTATGCCAGGGGTATTGTAGCCACTGAGCATGAGAGGTGTGTTCGTTTCGAGGATGGTCTGCGAGACGAATTGAGGCTGCTGATTGCTCCTCAACAGGAGCGCGAGTTTGCTGTCTTAGTTGAGAAGGCTAAGGTAGCCGAGGGTGTTAAGGAGTCGGTAAGGCAGAGCATGGACAGGAGTAGACTTAAGAGGAGCTTTGGGTCTTCTGGTTCGTCGGGTAATCCGCAGAAGAGGGCTAGATCGAGTGGGCAGAATCAGTCTGCTAGGTTTGTTGCTGCTAGGCAGGGACCGCCGCAGTGTAATTAGTGTGGGAAATCTCATTGGGGTGGTTGCTGGACGGGAGGTAAAGGTTGCTTCGAGTGTGGTTCTCTGGAGCATCGCATTAGGGACTGTCCACGTGGGATGGCCAGGATTCAGTTTGAGAGTCAGGGCCGTAATCAGTTCAGAGGTAATGGACCGCTACCGCAGAGGGGCCGTGGTAATGGCAGAGGTGGTAATGGTTCTGGTCGGGGCCGTGGAGCACCGGGCAGAGGTGCGGGTAGTTCTGATGCTAGGCAGCCTGGATTAGTGTATGCTGCGAGGCGCCGAGAGGAGGGCGACGCACCGGACGTCATAACCGGTACGTTTTTGATTTTTGGTACTCCTTATACTGCTTTAATTGATGTGGGTTCTACGCACTCTTATGTTGCCAGTAGTATAGTAGAGACAATGGAATTAGACTCTGAGATATCTTCTAGGCAGATGACTGTGATTAGCCCTCTAGGTCACTCTGTAGTAGTAGATAAACTGTTTAGAGATGTACCTCTAGAACTCCAAGGGGTAGTATTTGCTGCTGATCTGATGGAACTGCCGTTTGGGGAGTTCGATCTGATTCTTGGGATGGATTGGCTGGTTAAGTACCAGGTGAGGTTGGATTGCGCGGCCAAGCGCATGGTTCTTAAGACGGTTGATGGTGAGGAGGTGGCTATGATAGGTAATAGGAGGGATTACCTATCAAATGTGGTATCTGCTTTGAAAGCGGAAAAGATGGTCAGGAAGGGCTGTGAAGCGTATGTGGTTCGTGTGTATGCCTTGGAGGCTAAAGAGTCTGCTGTTGAGAAGGTTCGTACTGTTAAGGAATTTGCTGATGTGTTTCCTGAGGAGCTTCCGGGTTTGCCGCCAGATCGAGAGGTAGAGTTCGGGATTGATCTGTTACCCGGGACTGCGCCAGTGTCTATTGCTCCGTATAGGATGGCACCAAAGGAATTGGTGGAGCTTAAGGCTCAGATCCAGGAGTTATTGGATCGAGGTTTTATCAGGCCAAGTGTTTCGCCGTGGGGTGCGCCGGTTCTTTTTGTTAAGAAGAAAGATGGCACAATGCGGATGTGTATAGACTACCGCCAGTTGAACAAGCTGACGATTAAAAACAAGTATCCGTTGCCACGGATAGATGACTTGTTTGATCAGCTGAAGGGTGCTGCGGTATTTTCGAAGATCGACTTGAGGTCTGGGTATCACCAGTTGAAGGTTAAGGAGGCTGATATCCATAAAACAGCGTTTCGGACTCGGTATGGGCACTACGAATTTCTGGTAATGCCATTCGGGTTGACTAACGCACCGGCAGCGTTTATGGATATGATGAATAGGGTGTTTCAGCAGTATCTAGATCGGTTCGTGGTGGTTTTTATAGACGACATCTTGGTGTACTCAAGGACAGAGGAGGAACATGATGCGCATTTGAGGGTGGTGCTGCAGATTCTGAGGGAAAAACAGCTTTATGCTAAGTTTAGTAAGTGCGAGTTCTGGCTTAGAGAAGTGACGTTCTTGGGTCATGTAGTGTCAGCAGAGGGGATTCGGGTAGATCCTCGTAAAATTGAGGCAGTTTTGGATTGGAAGCCGCCTAGGTCAGTGGCTGAGATTCGTAGTTTTCTGGGTTTGGCTGGATACTACCGAAGGTTTGTTGAGGGTTTCTCGTTAATAGCAGCGCCGATGACTAAATTATTAAGGAAAGAGGTTCCGTTTGTTTGGACTGAGAAACAGCAGGAAAGCTTTGATAAGTTAAAGAAGATCTTGACTGAGGCTCCGGTTTTAATTCAACCTGAGGCTGGTAAGGAATACACAGTCTATTGCGACGCATCACATACGGGTCTGGGTTGTGTGCTGATGCAAGAAGGTAAGGTTGTGGCTTACGCTTCTCGGCAGCTGAGGCCACATGAGGTCAACTATCCGACGCACGATTTGGAGCTAGCGGCTGTAGTTTTCGCCTTAAAGATTTGGAGGCACTACTTGTACGGGGAGAGATCTATAGTCTACACGGATCACAAGAGTCTGAAGTATTTACTGACTCAGAAGGATTTGAATTTGAGGCAGCGTAGATGGGTTGAGTTGCTGAAGGATTATGACTGTTCTATTGAGTATCATCCGGGCAAGGCTAACGTGGTAGCAGACGCGTTGAGCCGTAAGGTTGTTTCGGACTTAAGAGCATTGTTTGCCCATTTAAGTTTGTATGACGACGGGAGTATTCTGGCAGAGCTGCAGGTTAAGCCTACTTGGGTTGAGCAGATCAGAGAGAAACAGTTAGAGGATGAGGTTCTGAATGCGCGAAGGTTACAAGTGCAGAATGGTGGTTTAGAGGGTTACAGCTTGTCTAGTGATGAGGTTCTGTGTTTTCAAGGTAAGGCTTGTATGCCTAAAGATGTTGGGCTGAGGCAGAAGATTCTTCAGGACGCACATAGCAGTCCTTATGCTATGCATCCTGGAGGTAGCAAGATGTATAAGGATCTTAGAGAGCAGTTTTGGTGGCCTGGTTTGAAGAAAGAGGTGACAGAGTTTGTTGGGAGGTGTCTGACTTGTCAGCAGGTCAAGGCTGAACATCAGTTGCCGTCGGGTTTGCTTCAGCCTGTGAAGATTCCGCAGTGGAAGTGGGAAAGGATAACCATGGATTTTGTCAGTGGGTTACCGCTTACGCCAAGCAAGAAGGATTCAGTTTGGGTAGTGGTGGATCGTCTGACTAAATCAGCTCACTTTATTCCAGTGAGGGTTGACTACTCACTTCAGAAGCTAGCAAAGCTGTATGTTTCGGAGATAGTGAGGTTGCACGGTGTGCCAGTTTCGATAATCTCGGATAGGGATCCCAGGTTTACTTCAAGGTTCTGGAAGGCATTGCATCAGGCTCTGGGTACTCGTTTGGATTTCAGCACGGCTTTTCACCCGCAGTCTGACGGTCAATCAGAAAGGGTTATTCAGATCTTAGAAGACATGCTGAGAGGTTGTGTCCTGGATTTCAAAGGTAGTTGGGATGAGTTTTTACCATTAGCTGAGTTTGTCTACAACAACAGTTACCAAGCGAGCATCAAGATGGCTCCGTATGAGGCGTTGTATGGTAGGAAGTGTCGCTCACCTACGTGTTGGACGGAGTTAGGTGAACGTCAGTTGTTGGGACCCGAGTTGGTTGCTGAGACCGAAGACAAGGTTAAGTTGATTCAGGCTCGATTGAAGGAAGTTTCGGACCGGCAGAAGTCTTATGCCGATCTTAAGCGAAGAGATATAGAGTTTGCTGTTGGGGATCGAGTGTTTCTGAAGGTCTCGCCTTGGAAGAAGGTACTGAGGTTCGGGAAGAAAGGCAAGCTAAGTCCGAGGTTCATTGGGCCGTATAAAGTGTTGAGACGAGTTGGACCAGTGGCGTATCAGCTTGAGTTGCCAACAGAGCTTAGCCAGATTCATGACGTCTTTCACGTTTCGATGCTTCGGAGGTATCGTTCGGATCCGTCACATGTGGTAGCGGTGGAAGAGATCGAGGTAAATCCAGACTTGACTATGGAGGAGGAACCTGTGCAGATTCTTGATCGGGATGTGAAGGTTCTGCGTAGGAAGTCTGTGCCTTTGGTTAAGATACTTTGGCGGAATCATGGTGTAGAAGAAGCGACGTGGGAGCCCGAGGATATGATGAGACAGCAATACCCGCAACTCTTTTGATCAGGTAATTTCGAGGCCGAAATTATTTTTAAGGGGGGTAGAACTGTAATATCCCGGGTTGGGGGGCTATTTTGTTACTGCCTGTTACTGTATGTATTTAGTGTGCTGTGCTGCTATTTCGGTGTTTTAGGGGCTTAATTGTAGCCTAGGTGAATGCCTGAGTGAATGGGAAAATTTTGGTTTTTGGGTGTGAGGTGAAGGGAGCTGAGGAAGCTGGGGTTTAAGAATTTTAATTGTGGTTTTATAGCACAAATGAGGAGTTAGTAAAGTGGCAAGGCATGTGATACTTGGGAGCTAGGTGGCGTCATTCACATGAGGTGGAGGCCTTGTGTTCGAGCTGCGGAGTGGCCACTTTTTGGCACTCATTTTGACGGCATGGAGGGAGGAGTTTGTGGCAGTTCAAACTCTGCCTAAGACTTGGTCAAAGGAGGGATTGGTAGGTGGAGAGTGAAAGTAGGAGTTTGACTTGTTCAAACTATTTTGAACTAGTGGCTTGGAGTGTTTTGGGGGAGTATGGAGTGGGGGAAGTGGACGGTTTGGTAGGGAGAGTTGGTGGCCGAAATTCACATAGGCAACTTTGCATTTTCGGTCACTTGGAGGCAAGCCGAATTCTCCTTTTTGTTTTACCAAAAACCGAATTCCTAAAGAATTTCTTTCACTTTCTTTTTGAAACCGAATGTGCAAACATCTAGTTGCCGAAATTATTTTGTGTCAACTTTTCTTAATAGCCGAAATTCTATTCTTTCAACCTTCTTTCTATTTCAAATTGTTTGAGCCGAAAGTAAAAAGTCTCTTCTTCTCATATTTTCTTCTTGGTTGAGCCTAGATAGCCGAAACTCTCATCTTCCAAACACCTCCACCGTTTCTCTTATTTCTTTTGGATTCATCTTTTATTTTCCTTCTTTCCTAAATACTAGTGTCGTTTCTCTATCTCTTCTCACCCTTGTTCTCATTCTTTTCTCACTAAGCCGAACCCAAGGGTGTTGAACACTTAAAGACCGAATCCTCTTCTTTTGAAGCCTTGGCCGAATCTCCTCTCTTCCCTGGTGTTGGGTTGGCCGAATTTTGGTGTTGGGTGTTGGTAAGTGCAAGGCCGAATGGCCATATCTCCCTCTTTTGGTTTTATTGGTTGTGTTTTGGTTAAGGGCCGATTATGGTCAGTTGGAAGGGTGTTAACCTTTTTGGATTATCATCTTGTGTTAGGGTCTTGGATATCGAAAAGTAGCCAAGAAGAGCCGTCGACTCTTTGAACCGATTGGTAAGTGTAGTGAGGGGTAAGCAGTTGGTATATTTCTGTTAGTGCAGTCAGTTGATTTCGATTAAGTTTAAAGTGATTAGTGATTAACTATTGGTTTATTAGGGTGCTGATTGTTGGAAGAGGAATCACTGCTTGATTCAGATTTGGTAGGAAACCAGATCATCTTCAAGGTAAGGGATTGAAATTAACCCCTTTGGGTTTATATGTCTTTGGCCGAATGGTCTTAGTGCTTAATCCTATGTTGACCGATTGTTTTAGGGGCTTGACAATCGAAGGACATAGATCATTCGTAGGGATCTTTGGACTCGTATTATCAGGTGTGTAACTAACACACCCTCTACTTAGTAACGTTGTTAATAAACTTGATTGCTTAATAAGATTGAAACAGTGAGAAGGATAATTGGATACCCAAAAAGGGGTATGTGTACGATTCGGGTAAGTCTGTTCTATGATGAGTATTAATGATAATACATGATATCATGAATTATGTTATGCATGTTATGAGTTGTAATGCTTGATATGTTGGCATGATATGCATGGCTTGTATGAGATGCATAATCCCATGAGTATGATATGTGTGGGTGATACGAGAGGAGGGAGCAGTGGTATATTGTGCTGACGAGCACCAGTGCTTTGGTAGCACAACTTTGTGACTTTGGGTCACCAGAGGTTTGGCACCTCCAGAGGTTTGGTACCTCAGCGTCTCGTCCCAGTGGCTCAGTACCACAGTGGGTTGGCCCCACGGATGATTATACGGGATTGACGCCAGTGATTTGGTATCACACGATGGGTTGGCCCCATCACCAGATTTGTGACTACGGTCACCAGTGCTTTGGTAGCACATTGTGTCTTTGGGACACCAGAGGTTTGGCACCTCATTGCGACTTGTCCCTGTGGTTTGACCACCGTGGGTTGGCCCCACTTGAGATATGGGATCGTCTGCTAGTGATTTGGTATCACACGATGGGTTGGCCCCATCATCATTGGATTTGTGACTTCGGTCACCAGTGCTTTGGTAGCACATTGTGTCTTTGGGACACCAGTGGTTTGGTACCACATTGACGGATATTGTGTCTTTGGGACACCAGTGTTTTGGTAACACATTGTGACTATATGTCACCAGTGGTTTGGCACCACCAGTGGTTTGGTACCACACGGGGTAGAAAAGGCGATATGGATGGTTAGGATCGGGTTGCATTAATCATGTTGCTATGTATGATGTGTGTTAGCATGTTGATTCTTCGGGAGCGGGATTTACACACTGAGTCACTCGACTCACCCTCTCCTTTGACATTTCAGGTGACTCGTAGCTGCGGACGTGGAGCCGGGATGGACTCAGGGTGCACATGCCATGCTTTAATAAAGTTTTACTCAGACTCTACTAATTGGGTACTTTAGTTTATTTACTTTTAATTGGGTTTATTTGGTTTGTAAAAGGCCTTTAAAGTTATGTTTTAAGTTGTTTACGCTTTACGTTGATTTTTGACATGTCTTAACAAAGTAACTTGGAATAAATTTTACTAAAACTTGGAAAGATAACGATTTCAAAACTATAACGCAATGTGTTTTAAACTATACCATCGGGTATCACACTAAGTCTTTTTGACAAACAAATACAACTGGTTCCCAATCCAAACTTGTAGTTCTTCTGAGTTAAAAGTGTTTTATGTATCACTAAGAAACTAGTGAGGTTTTAAATGGTTTAAACTCGTTTTAACTACACATTCTGGCTAAGTTTTCAAAATCTCTGGGTTCCAAATACATCAACTGTTTTTCAAACGAGACTACTCAAATTTGTTTCAAACACACTGTGTTTTCACTCAGTTTGTAAACGGAAAATCTAACTTTTCAAAAACGATTTCCCCGTAGCATACCAGATTCGGACGTGGTGTCTTGTCCGGGTTTGGGGTGTTACATGATGAGAGAATGAGAATCTTGAAGGCTTGAGGGATGGTTTGAATGATCAGCCAGGGGTGGTATTTATAGCTGATTGTGGCTGCTAAAAATAGAAAATCCCATCAGCCAAAGAGACCTCCCTTGGCCGGCCATCTATGTGGCAAAGTTGATGGCTTCAACTTCGCTAAATATGGCATGGGGCAAATCTACAAAGCCACTATATTTGGATGGGGTTGAATGCAACTTTGAAAATTCTTCAAGGGCTTCTTTGCAAGCTTAATTAATCAGCTAATAATCTGATTTGGGTCAGCATATGGACGGCTTGGGCTGCCAAATTCTTTGCTTGGTTCGGTTCAATCGGTTTGGTTCAACTGATGCGGTTCAACTAGGCCTTTTTCATAATTAATTAAGATTAATTTATTTAGCCCAAATTAAATTGGGAATAAATTAAAATTAATTATATTATGATTAAATATTCATAATTGGACCGTCTTGGTCTGGAAATAAATTCGCCTTGATACTTCAAATTGCTTTTCGGGTTTATTCTTCGAGCAGTGTCTACCAAGTCACTTTCGCCCTTTGTGCGAATCTGTTGAAAATAGTCAAAATAAATCAAAATTAACTATAAAAATAATTAAAATTTATCATATTCATATTTTTATCACAATTTAAATATTTTTCGACAATAATTTAATCGAAACTGCATAAATTTGGGTTAAAAAGGGCATGAAAAAGTGTATAAATTTCCGTGTTTCCACACCCCCAAACTTAATTCATTGCTCCTCCCGAGTAATGCACAAATCTGAAAAGAATTTTCTTGGAAACACCTTTGAAAAACTCCTTCAGAACAACTTTCTTCTTAAAATTATGAATTTAATATACTTATGCTCAAAAATAAGAAATTTGATAATTATGCTACTTAAGTATACATATCGTTCAAATTACCTCCAACAATTATTATACCAGCAAAATTAGACTAAATGTTTCTTAATAAAGACATGTTACTCACTACCAATTTGATTTTAATTCCTTATTCAAAATTAAACTGCAATCATGAAGCTTAACTGATGTCTTCAAATGTTGAACAGAGCAATTTCTCTCCACTAATGTAGGTAACATTGGAACTTTGAATCAATAGGTCTTAAATAAGGTTGTAACGTGGCTGGGCTTAGGGGTAGGTAAAAGATAGACAAATTTTTGGCTTAAACACCCTAGACTTAGCTTAAAATCGAACCTTCGAAATTCTTACCCTTGATACACCAACTTATGCTCTTTCGACCATTTATTTTATTTTGAGTACATGTTTCTTTTTTTTAAGCTCTGATTCAAGCACTTGCTTCATGTACTACAATTTTTTGAGCAATTGATACTTCTTTTCAACTCCCCCAAACTTATTTTCAAACAATATTCTGAATAGTACTGAGTCTAGTGTTTGGGACAATTTTAAAAGTAATGAAGAGAAAATTGATGGCTAAATATTGCATAGGTCCAAATAAAATTAGGCCATTTAGTCTCAAAGTTGGGTTTCAAAGGATAATTCTATCAGGGTCAGCTTGAAAGGCTCAAACGGTCCAAACAATGGTTGCCTAAATCATTTTCAATATTCCATGCTTCCTAGGATTTTGCCTCAAGAAATTACTAAGTCAATTCTAAAGACTTAAACTTTCATGCATGCCTAATTTTTCCGTAGGGAATTAAAAATTTTATGGTACGAATTTGCATGTTTTATTAAAAATACATTCATATCATTATTAAGTTAACATAATAACTTATTGAAATAATAGAACTTTATTAATACTGAAGTTCAGCATACTTAACAAAATCTCAAATTATTGAACAAAATATATCCTAATCATAATTAAAAGAAAATTTTATTCTGAGTGGAAGTACTTCAAATTTTCGGTCCCCCTACTTAAAGTGAACAATGTCCTCATTGTTTAAAGTGAATAGATACTATACACCAGGTAGGATATTTAGAAAAGAGAAGGTGAGTCAAATTGACTGCTTAAGTACCAAGCTCTCTCTAAAATCCAATCCTAGACATGTATATACATATTGCCACACTTTAGCCTTTGTGACTTGTTGAGATTTTATTCATGACTCCTATCTCTTGTTTTACTGTGCAAAAATAAAAATTCCTAATTAACCTAATCCTAAAATAACTTAAGAATAAAAACAAACTAAAGTTGAAGTCCTCCCCTTTTTTATTTGTTTGTCGGTCCTTCCGAATTCGACTCATCTTTTGCTCCATCAGTATTGCCTTTGCATGAATAGCCTTGCTCCCTCTTTGATGATGAAATCCATGGTTCAAATATGAAATCTAGAAATTCAGGCACAAAAATAAATGGGTCATTATAAATTTTCTTGAGGGCACTCCTCATCGAGTCATCTCTTATTTTTGAGTATCTCTAGTAGGCTTGTTGCTGCCATTGCATGTGTTGCATTAAGTCCATCAGCTTCAACAGCTCATCGCGAAGATCTGTGCTAGGCGGTGGAGCTCCAAACATTGAGGTTTCGATATCAGGTTCAGCTTCTGGTTCCATTGCTTCTGCCTCATTAGGGACTTTAGTTGATTACTCTAGCGGGATTTCTGTGGGTTCATCTTCTGCTTCTTTGGGATCCTCACTTTCTTCAACTCGTTGCTGTAGAACAGAATTGTCCCAATCGGTGATTGTGCCTTGACTATACACTTTCCTCTTCACGTCCGCAAGGATTTTTGCTTTTAAGCATAAAATTGTTATCGTAAAGGGGAAATAGGCCGGGCCAGAACGTCTAACGGCACAATTTCACATTTCTCTTAGGATGATTTTGCCCACATCAATGGTCTTTCCAGTTAGAATCGAGTATAATAGGACCATTCGCTCTAATGGGATTGTAGTCCCATGCGTACTAGGCATAAGGCTGAAACAGATGAAATAGAACCATACCTTCGCAAGTGGTTTCTAATACTCTCTTCGACACGTGTGGATTCCTTGCTTTGACACAGTCTACTTAGAACCTGGAACTGTAAGTTCCTCGAGAATTTCTTGCAAATTTTCAAGCTTAATGTTGCTCAACAGAGAAGAATATTCATCGTTGTAGAAATCAGGTAATTCAAAGAATTCATTAATAGCATTTGAATTTATTGGTACCTTGATTCCGTGGACTGGAACTTCGATCAATTCGCTTGAGGTTAAGTTCACGTAGAATTCACGAACTAGTTCCTCATCCACACTTGGTCTCTTTTCACAAACAATTCCCAATTGAGGGCTTCAGCAACTTGAAGAGTATGTGCCATAAAGTCTCTGTAGTTGCTTTCCTTTAATGTGAAGCCTTTATCTGGATGCATCTGTTAATTTTTGAAGATACTTTCGTATCTTGCTTTGGCTTCTTCACAATGAAATTTGTTTAGTGTTTCGTCAATTTGGCTGGAGGCACGAGTTCTCTTGCGAGGCATGATTGACCTGAACATAAGATAGGAAAAAAAATTATTTTCTCAAAAACTTAATTAATAAACATTACTAATATTTCAATAAATTGAAAAAATAAATAATTGAATAAATATTAAACTTCAGGAAAAAAAAAATTGTTCTTACCACCTTCCTTGTAAGAATTAAGAACTCCTAAAATAAAATATACTAATGAACAAAAGATGGAAATTTAAAAGCAGGTTTGAAGGCTTTTGGCTTAGGTTGGGTGGATGGGTGCGTGGTGGGGTTGCACGCAAGCAGCAGCGCACAAGGTCTTGCGCAGGCAGGCCACGGGCGTCGCAGGTGTGGCGCGCAGGAGCAGGACACTGCCTAGGCTGGTCGGGCGTGTGGGGAGATGGTGCGCAGCAGGCAAAGCAGCTGGAGGCAACAGGCGTGAGGCCAAAACCTGGGCAGTTGCTGGAGCTTGGGCATGCGGCGTGCTGAGGTTGGCAGCTGGCCGAATGGCTATGTGTGGCTAGGGACTTGCGTCGCTTTGACAAATTGGTGATTTAGGGTTTTGAGTGATAAACAAATGGGGAGAAGCTAGGGTGTAATTTATAGAGGGAGAAATAGGAGTTAGAGTAGAACTCTTAGAGCAATTAAATAATAAAAATATTCTAATTCTGATTCTACTCAATGTTAACAACAATTAATAATATGCATATGTAATTATCAATCGCTATTAATTTATTAAGATAAACATAAAATAAAATTAATCCTAATCCTAAGCTAAGTTGATAAAAATTAAAATATAAATTATAATGAATATAATTATATATTAAAGTTTATCAATAATTTATAATTATGGTAAAAAAATATTTATTCTAGATGCTTTTTTAAAAATATTTACAAAAAGAGGCACCTAGTTTTTGTTATTTACGAAAATAGCAACCAAACTTTAAAAATAATTCAATTAAGTCCCGCGACTTAATGAAAATTTGAAATTGAGTTGCAATTTAAGACTTGGGTCCAAATTGACCTTTTTATTTGGAAAACAACAAAATTATTTTGTCATTTAGTGGCTAATTTCTTGAAAAATTATGTAAAAATAAATTCCCAGGAAAGATTGGAAGGGTCATAAGCGGTCCCGCTTAAGTTCCAATCTCCTAGACAGAATTTATTTAAACATAATAAACCCGAAAATATGCCCTAAATAATTTATTGAAAACAAGAAAATCTAAAGATTAGATAAACTGAACAAGATTTGATCTCGTTCAGGTCTTTCTCTATAGTAATGTTTCAATTGCTGAGCATTGACTTGAAAATTACCTCCCTTACCTTGGAGTTCAACAACTTCGTATGGATAGACGCGATGAATCGTAAATGGACCGGACCAACGTGAATCTAACTTACCTGGAAAGAACTTCAATCTGGAATTAAATAACAAGACTTGCTGACCTGCTTCAAATTCTCGAACTCGAATATGCTTGTCATGCCATTTCTTGAGTCTTTCTTTGAGTAATTTGGCATTTTCGTATGAGAACATTCGAAATTCCTCTAGCTCGTTGAGTTGGAGCATCCATTTCTCTTTAACAAGCTTAAGATCCAAGTTGAGTCGTCGAAGAGCCTAGTAGGCTTTGTGCTCTAACTCGAAAGGTAGATGACAGGCTATCCCAAAGACCAACCTGTAGGATGACATTCCTAAAGGTGTCTTGTATGCTGTTCTATAAGCCCATAAAGCATCATCTAGTCTCTTGGACCAATCTCGTCGGTTCGGGCAAACTACCTTCTCAAGTATGCCTTTGATCTCCTTATTCGCTAGCTCAGCTTGCCCATTTGTCTGCGGATGGTAACTGTAGCAACCTTGTGTTTCACTCCATGTTTATCAAACAACCATTTTAACCACTTGTTCACAAAATGGGTCCTTTCATCCCTGATAATAGCTCTTGGGGTTCCGAACCTTGTGAACACATGTTTCTGCAAGAACTTCATCACAACCTTGGCATCGTTCATCGGATAAGCTTCAGCCTCGACCCACTTGGACACATAATCTACTGCTACCAATATGTATTTGTGACCGAAAGATTGAGGGAAAGGACCAAGAAAGTCAATACCCCAAATATCGAACAATTCAACCTCAATGATATTTGTTTGAGGCATCTCATTTCTGTTGGTGACATTTCCAACCCTCTGACATCGATCACAACTCTTTATGTAAGCGTATGCATCCTTCAATAGTGTTGGCCAAAAGAATCCGGCTTGCAATACTTTGGCTACTGTACGAGTACCTCCGAAGTGTCCCCCACTTGGAGCTGAATGACAGTGGTATAAAATATTCAGTATTTCATCTTTTGTCACACATCTCCTAATCATCTTATCTGCACACTTTTTAAACAGGTATGGCTCTTCCCAGAAATAGTACTTCACATCGTGAAGAAACTTTTTCCTTTGCTGATACATTTTATCAATCGGCATCAAACCAAAAGCTAAATAGTTAGCAAAATCAGAAAACCAAGGAATATTATGGACATGATTTACCTTTAGTATGTGTTCACCTGGAAATGCCTCTTGGATCGATAAAAGTGGAGAATTTCCCTCTTGTGGCTCTAATCTGGATAAGTGATCTGTTACTTGGTTTTCTACTCCCCTTTGATCTTGAATTTCTAGATCGAACTCTTGAAGTGGAAGCACCCACTGGATCAATCTTTGCTTAGCATCTTTCTTGGCTAATAAGTACTTAATAGCAGAGTGGTCCGTATAGACAATCACTTTGGTACCTACAAGATAAGATCAAAACTTGTCGAAAGCAAACACAATAGCAAGTAACTCTTTTTCTATTACTGTATAGTTTAGTTGAGCTTCGGTTAGAGTTCTACTTGCGCAGTAGAAGGGATGGAAAACTTTGTTCCTTCGCTGGCCCAAGACAGCTCCGATGGCAAAGTCACTTGTGTCACACATCAACACGAATGGCGAATCCCAGTTTGGTGTGATGATTATGGGTGCCGTGACTAATCGACTCTTCAGATCATTGAAGGCTTTTAAGCATTCCTCATCAAACTTGAATATCGAGTCTTTCTCCAATAGCTTGCATAAGGGTTTAGCCACTTTGGAGAAGTCCTTGATAAATGTTCGATAAAAACCGGCGTGACCCAAAAAGCTCCTAACACCTTTTACAGATGTGGGAGGTGGGAGTTTCTCAATAACGTCTACTTTTGCTTTGTCCACCTCGATCCCATGTCTCGTTATCCGATGCCCTAGAACAATTCCTTCTCGTACCATAAAATGGCTTTTTTCCCAGTTGAGTACGAGATTCGTTTCTTTGCATCGCCTCAGTACCTTAGCTAGATTGGCTAAGCAATCATCGTAAGTATCTCCGAATCCTGAGAAATCATCCATGAAAACTTCCAAGTACTTCTCAACCATGTCAGTAAAAATAGACATCATACATCTTCGAAATGTAGCTGACGCATTACATAAACCAAATGGCATGCATCTAAATGCAAATGTACCGTACAGACAGGTGAATGTCGTTTTGTGTTGATCTTCTGGTGCTACTGTAATCTGATTATACCCTGAGTATCCATCGAGAAAACAGTAGTAATCTCGTCCTGCCAGTCTATCCAGCATCTGGTCCAAGAACGACAAAGGAAAGTGATCTTTCCTAGTCGCCTTGTTCAGCTTCCGATAATCAATGCAGATTCTCCATCCCGTAACTGTTCTAGTTGGTATCAACTCGTTGTTCTCGTTCTCCACGAACCGTGATACCTCCTTTCTTCGGCACGCACTGGACTGGACTCACCCATGAACTGTCTGAGATGGGGTAAATTATACCCGCATCTAACCACTTAATAATTTTCTTTTTTATTACATCTTTCATGATGGGGTTCAGTCTTCGTTGTCCATCAATCGTTCCTCTCACGCCATCTTCTAATATGATCTCGTGCATGCATACAGATAGGCTAATGCTGTGAATATCGGTTATGGTCCGTCCGATAGCCTTCTTGAATTGTTTCAAAACTATGATAAGCTTTTCTTCTTGTTCAGTAGTTAATTCTGCTGAAACAATCACAGGCAGGGTAGAGGCATTACCTAAATAAACATATTTTAAGTGTGAAGGTAATAACTTGAGTTCTAACTTAGGTGGCTCATCGATTGATGCTTTTGGTTGGATATAATCTCTTTTCTCTAATTTTAAAGATTCAAAATGGGATTGCAGATTAAATCCCTTTTGATTAGCTTCTAGCACAACTAAGTATTCATCCTCCTCTTCATCATTTGGGGGATCAAATGTCAAAATTCTTTCCAGTGGGTCATCAACACAATTAAGTTCCTTCTCTACTATTAATTCCTCTAAATCGGATACTGCAGAACAATATCCATTGTGTTAGGAAATCGTATTGACTTAAAAACATTAAATGTTACCTGATCATCTTGAACACGCATAGTCAGCTCGTCCTTTTGCACATCAATAAGGGTCCTTCCAGTTGTTAAGAATGGTCGTCCTAGGATAATTGGAACTTCTTTGTCTGCTTCAAAGTCTAGAATTACAAAGTCACTAGGAAAGATAAATTTATCTACATGGAGCAATACGTCCTCGATTTTTCCTTTTGGATGCGCTAATGGTCGATCTACTAGTTGAAGTGTAACCGTAGTTGGTCTAACTTCTCCTATCCCCAACTTCCTAAATATTGACATAGGCATCAAGTTGATACTTGCACCTAAGTCACGTAATGCCTTACCACAATATGTTGATCCAATGTTGCACGATATGGTGAAATATCCAGGATCCTTTAATTTTGGGGGTAGTTTGTCCTGAAGATATGCACTACATTCCTTCGTCAGAGCTACCGTCTCAAATTCTCCAAGTCTTCATTTCTTTGACAAGATATCTTTCATGAACTTGACGTAGTTTGGCTTTTGCTCAAGTGCTTCGACCAATGAGATGTTGATGTGAAGTTGCTTGAGTACGTCAAGAAACTTCTAGAATTGAATCTCCTGCTTCGGCTTCTGATGTCTTTGAGGGTAGGGTGGTGGTGGTTTCATTACTGGAACTGATTCTGGTTGATTAGCTTTTGGTGGTAATTCTGCATCTAATGAAGTTGTTGGTTGATCAGAATTAACTGGTCCTGAGGTTACTTTGCCAGATTTTGCAGATTTCGGTTCTGGTGAAACTGGGGTTTCAACACTTGGTTGAACTTCTTTTGAGTCTTGAGCATCAGCTTGCTCCTTTTCAACTTCGGCAGTATTGGGCTCTACTATCGTTCCTCTCTTCAATGTCAACGCTTTGCAATGTTCCTTCCCCAAATTTCTCGGATTTTCTGTATCACTGGGTAAGGTACCTTCTGGTCGGTTCCTAAGTTCAGTTGCAAGCTGGCCCACTTGATTCTCCAAATTCTTTAATGTAGCTGCTTGGCTCTGGATTAAGGCATCATTCTTTACCATGTATGCCTTCAGCAAATTCTCCAAGCTATTGGATGCTTCAGCTTGAACTGGTTTCTGAGCTTGTTGTAGGAAACTAGGCAGCTGGGTTGGTCTGGATTGGGTGTAAGTGGTATTGGTTCCAGCCCCTTGGTTACTCTAGGAGAAATTCGGGTGGTTTCTCCACAATGGGTTATAAAAATTTGATTGCAGCCCTTACCTTCCTCAGTTTTGGTTCTGATTACCCATGTAGTATATAGATTCTGGGTTCGACGGGCATTCTTCAAACAAATGTCCCTCCCCACAATAAACACAGGCTATATTTTCAAATTGATTAGGCAGTTGTGCTGTAAAACTATTAGACCCATTAGTAGTAAGATTTTTAAGCATTGAGGATATTGATGATACTTGAGATGCGAGTGAAGTAAGAGCGTCTACTTCATGAATTCTAGCGACTCGTCTTCCTGACGCTGCACGACTGGTTGGCCATTGATAATTGTTGCTGGCAATCCTCTCAATAATTTCACAAGCCTCGTTATAAGACTTAGAAAGGAGAGCACCATTAGCAGAGGCGTCCACTACCATCCTTGTGTGAGCGTTGAGACCATTATAGAACCATGATGAGGGCATTTTCGTAATAACTCTTTAAATCTTTCCCATGCCTCATACAAGGACTCATCATCCATTTGGTGGAAAGCTGTGATCTCGTTCCTCAGCTTAGCATTCTTGCTTGGCGGAAAATACTTCATGAGGAATCTCTCGGCTAACTCTTGCCATGTAGAAGTGGAGTTCGGTGGCAATGAGTTCAACCGGGCACGAGCTTTGTCCCTTAGTGAATATGGGAACAACTTCAATCGTAAGGCATCTTCGGAATCTCTGGCTAACTTGAAACAATCGTTCACTTCCATAAATTGTCTTAAGTGAAGACGAGGATCTTCAGTAGGCATTCCAGTAAATTGGCCCACAGTCTGAAGCATCTGGAACATGACTGGCTTCAGCTCAAATTGTTGTGCCTCGATTTCGAGTCTCCTAATACTCGGATTAAGACTGTTACATACCAGTACGACATATTGTCTTAAGGCTCTATCCCTATCATCAGCAATAAGGATATGATTCTGAGCAGGGTTTGCTCCGTTTCCTTGGTTCATATTCTCGAAGTTCATTTCTTCGGTCCTTCTCTGGTTCGCTTGTCTTCTTCGTTGTCGAAAGGTTCGTTCTATTTTCAGGGTCCACAGGGAGTAAGTAAAAATTGAGTAAGTAAAAATTTCAATACGAAAATAAATAAACCAAAATGTAAAACAGATTCACAAATAATGACTTTGAAAAGCAGTCCCCGGCAACGGCGCCAAAAACTTGGAACGGTGGAAATGTGCAAGTGTACATAATCGCAACAAGTAATAAAGTGGCAAGTAAATGTCGAGTTATCGTACCCACGGGGACTGTAAAAGAATTATTTATGAAAGTGATTTTAAACACTTTGGTGAAGGGAAAATATTTGAATTTGAGAAGTGATTAAAAACTAGAAAACAAAGTAGTATAAAATAAAATAAAATTCTAATGCACGATTTCAAAAATTGATTTTAACCATGATGATATAATTGTGTTGGATTAATTACATTTCTTACCTTAGAATTATTAAACTTATGCTTATACTTGTTATGAATAAATCACGGCAACTCGGTAATTTCCTAACTTATGAGCATATTTACAAATAAAAAATCCATTAATCTCTTGTAGATATTCCTATGTCAATTCGACCGATTAAACAGATTTATAAAGGTAAACGTGTTATTGCACATACATACTTATTAGATTAAATAATCTCTCCCATATTCCTATGTCGATTCAATGATTAATCCAACCTAATAAGCATATAAAATACCATGTGAGGTAACAAAGTATCCTTACCTTGAAACAATTTAATCACAACAATCTTGCAAGCTAT
The DNA here is from genome assembly GCA_005393395.2 of Gossypium australe. Taxonomy (NCBI): domain Eukaryota; kingdom Viridiplantae; phylum Streptophyta; class Magnoliopsida; order Malvales; family Malvaceae; genus Gossypium; species Gossypium australe. The sequence continues at coordinate 36,028,308 of CM016619.1, forward strand.
GCAAGGCATATGTATCGTCAAATACAATGATAATTTAATCTTCAGCTACCTTAGAAGAACTAAACATGCACTGACTAAGTACTGTGTCCATTAATTACAATTTCAATGCATTTAAATAATTAATTCTTTAGTTATCTAAACAATTACAATGCCAGAAAAACTTAAGCATGATTTTACTTAATCAAGCATTTTACCGAGGCCTATAACAGCATAAACACAATTTTAATAATTTAAGAGGACAACATGCAATCAACCCAACACGAATTAAATTCAAGCTAAGCAGATTAAATTAACCATTCCAATAGCATAAATATTCATAAACAGGTTTGTCAAAACAAAAACGAAATTTAAAGAGATAGGGAACAAGAAGCAAATCCGGTGTTTCTTCGTGGCTTGACTGATTGCTCCGTTCTTCGTTCTCCATTGTCCTCGGCTATCAAGGTGGCTTATGAACACTCCTATTTCTGCTCCAAATGGCTGAGAAAAAACCTCTTTTCCAAGAGGAGAGATCGGCACAAGAAGGCTTGGTTTTATCTTTGGAGATAAAGAGAGAATGGAGAGAAGAGATGTGATGAGAGAATGAGAATGTTGAAGGCTTGAGGGATGGTTTGAATGATCAGCAAGGGGTGGTATTTATAGCTAATTGCGGCTGCTAAAAATAGCAAATCCCATCAACGAAAGAGACCTCCCTTGGCCGGCCATCTATGTGGCAAAGTTGATGGCTTCAACTTTGCTAAATCTGGCATGGGGCAAATCTACAAAGCCACTATATTTGGAGGGGGTTGAATGCAACTTTTAAAAGTCTTCAAGGGCTTCCTTGCAAGCTTAATTAATCAGCTAATAACCTGATTTGGGTCAGCATATGGACGGCTTGGGCTGCCCAATTCTTTGATCGGTTCGGTTCAATCGGTTTGGTTCAACTAATGCGGTTCAACTTGGCCTTTTTCATAATTAATTAAGATTAATTTATTTAGCCCAAATTAAATTGGGAATAAATTAAAATTAATTATATTAAGATTAAATTTTCATAATTGGACCATCTTGGGCTGGAAATAAATTCACCTTGATATTTCAAATTGCTTTTCGGGTTTATTTTTCGAGCAGTGTCTGGCAAGTCAATTTTCGCCCTTTGTGCAAATCTGTCAAAAATAGTCAAAATAAATAAAAATTAACTATAAAACTAATTAAAATTCATCATATTCATATTTTTAGCACAATTTAATTATTTTATAATATTTAAATATTTTTTGACAAGAATTTAATCGAAACTGCATAAATTTGGGTTAAAAAGGGCATGAAAAAGTGTATAAATTTCTGTGTTTCCAGCGTACAACTGATTATATCATAGAATCTGTAAAACTAGCCTTAAGTGCCTAGCATGTTCAGGCTCATCTCGAGAATATATTAATATATCATCAATAAAAACAACCACAAACTTATCTAGATATGGCCGAAAGATGCAATTCATTAAATCCATAAACACCACTGGGGCATTAGTTAAACCAAAAGGCATGACTAAAAATTCGTAGTTCCCATATCTCATTCGAAAAGCCATTTTTGGCACATCTGAGTCTTTTACTCTCAACTGATAGTATCCTGACCTCAATTCTATCTTGGAGAACACAGTAGCTCCCTTCAATTGATCAAACAAATCATCGATCCTTGGCAAAGGGTACTTGTTCTTCACTGTTACTTTATTCAGCTGTCAGTAATCTATGCACAATCTCATGGAGCCATCTTTCTTTTTCACAAATAATACCGGAGCACCCCATGGAGAATAACTCGGTCTGGCAAAACCTTTGTCCGTCAGCTCTTGTAACTGTGCCTTTAATTCTTTCAACTCAGTTGGAGCCATCCTGTAAGGAGCAATCGATATGGTACCGTACCAGGAGTTAACTCAATGCCAAACTCAACATCTCTCACTAGAAGCACTCCTGGCAATTCCTCGGGAAAAACATATGAGTACTCACACACTATCAGTACTGATTCAATCTTTAACTTAGTTTCCTTGGCATTCATCACAAAAGTAAGATATGCCTTATACCCTTTTCTTACATACCTCTGAGCCGATATGTGAGAGATCACTACCGATGATCTGTCTTGTTCATCTGATTCAACATAAAGAGTATCCCCATTTTCACATCTCAACTCAATATATTTCTTCCCACAATTTACTGTTACATCATGAGCGGTTAACTATTCCATACCAAGAATAATGTCGAATTCATCAAATGGCAATAGCATAAGATTTGCCTTCAAATAATGACCTCTAATCATCAATGGTTAATCTTTACATATTTTATCAACTAACATGATTTTGCCTAAAGGATTAGACACTTTTATCACAAACTCCATAGGCTTAACAGGTATGCTAATGCTAGATGCTAATTTCATGCAAATGTATGAATGGGTAGACCCCGGATCAATTAAAGCAACAACATCAGTGTCATGAAAAGAAAATGTACCCATAATTACATTGGGAGATGATGCCTCTTCGCGAGCGCGAATGGCATAAGTCCTTGTAGGTGCTCTACCCTCAGATCTTGCAGCCTGCTATCGGGGTGTACCCTTACTACTCGCTCCACTTCCCGGGTTCCTTTGTTGTCTTCCTCTATTAGCACTTCCTGCTCTTGCACTCTGAACTTTGTCTTTCTCAACCATTTCGGGGCATTCTTTGATGAAATGATCTTGGGACCCACACTTAAAACAAGCATTCTCATGTGCACGGCACTCACTGGGGTGACGTTTGCTGTACTGTGGGCATTCCGGTCTATTAGATTGAATATTCCCAACACTAGCGACTGAAGTAGTCTGGGCCTTATTTCCCGAATACTATTTACTCTTGCCTTTGTATCAAAACCCGGCTGAAGTAGTTGATCGGGTAGAGAAATCTCTCGACTATTTGGACGAGAACTGAAATGACTTATTCCATTATCGCTTTCTTGAGTCACGAGACTCCATTTCAGCTTTTCTTTTCTCTTTAACTAATTCTTCAGCTTTACAAGCCCGGTCCACTAACACAACAAATTCCTTCAACTCAAGGACACCAACAAACAATTTAATGTCCTCGTTTAGTCCATCCTCAAACCTCTTACACATAATAGCCTCCGAGGATACACATTCCCGAGCGTATTTACTAAGCCTTACAAATTCACGCTCGTATTTAGTCACTAACATTTTACCTTGTTTAAATTCCAAGTACTCAGTCACTGACATTTTACCTTGTTTAAATTCCAAGAATTCCTTCCTTTTTTGGTCGATGAATCTCTGACTAATGTACTTCTTCTTGAATTCTTCTTGGAAAAACTCCCATGTGACCCTTTCCCTTGGTACTACCGACACAAAGGTATTCCACCATTGATAAGTGGAATCTCTTAAAAGATAAACTACACACTTCATGCACTCTTCAGGTGTGCATGATAAATCATCAAATACCCGAATGGTGTTTTCAAGCCAAAATTCTGCTCTTTCCGGGTCATCGTCTTCGTTAGCCCTGAATTCCTCAGCTCCTTGCTTCTGGATTCTATCTACTAGAGGCTTTTCTCTTCTTACCAATTTTACCACTTGAGGGGCTACAAGGGTAGACTGAGGAATAGGTGAGGGTGGAAGGGGTTGTGCATTTGGGTTCGTACGAACAAACTTCGTGTACCATGCATTCATCATGTAAAGGAAAGCTTCCCTAGCCTCTTCTCCTCCTCTCTGACTTACTGTAGTAGGTCTATTCTCATTTTCATTTGGCACCGTCCCTTCAGCGGGAGCTGGTGCATTACTTTCTACATCATCAGCCACAGCTCTTTTGGGATCCACTTACAATATAAAAACACAATTTAAGTCATTAAGAGTCATCACACTATCATTATATAAATACTCATATGTATGGCATGTATAGCTAGACTCATACTTACGCAACGTTAGTCCGAGAATCGACTAAACCGTAGCTCTGATACCACTAAATGTAACACCCCTTACCAGGGTCCGATGTCGGGACCGGATACGTGTAACAGCCTGAATTTGGGCCTAGTAGAATTGGGCTTATTGGCCCTTGGGCATGGGAGCGTTTAAAACTTTTGAGAATAAGAGAACAACACTAATGCAAGTTGGATCTAGTAGGTAACTGATTTTGGAAGGTTAGGGGGCTTCTATGAAGTCCTGGGTTCAAGCTATGTCATTTGAAAAATTTTTATTTTTAGCATTAGGGGACCCTAACTCCTGGTATTAAGCCTTATAAGTATTTATGATTATAAAGGAGACACAAGGAGCCTATTGATAAGATGGTTGTGGCGTCACAGGTATGGCAAGGAGGGTAGAGGTTCAAGTCTCACTGCATGCAAAAGGGGATTATTTAATTTACTCTTGTCTGGGCTAGAGTTTGTGTTGGATTTGAACTTTGTGTTTGAGAGCTTGAATTGGTCAAGTGAGTGTTTTAGGGGAGTGTTTCAAGGGATGAAGATTGGATAAAGGAGTTTGATTGTAATTTAAACTCAATTGGTGGCTGAATTGAAGGAGAAAATCAGGGAATTTGAAATGGGTAGGTGTTGGCCGAATATTGGGGTCCTTGCTCTTGGAAATTCGGCTAGTATATGAAGGGATGCTGTTTTTCTTTTAGCCATTTCGACTTTTGACTCATTTGTTTTATTTGTTTTGCCTTTTTCAAAACCGAGTAATAACCTTTGTCTCTGTTATTTTCTTGGAATCAAGTGCTGCCTGTGCCAAATTGACATTATTCTTCTCCTCTTTTGCTAAATCGAAGTAAGATTCCTCTGTTTCCTTTTTCTTCTAGTGATAGCCGAATACCCCTTTTTCCTTTTCTCTCTTTCCTTCGATTCTTTTCGAGTGTCCCTCCTTGTATTGCTAATGTCGAATACTTTCACTTTGCCTATTGAGAATCTTTAGTCGACTTCTACACTTTCCTTTTCTATTTTCTTTGTTTTGTCATCCATCTCCAATCCTATTAGTTTCAAATTTTCGACGTTTTAGCTAGTGAGCTTGTAACACCCCCAAACCCGGCCCACAAGCCTTGACCGGATCTGGTATGTTACGTAGTAAAAACCTTTTGAAACGTTTTGAAAATTTCGTGTTCACAGTGGAAATCTAAGAATGTTGTTGAATTTGTAAAGCGATGTTTGCTAAAACTAAGATAGGTTGGTTTGATAAACATGATTGAGTTGAAAAATTTTTCTTTTCCGTTGAAACCATTTGATCATTTAGATTTTTAGAAGTATCGGGGTTATTGATAACTTGGTAAAATTTTGCTACCCGATGGTAACATCTTTGAAAACGCGTACGAGTATTAATTTTGAAAACGTTGCTTTTACCGATTCGCTTAACAGTTCATAAGTTCGTTAGAAATAAGGTAAAAACTACTACTTAATCATACGAATAATAATAGAAATAATAAGCGGCCATATTACAACCCAATCGAATTTAGCAAATAGTAAACCTTAATGGTACGAAATAAAAACTTCAAACCGAGAAACAAGCATGGCCACCTCGAGTCCTCTCCGGCTCCGTCTCCGCGATCGACTCACCTGAAAAGATAGGGAAAGGGGTAAGTCACCAAGACTCAGTGCATAGCTATAACACATGTCCCCACATATGGGCTTGGCCCATATTCACACAGTCCATACACATGAATATGTAATTATGAAGTGAGTATGCAATTATGAAACCCAACCTAGCCATCCATACTCCTTTTTCTACCCCGTGTGGTACCAAACCACTGGTGGTGCCAAACCACTGGTGACTTAAAGTCACGATATCCGTCAATACGTGTGGTGCCAAACCACTGGTGACTTAAAGTCACGATATCCGTCAATACGTGTGGTGCCAAACCACTGGTGGTGCCAAACCACTGGTGACCCGAAGTCACAAACGAATGATGGGGCCAACCCATCGTGTGATACCAAATCACTGGTGTCGATCCCGTATCTCATAGTGGGGCCAACCCACGGTGGTACTAAGCCACAGGGACGAGACGCTATGAGGTGCCAAACCTCTGGAGGTACCAAACCTCTGGTGACTGTAGTCACAATGTGTTACCAAAACACTGGTGTCCGTCGACACGAATATCACTTTCCCCTCCACTCATTTATCCCACATCATCATGCTCACATAACAAGTATCATGATCCCATATATCATGCATTTGTATATAGCATAACATTTTACAGCATATGATGGCATACACAACCTATATCATAGATCGAGTATTAGGGGACTTACCCGAAAACCCAGCTTATGCCCTCAAGGCAAAGATACTACGTGATAAGTGATAAAATATCATTTTACAACGATTTATACTAATAAAGTGTGTAAGAACTTACACACCTGATCGAACAATCACCCACCTTGGGTATCCAACATCTTAGCCCTTATTTCGGCTAACATGCACAACATGTATATTTACAATAACATACATAAACCAGCAAGAGAACAGTGCGATAACTACGCACCTGATCACGAACAACGTTATGCCCTCAATCCCGAAGCTATCTCTAAGCGATACTACGGCTATTTGCCTACGTTGTTGCTCGGATGCTGGCCCACACCCCGGTGGCCAATCTCGCACAACCGAGACAGCTCTCCTTTTAAACTTGGGGATAGGGGCCGCCCTTTGAACTCCTTGACTGGTATTTGCCTCCATCGACACTTAATAAGCATAACACATTAGTTACTAAGCTATAACCAAAGATCAACCAAATCCAAGCTTATCGAGTGCCCTTACCAAAACAAACCTCGAATCCTGGAAGCTTGCTATACACTCCTGCCGATTTTCCTAAATTACCATAGACAAAAATCGGTCAACCATTTATTCACATAATATGGCCTAGGGCTGAATATCGTACTTACTACTTACCTAGCTTATTCGATCCCGAAACACCACTTGCTCTCGTAGATCAGCTCTCAAAGTCACCGAAAGTCCTATTAAAACGCTGTTTGAGAGGGGCTCATATACAACTCTATCAACAAGAGCTCATGGTCGAATATTTCACACCTTACTTATCTTTTCCAAGTCTCAACGATATGCATGCCTTGGTAGTTACCCATCTCCTTGTATAGCCGAAACCCATAGACTCCTTTAAGAACCCCTTAACATTAGCACAACAAAAACACATTACTATAGCCTTGATTTCGGCATGCAAGGAAAAAAAAAAGGAGAGGAAACCAACTATATATATATATATATATATATATAGGGTTACTTACCAGCTTTCAACCAGAGAACAGAGGCCTAACCAAAAAGCATTCGGCCTTACCTATATTTCTTCCCCAAAGCTTGAACCAAACGCCAAAAGTAGCCCACACTTAACAATCGACCAAGAACAGAACTAGAAGGGAAGAGAGGATTCGACCAACACATAGACACAAGAAAAAGAATCGGCAATGGGAATCCGAAATAAGAGGGAAGGTTCGGCTAGGCTTTCAAGCTTGCCGATTCTAGCTCCCCTCCCCCTTCATGCACATTCGGCTATCTCGAGGTAAGACCATGCAAGCACATCAGTTAGCCGGAAACTCCCTAGCTTCTTCTTCCAAAATTGAAGCTCGAATATTGCCCTCTCTCGGTCAAGAGCAAAAAGGAAATAATAATAAAAAAATCAACATCACTTTCGGCCAGGACAAGATGGAAGAAGAAAGGAAAATAAAACAAGGCAAGGGTCCTATCTAGCTAATCAAGACCGAGAATAAAGGCCCCTAGAAGACTTACATTCGGCTAAGCTCAAAGATGGGAGGGAAAAGAGAGAGGGAACCAAGGTATAGGCCGGCCATGCTTGAAATTTCCAAAGCTACATGCTCTCTTTTCAAAGACTTTGTTAAGAACCAAGGTATAGGCCGGCCATGCTTGAAATTTCCAAAGCTACATGCTCTCTTTTCTTTGTAATATTGTTTACTCTTTGCCCACATCCCAATTTCCAAAAATTCCCATGTCCATCCTTTTTCCCACACATTAAAAATTATTAAAAACACAATGTAATGACCAACCCACGCCGCACATGCCTCCTTTCTCTAAAGCCAATACTCATGCTTGCATTAACTAATAAACTATCCCATCACTTTTTCTTCTTTTTTTTTTTTTGGAATAACAATTTATTATTAATTCTTTCTTTTATCACCTTACACATATTACATCATTCTCTATACTTAATTTAATAAACAAAGGACTAATGCCAATGTATCCTAACGGCAAAGCTTCAAAAGTCAAGGCCGGCCATACAATTTAATTTCCCAAGCTATACACATGCTTATTTCTTTTGCTAAGTCCCAAAATAAATTCTTTTTATAATTTAATCCACACTAATAATAATAATAATAAAAAAATAAAACCATGCTTCCCTAAATAAATTAATAAAAATAAAATATAATAAACATAATATATATATTACCCATTCTTTAATAAAAATAATAACACATTACTTAGTAAAATAATAAAATTATCCCATACATAAAAAAAAAATCTCCATACCTCACGCATATAATAGTAATAATAATAAATTAAAATAAAACTATCCCATCTTTTAATCCATCTTCTCATACATATAAAAATAAAGCACAATAAATTTAAAACAACCCCATCATCTAATAAATAATAATAATAATAAAATATCCTAAGACAAACCCAACTCCCCACGGCATGCTTTATTCCCATGCTCTTAGCAACTTTGAGATAATAAAATCAATAAAAATATTGCCCCATATCTTGATATACATAAAAAAAAATAATAAAAATAATAATAAAGAGAAGAAGCAACCCTCCCCTAGGCTGCATGCGTGCGTGCTGCATGCGCCATGCAGGCTCCTCACGTGGCCAAAATAAAACAAAGCCCTTAGTGTAGTCCCCAGGTCTCGAACCTGAGACCTGGAGAAAGCTTTCCAAGCTTCCTGCCATTTCTGCTGAGGCGACTTTCATGCCATAAATCGTCGCGAGTTTGTTATAAACTATCCTTAGGGGGGTTTCCTAAGCTTAGCGCTAAAAATAAAATGCTTCAAGCGCGGAATCCAGGACTCGAACACTCGACCTCGAGAGGCCCCTCCCATGCTGCAAGCGTCTTTGCCATCTCTCCCAGGCGCTGTTTTGGGATGAGACCCAACTCGATTTTCTTTTAAAGGCTACCTTAATATAGCGCATACTTGAAAAAAATAAAATGCTATGCGCTCCATGCCACTCGAACCCCTGACCTATTCTGGTGCCGAATCTTAAGTGGCACACGGAAGCCACTTGGCTACCCGGACTTTCATGTCCATAAATTCACAAAAATTATTATTAAGGCCTCTTCAGCCAATTCCCACTTTTAACCCTCAAATTTTCAAAATTTCTAAAATAGCCCCTTTTTATCCCCGAGCTTTAATAACCCCTAAAACTCATCAAAACAATTCTTAAAGCCTAACGACTCGTAAATTTGGCTACAATGCGCAGCCCCTAATTTTGGATATTACAAATCTACCCCCCTTAAAACAATTTCGTCCTCGAAATTGCTTACAAACGAACATCTGTACATTCCAATTCACCCCACCATGCTTATGCTGCGCACTCTGTTTCAACAAAACTAACACATTTCTTAAATACTATCTCGAGATTCGTATTCAAGGTTCCATACTCCACTAGCATACAAACACGAACTATCTTACCTTCTAAGCACAGTTTCTAAATTCACATCCTCGGTTGCCTCGCATCCACACCATTAGCATCTTAGCTTGAAGTTCCACGTCCTTGACTTCGCGCCCTATCCATCATTTGAGGACAGCCTTAATCAAGTGAGACTTAGACTTACACCTACAACACCTTCAATTCCGGTTCCAACACTCGCCGTCATGATATCTTCCACACTGAGCACACGGACAGCTCCGATTTCCCACAGCTGGCTTAATCATACTAGCAAAACTTTCAATCCTTGGTCTTTTCTGAAAACCCTCAGATGATTCAGACGGTCCAAAATTTCTCTTATCTCGGTTCCTATTCTTATCTCTGTTTTGTCTCATCGAGTCCTTAATCCCTTCAGCTACCTTAGCTTTTTCGACTAACACCGCGAACTTCCGTTCCTGACGAGGAGCTATCAACAATCTCAGGTCGTCTCTTAATCTGTGCTCGATCCGGACACATCGTTCATGCTCCGTAGCTACCACTCATCGAGCATATCAGCTTAACCTTAGGAATTCAGTCTCGTATTTCGCCACGGACTTGTTCCTTTGAACCAGCCCCAAAAACGCCTTCCTCTGAGCATCAATGTAGTGAGTACCGACATACTCCTTCTGGTATGCTATCTTGACATACTCCCGAGTGGGGTCCTTAGCTGTGACACTCTCTTGAACCATGAGCCACCATTGATACACCTCGTCGCGAAGTAGCGCCACCATACCTTTCACTTTTCCCTCCGGCTCAGATCGAGCTCATCCATAATTTGTGCGGTTGCTTTCAACCAGTATTCAACCGTACTGGGTGCCACGCCGGATACACCACAGAACAACTCCGCTCCATTGGCTCGAAGTCGCTCGGGAACAGATTCTCGAGCTCCCATATTTCTCTCTCTCCACCCACCATCTCAAAAAGGCTGGTGGTGGAGGTGATACCTTATTATCAGATCCCTGACCCAATCTAACGAGTTCCGGTACGGCCATTTGCCTCGACTATGTCATCTAGAACTCATTTCTTATCGCGCGATCTGACTTAAAAGTTTTATGCATTATACAACGTGTTCCACTGATTAATCGCGGACAATTTTATGAACTAAAGTATTTAGAAGTGGTTCTTTCGATCACACAAAGGTTCAGTTCAAGTTCGCTACTCTAATACAGAGAGTCGTATTCATGCTCATAAACAGAGACATATTCGTATCACCTCGATAGTCAGAGGTACTTACCCGTGCGGATCGGTGCCGGAGACTTGGTGCCATGCTGTTTAAAACAAACCATTTTCACAATATTCCACAAAAGACTATTAAGAAAACATTTTTGGGCCTTGGGCCCCCGCAGCCGAGTTTTGAACCTGGCTCTGATACCAACTTGTAACACCCCCAAACCCGGCCCACAAGCCTTGACCGGATCTGGTATGTTACGTAGTAAAAACCTTTTGAAACGTTTTGAAAATTTCGTGTTCACAATGGAAATCTAAGAATGTTGTTGAATTTGTAAAGCGATGTTTGCTAAAACTAAGATAGGTTGGTTTGATAAACATGATTGAGTTGAAAACTTTTTCTTTTCCGTTGAAACCATTTGATCATTTAGATTTTTAGAAGTATCGGGGTTATTGATAACTTGGTAAAATTTTGCTACCCGATGGTAACATCTTTGAAAACGCGTACGAGTATTAATTTTGAAAACGTTGCTTTTACCGATTCGCTTAACAGTTCATAAGTTCGTTAGAAATAAGGTAAAAAACTACTACTTAATCATACGAATAATAATAGAAATAATAAGCGGCCATATTACAACCCAATCGAATTTAGCAAATAGTAAACCTTAATGGTACGAAATAAAAACTTCAAACCGAGAAACAAGCATGGCCACCTCGAGTCCTCTCCGGCTCCGTCTCCACGATCGACTCACCTGAAAAGATAGGGAAAGGGGTGAGTCACCAAGACTCAGTGCATAGCTATAACACATGTCCCCACATATGGGCTTGGCCCATATTCACACAGTCCATACACATGAATATGTAATTATGAAGTGAGTATGCAATTATGAAACCCAACCTAGCCATCCATACTCCTTTTTCTACCCCGTGGTACCAAACCACTGGTGGTGCCAAACCACTGGTGACTTAAAGTCACGATATCCGTCAATACGTGGTGCCAAACCACTGGTGACTTAAAGTCACGATATCCGTCAATACGTGGGTGCCAAACCACTGGTGGTGCCAAACCACTGGTGACCCGAAGTCACAATCGAATGATGGGGCCAACCCATCGTGTGATACCAAATCACTGGCGTTGATCCCGTATCTCATAGTGGGGCCAACTCACGGTGGTACTAAGCCACAGGACGAGACGCTATGAGGTGCCAAACCTCTGGAGGTACCAAACCTCTGGTGACCGTCACAATGTGTACCAAAACACTGGTGTCCGTCGACACGAATATCACTTTCCCCTCCACATCATGCTCACATAACAAGTATCATGATCCATATATCATGCATTTGTATATAGCATAACATTTTACAGCATGATGGATACACAACCTATATCATAGATCGAGTATTAGGGGACTTACCCGAAAACCAGCTTATGCCCTCAAGGCAAAGATACTACGTGAAGTGAAAAATATCATTTTACAACGATTTATACTAATAAAGTGTAAGAACTTACACACCTGATCGAACAATCACCCACCTTGGTATCCAACATCTTAGCCCTTATTTCGGCTAACATGCACACATTATATTTACAATAACATACATAAACCAGCAAGAGAACAGTGCGATAACTACGCACCTGATCACGAACAACGTTATGCCCTCAATCCCGAAGCTATCTCTAAGCGATACTACGGCTATTGCCTACGTTGTTGCTCGGATGCTGGCCCACACCCCGGTGGCCAATCTCGCACAACCGAGACAGCTCTCCTTTTAAACTTGGGGATAGGGGCCGCCTTTGAACTCCTTGACTGGTATTTGCCTCCATCGACACTTAATAAGCATAACACATTAGACACTCCTGCCGATTTTCCTAAATTACCATAGACAAAAATCGGTCAACCATTTATTCACATAATATGGCCTAGGGCTGAATATCGTACTTACTACTTACCTAGCTTATTCGATCTCGAAACACCACTTGCTCTCGTAGATCAGCTCTCGAAGTCACCGAAAGTCCTATTAAAACGCTGTTTGAGAGGGGCTCATATACAACTCTATCAACAAGAGCTCATGGTCGAATATTTCACACCTTACTTATCTTTTCCAAGTCTCAACGATATGCATGCCTTGGTAGTTACCCATCTCCTTGTATAGCCGAAACCCATAGACTCCTTTAAGAACCCCTTAACATTAGCACAACAAAAACACATTACTATAGCCTTGATTTCGGCATGCAAGGAAAAAAAAAGGAGAGGAAACCAACTATATATATATATATATATATATAGGGTTACTTACCAGCTTTCAACCAGAGAACAGAGGCCTAACCAAAAAGCATTCGGCCTTACCTATATTTCTTCCCCAAAGCTTGAACCAAACGCCAAAAGTAGCCCACACTTAACAATCGACCAAGAACAGAACTAGAAGGGAAGAGAGGATTCGGCCAACACATAGCCAAGAAAAAGAATCGGCAATGGGAATCCGAAATAAGAGGGAAGGTTCGGCTAGGCTTTCAAGCTTGCCGATTCTAGCTCCCCTCCCCCTTCATGCACATTCGGCTATCTCGAGGTAAGACCATGCAAGCACATCAGTTAGCCGGAAACTCCCTAGCTTCTTCTTCCAAAATTGAAGCTCGAATATTGCCCTCTCTCGGTCAAGAGCAAAAGGAAATAATAATAAAAAAATCAACATCACTTTCGGCCAGGACAAGATGGAAGAAGAAAGGAAAATAAAACAAGGCAAGGGTCCTATCTAGCTAATCAAGACCGAGAATAAAGGCCCCTAGAAGACTTACATTCGGCTAAGCTCAAAGATGGGAGGGAAAAGAGAGTAAAAATTCAAAGACTTTGTTAAGAACCAAGGTATAGGCCGGCCATGCTTGAAATTTCCAAAGCTACATGCTCTCTTTTCTTTGTAATATTGTTTACTCTTTGCCCACATCCCAATTTCCAAAAATTCCCAGGTCCATCCTTTTTCCCACACATTAAAAATTATTAAAAACACAATGTAATAACCAACCCACGCCGCACATGCCTCCTTTCTCTAAAGCCAATACTCATGCTTGCATTAACTAATAAACTATCCCATCACTTTTTCTTCTTTTTTTTTTTTTTGGAATAACAATTTATTATTAATTCTTTCTTTTATCACCTTACACATATTACATCATTCTCTATACTTAATTTAATAAACAAAGGACTAATGCCAATGTATCCTTTTTTATAATTAATCCACACTAATAATAATAATAAAAAATAAAACCATGCTTCCCTAAATAAATTAATAAAAATAAAATATAATAAACATAATATATATATTACCCATTCTTTAATAAAAATAATAACACATACTTAGTAAAATAATAAAATTATCCCATACATAAAAAAAAAATCTCCATACCTCACGCATATAATAGTAATAATAATAAATTAAAATAAAACTATCCCATCTTTTAATCCATCTTCTCATACATATAAAAATAAAGCACAATAAATTTAAAACAACCCCATCATCTAATAAATAATAATAATAATAAAATATCCTAAGACAAACCCAACTCCCCACGGCATGCTTTATTCCCATGCTCTTAGCAACTTTGAGATAATAAATCAATAAAATATTGCCCCATATTCTTGATATACATAAAAAAAATAATAAAAATAATAATAAAGAGAAGAAGCAACCCTCCCCTAGGCTGCATGCGTGCGTGCTGCATGCGCCATGCAGGCTCCTCACGTGGCCAAAATAAAACAAAGCCCTTAGTGTAGTCCCCAGGTCTCGAACCTGAGACCTGGAGAAAGCTTTCCAAGCTTCCTGCCATTTCTGCTGAGGCGACTTTCATGCCATAAATCGTCGCGAGTTTGTTATAAACTATCCTTAGGGGGGTTTCCTAAGCTTAGCGCTAAAATAAAATGCTTCAAGCGCGGAATCCAGGACTCGAACACTCGACCTCGAGAGGCCCCTCCCATGCTGCAAGCGTCTTTGCCATCTCTCCCAGGCGCTGTTTTGGGATGAGACCCAACTCGATTTTCTTTTAAAGGCTACCTTAATATAGCGCATACTTGAAAAAAATAAAATGCTATGCGCTCCATGCCACTCGAACCCCTGACCTATTCTGGTGCCGAATCTTAAGTGGCACACGGAAGCCACTTGGCTACCCGGACTTTCATGTCCATAAATTCACAAAAATTATTATTAAGGCCTCTTCAGCCAATTCCCACTTTTAACCCTCAAATTTTCAAAATTTCTAAAATAGCCCCTTTTTATCCCCGAGCTTTAATAACCCCTAAAACTCATCAAAACAATTCTTAAAGCCTAACGACTCGTAAATTTGGCTACAATGCGCAGCCCCTAATTTTGGATATTACAGAGCTTGAGTTAGGGATTTCTCCTCTTAGCTGAATGAGATAGTAAGTGGTGGTTAATGTTTTTAACCGTTTTGGGTATCGATGGTATTCCTCTTTATCTACCGAACCTCCCTTTCTTATCTTGACTGATGATTGGTTTGTTTAAGGTTCCTCGAGGGTGATTAAAGGGCAAGTGATTAATAGTAGCCGACTTCCTGCTCTAAGGTTTCGGTCAAGGCAATCAAGAGATTGTCATGAAGGCAAGTGATAGCCAGTCTGAGGGGGGATCAGGAAGAGTGCCTACTGGAAATGGACTCGTAGCCTCTACTCCCAAGTTTAAGAGGCTTGCAGTGTCGGCTATTCGGGACTTTCCGCCAGGATGCAGAAGGGTGGCTGCACCAAACTCTGGTTCGAGTTACCTAATCACAGTCGACCAATCTAGTCAAGGCAAGTGGTAGTCGACCTCTTGGTTAAGTGGTTGTTAAGGGTTTTTCTAGACACTATTTGATAAGTGATTAACTGTTGTTATGTTTGAATAGGTTCCGGCGCGTGGGAAAGTACTCTACGTGATCAGGTGTGTACTCACACACACAGCACTCCAAGTAGATCGGTAAATGCCAAAAAGCTGAAATACCGGCGAATAATGCCACACGAGCGTGCGTTCGCACGTGTGGTGGTCCGAGCCCACGAATATGGGTGTAAGACGGTTGAGGCCACCATGAGCGTTCTCATGGGCTTATGTCATTATGGGCCTCGTTGGGAAGAAATTGAACTAAGCTATAACGTTCACATAGTCGTGTTTGGAAATGGGCCAAATGGGCCACACGAGAGTGTGGGCCCACCTGGGCCGAGTATTGGGCTTTGGGCTCAAATACACCGTTTTGATGATATATGTTATCTGTGTCGCTCGAGGCGACTGTAGACCTTCGTGAAGGTTGCAAAATTACCGAAATACCCCTAGAGGGTAAAATGATCGAAATACCCTCGAAGGGTAAAATTACACAAATACCACGATTTGTAAAATTACTGAAATACCCCGATTTGTAAAATTATCGAAATACCCCAGTTTGTACAATTACTGAAATACCCCGGTTTGCAAAATTACCAAAATACCCCCAGTTTGCAAAATTATCGAAATACCCTCAGTTTACAAAATTACTGAAATACCCTTGGTTTTGCAAAATTATTGAAATACCCCCGATTTGCAAAATTACCAAAATACCCCAATTTGCAAAATTATTGAAATACCTTGATTTGCAAAATTACCGAAATACCCCCAGTTTGCAAAATTATCGAAATACCCCCGATTTACAAAATTACTGAAATACCCTTGGTTTGCAAAATTAATGAAATACCCCCAGTTTGCAAAATTACCGAAATACCCCCAGTTTGCAAAATTATCGAAATAACCCAGTTTGTAAAATTATCAAAATACCTACGGTTTGCAAAATTATTGAAATACCCCTGGTTTGCCAAATTATTGAAATACCCTGTGTTTGCAAAATTACTGAAATACCCCTGTAGGGTAGAATTACCAAAATACCCTGAAGGGTAGGATTACCGAAATACCCTTATAGGGTAAAATGATTATTTTGCCTTTGTGGGTAAATGACTGCCTTAGACTATGAATTTTACTGATTGGACTGTGATTGTATGATTGTGTTTTAACTGACTTGACTGTGGGCGTGTGACTGATATGTTGTTAATATTTGTTGAAATGATTGTTACTAAGCATGGCCATTTTGCATACATGCGTAATGATTGAGCATGACATACACGACATATTGCATGGGGTTGGACATTGATACGGAAGAAGTTCTTATAGGGTCTCACCGGTCGCATGATGACTGTGGATCCAGTATTGATCTGTTAAGGTTGCACGAGATGACTGTGGACCGACGGATGGCTTAAAGCCTCGTAATCCGATTATGGCTCTGTGCCAACCTAAACATGGCTCTGTGCCATCTTGATTGTGGCTTTGCGCCAATTGTACTTACCCGTGGCTATGTGCCTAACATATATATTGATGACTCTGTGTCGATCATATTTACCCAAGGCTATGTGCCGATTATATTACCGTCGCTGATGGCTATGTGCCAAACATAATACAGTTACTGATGGCTTTGTGTCAATTATAATACCGCTACTGAAGGCATAGAGCCGTATATATATACTAGCAGCTTTGCTGCGATTTCGGTTAGGGCAGCAACCGGTGCTAACAGTGGTGTGCTGGGTGGGTGGGTCAATTTTATCCCCACGTAAGTGTAGGGTTGGTACGGGTGGTGTGATGGCTAGATCGGGGTGGGATGCATCCTCATACTATTGCATATCTGTTATGAGATCTGTTATTGTACTGGGCTTAGGCCCACTTGTTCTGTTATTGGTTTGGGCTAGGCCCAATTGATTCTATCATGGCCTGTGACCCAAATGATATTGTAGTGGGCTTTAGCCCACGTATGCTATGATCTATACTGACTGTTACTCTATTAAGGGGATTACACACTGTGTTTTCATAAACTCGCCCCGTTTTTAACTGTGCAGGTAATCCCCAGCCTTAGACGGGTGAGTGCTGCGAGGAACTCGGAAAAGGCCACACACTGCTTGTGTTTTCCATTTTGATTATTTACATTCAAGTATTTTGATTTGGATTGTAACAAGGCCTCTTTAAGTTTCTGGATTTTAACATTAGGTCTTTCTTTTCTTTGAATTATATCCGTTAGAAGTAAATCATGGTTTTCCAAAATGTTAACGTTTTTAAAACAACACGACGTTTTCGCAACATTTTTGAAATGGTTTCGCGACTTAATATTTTTCGTAAATCACTTACTTTCAAAATCAGCTTCCGCAACTGAAAAGATGTTTTGGGAATAAAACAAATAATTTCTCAATATACCTTGAAACACGAAATTTATACACTTTTTCATGCCCTTTTTAACCCAAATTTATGCAGTCTCGATTAAATTCTTGTCGAAAAATAATTAAATATTATAAAATCATAAATTGTGCTAAAAATATGAATATGATGAATTTTAATTAATTTTATAGTTAATTTTGATTTATTTTAACTATTTTCGACAGATTCGCACAAAGGGCGAAAATTGACTTGGCAGACACTGCTCGAAGAATAAACCCGAAAAGCAATTTGAAGAATCAAGGGGAATTTATTTCCAGCCTAAGACGGTCCAATTATGAATATTTAATCATAATATGATTAATTTTAATTTATTCCCAATTTAATTTGGGCTAAATAAATTAATCTTAATTAATTATGAAAAAGGCCCAATTGAACCGCATCAGTTGAACCAAACCAATTGAACCGAACCGAGCAAAGAATTGGGCAGCCCAAGCCGTCCATATGCTGACCCAAATCAGCTTCCTAGATGATTAATTAAGCTTTCAAGGAATCCCTTGAAGACTTTTCAAAGTTGCATTCAACCCCTCCAAATATAGTGGCTTTGTAGATTTGCCCCATGCCATATTTAGCAAAGTTGAAGCCATCAACTTTGCCACATAGATGGCCGGCCAAGGGAGGTCTCTTTGGCTGATGGGATTTGCTATTTTTAGCAGCCACAATCATCTATAAATACCACCCCTTTCTGATCATTCAAATCATCCCTCAAGCCTTCAACATTCTCATTCTCTCATCACTTCTCTTCTCTCCATTCTCTCTTTATCTCCAAAAATAAAACCAAGCCTTCTTGTGCCGATTTCTCCTCTTGGAAAAGAGGTGTTTTCTCAGCCATTTGGAGCAGCAATTGGAGTGTTCATAAGCCACCTTGATAGCCGGGGACAACGGAGAACGAAGAACGGAGCAATCAGTCAAGCCACGGAGAAACACCGAATTTGCTT
Organism: Gossypium australe; assembly: GCA_005393395.2. Lineage (NCBI taxonomy): Eukaryota > Viridiplantae > Streptophyta > Magnoliopsida > Malvales > Malvaceae > Gossypium > Gossypium australe. The sequence continues at coordinate 36,047,288 of CM016619.1, forward strand.
CTTGTTCCCTATCTCTTTAAATTTCGTTGTTGTTGTGACAAACATGTTTATGAATATTTATGTTATTGGAATGATTAATTTAATCAGCTTAGCTTGAATTTAATTCGTGTTGGGTTGATTGCATTTCGTCCTCTTAAATTATTAAAATTGTGTTTATACTATTATAGGCCTCGGTGAAATGCTTGATTAAGTAAAATTATGCTTAGGTTATTCTGGCATTATAATTGTTTAGATAACTAAAGAATTAATTATTTAAACTCATTGAAATTGTAATTAATGGACACAATACTTAATCTGTGCATGTTTAATTCTTCTAAGGTAGCTGAAGATTAAATTAGCATTGTATTTGGCGATACATATGCCTTGCATAACTTGCAAGATTGTTGTCATTAAACCGTTTCAAAGTAAGGATACGTTGTTACCTCACATGATCTTTTATATGCTTATTACGTTGAATTAATCGTTTGAATTGACATAGGAATATGCGAGAGATTGTTTAATTTAATAAGTATGTATGTGCAATAACATGTTTACTTTTATAAATATGTTTATTCGGTCGAATTGACATAGGGATATGTACAAGAGATGAATGGATTTTTTATTTGTAAATATGTTCATAAGTTAGCAAATTACCGAGTTGCCGTGATTTATTCGTAACAAGTATAAGCATAAGTTTAATAATTCTAAGGTAAGAAATGTAATTAATCCAACACAATTATATCATCTTGATTAAAATCAGCTTTTGAAATCGTGCATTAGAACTTTGTTTTATTTTATTTTACTTTGTTTCTTTTTAGTTTTTAAATATTTATTAAATCCAAATATTTTCCTTTCACTAAAGTTTTTGAGATCATTTTCATAAATAATTCTTTTACAGTCCCTGTGGGTACGATAACTCAACATTTACTTGTCAGTTTATCAATTGTTGCGATTGTGTACACTTGCACATTTCCGCTGTTCCAAGTTTTTGGCGCCGTTGCCAGGGACTGTTTTTCAAAGCCATTATTTGTGAATCTGTTTTTCATTTTGGTCTATTTATTTTCGTATTTAAATTTTTACTTACTCAAATTTTCTGTGATTATTTCAGGTGTTTATGAGTATTGACCAGATTATTGACTCACTTCCTGTGGACCCTGAAATAGAATGAACCTTTCGACAACGAAGAAGACAAGCGAACTAGAGAAGGACCGAAGAAATAAACTTCGAGAATATGAACCAAGGAAATGAAGCAAACCCTGCTCAGAATCCTATCCTTATTGCTGATGATAGGGATAGAGCCTTAAGACAATATGTCGTGCCGGAATTTAACGATCTTAATCCGGGTATTAGGAGACCTGAAATCGAGGCACAACAATTTGAGCTGAAGCCAGTCATGTTCCAGATGCTTCAGACTATGGGCCAATTCAGTGGAATGCCTACTGAAGATCCTCATCTTCACTTAAGATTATTTATGGAAGTGAGCGATTCTTTCAAGTTAGCCGGAGTTTCCGAAGATGCCTTACGATTGAAGTTGTTCCCATATTCGCTAAGGGACAGAGCTCGTGCCTGGTTGAACTCATTGCCACCGAACTCCATTTCTACATGGCAAGAGTTAGCCGAGAGATTCCTCATGAAGTATTTTCCGCCAAGCAAGAATGCTAAGCTGAGGAACGAGATCACTGCTTTCCACCAAATGGATGACGAGTCCTTGTATGAGGCATGGGAAAGATTTAAAGAGTTATTACGAAAATGCCCTCATCATGGAATCCCTCATTGCATTCAACTTGAGACATTCTATAATGGTCTCAACGTTCACACAAGGATGGTAGTGCATGCCTCTGCTAATGGTGCTCTCCTTTCTAAGTCTTATAACGAGGCTTATGAAATTATTAAGAGGATTGCCAGCAACAATTATCAATGGCCAACCAGTCGTGCAGCGTCAGGAAGACGAGTCGCTGGAATTCATGAAGTAGACGCTCTTACTTCACTCGCATCTCAGGTATCATCAATATCCTCAATGCATAAAAATCTTACTACTAATGGGTCTAATAGTTTTGCAGCACAACTGCCTAATTAATTTGAAAATATAGCCTGTGTCTATTGTGGGGAGGGACATTTGTTTGAAGAATGTCCATCGAACCCAGAATATGTATACTACATGGGTAATCAAAACCAAAACCGAGGAAGGCAAGGGTTGCAATCAAATTTTTATAACCCATCATGGAGAAACCTCCCGAATTTCTCTTGGAGTAACCAAGGGGCTAGAACCAGGACCACTTACACCCAATCCAGACCAACCCAGCTGCCTAGTTTCCCGCAACAAGTTCAGAAACCAGTTCAAGTTGAAGCATTCAATAGCTTGGAGAGTTTTCTGAAGACATACATGGCAAAGAATGATGCCTTAATCCAGAGGCAAGTAGCTACATTGAAGAATTTGGAAAATCAAGTGGGCCAACTTACAACTGAACTTAGAAACCAACCACAGGGTACCTTACCCAGTGATATGAAAAATTCGAGAAATTTGGGGAAGGAACATTGCAAAGCGTTGACATTGAGGAGCGGAAAGATAGTGGACCCCAACACTGTCGAAGTTGAAAAGGAGCAAGCTGATGCTTAAGACTCAGAAGAAGTTCAACCAAGTGTTGAAACCCTAGTTTCACCAGAACCAAAATTTGCAAAACCCGGCAAAGTAACCTCAAGACCGGTTAATTCTGATCACCCAAAAGCGAATCAACCAGAATCAGTTCTAGTAATGAAACCACCACAACCCTACCTTCAAAGACTTTAGAAGCCGAAGTAGGAGATTCAATTCAAGAAGTTCTTTGACGTACTCAAGCAACTTCACATCAACATCCCGTTGGTCGAAGCACTTGAGCAAATCCGAACTATGTCAAGTTCATGAAAGATATCTTGTCAAAGAAATGAAGACTTGGAGAATTTGAGACGGTAGCTTTGACGAAGGAATGTAGTGCATATCTTCAGGACAAACTACCCCCAAAATTGAAGGATACTGGATGTTTCACCATACTGTGCAACATAGGATCAACATATTGTGGTAAGGCATTATGTGACTTAGGTGCAAGTATCAACTTGATGCCTATGTCAATATTTAGGAAGTTGGGGATAGGAGAAGTTAGACCAACTACGGTTACACTTCAAGTAACAGATCGATCCTTAGCGCATCCCGAAGGAAAAATCGAGGACATAATGGTCCGTGTAGATAAATTTATCTTTCTTGCTGACTTTGTAATTCTAGACTTTGAAGTAGACAAAGAAGTGCCAATTATCCTAGGACGACCATTCTTAGCAACTGGAAGTACCCTTATTGATGTACAAAAGGGCGAGCTAACTATGTGTGTTCAAGATGATCAGGTAACATTTAATGTTTTTATGTCAATGCGATTTCCTGACACAATAGATGATTGTTCTGCAGTATCCGATTTAGAGGAATTAATAGTAGAGAAGGAACTTAATTGTGTTGAGGACCCATTGGAAAGAATTTTGACATTTGATCCCCCAAATGATGAAGAGGAGGATGAATACTTAGCTGTGCTAGAAGCTAATCAAAAGGTATTTAATCTGCAATCCCATTTTGAATCTTTGGAATTAGAGAAAAGAGATTATATCCAGCCAAAAGCATCAATCGATGAGCCACCTAAGTTAGAACTCAAGTTATTACCTTCACACTTAAAATATGTTTATTTAGGTAACGCCTCTACTCTGCCTGTGATTGTTTCAGCAGAATTAACTACTGAACAAGAAGATAAACTTATCATAGTTTTGAAACAATTCAAGAAGGCTGTCGGATGGACCATAGCTGATATTCACGGTATTAGCCCATCTGTATGCATGCACAAGATCATATTAGAAGATGGCGAGAGAGGAACGATTGATGGACAACGGAGACTGAGCCCCATCATGAAAGATGTAGTAAAAAAGGAAATTATCAAGTGGTTGGATGCGGGTATAATTTACCCCATCTCAGATAGTTCATGGGTGAGTCCAGTCCAGTGCGTGCCGAAGAAATGAGGTATCACAGTCGTGGAGAATGAGAACAACGAGTTGATACGAACTGGAACAGTTACGGGATGGAGAATCTGCATCGATTACCGGAAGCTGAACAAGGCGACTAGGAAAGATCACTTTCCTTTGCCGTTCTTGGACCAGATGCTGGATAGACTTACAGGACGATATTACTACTGTTTTCTTGACAGATACTCAGGGTATAATCAGATTACAGTAGCACCGGAAGATCAACACAAAACAACATTCACCTGTCCGTACGGTACATTTGCATTTAGACGCATGCCATTTGGTTTATGTAATGCACCAGCTACATTTCAAATATGTATGATGTCTATTTTTACTGACATGGTTGAGAAGTACTTGGAAGTTTGCATGGACGATTTCTCAGTATTCGGAGATACTTACGATGATTGCTTACCCAATCTAGCTAAGGTACTGAGGCGATGCGAAGAAACGAATATCGTACTCAACTGGGAAAAATGCCATTTTATGGTACGAGAAGGAATTGTTCTAGGGCACCGGATAATGAGACATGGGATCGAGGTGGACAAAGCAAAAGTAGACGTTATTGAGAAACTCCCACCTCCCACATCTGTAAAAGGTGTTAGGAGCTTTTTGGGTCACGCCGGTTTTTATCGAAGATTTATCAAGGACTTCTCCAAAGTGGCTAAACCCTTATGCAAGCTGTTGGATAAAGACTCGATATTCAAGTTTGACGAGGAATGCTTAAAAGCCTTCAATGATTTGAAGAGTCGATTAGTCACGGCACCCATAATCGTCACACCAGACTGGGATTTGCCATTCGTGTTGATGTGTGATGCAAGTGACTTCGCCATCGGAGCTGTCTTGGGCTAGCGAAGGAACAAAGTTTTTCATCCCATCTACTATGCAAGTAGAACTCAAACCAGAGCTCAATTGAACTATACAGTAACAGAAAAAGAGTTACTTGCTATTTTGTTTGCTTTCGAAAAGTTTCGATCTTATCTTGTAGGTACCAAAGTGATTGTCTATACGGACCACTCCGCAATTAAGTACTTATTAGCCAAGAAAGATGCTAAGCCGAGATTGATCCGATGGGTGCTTCTACTTCAAGAGTTTGATCTAGAAATTCAAGATCGAAGGGGAGTAGAAAACCAAGTACCAGAACACTTATCCAGATTAGAGCCACAAGAGGGAAATTCTCCACTTTTACCGATCCAAGAGACATTTCCAGATGAACACATACTGAAGGTAAATCATGTCCATAATATTCCTTGGTTTGCTGATTTTGCTAACTATTTAGCTTGTAGTTTGATGTCGATTGATAAAACGTATCAGTAAAGGAAAAAGTTTCTTTACGATGTGAAGTACTAATCTGGGAAGAGCCATATCTGTTTAAAAAATGTGCAGATCAGATGATTAGGAGATGTGTGACAGAAGATGAAATACCGAAGATTTTATACCACTATCATTCAGCTCCAAGTGGAGACACTTCGGAGGTACTCGTACAACGGCCAAAGTATTGCAAGTCGAATTCTTTTGGCCAATACTATTCAAGGATGCATGCGCTTACTTAAAGAGTTGTGATCGATGTCAGAGGGTTGGAAATGTCACCAACAGAAATGAGATGCCTCGAACAAATGTCATTGAGGTTGAATTGTTCGATGTTTGGGGTATTGACTTTCTTGGTCCTTTCCCTTAGTCTTTCGGTCACAAATACATATTGGTAGCAGTAGATTATGTGTCCAAGTGGGTCGAGGCTGAAGCTTATCCGACAAACGATGCCAAGGTTGTGATGAAGTTCTTACAGAAACATGTGTTCACAAGGTTCGGAACCCCAAGAGCTATTATCAGTGATGAAGGGACCCATTTTGTGAACAAGTGGTTAAAATGGTTGTTAGATAAACATGGAGTGAAACACAAGGTTGCTACAGCTTACCATCCGCAGACAAATGGGCAAGCTGAGCTAGCGAATAGGGAGATCAAAGGCATACTTGAGAAGGTAGTTTGCCCGAACCGACGAGATTGGTCCAAGAGACTAGATGATGCTTGGGCTTACAGAACAACATACAAGACACCTTTAGGAATGTCACCCTACAGGTTGGTCTTTGGGAAAGCCTGTCATCTACCTTTGGAGTTAGAGGACAAAGCCTACTAGGCTCTTCGACGACTCAACTTGGGTCTTAAGCTTGCTAAAGAGAAACGGATGCTCCAACTCAACGAGCTAGAGGAATTTCGAATGTTCTCATACGAAAATGCCAAATTACTCAAAGAAAGACTCAAGAAATGACATGACAAGCATATTCGAGTTCGAGAATTTGAAGTGGGTCAGCAAGTCTTGTTATTTAATTCCAGATTGAAGTTCTTTCCAGGTAAGTTAAAATCACGTTGGTTCAGTCCATTTACGATTCATCGTGTCTATCCATACGGAGTTGTTTAACTCCAAGGTAAGGCAGGTAATTTTCAAGTCAATGCTTAGCGTTTGAAACATTACTACTGAGAAAGAACTGAACGAGATCAAATCTATTCAGTTTATCTGATCTTTAGATTTTCTTTGTTTTCAATAAATTATTTAGGGTATATTTTCGGGCTTATTATGTTTAAATAAATTCTGTCTAGGAGATTGGAACTTAAGCGGGACCGCTTGTGACCCCTCCAATCTTTCTTGTGAATTGATTTTTACATAATTTTTCAAGAAATTAGCCCCTAAATGACAAAATAAATTTTTGGATTTCCAAATAAAAAGGTCAATTTGGACCCAAGTCTTAAATTGCAACTCAATTTCAAATTTTCATTAAGTCTAGAGACTTAATTGAATTATTTTTAAAGTTTGGTTCCTATTTTCATAAATAATAAAAACTAGGTGCCTCTTTTTGTAAATATTTTAAAAAAAGCATCTAGAATAAATATTTTTTTACCATAATTATTAATTATTGATAAACTTTAATATATAATTATATTCATTATAATTTATATATTAATTTTTATCAACTTAGCTTAGGATTAGGATTAATTTTATTTTATGTTTATCTTAATAAATTAATAGCAATTGATAATTGCATATGCATATTATTAATTGTTGTTAACATTGAGTAGAATTAGAATTAGAATATTTTTTATTATTTAATTGCTCTAAGAGTCCTACTCTAATTCCTATTTCTCCCTCTATAAATTACACCCTTGCTTTTCCCCATTCCTTTATCACCCAAAACCCCAAATCACCAATTTGTCAAAGTGCCGCAAGTCCTCAGCCACACACAGCCATTCGGCCGGCTACCAACCTCAGTACGCTGCATGCCCAAGCTCCAGCAGCTGCCCAGGTTTTGGCCTCACGCCTGCTGCTTCCAGCTCGCTTTGCTTGCTGCGCACCATCTCCCCGCACACCCGTCCGGCCCAGGTGGTGTCCTGCTCCTGTGCGCCGCACCTGCTCACGCCCGTGCCCTACCTGCTCAAGACCTTGTGCGCTGCTGCTTGCGTGCAGCCCCTACCACGTACCGATCCGCCCAACCTAAGCCAAAAGCCTTCAACCCTCCTTTTAAATTTCCATCTTTTGTTCATTAGTATATTTTATTTTAGGAGTTCTTAATTTTTACGAGGAAGGTGGTAAGAACAAATTTTTTCGTGATGTTTAATTTTTATTCAATTATTTAATTTTTCAATTTATTGAAATATTAGTAATGTTTATTAATTAAGTTTTTGAGAAAATAATTTTTTTTCCTATCTTATGTTCATGTCAATCATGCCTCGCAAGAGAACTCGTGCCTTCGCCCAAATTGACGAAACACAAAACAAATTTCACTGTGAAGAAGCCAAAGCAAGATACGAAAGTATCTTCAAAAATCAACAGATGCATCTAGAGAAAGGCTTCACATTAAAGGAAAGCAACTACAGAGACTTTATGGCACGTATTCGTCAAGTTGCTGAAGCCCTCAATTGGGAATTGTTTGTGGAAAGAGAGCAAGTGTGGATGAGGAACTAGTTCGTGAACTCTACGCGAACTTAACCTCAAGCGAATTGATCGAAGTTCCAGTCCGCGGAATCAAGGTACCAATAAATTCAAATGCTATTAATGAATTCTTTGAATTACCTGATTTTGACAACGATGAATATTCTTCTCTGTTGAGCAGCATTAAGCCTGAAAATTTGCAAGAAATTCTCGAGGAACTTACAGTTCCAGGTTCTAAGTGGACTGTGTCAAAGCAAGGAATCCACACGTGTCGAAGAGAGTATTTGACACCACTTGCGAAGGTATGGTTCTATTTCATCCGTTTCAACCTTATTCTTAGTCCGCATGGGACTACAATCTCATTAGAGCGAATGGTCCTATTATACTCGATTCTAACTGGAAAGACCATTGATGTGGGCAAAATCATCCTAAGAGAAATGCGAAATTGTGCCGTTAAACGTTCTGGCCAGGCCTATTTCCCCTTTACGATAACAATTTTATGCTTAAAAGCAAAAATCCTTGCGGACGTGAAGAGGACAGTGTATAGTCAAGGCACAATCACCGATTGGGACCTCTACCGAGTAGCTGACAATTCTGTTCTACAGCAACGAGTTGAAGAAAGTGAGGATCCCGAAGAAGCAGAAGATGAAGCCCAAGCTGAACCTGATATCGAAACCTCAATGTTTGGAGCTCCACTGCCTAGCACAGATCTTCGTGATGAGCTGTTGAAGCTGATGGACTTAATGCAACACATGCAATGGCAGCAACAAGCCTACTAGAGATACTCAAAAATAAGAGATGATTCGATGAGGAGTGCCCTCAAGAAAATTTATAATGACCCATTTATTTTTGTGCCTAAATTTCTAGATTTCATATTTGAACCATGGATTTCATCATCAAAGAGGGAGCAAGGCTATTCATGCAAAGGCAATATTGATGGAGCTAAAGATGAGTGGAATTCGAAAGGATCGACAAACAAATAAAAAAGGGGAGGACTTCAACTTTAGTTTGTTTTTATTCTTAAGTTATTTTAGGATTAGGTTAATTAGGAATTTCTATTTTTGCACAATAAAACAAGAGATAGGAATCATGAATAAAATCTGAACAAGTCACAAAGGCTAAAGTGTGGCAATAGGTATATACATGTCTAGGATTGGATTTTAGAGAGAGCTTGGTACTTAAGCAGTCAATTTGACTCACCTTCTCTTTTCTAAATATCCTACCTGGTGTATAGTATCTATTCACTTTAAACAATGAGGACATTGTTCACTTTAAGTAGGGGGGACCGAAAATTTGAAGTACTTCCACTCAGAATAAAATTTTCTTTTAATTATGATTAGGATATATTTTGTTCAATAATTTGAGATTTTGTTAAGTATGCTGAACTTCAGTATTAATAAAGTTCTATTATTTCAATAAGTTATTATGGTAACTTAATAATGATATGAATGTATTTTTAATAAAACATGCAAATTCGTACCATAAAATTTTTAATTCCCTATGGAAAAATTAGGCATGCATGAAAGTTTAAGTATTGACTTAGTAATTTCTTGAGGCGAAATCCTAGGAAGCATGGAATATTGAAAATGATTTAGGCAACTATTGTTTGGACCGTTTGAGCCTTTCAAGACGACCCTGATAAAATTGTCCTTTGAAACCCAACTTTGAGACTATATGGCCTAATTTCATTTGGACCTATGCAATATTTAGCCATCAATTTTCTCTTCATTACTTTTAAAATTGTCCCAAAAACTAGACTCAGTACTATTCAGAATATCGTTTGAAAATAAGTTTGGGGGAGTTGAAAAGAAGTATCAATTGCTCAAAAAATTGTAGTACATGAAGTAAGTGCTCGAATCTGAGCTTGAAAAAAAAATGTACTCGAAATAAAATAAATGGTCGAAAGAGCATAAGTTGGTGTATCCAGGGTAAGAATTCCGAAGGTTCAATTTTAAGCCGAGTCTAGGTTGTTTAAGTAAAAAATTTGTCTATCTTTTACCTACCCCTAAGCCTAGCCACTTTACAACCTTATTTAAGACCTATTGATTCAAAGTTCCAATGTTACCTATATTAGTGGAGAGAAATTGCTCTGTTCAACATATGAAGACATCAGTTAAGTTAATAAAATTGCAGCATAAGTTTGAATAAGAATTCCGAATCAATTGGTAGTGAGTAAATGTCTTTTTAAAAACATTTACAATTTTGCTATGATAATTCCATGTTACCTATATTAGTGGAGAGAAATTGCTCTGTTCAACATATGAAGACATCAGTTAAGCTTAATGATTGCAGTTTAATTTTGAATAAGGAATTAAAATCAAATTGGTAGTGAGTAACATGTCTTTATTAAAAACATTTAGTCTAATTTGCTGGTATAATTGTTGGAGGTAATTTGAACGATATGTATACTTAAGTAGCATAATTATCAAATTTCTTATTTTTGAGCATAAGTATATTAAATTCATAATTTTAAGAAGAAAGTTGTTCTGAAGGAGTTTTTCAAAGGTGTTTCCGAGAATTTTTTTTTCAAATTTGTGCATTACTCGGGACGAGCAATGAATTAAGTTTGGGGGTGTGGAAACACAGAGATTTATACACTTTTTCATGCCCTTTTTAACCCAAATTTATGCAGTTTCGATTAAATTCTTGTCGAAAAATAATTAAATATTATAAAATAATTAAATTGTGCTAAAAATATGAATATGATGAATTTTTATTAATTTTATAGTTAATTTTGATTTATTTTGACTATTTTCGACAGATTCGCACAAAGGGCGAAAATTGACTTGGCAGACACTACTCGAAGAATAAACCCGAAAAGCAATTTGAAGTATCAAGGCGAATTTATTTCCAGCCCAAGACGGTCCAATTATGAATATTTAATCATAATATAATTATTTTTAATTTATTCCCAGTTTAATTTGGGCTAAATATTAATCTTAATTAATTATGAAAAATGCCAAGTTGAACCGCATCAGTTGAACCAAACCGATTGAACCGAACCCAGCAAAGAATTGGGCAGCCCAAACCGTCCATATGCTGACCCAGATCAACTTATTAGCTGATTAATTAAGCTTGCAAATAATCCATTGAAGACTTTTCAAAGTTGCATTCAACCCCCTCCAAATGTAGTGGCTTTGTAGATTTGCCCCATGCCATATTTAGCAAAGTTGAAGCCATCAACTTTGCCACATAGATGGCCGACCAAGGGACGTTTCTTTGGCTGATGGGATTTGCTATTTTTATCATCCACAATCAGCTATAAATACCACCCCTTGCTGATCATTCAAACCAGCCCTCAAGCCTTCAACATTCTTATTCTCTCATCACTTCTCTTCTCTCCATTCTCTCTTTATCTCTAAAAATAAAACCAAGCCTTCTTGTGCCGATTTCTCCTCTTGGAAAAGAGGTGTTTTCTCATCCATTTGGAGCAGCAATTGGAGTGTTCATAAGCCACCTTGATAGCCGGGGACAACGGAGAACGAAGAACAGAGTAATCAGTCAAGCCACGGAGAAACACTGGATTTGCTTCTTGTTCCCTATCTCTTTAAATTTCGTTGTTGTTTTGAAAAACATGTTTATGAATATTTATGCTATTGGAATGGCTAATTTAATCAACTTAGCTTGAATTTAATTCGTGTTGGGTTGATTGCATTTCGTCCTCTTAAATTATTAAAATTGTGTTTATGCTGTTATAAGCCTTAGTAAAATGCTTGATTAAGTAAAATCATGCTTAGGTTATTCTAGCATTATAATTGTTTGTATAACTAAAGAATTAATTATTTAAATGCATTGAAATTGTAATTAATGGACACAATACTTAATCTATGCATGTTTAATTCTTCTAAGGTAGCTGAAGATTAAATTAGCATTGTATTTGGCGATACATATGCCTTGCATAACTTGCAAGATTGTTGTGATTAAATTGTTTCAAGGTAAGGATACTTTGTTACCTCACACGATCTTTTATATGCTTATTAGGTTGTATTAATCATTTGAATCGGCATAGGAATATGCGAGAGATTGTTTAATTTAATAAGTATGTATGTGCAATAACATGTTTACTTTTATAAATCTGTTTATTCAGTCGAATTGACATAGGGATATGTACAAGAGATGAATGGATTTTTGATTTGTAAATATGTTCATAAGTTAGCAAATTACCGAGTTGCCGTGATTTATTCGTAACAAGTATAAGCATAAGTTTAATAATTCTAAGGTAAGAAATGTAATTAATCCAACACAATTATATCATCTTGATTAAAATCAGCTTTTGTAATCGTGCATTAGAACTTTGTTTTATTTTATTTTACTTTGTTTCTTTTTAGTTTTTAAATATTTATTAAATCCAAATATTTTCCTTTCACTAAAGTGTTTGAATCATTTTCATAAATAATTATTTTACAGTCCCTGTGGGTACGATAACTCGACATTTTACTTGTCACTTTATTACTTGTTGCAATTGTGTACACTTGCACATTTCCACCGTTCCAGTACCACGTTTTAAAAATAAACTAACGTAACTGGGATTTTACTTAAGACTTTAAACAAGAAGGGTTTTCTATGAAAACGTGGTTTTTGAAAAGCACTTCAATATGACACGCCAGATTCAGGCCTAACTTTTAGGCCGAGTTTGGGGTGTTACAATACGAGGCATTACCATGCTTAACCTTGCTTGAACACGCAATAACGGGCTATAAAATTTCATTCCAAATTAAAACTTTTCTTTCTTAGACATAACATGCATATCATGGGCCTACGAGGCCTTAAACATGCATCCAAAAGGTTTCGGAGTTCAACCGGAAACTTTTACACTCCTTAAATTTTTTTTTGCCTAAACAGAGGTCACACGTCGACTTGGGACACGCCCGTGTGGGCTGGCCGTGTGGTCACACACGCCCATGTTCCTAGCTCGTGTAAAATTTATTTTTATTTCGAACCTACAGTGGTTTTCACACGGCCGGACAGACTCCAATGTCAATAGCCCGTGTCCTTCACACGGCCTAAACACGCCTGTGTCTTCACCCGTGTGTGAAAACTAGGGGTATTCTGTTTATGACTTCAACAACCCCTTAAGGAGCACACGCCTGTGTGCGGGCCAGTGTGACGAATCGAATTCTCGCAATTTAATGCAGGGGACACACGGCCTATCAACACACCCAAGGGGGTTGACCGTGTGTCACACACGGCCTAGACATACGCCCGTGTGCCTACCCGTGTGGACACTTAGAGGTTATTTTCCTAGCCAATTGCCACCCTGAAACATAAACACACTTATGCCAATACAAGCGGTTCATGTACTATGAATAATTCCTAAAACATCACCTATAGAGTTCTTAAAACTCATCATCATTAATATATAAATAACTTAACAAATATTGGCCTATCAGTTGGGCCATATACAAAAAGAATAGTAACTTTAATTGCCAATTCTTTGGCTCATATAACTCAAAATGGTATAATCTCTATACATTCCATACTTAGCATAAAACAACTTGGCTATACCAAAATAATGATTGATAGTGTGATCCGAGCTCCGACTTCTATGATTCCCAAACTAGCTTAGCGAAACTACAAGGAAAAAGGAAAAAGGGAGGGGTAAGCATATAGCTTAGTAAGTTTGCATGAAATTTATGTAATAACATAAATACTTAAAATAACTCATTCATCTCATAATACATGGACAATATAAGCATCAAGTACTCATGCATACTTACTCATACATACACTTACCCATCTTAAATCACAATACAATTTCATACTTGTATCTTATTCATGGTACCTATATCACTTAGTCACATAATTTAGTGCTTTAGCTAAAGTAATCATAAACTCAGATCGTTAATTTCCTTAACTTAAACAAAACTCTTTATCATCCTTGAGTAGCTTAACTTGTTACTATCTTTATTCACTTAACTCCTTTGTTACCTCTTCCACACTTGGCTCTTTAGCCCATTGAATTTTCTGGGAATAACAGAGGATATTTAATCTCATCAAACATGTATCTTGATGCCAATGCCATATCCCAGATATAGTCTTACATGGAACCATCTCATGATGTCGATGCCATATCCCAGATATGGTCTTACATGGATTCCTTAACTTGATGTCGACGCCATGTCCTAGACATGGTCTTACACGAGATCTTCTTTTGGTGCTGAAGTCATGTCCCGGACATGGTCTTACGCGGGACCTTCCTTGTATGGTGTCGATGCCATGTCCCAGACATGGTCTTACATGAGACCTTCCTTATTCGATGCTGATGTGATGTCCCAGACATGGTCTTACACAGGATCTACGTTCGGTGCCAATGCGATGTCTCAAACATGGTCTTACATGGGACCTACATTCCTTGATACCGAGCCATGTCCCAAACATGGTCTTACACGGCTTTCATTGTCTCATGTTACGACATAAATATCCTCTTTATTCCAAGACTTCAATCGAGACTTTCATTTTCTGTGCTTGTTGATTTCTTTATTAAGGCATTATTAATCTTTTTCAAGTAAATTATGTATACTCAATAACATAATAAGGGATTTAATGTAAATACACATACAACCTTAAATTCATACCAACTTACCTCGTTACTCCAAAATGTGTGTAGGAGTGCAATTTAGTCCACAACTTTGTTTTTGCCTCGGTTTCGATCCGGGCTTTGTATTTCTTGATCTATAATAACAAATTCACTTGTTTAATACTCACATAGACTAAATTGACTCATGAATCATACTTTGGAAAAATTACGATTTTTCCTAGAAACTTTCTCATATTTACACTTTTGCCCCTAGGCTTGTAAAATGATTTTCATTCAACTTTCTTGCATTTCAAGCCTAGCCGAATCATATACTCAACTATATCAACAATCAATTTTCCACTATTTCACTCATGTATGACCATTTCTACAACTTTTACAATTTGATCCTTTTATGCATTTTTCATGAAATTCATTTAGAAAAAGATGTTTATCATACATCAAACTTTCATATTCATCCATAAAACATCAAAATAGATGCATGTCATACATGGGTAAATTTTTGAACAGAATCCTAGCTCAAAATATAGCTAGAAATAGCTAAATCGAGCTACGAGGATTTCAAAAATACAAAGAACATTAAAAATAGGGCTAAAAGATACTTACAATCAAGCTTGAAAGTTGAAGAAACCCTAGCTATGGAGGGCTTGTAAAATTCGGCTATGGCTTCAAGAAGATGGACACAAATTTTGACTTATTTTTCCTTTTAATTCATTTATTCACCAAATGACTAAAATGCCTTTAAGGCCTGTAATATCCTGAATTAGGGGTTATTGGTGATTGTATTGTTTTGCATTAGTTCGGATTGTTGTGTTGTTAAGAGAGATGTTCTAGGGCTTAGGAATAATTAAGGGTAGGCTCGAGCTGTTGGAAAATTTTTATTTTTTTAAGCTTTAGTTAAAGGGAGTTGAAGGAGCTAGGGGTTAAGAGTAATTCGTGGGGAATTTTAGCACAAGAATTGGATTGGTAAAGTGGCAAGGAGGCACCACTTAGAGCCTTGAAGGTGACGCCACAAGTAGTGTGAGGGGGGCTTAGGTTCGAATGCCATGGATGGCAATAAGGATACTTTTATTTTTGCTTTTGTATGGCATGTGTTGGTAAAATTTTACTTATGGTAAAGATGGACTTTTCATTTATGGATAGTAGACTTAGGAAAAAGGCAAATGCTTATTTAAGATATGGAATCAAGGAGTTTTGGTAAGATAAGGGGACAAAAGGCTTGAAGTATGGAGTGTTGTTTTGGAAATTTTTCTATGGCCATTTGACCATGAATGTAGACGGTATAGTGGACTAGGGGGGTTGGCATAATTTTTTTGAATGTGATTAGGAGGAAATAAGGAGGAAAAAGGTGGGATTTGTTATGGGAATGATTGTGGCCGGCCAAGGAATACCTTTGCTGATCATTTTGGTCATGTTGTTGGATGGGGGAGAAGCCGATTGTGCATAAGGTAGTGTTGGGCGTTTTTGTGCATTTTTCTTTTTTGTATTTTTTGGTACCTAGCCGAATGTTCCTCTAAGTTCTTGAATTTTATTTCATTTCATTTCTTTTCTCCTTCTCAAAGTTTTTGGCCGAACCTACTACTCTCCCATATATCTCTCTCTCTGTCTCTTCTATTTTTCTTTGCTCAAAGCTGAAAGTAACCATCTCTTCCCTTTCATCTTTTTCTTTTCTTCTCTCAAACTTTTGTGCCGAAATTCTCTTTACTTCCTTTTGCCAAATTCCCTCTCTTCCATTTTACTTTAATTTTCTTCCTCTTTTCCACTCTAGTCGAATTCTATTTGTAGTTTCAATCAACCATTTTGCCGAAATCTCTCTCTTTCTTCTAGTTTTGTTTTGGCCAAATATCAACCAAGAGTGGATCATCTTTGGGTTCTTCTCTATTCGGTTTTGTAGAAGGGTAAGTATTCTTGGCCGAAACTTCATTCTTACTCTCTCTTTTTCTTTGTCGGCATGTTTAAACAAAAGCCTAAATCCGGCATTTGTTGATGTGTGGCTAATCATCTTTAGGAACCGATTTCTCCTAGGTTCTTCGGGTTTTGGAAGTAGTCGATTTAAACCTCTATTCTCTAGCAATCGAAGTTGGTAAGTCAAGTGGTAAGGATATCTATGTTAGTTTCTTCATTCCTTAAGTTGTTGTAAAGCCGAAGGCTTTTTAGACTAAGATTTATTGGTATAGCCGAATGGCCTATGATGTTAACCTTAGTGTTGGCCGAATGTAGGACAAGGAGATCTAGTGCGGTAGATCGGGTTTTCAGGATTCAACGTTTGCGTTAGTAACAGGTGTGTAACTTACACACTTTATAACTAAGTAAATTTGTTAATAATCTGAATGTGTTAAAAGCTGGAAACTGTGTAGATCTTGATATGTTACCTATTGGGTATGAGCAAGGATTCGGGTAAGTCCATTTCGATATGATTTTGCTATATGTTGTTTAATACCATGATCTATGATATACTTACTGTATGTTCATATTTGAGCATGATGGCATGATTTGCATAATATTTGCACGGTTATGGGTGATATGAGAGGTAGGGGAAGATTTGATATCCGTGTCTTTAGGACACCAGAGGTTTGGCACCTCATAGCGGCTCGTCCCAGTGGCTTAGAACCACAGTGGGTCAGCCCCACAGTTGACATATCGGGATCGTCGCCAGTGATTTGGTATCACACGTGGGTTGGCCCCACACTTGGATCATTGATATTTTGTGACTTTGGGTCACCAGAGGTTTGGCACCTCATAGCGACTCGTCCCAGTGGCTTAGCACCACAGTGGGTTGGCCCTACATTTGATATTTTGGGATTGTCGCTAGTGATTTGGTATCACAACGTGGGTTGGCCCCACAATTGGATTATTTGTGACTTTGGGTCACAGTGGTTTGGCACCACACTATTATTGGATATCGTGACTTTGGATCACCAGTGGTTTGGCACCACCAGTGGTTTGGTACCACACGGGGTAGAAACGGAGTTACGGATTGCTAGTTTTGGCTGCATTACATATATTGCTTGGTTATGATTTGTGTAAGTATGTGGCATAACCGGGAGGGGGATTATGCACTGAGTCTTGGTGACTCACCTTCTCCCGTATCTTTTCAGGTGATTCATAGATCGCGGATAAGGAGCCGGGTGGACTCGAGGTGGCCATGCATTAAATAAATTCAGTTTCACAAGGACTTTGGTTTTGGTACTTTATTTTATTTAAATTTGGTTTTCATTTTTATTTGGATTTGTAATAAGGCCTTTTAAATTATGTTTTGAATTATTCATATGCTTTGGATTTGACTTCGAACATGGTTAAGTAAATTACTTGATTAATTTTATAATATGTACGCAACGTTTTCTAAACTACAAAACGCAAAGGTTTTCAAGACTTTACCATCGGGTAATACAAATCACTTGATAATAAATGACAACTCAAATGTTTTCGACAACTTAAATGGTTTCCAAATTTAAACTTTCCACACTTAAATAGAAATGGTTTTCAAATTAATCATTTGGGTTTCTTTTAAAATTACATAAAGGTTTTCTAACCTATGGATCGACAACTAAGTTTTAAAGTTTTATTTCCGAGATTTCAAATTAAACTATCGGTTTTTTTTAACTAGTCATGCACCTGATTTCTACAAACATAGAACAACAAAGAGTTTTCACTAAAATTTAATCGGTAACTCGATTTTCTTCAAAATGTTTTCCTATGTGACATGCCAGATTCAGTCGTGATGTGTTGACCGGGTTTGAGGTGTTACAAATTGGTATCAGAGCCAAGTTCAAAGGCTCAGCTGTGGGCCTGAGGCCCAAAATGTTTTAAAATATGGTCTTAAAACATTTTGTTTGAAATTATATGATTTGAAAAGCATGACACCGAGTCTCCAGCACCGATCCGCCCAGGTAAGTATCTCAAACTGTTGCTTTTGATGATATGATTATGATGATGATGGCATGACTGAATAGTAGTAGAAACTACACTAGAGACCCCAAAAAAAAAACTATAGGTTGGATGTACTCGCGAAACAACCTCTTATTAAAACTTTTCATAAAACTGTGCTTTAAAGATAATGGAATAATGAGTAAAGCATAAAACTTTTAAACCAGATAAGTCGAGACTTTAGACATGAGTACTCGAGGTCGGGGTCGTAATACGCGTGGACGCGGTAGGGGTAGGATGGCGGTGTCTAAGCCAGTGAGGTCTGGTCAGGGGTCGAAAAATGAGATACCAGCACCACCACCAGCTGTAGGTGGTGAGTTTCAGGATCAAACGGGGGATGACGCAGTGTCTCAAGCGATGCTGCGAGTTCTTGAGAGGGTAGCTGGAGTAGGTGGAGGCGCGGGAGCTTGAAAATCTGTACCTGAGCGACTCCGAGCCAATGGAGCTGAGGTATTTCGAGGTGTTTCTGGTGTGGCCCCCAGTACGGCTGAGTATTGGTTAGAGGCGACGGAGCGAATCATGAATGACTTGGATCTGAATGTTCAGGAAAAGCTGAAAGGGATAGTGTCGCTTCTTCGGGATGAGTCATACCAGTGGTGGCTCACGGTGCGGGATAGTGCTGCACTGGAGGATCTCACTTGGGACTATTTTAAGGCAGCGTATCAGAAGAAATATGTTGGATCTAGCTACATTGATGCGCAGCGGAAGGCATTTCTGAGGCTGGTTCAGGGAAGTAAGTCTGTATGGGAGTACGAAGCAGAATTTTTAAGATTAAGCCGGTATGCTAGAGGTATCGTGGCTACGGAACACGAGCGATGTGTCAGGTTCGAGGACAGACTGAGGGATGAGCTGAGATTGTTGATTGCTCCACAGCAGGAGCGTGAGTTTGCTGTTCTGGTAGAAAAGGCTAAAATAGCCGAAGGGATAAAGGAATCTGTGAGGCAGAATCATGATAGGAATAGACATAAGAGAAGTTTTGGATCATCTAGGTCGGCCGAAGATTCTCAGAAGAGGGCTAGGCATGGTGGGCCGAATCAATCGGGGAGGCCTGTTGCTGCTAATCAGGGACCAGCACAGTGTAATCAATGTAGAAAATCTCATTTGGGCGAATGTTGGACCGTTGGCAAAGGATGCTTTGAATGTGGCTCGCTGGATCATCGTGTGAGGGACTATCCATGTAAGCTAGCCAGGAATCAGTCTGAAGGTCAGGGTCGTGCTTAGATCAGAAATGAGGGACCGCCACCGCAGAGGGGTCGTGGTAACGGTAGAGGAGGTGATGGTTCTGGCCGAGGTCGTGGCGCATCAGGCAGAGGTGCTGAGGGTGTATATGCGAGACAGCCAGGGTTAGTTTATCCAGTCAGGCGTCGTGAGGAGGAAGATGTGCCAGATGTGATAACGGGTACGTTCCTTATTTCCGGAATACCCTTTGTTGCCTTGTTAAATATAGGGTCAACTCATTCCTGTATTGCTAGTGAAGTATCTAGAACTTTGAGTGTGAACTTTGAGACTGTTCATAGAAAGTATGTTAGTTTTATTAAGATCAGAGTGCGCAACAAAAGCGTAGTATGGTGAGTGAGGATGCACGACTGTTAGTTAGTTGGAAATTTCGAGGACAAAATTTCTTTAAGGAGGGTAGAATTGTAATATCCTGAATTAGGGGTTATTGGTGATTGTATTGTTTTGCATGAGTTCGGATTGTTGTGTTGTTAAGAGAGATGTTCTAGGGCTTAGGAATATGCCAAGGGTAGGCTCGAGCTGTAGGAAAATTTTTATTTTTTTAAGCTTTAGTTAAAGGGAGTTGAAGGAGCTAGGGGTTAAGAATAATTCGTGGGGAATTTTAGCACAAGAATTGGCTTGGTAAAGTGGCAAGGAGGCACCACTTAGAGCCTTGAAGGTGACGCCACAAGTAGTGTGAGGGGGGCTTAGGTTCGAATCCCATGGATGGTAATAAGGATACTTTTATTTTTGCTTTTGTATGGCATGTGTTGGTAAAATTTTACTTATGGTAAAGATGGACTTTTCATTTATGGATAGTAGACTTAGGAAAAAGGAAAGTGCTTATTTAAGGTATGGAATCAAGGAGTTTTGGTAAGATAAGGGGACAAAAGGCTTGAAGTATGGAGTGTTGTTTTGGAAATTTTTCTATGGCCATTTGACCATGAATGTAGACGGTATAGTGGACTAGGGGGGTTGGCTTAATTTTTTTTGAATGTGATTAGGAGGAAATAAGGAGGAAAAAGGTGGGATTTGTTATGGGAATGATTGTGGCAGGCCAAGGGATACATTTGGTGATCATTTTGGTCATGTTGTTGGATGGGGGAGAAGCCGATTGTGCATAAGGTAGTGTTGGGCATTTTTGTGCGTTTTTCTTTTTTGTATTTTTTGGTACCTAGCCGAATGTTCCTCTAAGTTCTTGAATTTTATTTCATTTCATTTTTTTTCTCCTTCTCAAAGTTTTTGGCCTAACCTACTACTCTCCCATATCTCTCTCTCTCTCTCTTTTCTATTTTTCTTTGCTCAAAGCCGAAAGTAACCATGTCTTCCCTTTTATCTTTTTCTTTTCTTCTCTCAAACATTTGTGCCGAAATTCTCTTTACTTCCTTTTGCCAAATTCCCTCTCTTCCATTTTACTTTCATTTTCTTCCTCTTTTCCACTCTAGTCGAATTCTATTTGTAGTTTCAATCAACCATTTTGCCGAAATCTCTCTCTTTCTTCTAGTTTTGTTTTGGCCAAATATCAACCAAGAGTGGATCATCTTTTGGTTCTTCTCTATTCGATTTGTAGAAGGGTAAGTATTCTTGGCCGAAACTTCATTCTTACTCTCTCTTTTTCTTTGTCGGCATGTTTAAACAAAAGCCTAAATCCGGCATTTGTTGATGCGTGGCTAATCATCTTTAGGAATCGATTTTTCCTAGGTTCTTCGGGTTTTGGAAGTAGTCGATTTAAACCTCTATTCTCTTGCAATCGAAGTTGGTAAGTCAAGTGGTAAGGATATCTATGTTAGTTTCTTCATTCCTTATTTTGTTGTAAAGCCGAAGGCTTTTAAGACTAAGATTTATTGGTATAGCCGAATGGCCTATGATGTTAACCTTAGTGTTGGCCGAATGTAGGACAAGGAGATCTAGTGCGGTAGATCGGGTTTTCAGGATTCAACGTTTGCGTTAGTAACAGGTGTGTAACTTACACACTTTATAACTAAGTAAATTTGTTAATAATCTGAATGTGTTCAAAGCTGGAAACTGTGTAGATCTTGATATGTTACCTATTGGGTATGAGCAAGGATTCGGGTAAGTCCGTTTCGATATGATTTCGCTATATGTTGTTTAATACCATGATCTATGATATACTTACTGTATGTTCATATTTGAGCATGATGGCATGATTTGCATAATATTTGCACGGTTATGGGTGATATGAGAGGAGGGGGAAGATTTGATATCCGTGTCTTTGGGACACCAGAGGTTTGGCACCTCCAGTGGTTTGGTACCACAGATTATTTCGTGTCTTTGGGACACCAGAGGTTTGGCACCTCATAGTGACTCATCCCAGTGGCTTAGAACCACAGTAGGTTGGCCCCACAGTTGACATATCGGGATCGTCATCAGTGATTTGGTGTCACACGTGGGTTGGCCCCACACTTGGATCATTGATATTTAGTGACTTTGGGTCACCAGAGGTTTGGCACCTCATAGCGACTCGTCCCAGTGGCTTAGCACCACAGTGGGTTGGCCCCACATTTGATATTTTGGGATTGTCGCCAGTGATTTGGTATCACAACGTGGGTTGGCCCCATAATTGGATTATTTGTGACTTTGGGTCACCAGTGGTTTGGCACCACACTACTATTGGATATCGTGACTTTGGGTCACCAGTGGTTTGGCACCACCAGTGGTTTGGTACCACACAGGGTAGAAACGGAGTTACGGATGGCTAGGTTTGGGTGCATTACATATATTGCTTGGTTATGATTTGTGTAAGTATGTGGCATTAACCGAGAGGGGGATTATGCACTGAGTCTTGGTGACTCACCTTCTCCCTTATCTTTTCAGGTGATTCATAGATCGCGGATAAAGAGCCGGGTGGACTCGAGGTGGCCATGCATTAAATAAATTCGGTTTCACAAGGACTTTGGTTTGGGTACTTTGTTTTAGTTAAATTCGGTTTTCATTTTTATTTGGATTTGTAATAAGGCCTTTTAAATTATGTTTTGAATTATTCATATGCTTTGGATTTGACTTTGAACATGGTTAAGTAAATTACTTGATTAATTTTATAATATGTACACAACGTTTTCTAAACTACAAAATGCAAAGGTTTTCAAAACTTTACCATCGAGTAATACAAATCACTTGATAATAAATGACAACTCAAATGTTTTCGACAACTTAAATGGTTTCCAAATTTAAACTTTCCACACTTAAATATAAATGGTTTTCAAAATAATCATTTGGGTTTCTTTTAAAATTACATAAAGGTTTTCTAACCTATGGATCGACAACTAAGAGTTAAAGTTTTATTTCCAGGATTTCAAAGTAAACTATCAGGTTTTTTTTTTGAACTAGTCATGCACCTGATTTCTACAAACATAGAACAACAAAGAGTTTTCACTAAAATTTAATTGGTAACTCGATTTTCTTCAAAACGTTTTCCTCTGTGACATGCCAGATTCGGTCATGGTGTGTTGACCGGGTTTGGGGTGTTACAAGGCCCATTCCTTAAGATTTTTCCTTCCCATGTCCATTTTTGTCCACATTAACATTTAATGGTCTAATTGCTAAATAAGGACCTCTAGTAATTTTTATAATTCTATTTTATACTCAAATCTTCTAGAATATCATATTCTCTAATCTTTGCCATTTAGTCCTAGTGGACAATTTATTCACTAATTAATAAAATTTCTTCATGATATTTTCACATAATCATGCAACCACCTCATAAGCCTCACAAAAATCATTAAAACACATATTTCTACTTTGGATTTGTGGTTTCGCACCACTATTCCGACTAGGCCCTAAATCAGGCTATTACATTCAGGGAAAATATTTATTCAAGAGAGAGGATTTGAACCATCGATGGTTCTTTGTCTATAAATATGGCCTTTAGTTAGATATCATAGATGGGATTGCTTTTGTACGATCCCAAAAGACTCTATCATAATCCCTGTAGTTTAGGAATTTTATGCAACTTTACGAGACCAAGAGTCTAGTAAAGTCAAATGTCGTACATGGGAAACAATACCTGTGCGAGGGAAAAAAGTACGAATTACCCCTTGGGTTATTTGTGAATTTTGAAATGCTCCATTTCATGAAAAAGATTTTATAGAAAAAATTGATTTGGAATATTTTTGAGATATAAATATGGACAACATTATAGACTTCCTAACAGAGGGGAAGGGTGAATGGAAATGTCGCCTAGGTACTTTAACGCATAGGTTTGTGCAAGTATACACAGTCGTTATCGAGTAATAAGTAAGTATAAGAGTTATCGTCTCCATAGGGACTACATATGTTAATCGAATAATTACAAAATTAAAGATTACAAATTGGAAAGAAAACACAATAATTTTAGTGTGATGGATAAAATTAACATTAACTAAATGCAAATGAATTAATCTAAATGAAGTGAATGAGATGAGATGGTTTAGTAGCAAATTCATGAGCTTCAACAATAATAACATCAATGAGATAGAATAATTACAATATTCAACTTAATTCATTTTTCATTATGCTTAACAATGTTTGAAAAGTACTCCATGGCAACTCGATCTTTCATTAACTTGAAACTAGTTATAAGTCCTTTCGGAATCTTATGCTTAGAAAATCAGGCATACTACTATGAACTTATTTAACTAAGGGATTCTTTGAGTTTATGTGAAGTAATAGGGACAAATTAGGTTTGAAACAATTTAACCACACAAATCTAAAAGTTATCAACTAATGCTAATGCATCCAATCACATTTTAATGAATGAAATACATGCATGAGTTTAATTGAAAGCATGAACGAATGAAGCAGAGATATCATAAACATGAATCAAATGAACTTTTCCAATTTAATGCAATCATTCTAGCTGAAACAAAATTAAGCTATCATTGTTAATGAAAAAACATTAAGATAATTTGCGAACATGTTGAATAACTAAGAACAAAATAAAGATAAGAAAGAAGAAACTCTGAATGACTTTGATAGTCCTCCAGAATTTGGTCTGTAACAGCCCATTTTTCAGTGATATGGGAATAGTGGTTTCGAGACCACAAATTCAATTCGAAAATAAAGTTTACTTTTATTTTATTATATGGTCTGTATTATGATAAAGGTGTCGTGTGAACATTTTGATACGAAAATTTTATCGATTATGTGCTTAATTACGAGAAGGACCAAATCGAATAAAATGCAAAAGTTGAATTCTAGTAGCTAGAGGGATTAAATAGCTACAGAATTCAAAACTAGAGGTCCTCATATGGTAATTAGACCATTAAAGAAAAGTATGTGGATTTTTGGTGACTCATCCATGGAAAAATTAGAAAGGGCAATGACTAAATTGGAAATGGAAATAATTAACTAATTAGAAAGATGATAAAATATATCATCTTATTATTTTGTCATCTTCAACCCCAAAATTATATGGAAACCCTAGGAGAGAGAGAAGAAACTTTCAAGGCTTAATTGGGTAAGTTTCCTTGTCTCTTTTTTAGTAATTTAGATATTTTTGAAATCGGGATAGTCTAATCTATCTATTTGGGGGATTAATTTGAAAAGTTATCAAGGTATGAAATTTGGGTCATGGATGAATATGCTGAAAATTAGAAATTTATGGTAGAAAATGAAAGGTTGTAGATAGATAAACAACTTTTACAAAGTAATTTTTGATGGAAAAAAGATTTAGGGGCTAAAAAGCAAAGTTGTGAAATTTGATGAAAAATTCTATATTTTTATGAATGCATGTGCTGTAAATTTTGTAATGGGATTTTGATTAGGCTTGGAATAGGGAGTAAATTGCACAAGTTTCATTTTTCGAGCCTAGGGAAGAAATTGGAATTTATGGAAAACTTAGTGGCAAAATGGTAATTTTAAGTCCGAATGAATATGAAATATGAGAAATTGATGATTTAAGCTATTTATATAGATCCAGACAACACAAATTCGACATTAGACTAAGGAAAGGAAAAGGTTTAGGATTAAGTAGATTATATACGCGAACAAGTGTTGAGGTAAGTTCGTGTAACTTAAATCGAGCATGTAATTATATTAATTGAATGTTGTGTATGTACGTAATGTGACTTATATTGATATACATTGCTTGAATGATATAATGGGAAATTTAATACATGCTTGAAAATGGTGAAACAGGGGTTATGTCCCAATTGAATATTGAATTTCGATGAACATATGTGCTTTCCCGAAATGGATGAGGTCTTGCATTTGTTGCGGACAGGATTTAGCTCGAACGAGTAATCCAATTGACCTCATTATAGAAAAAAATTATCCCAAATGGGTAATCCTGATATAATATCTCTCGAGTATACATTATGATTAGGGTTTAGCCTGGACTGGTAATCCTAATCGAGCTCCTCTGAGCATACGTTATATAAAGGATTTAGCCTAGACTAGTAATCCTATTATACGATATGTGGCTCGAGAGTGTGTTCCTTGGTTAAGTGCCCTAATGGGTACCCTTGAATAAGAATTGACAGATCATTGAATCATACACCTCGTGTAACATCCTGAATTTTTGGGCCTATGCGTTTAATGGGTGGATATGTTTAATGTGTTAATCTAAGTGTTAGGGGTCCAAATTGGGCTCAGGAATGGGCTGAGACCTCAGTTAAAATATTCTGTTTGGGCATTATAAGTTTTCAAGATAGTTATCTATGTTAAAAATTTCAAGATTGGGCTTGTGGCCTAGTGGCAAAATGGCGCCACTAAGAGGGAAGGGAGTTGGCGTCACTGGTAAATTAGGAGGCCCAAGTTTTGGCCACTTGGAGCCCATGTTTTTGTTCCAAATCCGGCATTTAAAAAGGAGCTGGGGGGACGGCACAAGGCTATTATTTAGGTATTTATTTCATGTTTTAATATATGGATAATTAAGCTGATAAAGGAAGGAAGAGTTAGAGATAATTAAGTCTCTTTTAGATGAGTTAGTAGATTAAGATAAAGGAGAAAAGATAGGATTTATCTGCAAGGTTAGGTAAGTGCCGAAATTTCTATAAATAGGGGGGATAGCTAATCAATTCTGGCGTTGGAACCCTACTCTTTCTTCTCTTCCTGTGCCGAAAATTTGAAGGCCATCTCACTTGTTTTCTTTTCTCATCTTTTCTCTTCCAAGAGCCGAAAATCACCATTGTTTTCTCACCTTTTCTTTCTTTTTCTTTGAAATTTCCTTTTAGCCGAATCTTCTGATCTCCATTGTTATTCTTCTCCCATTCACTAAAAGCCGAAACTCCTCATTCAATTCTTCTAAAAGCCGAAAACACATCTAGTTCATCTTTTCGAGATTTCCTTAAAAAGCCAAAAACTCCTAGATCTCTAATCTTCTACGCTTCAATCTTCTGTGATTGCCGAATCTTCCTACAAGGGATAGCCGAAACCTTCTATAGAGGTAAGTATCGATTTGGGTTTTCTTTTGATCTTTTTTGGCTTTTGGAGACTATAGCCGAATAGTTAAATAGTTGGCTAATCTCGTGTTTTCTCTCATTTGCGGCATTTCAGGATTTGAAGGGGATTCATTTGCTTAGATCTCTAAGTCAGAGTTCAGTAACACTCGAATTGTGTTACTTTTGGGATTTTAAGGTAAGGAGATCTATTGTTTTTAGCATGTAAATTCGGATATTTATTAATCATTGGTCGAATGTAGGGGAACCCAAATCTTTGTATTCTTCCAGCTTTTGAGCAAGGTTTTAGACTAAGGGTTGTAGATCCAGGTAGTAAGGATTTAACTAAGGGAGTAAAACTATGCGATATCAGGTGTGTAACACTTCCACACCATTTAGATTGCTTGTTAAAATATGTTATAAATCTGTTATATTCTGATAAATACCAAAATCCCGGCATCATGGTTGAAACCCAGGAGGGTAAAAGTGAATCACCAGGTTAGTGATCTCTGTCTTTCCTAAGTGAATGTTCCTGTTAAGGTGACATATGTGATAAGTATGCTGTTTTCTATGATTGCATGGGGTTGGGTTTATTGAAAGGGGAAGTGTTCTGTTGTAGCGGCTTCTGCCGTGACCTGTTGTAGCGACTTCTGCCGTGACCTGTTGTAGCGGCTTCTGCCGTGACCTATTGTAGTGGCTACGGCCGTGATCTGACGATGAGCAGCATGTCTGCCATCAATGGTGTGTAGCGGTGTGGGTTGATTGTAGAAATCCCCAAATGGTGTGACTGGCAGGTAAGGGTGGCGTGTAGTGGATGGAAACCTAGGATTTGGGTTGGGCTTTGCATATTTTCTGATATATTATATTCTGTTATATGTTCTGTGGGGTTAAGGCCAAAATCTAATGGTGCATGGGGGTTGCACACTGAGTCTCGCGACTCACCCTATTATTTAACAATTTCAGGTAGCACTAGTGCAATGGACCGTGCTGGAGAGGAGCGCGAGGTGGCCATGCGAGAGAGTTCTTGATCCAGCAGAAGATTTTACTTAGAATATTGTTTTTAATATTTTGATTAAGGGCTTTAAATTTCGTTGTAATAAGGCCTTGGGCCACTGGAATATTATTTATGTTTTGGTTTTATGTTGGGCTTTTATTACTGGGCATTTAAATTTTATATTTAAATTAAGTTAAGACATGTACAAAATCTCAGTTTTTATTTAAAATTCACCAAGGCATTTTATAACTTTATATCTTATACAACTTAATAAATTATGAAGTTTTCGGTATAAATATTTAAACCTGATATTTGTTTTCCAAAGTGCCACGTCTTTTTGTAAAATTTCCTTAGTGACATATCAGATCCGGTTGTAGTGTTTGGGCCGGGTTTAGGGTGTTACAAATTGGTATCACAGCCCGGTTCAAAACTC
Source organism: Gossypium australe (assembly GCA_005393395.2). Taxonomy (NCBI): domain Eukaryota; kingdom Viridiplantae; phylum Streptophyta; class Magnoliopsida; order Malvales; family Malvaceae; genus Gossypium; species Gossypium australe. Next base: position 36,075,698 of record CM016619.1, read on the forward strand.
AGCTCTGGGGGTTTTGGGCTCAAAACGTTTTCTAAAAATGGGTTTATGAAACATGTATATTTATAAATGATACAGGATGGTTTCCTTGGCATGGCACCTGCGTCTCCGGCCCAAGTCCGCCAGGTAAGTATTCTGAATTCGCTGTGTGTTATATATGTATGTGGGCTTGATGGGCTTTATGGGACGTAGACTATTTAGATTAGAACATGATGAACTTTAGGCGTAGCTGAAACAACTCCTTAAAACTCATAAGACTTAATTTCACTAAACAAACCCGTGAACGAGTCGCAAGAGTAAGGTGTGGCAACAGGCATGCGCATGTCTAGGATTGGATCCGGAAGAGCTTGGTACTTAAGCAGTCCTAGTGACTCACCTCCTCTTCGCTGGAATCCTACCTGGTGCGTAGTGACTGTTCACCTTAGCCACGAGGATTTGTTGAAGGGCCAAAATCTATAATTAAAACCCGAAAGGGACCAGCCACCCTATTTCACAACCAAAATTTTCAAAATACACTTGAATTTTGAAAATTTCCCAGAATACCCCCGAATTGTAAAACTACGAAAATTTGTGAAAATTACCGAAACTTCGGGTTGGGTGCGTGGACTGTAAGAAAAAAAGAGATCGTAGTTTTCTAGGGTTGCAGACTCGTTCTGTGAAACATGTTAAGGTACGTCCAAACTTTTGGGTTTGCGAATATTGCAGAAGGCGTCATCCGGGTGAATGTTGGAAGAAGTCAGGAACGTGTTTAAGATACGGGTCTAATGAGCATAAGGCTCGATTGTTCAATCACCATTAAGTCAGGTATGTTTTGTGTGGATATTATATTTTTGGGTATAGAAACCGTATGCGTACAATGTTTATATATTATTAGAGTGCGCAGCGAAAGCATAGTGGTGAGACTTGGGTAGTACGATTAATAGTTAGTTGGAAATTTTGAGGGCGAAATTTCTTTAAGGGGGGTAGAACTGTAACATCCTGAATTTTTGGGCCTATGCGTTTAATGGGTGGATATGTTTAATGTGTTAATCTAAGTGTTAGGGTCCAAATTGGGCTCAGGAATGGGCTGAGACCTCAGTTAAAATATTCTGTTTGGGCATTATAAGTTTTCAAGATAGTTATCTATGTTAAAAATTTCAAGATTGGGCTTGTGGCCCAGTGGCAAAATGGCGCCACTAAGAGGGAAGGGAGTTGGCGTCACTGGTAAATGAGGAGGCCCAAGTTTTGGCCACTTGGAGCCCATGTTTTTGGGCCAAATCCGGCATTTAAAGAGGAGCTAGGGGGGATGGCACAAGGCTATTATTTAGGGATTTATTTCATGTTTTAATATATGGATAATTAAGCTGATAAAGGAAGGAAGAGTTAGAGATAATTAAGTCTCTTTTAGATGAGTTAGTAGATTAAGATAAAGGAGAAAAGATAGGATTTATCTACAAGGTTAGGTAAGTGCCGAAATTTCTATAAATAGGGGGGATAGCTAATCAATTTTGGCATTGGAACCCTACTCTTTCTTCTCTTCCTGTGCCGAAAATTTGAAGGCCATCTCACTTGTTTTCTTTTCTCATCTTTTCTCTTCCAAAAGCCGAAAATCACCATTGTTTTCTCACCTTTTCTTTCTTGTTCTTTGAAATTTCCTTTTAGCCGAATCTTTTGATCTCCATTGTTATTCTTCTCTCATTCACTAAAAGCCAAAAAACACATCTAGTTCATCCTTTCGGGATTTCCTTAAAAAGCTGAAAACTCCTAGATCTCTAATCTTCTACGCTTCAACCTCCTTCTGTGATTACCGAATCTTTCTACAAAGGATAGCCGAAACCTTCTATAGAGGTAAGTATCGATTTGGGTTTTCTTTTGATCTTTTTCAGCTTTTGGAGAAAATAGCCGAATGGTTAAATAGTTGGCTAATCTCGTGTTTTCTCTCATTTGCGGCATTCCGGGATTTGAAGGGGATTCATTTGCTTAGATCTCTAAGTCAGAGTTCAGTAACACTTGAATCGTGTTACTTTCTGGATTTTAAGGTAAGGAGATCTATTGTTTTTAGCATGTAAATTCGGGTATTTATTAATCATTGGCCAAAATGTAGGGGAACCCAAATCTTCGTATTCATCCGGCTTTTGAGCAAGGTTTTAGACTAAGGGCTGTAGATCCAGATAGTAAGGATTTAACTAAGGGAGTAAAACTATGCGATATCAGGTGTGTAACACTTCCACACCATTTAGATTGCCTGTTAAAATATGTTATAAATCTATTATATTCTGATAAATGCCGAAATCTCGGCATCATGGTTGAAACCCGAGGAGGGTAAAAGCGAATCACCAGGTTAGTGATCTCTGTCATTCCTAAGTGAATGTTCCTGTTAAGGTGACATATGTGATAAGTATGCTATTTTCTGTGATTGCATGGGGTTGGGTTTATTGAAAGGGGAAGTGTTCTATTGTAGCGGCTTCTGCCATGACCTGTTGTAGCGGCTTCTACCGTGACCTGTTGTAGCGGCTTCCGCCGTGACCTATTGTAGTGGCTACGGCCATAATCTGACGATGAGCAGAATGTCTGCCATCAATGGTGTGTAGCGGTGTGGGTTGATTGTAGAAATCCCCAAATGGTGTGACTGGCAGGTAAGGGTGGCGTGTAGCGGATGGAAACCTAGGATTTGGGTTGGGCTTTGCATATTTTCTGATATATTATATTCTGTTATATGTTCTATGGGGTTAAGGCCCGAATCTAATGGTGCATGAGGGTTGCACACTGAGTCACGCGACTCACCCTATTATTTAACAATTTCAGGTAGCACCTAGTGCAACGGACCGGGCTGGAGAGGAGCGCAAGGTGGCCATGCGAGAGAGTTCTTGATCCAGCAGAAGATTTTACTTAGAATATTGTTTTTAATATTCTGATTAAGGGTTTTAAATTTCGTTGTAATAAGGCCTTGGGCCACTAGACTATTATTTATGTTTTGGTTTTATGTTGGGCTTTTATTACTGGGCATTTAAATTTTATATTTAAATTAAGTTAAGACATGTACAAAATCTCGATTTTTATTTAAAATTCACCAAGGCATTTTATAACTTTATATCTTATACAACTTAATAAATTATTAAGTTTTCGGTATAAATATTTAAACCTGATATTTGTTTTCCAAAGTGCCACGTCTTTTTATAAAATTTCCTTAGTGACATACCAGATCCGGTTGTAGTGTTTGGGCCAGGTTTGGGGTGTTACACCTCGAGTGTAGTACTTGAGCATCCATCGAAACTTCAATGATTCAACGGACAAAACTCTTGACCTGGCATGAGAATTTTGAGATGAAATTGATACTAACTTAAAATAATTTGCTTGATGAGCTCATCCATGTTTACTTGATTGATATGAAGATTTTGGTGACTAACATGTTTGATTGAATGCATGTGTTTAGGCAATTTCACTAATGGATGGAAAACATGACATTGTATACTTAGATTTAATAAACGGTATTGGTAAGTTTAGTTCTTGTTATACGAACTTATTAAGCATGTAATGCTTACTCCGTTTTATTTTCCCCTATTTTATAGTGCTCGGAAGCTCGCGAAGGTTGGAGATCATTGGAGCATCGTCACACTATCAACTCGATATTTTAGGTATACTTATTAAAATCATTTTTGTATAATGGCATGTATAGGACAACTTGGCCAATAGTCGCTTGAAAAATGATATTTTGTAACCTAGCCATTGGAATGGCTAGTGATGGCTTATTTCGGTATGATTAAGTAGGCTATTATGATATATTCATATGTGTTATGTTAAGTACATGTGATCAAATGATGTTAAAGCCTAAGTTAATCCAAGGTAATTTTATAAACACATATGCATGTAATGGTATGCCATGATGAATGATGGAATTTGCTTAAATTGAATGCTTGGAATGGTGGGTTTGTACTTGGCATGTTTTAGTGCAGGTAAATAGTAAATTTGGGTGAAAAATGAGGCTAGGAAATGGTTTTATTTTCTCTACATAGGCAGACACACGGGCGTGTGGCTAGACCGTGTGTGACACACGGCCTGGGACACGAGCGTGTTGTTAGGCTGTGTGTCCCCTGCACCTTAATTTTGAGAAACAAAATGCTCAGAATTGAGCACACAGGCAGAGACACAAGCGTGTGTCTCAGCCGTGTGTGTTACACGGCCTAGATCACAGACATGTGTCTTGGCCGTAGGAAACCTGCACCTAATTTTGAAATGAATTAATTGACCACACGGCCTAACACACGGGCGTGTGGCATGGTCGTGCGCACAAGTCAGAGAGTTACACAGGGTAAGACACGGCCTGAAGCACAGGCATGTTTAAGGGTCACAGGGGCATGTCCCTTGGACCACAGGGGCATGTTAGCCATGCAACTTGGAATTTTTTTTGAAAATTCGTGAAAAATTCTTAGAGTTCCCGATTAAATACCGACCCAGTTCTAATGCTCATATTGGGCCTCGAGGGTCCAATCAAGGGACGTTTTGAACAATCTCAGTGAACGAATAGTGATTAACATGGAATGTTTGTAAATGTTCCAAAAAAATTTGGTAATGCTCCGTAACTCTATTCCAGTGACGGATACGAGTTAGGGGTGTTACACGGTCGTAGTGGCTTCCTCCAATCCTTATGTCTGCTCCTTTGCAAAATGCTCTTCAAGGTGGTCGGCCAAGAGAGAACTTTCTCAAGGTATTGCTAGCTAAGGGGAATGGGGAGAATGGATGGCTTTATGGGTGAAAAAGAGAGGAAATGAACAAGTGAATAATGAAGAATGAATGAATGAATGAAGGCTGAGTGAGTGAGTGAGTGAGTGATATGAGAATGAGAGGTGGTATTTATAGTAGAAGGGTGACATGAAAGTTTTCTAAAAATAGCTTGAAGGGTCTCTTGAAATGCTCCCTTTCTTGGTCGGCCATGAAATGTGGGAAGTGGCTGATTTTTTCTTGATTTTATTGCTTGATTCTAGCTTGATTTGAGCTAAGCGTTGGATGGTTTCTTGGGCAATATTTGAGAGTTGATTTCTGATTTTTCCCAAGTGAAAAGACCACCAAATAAATCTTCCAAAAGCAAATTTTAGGTTGCTCATATGCCTTTGCCAAATTTAGGCTTCTCTTCCCCTTGATGGACGGTTTTGTGACCCAAGTTAAGACACAATTAGATTTCTTTTCAGCAACCAACTCAACTGGGTTAAGGTAACATTTCTGAACTCAATCATGCTCTAGTCGTCCCTATGACTTCTTCATGTGTGACATTTAATTTGCTCCCATGTTAGAAAATTTTGTGGTCCCACTGCAATATATTAAGCACTTTATTAAACATGTAAGAATATAACTTAATTTTATGCAAAATTAACTCTAAAAATTAATAAAATTACAAACTTGCTAAAAGCATGCTCAATGTCTTAATATGAATTAAATTCATATAATTTGCTAACAATATACTCAAAATTTGCTCAAATATTAAGTAAAAAGATCTGAAATAAGTCTATATAATTTAGACTTATAAGGTACTGATATTCCAACCTCCTTTAATCAATCAGGAATGTTTCCTGAAGTAAAAAATATGGATTCAATTTTTGTGCACTAGAATAGCTCTTGTTTTGAATGTTTCTAATGTCAATATTTTTCGAGCGATTTTTCCTTATGTTATTTTGAAAACAAAAAAAAAAAAGGTATGTATCAGAACGTTGATATACCAGAATTTGAAGCGATGTGTTAGTGGCTAAAGAGTGGGAGTATTCTTTTCTCACTTAGTGACGACATTATGCAAAAGAATAGGTGTGCTGATGGCATCCATAGAACAATCGATAAAGCCATCCCAAAGTATAATTGGCGACACTTTGTATACATAGTAAATTAAGCTTCGAGCTAAATAGATTGAGTGGAATAAACACCAGTAAGAGATGATGATCGCTCCAGCTTTGCCTCAAAGGAAAGCAAAATTGACCTCTCAACAAGAAATTGGCGAGAGCAGTCATCCCAAGCTAGATTGGCTGATACACTTGATGCAAAAATCAAGCCTGATTTTTCAGGAATTGGCGTGGGAAAACAACATTAGGGTACCTAATTATACATCAGCTATGTTTGGGCCGACACATCTAGATTAGGAGGAAGAGGAGCAAGAGAGCGAAGATAAAGAAGGAACTGAGGAGGGTGATTGTACTAGAAAGAACATATGTTTTCTCCCTACTTATTGGTTAGTTTGTTCCCATTGAGTTACCCTTAGCTTACATTTTAGCATGTTCAGTTTAGTAAATTGCATTTTATAACTCAGTGAATCCTAGCCTATTTTGTAACATCCTAAATTTTTGGGCCTATGCGTTTAATGGGTGAACATGTGTAATGAGTTAATTTAAGTGTTAGGGGTCCAAATTGGGCTCAGGCTTAGGCAGAGGCCTTGGTTAAAATTGTCTGTTGGGCATTATAGGGTTTAAAAGGTGGTATCTGTGTTTAAAATATCAAAATGGGCTTGTGGCCCAGTGGCCAGTGGCGCCACTTAGGGAGCAAGGAGGTGACGCCACACAAGGCAGTAAGGGGCCCAAATTTAAGTTTCATGGAGCCCAATTCTTTTAATTTAAGTTAGCTAATTTTTGGCATTAGGGTTAGGTGGAGTGGACGGCAACAAGGCTAAAAAATAGGAGGATTTATGTGAATGGGATAATGTAGATATTATAGTTGAAAATATGGAAGATAAAGGAGAAAAGATAGGAATTATCTGCAAGGCTAAGTGGTGGCCGAATTTCAAACTCTGAGGGGGAGGAGAAATCTGTTTCTGATATGGCTAAGGAGTGCTGAAACTTTAAATAGCCAGGTGAGGGTTTTCTTCTTTATTTTTCAGCATTTAGGGTTTCTATCTTTTCTTTCTCTTCTTCTCTGAGTGAAAGCCAAAATTCTTAACTCTATTCCCTAATCTTCGCTTTGATTCTAAAAGCCGAAAACTCCATTGTTCTTTTCTCTTCTTTCTTCTAAAAGCTGAAAACGCCTAAGCCTCTTCTTGTTCATCTCTTTTTCGGACCTTTCTTAAAAGCCGAAACCTCTTACTTCACTCTCTTTTCCATTCTTTTCCTCTTGTGCCGATTTCTCCATAAAAGCCAGAATCTTTTGGAAGTTGCCGAAACTCTCTGTGTGGGAAGATCTCTTAGCTCTGAAAGCTGAAAACCGCTAGTCTCTAAGGTTTATCACTTTTCGGGATTCCAAGGTAAGGATTTCAATTCTCCTTAAGATGATCAACTGTTTTCTTTTAGTTAGTCATGCCTTAACCTAATGTTTCGTTACCAGCTTCTGAACAACACCTTAGGCAGATAGCAGCCGTGTCAACTACGGATAGCGTCGACGTAGAAAGTTTTGTTCCAACGATAATCAGGTGTGTAGATCTCTAACACATTAAATAATCTGTAATAAATATGTTATGGGCTAAAAGCTGGAAAAAGGCTGTATAGTAATCTTTTTTATGTATGTTATGGGCTAAAAGCCGGAAAATAGGCTGTGTGAACAGTCGTATTACCCAGAAAGGGTAGGCAGAGGATGTCAGGTATGTAATCATAGAAATCTCTCTATGTGTATCAATGTATGCGATAAACTGAAATCTCTTAGGTAATACATTGTTTGATTTTGCATGTATGTATGCATGGGATGGGATTGATATGATGAAGGGGAAGAAGGTCGCATAGCGATCGGTGGCTTTGCCACATAGGTCACACAGTGATCGGTCTCTATGACAGGCAGCTCAACTGCCTAAATGCTACGATGTATTATTAAGGTCGCATGGCGATCGGTGGCTTTGCCACATAGGTCACACAGTGATCGGTCTTTAAGACAGGCAGCACAGCTGTCGATATGGTGTGTAGCGGTTGGCGGGTTGATTATAGAAAGCCCCAAGGTGTGATGGTTGGTACAGGTTGGTGTGTAGAGGATGGATTTCTAGGTTTGGGTTGGGCCATTCGTCATTTATTATTTATCATGTAATTATGATTGTTGCCATTATGTATGGGCTAAGGCCCATAATGTGTTTGTGGGCCCAAGCCTTCTATGTGTTTTCGGGATTTGCACACTGAGTCTTGGTGACTCACCCCTTATTTTCCTTGACTTTTCAGATGAGCAGTAGATCGTGGACATTGGAGCCGAGGCGGACTCGAGGGGCCATCAAATTTTTATTTTTATAGATTATTTCGATTTTTCCTTTAAGTTTTTATTTTGGGAATATTTATGTAATAAGGCCCCATAGTTTATGTTCACCTAAGTAGTTTTTAATATTTGCAACTTATGAAATTGTGACAAAAGTTTAATTATACGAAATAATAATAATACAAGGTTTTTTTTAAAATGTCACTTATTTATATAACTATTGTCTAATTAACTTACGATTTCCAAAACCCACAAAGAAAAAGTTTTCAATGTACAACCCGTAGCATACCAGATCTGGTCGAAACTTATGGGCCGGGTTTGGGGTGTTACATATTTTATCTTTAACTTTTCTATCTTTCTGCATTAATGTCACTGCATGAGTTAATTCCAGATTGCATCCAGAATTGTCACCGCAATTGACAACTGTCTCATAAGAGCCAACCATGCGTGAGCTGTCCAGTCCAGTGTAACTACCCTGTACGAACAAAGACAAAAGAATCCTAAGGGAAGGACACCTATACTGTTGAGGAAAACATAAAAGAATAATGTGAGAATAATAAAGAGAGGAAATTTTTTGGCTGGACCACCATTCTCTTTCCCTATTCTGAAGGTTGAGGCCATGCCAGCTTGAGCCTCCTATGGGTGAGCCAATGTGAAGATTGAAGTAGATCCACTCCTGACGAGGAGATCTAAATGCAAAACAAGGGGAAATAGAGAGATCCAATCGAGTAGCCTAGGACTAGTATTCTCCATTGGAACGACAGAAATGTGCAAGTGTACACAATCGAAATAAGTAATAAAGTGACAAGTAAATGTCAAGTTATCGTACCCACAGGGATTGTGAAAAGAATTATTTATTAAAACAATTTTAAAAACACATTGGTGAAGAAAAATATTTTGATTTGAGGAGGTGATTAAAAACTAGGATTTTAACTAAGTAAAATAAATAAAAATAAAATAAAAGTTCCAATGCACGATTTCAAAAGATGATTTTAATTAAGATGACATAATTGTGCTAGATTAATTACATTTCTTAACTTAGAATTATTAAACTCATGTTTATGTTGTTACGAATAAATTCACGGCAACTCGGTAATTTCCTAACTTATGAACATACTTACCTACCAAAATCCATTTATCTCTTGACTATATCTCTATGTCAATTCAATTGATTAAACAAATTTTAATAAGAAAATGTGTTAACGCACAAACATACCTATGAAATTAAAATAATCTCTTGTACATATCTCTATGCCAATTCAAACAATTAATTCAATCTCATAAGCACATAAAAGATTATGTGAGGTAACAATGTATTTCTACCTTGAAATAGTTTAATCACAATAATCTTGCAAGTTATGCAAGGCTAATGTATCGTTAGATACCGTTGCTAAGTTAACCCTCAGCTACCTTATATGTTTAAACATTCACTGATTAAATATCATGTCAATTAATTACAATTTCAGTTCGTCTAAATAATTAATTCATTAGTCACCTTACAATTGTAATTCAAGAATAACTTAGTCATGATTTTACTTAATTAAACATCTTACCGAGGCCTGTAACAACACAAGCGCAATTTTAATAACTCAAGTAGACGAAATGTAATCAACATAACGCGAATTAAATTTAAGCCATATTAATTAAATTAAACGTATCAGCATCACAAATATTCATAGACATGTTCATAATAACAACAATAAAGTTAGAAGGATAAGGAACAAGAATCAAATTCGGTGTTTCTCTGAAGCTTGACTAGTTTGCTCCACTCCTCCTTCTCCGGTTGTTTTTGTTGAACTGAGGCTTCCATGAACACTTGAATGCTGCTCCAAATGGTGGTTTAAGGACTCTTTTTCAAGAGGTGAAATCGACAAAGGAATATGGGAAGAAAATGAAGAATAATGAAAGGGAATGAAGAGAGAAAAGTGAGAGAGAAGTGAAGAAATGAATGGGTTTTAGATGTGTTTGAAGTGAGCAGCCAAGGGATGTATTTATAGGTTGAGAAGGCTGCTAAAAATAGCCAAAATGAGCAGCCAAATACTCCCACCATGGCTGGCCACACATGTGGCATGTTTGAAGATTTCAGACATGCTATTTTTAGGTAGGGGCAAATTTTGAAATGCATGAATAGTGGAGGGGTTTGAATACAAATTGAAGGAGTTTTCAAAAGCCATTTTGCAAGCCAAATAATCAACCAAACAAGCTAATTGGGTCAGCATGTGGGATGGTTTTGGGTTGCCTAGTGCTCGGTTGGATCAGTTTTCTCAGTTTAGCTCAACTGGACCCCTTTTCATAATTAATTAATAATAATTTATTTAACCCAAATTGAATTGTATTAAAATTAAAATTAATTATATTATGAATTAATACACATAATTTGGACAGTCTTAGGCTGAAAAATTAATTCGTCTTGATGTTTCAAAATTACTTCTTTACACTTCTAGTAGTGTCTGCCGAGCCATTTTTCACCATTTGTACAAATCTGTCGACACTAATCAAAATTAATCAAAATTTGATATAAAATTATTTAAAATTCAACATGTTCATAATTTGAGTGCAATTTAATTATTTTATAATTATTACATATTTTTTTACATTAATTTTACTGGAACTGCATGAATTTGAGTTAAAAAGGGTATGAAAAATTGTGTATATTTTCGTGTTTCCACACCCCCAAACTTAATTCATTGCTTGTCCCGAGTAATGCACAAATTTGAAAAAAAATCTCAGAAACACCTTTGAAAAATTCCTTCGGAACAACATTCTTCCCAAAATTATGATTTTAGTATACTTATGCTTAAGAACAAGAATTTTGAGATTAACGCTACGTCAGTGTACATATCATTCAAATTAATCTCAATTATTCTTATGATAGCAAAAATAGACTAAATGCTTCCAAATAAAGACATGTTAAATCCCTACCAATTTGATTTTATTCCCTTATTCAAGATTAAGCTGCAATCATTACCTTCAGTATGTTGAGCATAGCAATTTCTCTCCACTAATGTAGGTAGCATAAAAACTTGAATCAATAGGTATTTAAAAAGGTTGTAACGTAACTAGGCTAGGGGTAGGTAAAAGATAGATAAATTTAGGCTAAAAAACCCTAAACTCAGCTTGAATTGGACCTTCGAAATAATTACCTTCAATATACCAACTTGTTTTGCCTTCACATGCTCTTTTGAACATCTATTTTCTTTCAAGTACATATGCTCTTCTCCTTTTTTTTCCTTTTTGTTTTTTGTTGTTTTTTCACAAGCATTTTGTTGTATGTACTACAATTTTTTTGAGCATTGGATACTTCTTTTCAACTCCCCCAAACTTATTTTCAAATAACATTCTGAATAGTACCGAGTCTAGTATTTGGGACAATTTAAAGATAATTAATAGAAAAGTGATGGCTAAATATTGCAAGGTTTCTAATAAAATTAGGCCATATAGTCTCAAAGTTGGGTTTCAAGGGATAAAAATTCATCAAGGTTGGCTTTAAAGGCTCAAACAGTCCAAACAAAAGTTGCCTAAATCATTTTCGACATTCCATGCTTCCTAGGATTTTGCCTTAAGAAACTACTAAGTCAATTCTAGAGACTTAAACTTTCATGCATGCCTAACTTTCCTAAGGAACTAAAAATTTTATGGTATGATTTGCATGCTTTATTAAAAATACATTTCTGTCATATTTCAGTTAACATAACAATTATTGAAATAATCAAACTTTATTCATACCGAAGTTTAGCATACTTAACAAAATTTCAAATTTTTGAATAAAATATAACCTAATCATAACTGAAAGAAAAAATTATTCTGAGTGGAAATAATTTCAATCTTTCGGTCCCCCTATTTAAGATGAACAATGTCCTCATTGTTAAAAGTAAATAGATACTATACACCAGGTAGGATTCTAGAAAAGAGGACGTGAGTCAATTTGACTACTTAAGTACCAAGCTCTCTCTAGATCCAATCCTAGACATCAATATATCTATTGCCACACTTTGTACTTTGCAACTTATTCATTTTTATGATTTCCACCTCTTGTTTTATTATGAAAATAAAAATTCCTTATAAAACCTAATCTTATTAAATAACCTAAGAACGAACATAAAATAAAGTCAAGATCCCCTCTTTTTATTTATTTACAGATCCCTCCAAATTCGACTCATCTTTTGCTCCATCGCCTTTGTTTTTACATGAATTGCTTTGCTCCCTCTTCGATAGTGGACTCCATGGTTCAAATGTGAAATCTAGAAACTCAGGCACAAAAATAAATGGGTCATTGTATATTTTCATAAGAGCGTTTCTCATTGAGTCATCTCGTATTTTTGAATATCTAGAGTAAGCTTGTTGCTGCCACTGCATATGTTGCATTATGTCCATCAACTTTGAGAACTCATCTTGAAGATCTGGGTGAGGTAATTGAGTCCTAAACATTGAAGTTGCGACGTCAGCTTTGGTTACTGGTTCCATTGGTTGTACCTTATCAGGGATCTCAGCCGACTGCATTGGTTTGATCTCTATGAGATCTTCTTCTTCTTCTTCGGGATCCTCGCTTTCTTCAACTCGTTGCTGCAGAACAAAGTCTCCGGCTATTCAGTAGAGGTCCCAACCTGTGGTTGTGCCCTGGCTATAACCTGTCTTCTTTACATTTGCAAGAATCTTAACTTTCAAGCACAAAATTATTATCGTAAAAGGAAAGTAAGCTGGGCCAGAACGTCTAGCGGTACAATTTCGCATTTCTCTCAGGATAATTTTTCCCACATCAATGGTCTTTCCAGTTAAAATCTAGTTTAATAAGACCATTCGCTCTAATGAAATTGTAGTCCCATGTGAAATAGGCATAAGGCTAAATCGAATGAAATAGAACCATACCTTCGCTAATGGTGTCAAATATTCTCTGCGACAAGTGTGAATTCCTTACTTTGACACAGTCCACTTAGAACTTGGAACTGTAAGTTCCTCGAGAATTTCTCGTAGATTTTCAGACTCAATATTGCTCATCAAGGATGAATATTCGTCGTCTTCAAAATCAAGTAATTCAAAGAATTCATTAATAGCGTTTGAGGTTATTGGTACCTTGATTCCATGAACAGAATCTTTCGTCAATTTGCTTGAGGTCAAATTCGCATAAAATTCACAAACCAACTCCTCATCTGTACGAGGTCTTGTCTCACAAAATAACTCCCATTTGAGAGCTTCAGCAATTTGTCGAATGCACGCCATGAAAACGATATAGTTTCTTTATTTCACTGTAAAGCTTTTTTTGGGTGCGTTTGTTGATTCTTGAAAATGCTTTCGTATCTTGCTTTGGCTTCTTCACAGTAAAATTTGTTTTGTGATTCGTCAATTTGAGCAGAGGCACGAGTTCTTTTGCGAGGCATGATTAACCTGATCATAAGATAGAACAAATATTTTCTCAAAAAATTAATTAGCATAAAATATTAATAATTCAATAATTTGAAATTTTAAATAATTAAATAAAATTGAAATTTGGGAGAAAAAATTGTCTTACCACATTTTTATAGAAGTTAAGAACTCAAAGAAAATAAATATAAAGCAAAAGAGGTTGATTTAGGGATGGTTTTAGGGTGTCTTGACGGTGTGCTGCGATAGGCAAGAGTGAGTAGCAAGGCAATAACGGCACGCTAGGGAGCAACAGTGCACTAGGCATGGCTTGGCGCGATTGAGGCAGCTACAATGTGTGGATCCTTGCGTGAGCAGCAGAGCATGCGTGTGTCGTACGGATGCAGAAGAGTGGGCAGCAGACAGGTGCATCGAGCAGGTTGGCGAGCTGCTAGGCGCCCGAGTTGGTGCAGAGGCGGCAAGAGCTGGATGTGCAAGCAGGTACAGTGACAAGGAGCAGGCTGGTGGACTGTTGGCGCATACAGTGTGCGTTGGGGCTGCTGGTGTCGAAGGTGGGTGTTGGTGTGGCTAGGTTGAGGTGATGTGAAAAAGTGGAAAAGGTGAGTAAAATTTATAGTGAAGGGAGTATGAGTTTAATTAGAATTCTTAGAACAAATTAATAATTAATATAATACAAATTAAATTATTATATGCTATTAATTTATTAAGATAAAAACTTATTAACTAAAATATGATGAAATTTTAACTAATCCTAATTCTATGCAAAGTTGATAATAATTAATATAATTATATACTAGTTATTATCATCTTATTTGTTAAATTAAATTAAAAATATTTATTCTAGATGCCTTTTGAAAATATTTACAAAAAGAGCAACCAAATTTTGAAACTAGTTCAATTAAGTACCTAGACTTAAAGAAAATTTGAAATTGAGTTGCAATTAAAACTTGGGTCAAAATTGACCCTTTTATTTGAAACACTAAAAATTTATTTTGCCATTTAGGGAATAATTTCTCTGAAGATTATGTTAAAATCAATTCCCAGGAAATATTGGAGGGGTCACAAGCGGCCCCATTTAAGTTGCAATCTCTTAGACAGAATTTATTTAAACATACTAATCCCGAAAGTATACCCTAAATCATTTATTTAAAAAGAAAAATAATAAAAATTAAATATCTGATAAAATGAACGAGATTTGATCCCATTCAATTTTATCTCCCCAGTAATGTTCTAAGCGCTGAGCATTAACTCGAAAATTACCTCCCTTACTTTAAAGTTCGACAACTCCATATGGATAAACTTGGTGAATCATAAATGGACCGGACTAATTTGATTTTAACTTACTCGGAAAGAACCTTAATCTGGAATTGAATAACAAGACTTGCTGACCTGCTTCAAATTCTTGAACTCGAATGTGCTTGTCATGCCATCTCTTAAGTCTTTTCTTGAATAATTTAGCATTCTCGTATGAGAACATTTGGAATTCTTCTAATTCGTTGAGTTGGAGCATCCGTTTCTCTTTAGCAATCTTAAGATCCAAGTTGAGTTGTTGGAGAGCCTAGTAAGCTTTCCGCTCTAACTCCAAGGGTAAATGACAGGTTTCCCTAAAGACCAACCTATAGGGTGACATCCCTAAAGGTGTCTTGTATGCTGTCCTGTAGGCCCATAAAGCATCGTATAATCTTTTGGTCCAATCTCGTCGGTTCGAGCAAACTACCTTTTCATGTATACCTTTGATCTCTTTGTTTACCAGTTCAACTTGCCTATTCGTCTGCGGATGATAAGCTGTGGCAACCTTGTGCTTCACTCCACGTTTGTCGAGTAACCATTTCAACCATTTGTTCACAAAATGGGACCCTTCATCACTGATGATATCTCTTGGGGTTCCAAACCTTGTGAACACATGCTTTTGGAAAAACTTCATCACAACCTTAGCATCGTTCGTCGGATATGCCTTGGCCTCAAACCCACTTAGACACGTAGTCTACTGCTACCAATATGTACTTGTGACCAAAAGACGAAGGGAAAGGACCGAGAAAGTCAATAACCCAAACATCGAATAACTCTACCTTAATGATGTTTTTCCAGGGCATCTCATTTCTGTTGGTGACATTTCCAACCCTTTGACATCGACCACAACTCTTTATGTAAGCATATGCGTCTTTGAATAATTTTGGACAAAAGAATCCGACTTGCAATACTTTGGTTGCAGTACGTGTACCTCCAAAGTGTAACAGCCCATTTTTCAGCGAAATTGGAACAGTGGTTTTGGGACCACAAATCCGATCCAAAAATAAAATTTATTTTTATTTTATTACATGGTCCGTAATACGTTAAAAATGTCATGTGAAAATCCTGATAAGAAAAATTTACTGATTATATACTTAATTACGAGAAGGACTAAATCGCATAAAATGCAAACATTGAATTCTAGTAGCTATAAGGATTAAATAACAATGGAATTCAAAACTTGAGGTCCTTATATGGTAACTAGATCGTTAATGAAAAGTATGTAGATATTTTGGTCACTCATTTATGGAAATTTAGAAAAAGGACAAGGACTAAATTGGAAATTAAAATAATTAAAATAATTAAAAAGATGATAAATTATATCATCTTATTTTTATGTCATCTTCAACCTAAAATACATTGAAACCCTAGGATAGAGAGAAGAAACTTGCATGGCTTAATTGGGTAAGTTTCCTTGTCCCGTTTTTAACAATTTTGATATTTTTGAAACCGGGATAGCGTAATATATCTATTTGGAGGATTAATTTGAAAAGTTATCAAGGTATGAAATTTTGGTCATGGATGAATATGCTGAAAATTTTAAATTTATGGTAGGGAATGAAATGTTGTTGATAGATAAACAACTTTTACAAAGTGATTTTTTGTGAAAACATGATTTAGGGACTAAAATGTAAAGTTGTGAAATTGATGAAAAATTCTAAATTTTTATGAATAGATTTGCTGTAAATTTTTTAACGGGATTGTGGTTAGGCTTGGAATAGGGAGTAAATTGCACAAGTTTTATTTTCCGAGCCTAGGGACGAAATTAGAATTTATGGAAAAGTTAAGGGCAAAATGGTAATTTTGCCTAGGAGATAAATTGAGTCAATATGAGTACGAAATATGAGAAATTGATGATTAAAGCTATTTATATAGATCCGAAAAACACAAATTCAAGGTTAGACCGAGGAAAAGAAAAGGTTCCGGATTAGTAGATTTTATATGCGAACAAGTGTCGAGGTAAGTTCGTGTAACTTAATTGAGCATGTAATTATGTTAAATTAAATGTTGTGTTGTATGAAATGTGATTATTATTTATGTGAATTGTTTGGATGTTACGATATAAGAATGAATACATGCTTGAAATGGTTGAAAAAGGTTTAAGTTCCGTTTGAATATTGAATTCTGATGAATATATGTGCTTTCCCGGAATGCATAAGGTCCTGCATTTGTTGCTGATGGATTTAGCTCGGACGAGTAATCTTATTGACCTTATTATAGAAAGGATTTAGCCCGAACAGGTAACCCTGATATAATACCTCTCGAGTATATGTTATAATTAAGATTTAGCTTGGACTGGTAATCTTGTTCTATGATATGTGGCTCAAAAGTGTGTTCCTTGATTAAGTGCCCTAATGGGTACTCTTGAAAAAGAATTTACGGGTTATTGAATCGTAAACCTCGAGTGTACCACTCAAGCATCAATCGAAATTTCATTGATTCAACGAACAAAACTCTTGACATGATGAAAGAATTATGGAATAAAATGAATGATGGCTTGAAGGAAAATAGTACGATGAGCTCATCTGTGTTATTTGATGTATATAAGGAATTGATGACTAACATGTTTGATTGAATGTTTGTATTTAGGAAATTTTGCCAAGTTAATGGAAAACATGTTATTGTATGCTTACATTTAATAAACAGGACCGGTAAGTTTAGTTTTCCGTTATACGAACTTACTAAGCATGTAATGCTTACTTTGTTTTATTTCCTCTGTCTTGAAGTGCTTGGAAGCTCGCGAAGGTTGGAGATCATTGGAGTATCGTCACATTATCTACTCACTTATTTTGGGTATACATAGTAAAATCATTTTGGTATAATGGCATGTATAGGACAACTTGGCCAACTGTGGCTTGGTAACGATGTTTGTACTCTAGCCATTGGAATGGCTAGTGATGGTTGTTTTGATATACTTATAATGTTATATTATGGTAGCTACATATATGTTAAGTAGTTGATCAAATTATGCCTAACATATGGATTGAACCAAGGTAAGATGGTACACATGTATGCATGTAATGGTGTGCTATATTGAATGATGGAATTTGCTTAATTTCAATGCTTGAAATGGTTGGTATTTGGATTTAAGTTGTAAGTGCAGGTTAATGGTGTGATTTTGGGTGAGAAATGAAGCTAGAAGTGGCTTTATTTTGTCCAGAGTCTAGACTGTGTGTGACACACGGCCTGGTACATGGGCTTGTGGTTAGGCCGTGTGTCCCCTGCACCTAAAGTTTGAGAAACAGAATGCTCAGAATTGAGCATACGGGTAGAGACACGGGCGTGTGTCTCAGCCGTGTGTGCTACACAGCCTAGAACACGGGCGTGTGTCTTGGCCATGTGAAACCTGCACCTAATTTCGAAAGAATTTAATTAACCACACTACCTAGCACACGGGCGTGTGGCATGGCCATGTGCACAAGTCAGAGAGTTACATGGGGTTGAACACGGCCTGTAGCACGGGCGTGTCCCTCGGACCACACGGGAGTGTGAGCCCTGTAACTTAGAAAATTTTTGTAATTTCGAGAAAAATTCTTAGAGTTTTCGATTAGGTCGCGACTCGATTTTAATGCTTGTATTGGGCCTCGAGGGTCCATTTAAGAGACGATATCAATAATCTCGATCAATAAATTGTAATATACATGAATTATTTGTAAATGTTGGGTGATGGATACGGGTTAGGGGTGTTACATTTAGTGGTATCAGAGCTACGGTTTAGCCGATTCTCGGATTGAACGTAGCGAACACGAGTTTAGCTATACATGCCATTACATAATTTGTGATAGTGTGATAACTCCTGATCATTTTAAATGTGTTTTTCATATAGTAATGTCATCCAACTGAGCTAGGGCTGAACCCGAGGAAGTTAAGAGTAATGCTTCAGCTTCAGTTCAAAGAGTCACATCTGCGTCTGGTAGTGAAAGACCCGTACTTGAGGGCCAAAGTGAGGGGCAAAACCAGTCTTCTTTCGAATGATGAATGAATGGTTTACACAGTATTTGAGAACAAGCACTGCTGTACAGTGACCTCCCCCACTTGTTCCTCAATCAGTTCTTGAGCTACCACAGGGTGCTGAACCAGCTAGAACTGGTAAGCCCCAGTAGATAAAATTCGTAAATATGGGGTAGAGGAATTTAGAGCTACTGCAGATGATGATCCGGAAAGGGCTAAATTTTTGTTGGAAAATACCATCCGGGTTTTTGATGAATTATCCTGTACACCTGCTGAATGTTTAAAATGTACAGTATCTAGACACAGCTTATCATTGGTGGAATACCATAACTTCAGTGGTACCGAGGGAGAATGTTACATGGGAATTCTTCTTGTAACATCCCGGTTTAGACCCTAGTCGGAACAGTGGTTTTGAGACCACAAATCCGAGGTCAGAATGATAATTTAATATTGTTTTCTGTGTGAATAGTATGTGACATAGTCTGTGTGAAAATTCTGCATGATAATTTTATTGATTGTGTGCTGAATTAAGAGAAATGACTTAATCGCGTGAAGAGTAAAAGCTATGTGTTTATTTATGAGTACCTAAGTGTTGTTGTCTTCATAATAGGATGGCTTTAAGAGGCAATTAATCCATTATTTAGATAGTGGATGGACAAAAGACAAATGTTCCCTTAATGAATGTTTGTTTTATTTGTTTAATGAAAGGTTAAATAGGTAAATGGATTGTTATGTATGTTTTGATTTGATAAAAACATGAAAAATGGCCATTTTTGTTCATCTTTTGACCGAATTTTGTAAGAAAAGAAAAGGGGTTTAGCTTGGTTATATTTGACCATTCCAAGCATAAATTCAAGGTATGTTTTTAGTCGGTTTTCGATAATTTCTACGTTTTTGCAATCGTTGCTTGGTCTACTATCAAGCCAATGTCTCAATTTTATGAATTGATGATGTTTGTGTGATATGCCATTGATGATATGTTGATCTTTGTGATGATTTATGGAATTAAATGAAAGATTTGAGCTAGATGAACGTACCTTGTTCTTGAATTTTTGATGAATTTAGCTAATTAGGTCTAAATTGATAAAATGAGAAATTCAAGGGTTAAATTGTGAAATAAATGAAATGTATGAGCTTGTATTAGCATGGGAAGAATTCGGCTAAGCACATGTGTATTGAAATTTTGTGTATTTGATGATTTTGTGAAATAGGGACTAAAGTGTCGAAATGTGAAAATGTGAGAGCTACTTTGTAAAATGCCCTAAATGTGTATGTGGACTAAATTGAATAAATTAGTGATTGAATGGATTGAATTTGAATGTGTATAAACCAAGAGAGGAGGGTTTTAGATTGAGATCGAGGCAAAGATAAAGTGTTCGATTAATCGACCGTTTCGATAGTTCAACATCCGAGGTAAGTTCGAATATAATACATGTTATTAAAATATGTTTTAGCATTGTGAAATGAGTATGTATATGATAATGAAATTTAGATGCTATGTGCAAGACTTAGTTGATGGCACTAAGTGTGCAAATAATGAATTTGATACCGCAATGAATGGCACTGTGTGTGCGATGTTATGAAAGCTTCGGCTTATTGATTTGGCACTGTGTGTGCGATACTGGGATAAGTCGGTTGAAAGATTAGGCACTAAGTGTGCGATGATGAGAATGCTCTTGTCATGTATATAGCACTGAGTGTGCGATTAAGTTGAACGAATATTAGAGGACGACTGACATGTAATACCGAGCTTTAAATAACCTTAAAGTTGATTAACTTTGTGTTAGCTAAGGTATGTATTAAACCTTTGTGGTTGATAAGTTTATAGATAACCTATGAATGGGAGAATGAGATTTTGGTCATGGATGATATGATATGGATGTAAGAGAATGGATCTATGTGATGGTTATTATATACATTGGTTTGAATTGATGAAATATTTGTATTGTATTTCGAACTTACTAAGCTTTGGAAAGCTTACTGTGTGATTTGTTTCTCTGCTTTGTAGAGTCAGTAAAGCTAGCTCGGATCTGGAGATCGTCAGCTTCTCAATCACACTATCGGCAACCTGTTTTGGGTACTTTTAGAAAGATGTATATAGTTGAAATATGGCATGTATAGGCTAGTTATTTGAATCATATTAGAGATGTGTAATTAGCCATGTGATATGGCTAGATACATGATGGTTTTAAGCATGAATGACTTGATATATATGATGCATATTTTGGTATGGCATGTGGGTAAAGAAGATGAATTTCAAATGGTAATCTTTGTGATGGTAAAATGTTATTATGATTTAGTGAATTTGAGAATGAATGATGTTTAGTTTATGGATGTGTTCAAGTTGTATATGTTAGCTTATAAGTTGACATATTTGGAAATGAAATTGTATGAGATGATGTATCGATTATTGTCATGGAATTGGTTGCCAAATTGTGTGTAAAAAGATGCTCAAATGTGCTTGTAAGATTGACCCTGTGAGTGGCATTTTGGCCTTGCAAATGGCCTATTTTGCCAAATGATTGTGGCACACGGGCGTGCCTAGTGACCGTGGGACAAAGTCAGTAGCTAGCATAAGAGTACACGACCTTGGTACATGGACGTGCCTAGTGGCCGTGTGGTTTTCAATAGGATCGACCACGGCCAAAGTACACGGGCGTGCTTGGTGGCCGTGGAGCAAAGTCAGTTTCGACCACGGGAAGGACACACGAGTGTGTTTAGCAGCTGTGGGAGGCACACGGCCTACCCACACGGGCGTGTAAGCCCTGAAACTTAGAAAAGTTTTAAATTTCCGAGAATCTCTGTATGTGTTCCGGTTTAGTCTCGACCCGTTTCTTGCATGTGTTTAAGGTCTTGTAGACCTTTATAAGGGACTATTTGGTTATGTTTTTATGTACTACGATGATGTTTGACTTTGTGTTGTAAATAGGTAATAAAATGATTCGATTGTTCATAATGCCTCTTAACCCTATTTTGGCAACGGTCTCAGGTTAGGGGTGTTACATTTTATTGGTATTAGAGCTACGGTTTAGTCAATTCTTGGACTAACATAGCGCGTGTGAGTCTAGCTATACATGCCATATATGAAACTACGATAATCCGATGAATTCTGACAGTTGAAAATGTGTTTTCATGTAGTAATGGATCCCGATTGAGCAGTTGCTGAGGCTGTAGAGAGTAACGCGCCTGCTCCCGCTCAAGGGACAGCGCCGGCCGCATCTAGGCCGAATGAAAGTGGTGAAGGAGGAGAGGCTAAGCAAGCCTTCTCCCGAATGATGAGCGAGTGGTTTACGGAGTTCGTTCGAACGAATCCGGCTGCTCCATAACCTCCACCCCCACAAGTACCTGTGGTGCCACAAGTGATAGATTAGATTCGATCGAATAAACCTTCTGTGGATAAGATCTGGAAGTATGGGGCCGATGATTTTAGGGCCACAGCTGATGATGATGCTGAGCGAGCCAAGTTTTGGCTCGAGAATACAATTCTAGTATTCGATGAGATGTTGTTGACACCTGATGAATGTATAAAATGTGTTGTTTCGTTGTTGAGGGATATTGCGTATAACTGGTGGAAAACCTTGATATCTATGGTTCCGAGAGAGAGAATCACCTGGCAATTCTTTCAAGTTGAGTTTAGAAAGAAGTATATAAGTCAACGCTTCATTGATCAGAAATGTAAATAGTTTTTAGAGCTGAAATAGGGCCGCTTGTCTGTTGCAGAGTACGAGCGGGAATTTGTAAGATTGAGTCAATACGCTAGAGAATGTGTTTCGACCGAAGCTACTATGTGTAAATGTTTCATAGAGGGATTGAATGAAGACATTAATTGTTTGGTTAGGATACTTGATATAAATGAATTTGTTGTGTTAGTTGAAAGAGCATGTAAAGCTGAGGAGCTCATTAAAGAAAAGAAGAAAGCCGATTCTGATGCTCGAGATGAAAGAAAGAGATCGATGAATAAATTTTCTCAACCTTCAACGAAGAGATATAGAGATGCAAGCAATTGTTCAAATTCTTCATTTGGACATCCAAGTAGAGATCGTTCGAGGCAAAATACTGGTCCACGAATTCAAGCTCCGAATGAATCAAGTGTTGGCAGTGTTAAGAGTAACAAGCCTAAGTGTAGACAATGTGGGAGACGACATGTGGGAGAGTGCTGGGGCAAGTATAATAATAGAACATGTTATAAATGTGGATCTCAAGATCATTTTATTTGAGATTGCCCAAAGATGGTCGAAGAAGAAAATGTTTAGAATGAAAGACCGAGTAATGTGACAGCTAGGGGTAGATCACCCACAAGCACCAGAAATGTGAGTGAAAGTTAGAGAGGGACAACTATCACAACTGTGAGGTCATAAGCAAGAGCACCTGCCCGAGCCTATGCTATAAGTGCACAAGAGGAAGCATCATCTCCAGATGTTATCACTGGTACTTTCACTTTATTTGATATTGGTGTCATTGCATTGATAGATCTGGGATCAACTCATTCCTAAGTGTGTGTGAATCTAGTAGTAAATAAGACTTTACCTGTTGAGTCTACTGAATTTTTGGTTAGAGTGTCGAACCCCTTAGGCAAGTGTGTCCTGGTGGATAAGGTGTGCAAGAGTTGCCCATTGATGTTTCGGGATGCTTGCTTTCAGGTTAATTTGATGTTGTTACCATTCGATGAGTTTGACATAATTCTGGGTATAGATTGGCTTACTCTGCATAATGCCATTGTGAATTGTAAAAGAAAGAGTATTGAATTCAGAAGTCAGGACGGTGAGCTAGTTCGAATTGAATCTAGTGATATGAATGGATTACCAGCTGTTGTATCTGCAATGAAAGCTATGAACTGTGTGACAAAGGGTTATGAAGCTTATTTGGCATATGTAATTGAAACAAAAGTGTCGGAAAAGAAAGTTGAGTCTGTGCATGTGGCATGTGAGTTTCCAGATGTGTTTCTTGAAGAGCTGTCGGGATTACCACCGATTCCTGAAGTTGAATTTGGTATTGAGTTAGTGCCGGGGACCACTCCCATTTCGATAGCTCCGTATAGAATGGCACCAATAGAATTGAAAGAGTTAAAGTCTCAGTTGCAGGAGTTGACTAACAGAGGATTTGCGCGACCGAGTTTTTCACCTTGGGGAGCTCCTGTGTTATTTGTGAAAAAGAAAGATGGAACTATGAGGATGTGTATTGATTATCGATAGTTGAACAAAGTAATGATAAAGAATAAATATTTGTTGCCTCGTATTGATGATTTTTTGATCAGCTGAGAGGAGCTACAGTGTTTTCAAAGATAGATTTGAGATCAGGCTACTATCAGTTAAGAGTTAAAGAGTCCGATGTGCCAAAAACTACTTTCAGAACGAGGTACGGACATTACAAATTCTTAGTAATGCTTTTCGGACTAGCAAATGCTCCCGCATTGTTTATGGATTTAATGAATCGGATATTCAGACCGTATTTCGATTGCTTTGTAGTGGTGTTCATTGATGATATTTTGATCTACTTGTGTGATGAGACGCAACATGCCGAGCATTTGAGAATTGTGCTATAGACTCTGCATGAGAAACAGTTGTATGTTAAGTTTAGTAAATGTGAATTTTGGTTGCGTGAATTTGGTTTTCTAGGGCATATTGTGTCAGCTGCCGGGATATGAGTTGATCCGAGTAAAATCTCTGCTATATTAGAATGGAAGTCTCCGAGAAATGTGTCTGAAGTTCGTAGTTTTCTGGGACTAGCAGGATATTATAGGCGGTTTGTGAAAGGTTTCTCGATGATTGTGACTCCATTGACGAAGTTGTTACAGAAAGACGTTAGATTTGAGTGGTCAGAAAAGTGCCAGCAGAGTTTTGAGCAGTTGAAAGTGTTGTTGACAAAGGCACCGGTACTAGTTCAACCGGAATCAGGCAAAGAATTCATAGTTTACAGTGATGCCTCATTGAATGGTTTGGGCTGTGTGTTGATGCAAGAAGGGAAAGTCATTGCTTATGCTTTGAGACAGTTAAAGCCACATGAAAAGAATTATCCGATGCACGATCTTGAATTGGCTGCAATTGTGTTTGCACTGAAGATTTGGCGTCACTACTTATTCGGTGAGAAATGTCATATTTATATTGATCATAAGAGTTTAAAGTATTTGATGAATCAGAAAGATTTGAACTTGCGACAGAGAAGATGGTTAGAATTGTTGAAAGACTACGAACTTGTGATAGATTACCACTCGGGTAAAGCTAATGTTGTAGCTGATGCTTTTAGTCGAAAATCGTCATATGCTTCGCGAGCTATGAGTACTCAAATAGATATGTGTGATGATAGTGCAGTTATAGCTGAGTTGAAAGTTAAGCCGATGTTTGCACAGTAGATTTGTGACGCCCAGAAAAGTGATGTTGAAATAATGGCTAAACGAATTCTGTGTGAATCAAATGCTAAATCAGAATTTCGAGTAGATAGTGATAATTGTCTAAGGTTTATAGATCGAATTTGTGGTCCAAGAAATTCAAAGTTGATTTCAATGATTTTGGATGAAGCTCACAATAGTCATTTAATTGTGCATCCGGGGAGTACAAACATGTATAATGATCTGAAACAATTCTATTGGTGGAATGGCATGAAAAGAGACATTTATGACTTTGTGTCGAAATGTTTAGTTTGTCAGCAAGTCAAGGCTGAACATTAAGTTTCGTCTAGTTTGTTACAACCGATTATGATTCCTGAGTGGAAATGAGAGAGAATTACGATGGACTTTGTGTCGGGTTTGCCCTTATCTCTGAGTAAGAAAGATGCAATCTGGGTAATAGTGGACCGATTGACGAAATCAGCTCATTTCGTTCTGGTAAGAATCGATTATTCTTTAGATAAGCTAGTTGAACTGTATATCGATGAGATTGTGAGATTGCACGGAGTACCGTTATCTATAGTGCCTGACAGAGATCCGAGATTTACTTCACGATTTTGGAAGAAATTGCAAGATGCTTTAGGCACGAAATTGCATTTCAAAACTGCTTTTCATCCACAAACGGACGGTCAATCCGAGCGAATCATTTAGATTCTCGAAGACATGCTGAGATGTTGCATACTTGAATTTGAAAGTACATGGGAAAGGCATTTACCATTAAGATGAGTGAGAATAAGATTCACGGGGTTGATCTAATAAAAGAGACTGAACAGAAAGTGAAAGTAATTTGTAACAATTTGAAAGCAGCCTCAGGTCGTCAAAAGTCTTATGCAGATTTGAGACGAAAGGATATTGAATTTGAAATTGGTGATAAACTGTTTCTGAAAGTATCTGCTTGGAAGAAAATACTTCGATTTGACCGGAAGGGCAAGCTGAGTCTGAGGTTCATCGGACCGTATGAGATTATTGAATGAGTTGTGCCGGTTTCTTATAGATTGAGATTGCCATCTGAGTTAGAAAAGATTCATAACGTATTTCATGTGTCAATGCTTCGATGATACCAGACCCGTCTCATGTGATTGCTCCTACTGAAATTGAGATTCAGTCAGACTTGTCGTATAGTGAAAACCGATCCAAATTATGGCTCGAGAGATTAAAGAGTTGAGAAACAAAAGAATTTCCTTAGTGAAAGTATTATGGCACAAACACGGAGTTGAAGAGGCTACGTGGGAGCCTGAGAACATTATGAGAGAGCAATATCCACAACTATTCACTGGTAAGATTTTTGGGGACGAAAATCCCTTAGGGGGAGAGTTGTAACAACCCGATTTAGACCCTAGTCAGAACAGTGGTTTCAAGACCACAAATCTGAGGTCAGAATAATAATTTAATATTATTTTTTTTATGAATAGTATGTGACATAGTCTGTATGAAAATTCTGCGTGATAATTTTATCGATTGTGTACTGAATTAAGAGAAAGGACTTAATCGCGTAAAGAGTAAAAGCTATGTGTTGATTTATGAGTACCTAAGTGTTGTTGTCTTCATAATAGGATGGCCTTAAGAGGCAATTAAGCCATTATTTGATGTATATAAAGAATTTGTGACTAACATGTTTGATTGAATGTTTGTATTTAGGCAATTTTGCCAAGTTGATGGAAAACATGTTATTGTTTTCTTACATTTAATAAACAGGATCAGTAAGTTTAGTTTTCCATTATACGAACTTACTAAGCATGTAATGCTTACTCTGTTTTATGTCCCCTGTCTTATAT
The DNA here is from genome assembly GCA_005393395.2 of Gossypium australe. Taxonomy (NCBI): domain Eukaryota; kingdom Viridiplantae; phylum Streptophyta; class Magnoliopsida; order Malvales; family Malvaceae; genus Gossypium; species Gossypium australe. The sequence continues at coordinate 36,102,569 of CM016619.1, forward strand.
TGCTCGGAAGCTCGCAAAGGTTGGAGATCATTGGAGCATCGTCACACTATCTTCTAGCTTATTTTGGGTATACATAGTAAAATCATTTTGGTATAATGGCATGTATAAGAAAACTTGGCCAACTGTGGCTTGGTAATGATGTTTGTAATCTAACCATTGGAATGGCTAGTGATGGTTGTTTTGATAAACTTATAATGTTATATTATGGTAGCTACATATATGTTAAGTAGTTGATAAAATTATGCCTAACATATGGATTGAACCAAGGTAAGATGGTAAACATGTATTCATGTAATGGTTGATTGTTGTTTTATGTGATGTCAAAGTCTTAAAATTTATAAAAAGAATTATCGAACCTGAAAACTAACTATGACAACGATTTGAGGCAAGCGCACCAATCAAACAATAGTATAGTTAAGGCAAGACTGGATTGTCGAACCCAAAGGAACCAAAAGTACTAATACTAACTCTCTTTTTATTATCTAGCCTAAGAATTAAGGGAATTGCTTATCTAATCTAAAATTAGCTAACTACTAAACTAAAGACTCTAAGACAAAGACGAATGAAATTGGGAAAATAACTTTGAGGAAAAACCAATTGATTAAGACGATACTCGAGGAAGAATCCACCTAGACTTCACTTGTTATCTAACTCTGAACCAGACGATTTATTCATTTGACTTAATACGTAAGATTCCCTAACGTATATTTACTCCCTCTTTCGAGGCGACTAACGCCTAACCCTAGGTTGATTAATTGAAATCTCTTTCTAATTAAAACCCCTAGAATTTGCATTAACTCGATCTATGAACTCCAATATTAGGTTTCACCCTAATCCGGCAAAATCTCGTCACCCTATCTCTAGGCGTGCGATCAACTCTGCTTAATTATGCTAGATCTACTCTTAGGCAGGGACTTTTGCTCCACCTAAGCACATCATTCTTGAATTAATATCCCAGAAATATCGACACAAGAATTAAGAACACATAATTAAGAACAAGTCAAATATTTATCATATAGTTCAGCAAACGATAACAAGATTCATCTTAGGTGTCATCCCCCTCAGGTATCTGAGGGTTTAGTTCATAACAATAAAAGAAAACATCTCAGAAGAAAAGATAAAACAAAATATAAGAATTCCCTAAAACCCCCTGAAGGAATTGAAGGAGAGATCCTCCGTCTTGAGTATAACTCCGACTTCTTGAGATGGATCAACTGGCTATCTTCGAGTAAATCTCCACAAATCTCCCTCTTTGGCCTAGCTGGACGCCGCCTGACTAAAGCCCTGGGTTCCCCCGACAAAAGCCATGGCAGAAGGCTTCTGCTGAACTCCCCTTCAAGTTGCCCCCTTAGGTGTTTATATAGACTTTGAGATGCCTTACTTGGCCCCTAAGTATTCTAATTCAAGTAGAATTCCTACTAGGGTGTTTGAATAGGCTTCGGAATGTGTTTCTTTACCTCCAAGTATCCTATTCCGAGTGAAATTCTTCTTTCCCACGGCAGGGACACGGCCATGGCACACGCCCATGTGAATCGTGGCCAGGCCGTGTTTCAGACTGTTTATGAGGCACGACCGTGTGGTCTTGGGCCCAGGCTGTGTTGATTTCATGATATGGCCCATTTACTCCGTTTTGGGCCCATTTTCCATTTTTTTCATCATTCGGTGCTCTCTTGAGTGTAAAACATGAAAACAAAGGATTAAGAGCACCAAATTACATAATTCAAGGCTTAAATCATCCAAAAGCATGCTAAATGTGGGCTTAAAATATGTTGCTATTACAGTTTATCAATGGTATGGCATATTGAATGATGGGATTTGCTTAATTTGAATGCTTGAAATGATTGGTATTTGGATGTAAGTTTTAAGTGCAGGTCAATGGTGTGATTTTGGGTGAGAAATGAAGCCAGAAATGGCTTTATTTTGTCGACACGGACAGACACAAGGGCGTGTGTCTAGACCCTGTGTGACACACGGCCTGGTACATGGGCGTGTGGTTAGGCCATGTGTCCCTTGCACCTAAATTTTGAGAAATAGGATGCTCAGAATAGAGAAAACGAGCAGAGACATGGACGTGTGTCTCAGCCGTGTGTGCCACACAGCCTGGAACACGGGCGTGTGTCTTGGCTGTGTGAAACCTACACCTAATTTCGAAAGAATTTAATTAACCACATGGCCTAGCACACGGGCGTGTGGCATGGTCGTGTGCACAAGTAAGAGAGTTACACAGGGTCAAACATGGCCTGTAGCATGGACGTGTTCCAGGGTCACACGAGCTTGCCCCTCGGACCACACGGGCGTGTGAGCCCTGTAACTTAGAAAAAAGTTTAATTTCACGAAAAATTCTTAGAGTTTCTAATTAAGTCCCGACTTGATTCTAATGCTTGTATTGGGCCTTAAGGGTCCATTTTAAGGGATGATATCAATAATTTCAGTCAATGAATAGTAATTTACATGAATTATTTATAAATGTGTTGAAAGTTTTGGTTATGCTCCGTAACCTTGTTCCGGCGACGGATACAGGTTAGGGGTGTTACACGAAGTGTTCCCCACTCGGAGTTGAATGGCAATGATATAACTATTATGTACTTCATCTTTTGCCACCCATCTCCTGATCATTTGATATGCAGACTTTTTAAACAAGTATGGTTCTTCCCAAAAATAGTACTTCACATCGTGAAGAAACTTTTTCTTTTGATGATATGTCTTATCAATCGGCGGAAAAACACAAGCTAAATAGTTAGCAATATCAGCAGACCAAAGGGTATTATGGACATGATTTACCTTTAGTATCTATTCATCTTGAAATGTCTCTTGAATGGTTATAAGTGGAGAATTCCCTTCTTGTGACTCCTGAATGTCTCCTCGATTATGAGTGTCGAAACTAACTGACTTTTCAAATCGTTGAAAACTCGTAAGAACTCCTCATCAAATTTGAACATCGTGTCCTTCTCTAAAAATTTGCGTAAGGGTTTAGCAATTTTGAAGAAGTCATTGATAAATCTTCGATAGAAACTGGCGTGGCCCAAAAAGCTCCTAACACTCTTTACAGATGTTGGGGGTGGGAGTTTCTCAATAACGTTTACCTTTGTTTTATATACCTCGATTCTATGTCTTATTATCCGATGCCCTAGAATAATACCTTCTTGTACCATGAAATGACACTTTTCCAAGTTGAGTACGAGATTTGTTTCTTTGCATCGTCTTAGTAGATTGGCTAGACTGGCTAGGCAATCATCATATGTATCTCCGAATATTGAAAAATCATCCATAAAGACTTCCAAGTATTTCTTAACCATATCAGTAAAAATAGACATCATACATCTTTCAAATGTAGCAGGTGCATTACATAAACCAAATGGCATGCATCTAAATGCAAATGTACTGTACGAGTAGGTGAATGTTGTCTTATGTTAATCTTCCGTTGCTACTGCAATCTGATTATACCCCGAGTATTCATCAAGAAAATAGTAATAGTTTCGCCCTACGAGTCTATCCAGCATCTGGTCCAAAAACGGCAAAGGGAAGTGATCTTTCCTAGTCGCCATGTTCAGCTTCCGGTAATCAATACAAATTCTCCATCTCGTAACCGTTCTAGTCGGTATCAACTCGTTATTCTTGTTTTCAATGACCGTAATACCTGTAACATCCTAAAAATTTGAGTATCAATATGTTGTTTGTCTTAGGTGTTAGCTCGAGTATGATTTTATTGTGTGCTTAATATAGTCTTGAGAAGACTCGAGTTTATTTGGAATTACAATAAATTTTAGTAAAGAGTACTTTAATGTTGAGGAATCAGGTGACCTTGAAGGTTAAGTTAATTAAGTGATAAAAGATGGCACAAGATGAGCAATTGGCAAAGTGGTGATGGCGCCATAAGTTGGACTTGAAGGGAGAGGTTCGAAACTCCTAGCATGCAAATTGGGAGCTTTTATTTTTGCTTTTTCCTAGCATGTGTCGGCCAAGCATCAATTATGGATAAGATGGACTAAATTTTTTATGGTAAGGAGACTTAAGGTTATGGTAAGCATGAATTAAGGGATAGAATTGCTTGATTTTGGGGATAGGATTTCTTAAACTTTGGGAAAGTGGAGGATTACAAGGCATGTATCAAGGTGGATGTTTTGGAAACTATTTCATGGCCATTTTGACCATGAACTTGGACGACATTATGGACAAAAGGGGGGAGCCAAAATTTGGTGGTTAGCTTGGGGTAGGATGGTAGCTTGTTAGAATTCTTTTGGTCATTTTTGTTTTGTTTGAAGACATTTTCCTCCATTCATCTTTTCCTTCCTTTGGCCGAATGTATTGGTAGAAGAAAACAACTTTTGCTTTATTTCTTTTGGTCATCTTTTTGACCATTTGATCATTTCTTTACTAATCATTCTAGTGTCTTTCTCCTAGTGCCGAAACTACCAAGACAAAAAGGCCATTCTTTTTCCTTCTCCTCCCGCATTGCCGAATGCACATTTCTCCTAAACTCAACTCTTTTCTTTCTCTTTTCTCTCTTGAAAACCGAATTATCATCATCTCCTTCTTTCATCCTTTTATTTTCTTCTCAACTAAACTTTCTTCATTAATTTTTCTCTCATGGCCGAATGCTAGATTACTCCATTGCTGAACCATTTTCCTTTTCTTTGTTTATTCATAGCCGAATCTTCCACTATACATAAGTATTCTTCTCAATCATTTCTTTTTCAACCGTGGACAATAGGTAAGAGTTTCTTTTTAGTTTATGTTGGTTATTAGTTGCTTTGGCCGAATCTTATTGATGATAGGGAGAATCTCTTTGATTGAAATCATCGTTCATTCTCTTAAAAGTTTCCTTTCGTTATATTTTAGTGTGATATTGGAGGGCCGAAACTCAAGTGTTCGTAAGCATCGTGAATTGTTGGAATCGATCTAAAGTGTTAAGGGGACGTTATCGCTCGATTTACATATTGTGGAACAAGGATATTTGTGGTAAGCCAATTTCACCCTTAAAACTGTTCGTCATAAATTCGGTATATTATTAGTCGGACTAATGATCTTTTGTCAATGGAGACAATCAAGATAGGGACGAAACGGGCAGTGAATAGTGTTCGGAAGAGGGGTGGTTCCGCTATTCCCCCTAAGTTTAAGCGAAGGGCTGTTTTGGGAATCCAAGATTTTCCACCGGGTTGTGGACGCTTATCCGAGGAGAATCTGTAACACCCCAAACCCGGTCAATACGCCATGACCGAATCTGGTGCGTCACTGAGGAAAATATTTTGAAAAGAATCGAATTAATGATTAAAACTTTGTGGAAAACCCTTTGAAATTCTATATTTGTAGAAATCGGGTGTATAATAAGTTAAAACTAATAATTTACTTTGAAATTACGTAAAACATTTAAATAAGTGAATAAATCATAGGTTAGAAAACATTTATATCATTTTAAGAAAACTCGAATTATTACTTTGAAAACCATTTGCATTTGAATGTAGAAACTTAACATTTGAAAATCATTTAAATTATCGAAAACACTTAAGTTGTTAAAATTATCAAATGATTTATGTTACCCGATGGTAACGTTTTAAAAACCATCGCGTTGTGTAGTTTAGAAAACTTTGGGCTCAAATATTATAATAATCAAGAAATTTATAAGCCATATTTTAAAACAATTCTAAAGCATAAATATAATCCAAAATCATAATTTAAGAGGCCTTATTACAAACCCATAAAAATATAAAACCAAATTTAAATAAAGTAAAGTTCTCAAACCAAAGTTCACGTAGAACCGAAATTTATTGCATGGCCTCCTCGAGTTCATCCGGCTCCTCGTCCGCAATCTCACGAATCACCTGAAATGATAAGGGAGAAGGTGAGTCACCAAGACTCAGTGCATATTCCCTCTCCCGGGTAATTACCACATACTTACACAAATTATATCAAAGCAACATATATGTATAATGCACCCATCCTAACCATCCATAACTCCTTTTCTACCCCGTGTGGTACCAAACCACTGGTGGTGCCAAACCACTGGTGTCCAAAGACACAAATGTGATACCAAATCACTGGTGACCGAAGTCACGAATAATTCACCTGTGGGGCCAACCCACGTGTGCTACCAAATCACTGGCAGACGATCCCATATCTCAAAAGTGGGGCCAACCCGCGGTGGTGTTAACCACAGGGACAAGTTGGTATGAGGTGCCAAACCTCTGGTGTCCGAAGACACGAATGTGATACCAAATCACTGGTGGTGCCAAACCACTGGTGGCAGAAGTCACAAATCATCAAGTTGTGGGGCCAACCCACGTGTGATACCAAATCACTAGCGTCGATCCCATATCTCAAAAGTGGGGCCAACCCACGATAGTATTAACCACAGGGACGAGACGCTATGAGGTGCCAAACCTCTGGTGTCCGAAGACACAAATGTGATACCAAATCACTGTAGATACCAAATCTCTGGTGTCCGAAGACACAAATGTGATACCAAATCACTGGTGACCGAAGTCACAATCTTCCCCCTCCTCTCATGTTTCCCATACCAATGCAATATATAAACAAATCATGTCAATATACTTTGATATGAATCATATAACAAAATCTCATAAATCGTAGATCATGATTTCAATCCACATATAATGACAAGAAATCGAAACGGACTTACCCGTATCCTCATTCATACCGTCATGGTATCATCTTAAAATCTCATCATTTCGGCTTTAACAACATGAATAGTTATTTAACACACATATATACAAATATGAACTAAGTTATAAAGTGTGTAAGATACACACCTTTCAGCAACGCAAGAACTATCTTCCAAAGATCCGATCTATCGCACTAGATCACCTTGTCCTACAATCGGTCAATACTAAAATTATTAACAAAGGCCATTCGGCCAAACCACAATACTTTAATCCCAAAAACTTTAGTCTTTTCAAAAGAATGATGAATCGACAAGAATTCTTACTCCTTGACTTACCAACCCTTGATTGCTAGAGATAGCGCTTAAATCGATTGCTTCCGAAATCCCAATGAGCCCTTTTCCAAAATCGATTGAAGAAAAATCAAAGATAATCTACCCTTGAATATTCGGCCAAAACAAAGACTAAAAGAAAGTAGAAGATTCGGCTATGGTGAAGTGAAAAAAAGAAAAGAAGAAATAGAATGGAAGTAAATGTTTTATCTTTGAACAAAAGAAAAAGAAATGGTGTTTGAGATGGAGAAATATTCGGCCAAGAGAGTGTAAAAGAAAAGTGTTTATGAACCAATGTCAAAAAGAAAAGAAAAGAGAGATGTGGGAGAGATGAGATTCGGCCAACACCTATTTTGCCTAAAAGAAAAGTGCAAAAATACCAAAATGAAGTTTTGGTTTCAAGAGCAAAGATGAAAGAAAGGAAATAGCATTTTTGGTTCAATAAAACAAGAGCTAAAACAAAAGCTAAATTTGCACAAAATGCACAATAACATTCGGCCAAAGAAAGGGTTTTTGGAGAGGGAAAACAAAATGCAAAAAGATGTTCAAAAGGAAAAATTGGCCAACTATTCCACCCCAAACCACCTAACAACATTCGGCCACCCCCCTAGACACCCATGCCGTCCACATACATGCTCTAAAGCCTTGAATAAATTTCCAAAACATCCCTCATATTCCATGCCTTATGTCTCCCCAACCTTCCATAACTTCAAGATTCTTATCCCTACTATCAAGCTTTCCTTAAACATATATTCAACTTACCAAAAGATGAAAGTCCAACCTATCATAAACATAAGTTGACCGTCCATAAATGCTATGATGAAATAAAAATCCTCAAAATGTTTTCCTTGATACTCGAACCACTAACCTCAAGCAACCTTTCAAGAGCCTTAACCATCATGCCACTTATTCATCTTGTGCTTTAATTGAACACTTAAATTAACTTAAGTGTCAAACTCACTTAATCCACTTCATTAAATAAGCTATACTAAAAATTATTCTAGCTTCCTAATATTTCCAAGCCTTCACACAAATATACTAAGCACACAAAAATTCATACCCGAGTTAACACAAATAACTAGATGACATACAAATTTTTCCTAAAGCCCACGGCCCAATCGGCCCAATCCTACTAGGCCCAATTTCGGGATATTACAGAATTAGTTGTTTGAAGTTGTTCGTACTCCCGAACCTTTGTTTGTTCGTGGATTTTCATCGGTTAACGAACCAACAATCGGGGAGAAACCGCAAGTAGAAGTGGTTCAAAATTCTGAGGGTAAAAGTCTAGATCGTTATTTCTAAGATTCGATTTGTAAATAAATTATAGTGTTCTAATTTATCGTGATGCGTTTAGGTATCGACGAGTGGGAAATTCTAGTTCTCACAGTAACCAGGTGTGTAACTTCACACTTATCTCGGGTTAGATACTATACCGTAAGTATTGGGATAAAATCGTAAAGATGGCAAAATCGGAAAATACGTAGTAATTAACACTTTTGTGTAAATACATGAAAACAGTTAAAGTCGTGAAATTTATGAAAAACTGCTAGATCGTTAAATGGGCCAAAAAACTGCTAGATCGTTAAATGAGCCGAAAAACTGCTAGATCGTTAAATGGGCCAAAAAACTGCTAGATCGTTAAATGGGCCGAAAAACTACTAGATTGCTAAATGGGCTAAATGCTATTTTGTCTTATGGGCCAAAATGAAAACTTGAAATATAGACTCACATGTATTATGGGCTTTCTGTTAAATTGTCATATGGATATAGATTGTTATGCATACATGTTTGCATGGGTTGGGATAATTGATGAAGAGAAGGAAGGCCTGTTGCCAAAAATCTAGTTCGGTGGCTCTGCCACAAATTTTTATGGCTTAATGCCTCTAGTTCGGTGACTTTGTCACAATCTAGTTCGGTGGTGCACCACAATATTATTTAAAATGGTTTTATGCCTACGTTTGGTGTGTTGGCGGGGTGGGTTGACTTGATCCCCACAGGTGTGTTGGTTGGTATGGGAGGTGTGTAGCAGATGGAAATTAGGTTTGGTTGGGAAATTTCATTTTACATGCATTTCATTTATTATTTTGCTAAATCCGTAAATGGGCTCATGCCCAAAATAATGTCTTGATGATTTGGCCTAATGAATATGGTAAGTGAGTTACACACTGAGTTCTGAGTAACTTACTCTGTTTAATTATCCATCTCAGGTAATGGCAATTGACGGAGGCTTGGGCCAAGGATGACTTCGTGGAGGCCATACTGCGGATATGGGTTTTATAAACTATGAACTTTTATTAAGAGATTTCTTTTAATTACTATTTTGGGTATGATGTAATAAGGCCTTTATTAATATTTTTATGGATTTTTATGTGTGGATTGATTTAATTTGGTTTTAAGACACTTAATATGAGCTATTGTTAATTCTATAAGGTTTTATTTAAAATTTTGTTTTAAATATTTGAGATTCTTTAACTATTCTTGTTTTCAAATTTCTTTTGAACTCTTTAAAAACTACTTTATGGTTTTTGACAATTAAATACTAAATGATAAGATTTCAAACTAGTATTTCTTAAAATCATTGATTTAAATCATTTTATTAATTTTTACTAAACTTCGTTTTCAAAAGGTTCTGTAGAACTGTTTACCTAAATCATTAAAGGATTAAATGGATGTTTGATCTGTGTGACAAACCAAATTTCGTCTTAACACATAGACCTGGTTTGGGGTGTTACAATACCTCCTTTCTTTGGCACACACTAGACCGAACTTACCCACGAACTGTCTGAGATGGGATAAATTATACCTACATCTAACCATTTGATGATTTCTTTCTTTACCACGTCTTTCATGATGGGGTTCAGTCTTTGTTGTACATGCATACAGATGGACTAATGCCTCAAATATTGGCTATGGTCCATCTGATAGCCTTCTTGAATTTTTTCAATACTAGGATCAATTTCTTTTCTTGCTCAACGGTTAACTCCGCTGAAACAATCACAGGCAAAGTAGAAGCATTACCTAAATAAACATGTTTTAAATTTGAGAGAAGTACCTTCAGTTCTAATTCAGGTGGCTCCTCGACTGACGCTTTTGGTTGGGCATAATCCCTGTTCTCTAACTCCAAAGATTCAAAGTGGGATTGCGGATTAAATCCTCTTCGATTAGGTTCTAACAAAGCTAAGTATTCATCCTCCTCTTCATTAGTTGGGGGGTTTGATGTCAAAATTTGTTCTAGTGGGTCCTCAACATAGTTGATTTCCTTTTCCATGATTAATTCATCTAAATCGGACACTGCAGAACAATCATCAATTACGTCAGGAAATCGCATAGACTTAAAAACATTAAATGTTACATGGTCGTCCTGAGCACGCATAGTAAGCTTGCCCTTCTGCACATCAATAAGGGTCCTTCCAGTTGCTAGGAACATCCTTCCTAAGATGATTGGCAATTCTTTGTCTACTTCAAAGTCTAGAATAACAAAGTCAGCAGGAAAAATAAATTTGTCTACGCGTACCAATACGTCCTCGATTTGCTAATTGAAGTGTAACCATAGTCGGTCTAACTTCACCTATCCCCAACTTCATAAATATTGACATGGGCATCAAGTTGATACTCGCACCCAAATTACAATAGTGCCTTACCACAATATGTTGCTCCAACATTGCAGGATATGGTAAAACATTCAGGATCCTTCAACTTTGAGGGTAGTTTGCTTGAAGATATGCACTACATTCCTTTGTTAGGGCTACCGTCTCAAATTCTCCAAGTCTTCATTTTTTTGATAAGATATCCTTGATGAATTTGACGTAGTTCAGCATTTGTTCAAGTGCTTCAACCAACAGAATGTTGATATGAAGTTGCTTGAGTATGTTTAGCAACATTTTGAATTGAACTCCCTCATTCTTCTTTTGAAGTCAACTGGTTAATTCGTCTTCTGTGGTAATTCTACATCTAATAAAATTGTTATTTTATCAGAATTGATTAGTTCAGAAATTACCTTATCCAGTTTTGCAGATTCTAGTTCCCGTGAAACTGAAATTTCAACATTCGGTTGAACTTTCTCTAAGTCTTGAGCATCAATTGGCTCCTCTTCAACTTCGACGGTGTTGGGCTCTAATGTCTTTCCGCTCCTCAATGTCAACGCTTTACCATGCTCCTTCCCTAATTCCTCAGATTCTCTGTATCACTAGGCAAAGCACCTTGTGGTCGGTTTCTGAGTTTAGTTGCAAGCTGGCCCATTTGGTTTTCGAGGTTTTTCAATGTAGCTGCTTTGCTTTGGATTAAGGCATCATTCTTTGTAACAGCCTGGTTTTGGGGCTAGTCAGAATAGTGGTTTTGGGACCGCTAATTCGAGGTTGAAGAATTATTTTAATATCATTTTATGTGTTATAGCATGTTTATAAGGATGCATGAAAAGTTTGGTGCTTTAATTTTAGCAATTGTATGCTTAATTCTGAAAAAGGACTAAATCGCATAAAGTGCGAAAGTTCTTTATACAAGATAGAGGTGCCTAATAGCCATAGAATATTAAATTAGAGGTCCTTAAAGTGCAATTAGGCCATTGAAGGTGTGTTGGCCGGTCATAAGAAACAAGGGAGACAAGAGCATTAAATTTTGGTCAAAATTTGGTGAAATTAGGTGATAACAAAAATGAATAGAATAAGCTAAATGAAAAGATGTCATCTTTCACTATTCATGCTTCTTCTCCACCAAAAAATTTAGAGGAAATAAGGGTTCTTGGAGTTCAAATTTTCAGCAACACAAATCTCTTGCAAGTAAGTGATTCCAGGGGCTTTTCTTGATAATTTTTGTACTTTTGGAACCCCCAAAGCTTAAGCTAGCTAATGAGAGGACTATTTTGCAAAATGGTTGAAAGTTTAGGGACTTGAAATGAGAGTGTTCATGTTGTTTGCTGAGTTTTTATGGAAGAAAATGAATGTTAGTGAGTTAAGGAACAATTTTTGTGAAAGGTGTTACCATGAAAACACCTAAATGGGACCTATTAGTAAAGGTTGAATTTGTGTAATAAATGCATGAAGTAATTGGATTTGGGAGTTGTTGTAAGAGAAATAAATGTTCAACTAGGCTTGTTTAATGAGAAAATGTGATGAAAAATGATTTACGAGCCTATGGGCAAAATCGTAATTTTGCCAGAAGGGCAAAATTGTAACAGTCTGAATTTAACCCTAATCGGAACAGTGGTTTCGGGACCACGAATCCGAGTTTGAAAAATTTTTAAATATTATTTTCTGTGTTTATTATATGTGAATTATTATGTGTGAGTTTCGTATGAAATTTTGATTGTTTGTGTGCTTAATTGAATAAAAGGACTTAATTGCGTAAAACGTAAAAGTTATAAACTATAGTGAAAAGTAACCATTTGATAGTAGCTTTTTAAAATGGAGTCCTAAAAGGGCAATTAGCCCATTTTACATGATAGTGGACGACATGGTTGTTTAAGTAATCATTAATATGTTTTATTATTTATTTATTTTATATTATAAGTTAACTTTTATATTATATTATATGTTAAATATATAAAACAACATAAAATAAAAGACACATGCATTATCTTTCTCCTTTGGCCGAATATGAGATGAGAAAAACACCATAGAAAAGCTTCAAGTTTCGGCAACAAATTACCTTGATTAAGGTATGTTTAGTTTTCGGTTTTTGATCATTTTTACGTTTTTGAAATCGTTGCTTCGAATACTTCAAGACCCAAGCTTGAATTTTTGATTTTGATCAATATTTTGAAATGTGCCATTGATGAGTTCATGAGTTTTATGATGTTAGTTGATGGATTATGAAAGATATATGTTAGATTAATATGTTTTATCTTTGGATTTTCGGTAATTTTGAGAGATTAGGGCTTAATTGCAAAAATAAAATTTTGAGGGACTAAAATATGAAAAAATGAAATGGATGGATTTGTATAAAGCCTATGAATATTCGGCCCGTAAGGTGTGAGACCAAATTTTGTGTATTTTGTGTTTTGTGTAATTAGGACTAAATTGTAAAAGTGTGAAACATTAGGGGCAAAATGATAATTTTCCCATTTAGGTGTTTTTGGATTAAATTGAAATGAAATGTGCTTGAATGAGATTAATTTGATCATGCTTAGATCAAGAACAAAAGAAAACGGACTTGGATCGGGGATAAGCGAAAGTTAACAAATAGTCAGTCTTCGTCGTCCGTCGACAGTCGAGGTAAGTCTTTAAGCAATTTAATACCATTAATATCGGTTATAATCTTGAGTACATGTTGAAATTGAATTTATAGATTGGAAATTTAGCCAAAGCCGAATGTGATATAGTGTTTAAGCAATGAAATGTAGTAAACTTAATTGTGTTCATTATGTGAAAGTGATATTGAATTATGTGTGATACATGTGATATTAGTATTATGTGAAAGTGATATTGAATTATTTGTGATATATGTGATATTAATAATATGTGAAAATGATATTGAATTATGTGTGATACATGTGATATTAGTATTATGTGAAAGTGATATTGAATTATTTGTGATATATGTGATATTAATAATATGTGAAAATGATATTGAATTATGTGTGATATATGTGATATTGGTAGTATGTGATATGAATGAGATGGCTCAATAATATGATTATTCGGGCTTCGAGCCTAACAAGCCTTGTGCCGGTGAAGTTTATCAGGCTTATTGCCTAGCAGGCCTTGTGCCGGTGAAGTTTATCAGGCTTATTGCCTAGCAGGCTAAATGCCGATGATTTAATTTCAGACCTCGGGTTTAGCAGGCTTAGTGCCGGTGGGAAATTCAGGCTTACGCCTAGCAGGTTTTAAACCAGTGATGAAATTTCAAGTTGCAAGACAAACTTTTCTAGCTATGTAATCATCGAGGAAGTAAGTTGATATTACAAGTTATATATGTATGTTCGGCCATACAGGTAAGTGCTTACGAATTATTAAATTGATCTTCGATATTTGTCTATAAGGTAAGTATATGTGTGTTAAGTTGTCGAACGCGAATGATACTAATTGATCTTGTATATTCTGTATTAAGTTTATTTTTATGTGGCCATGTTGGATTACTTTGATGCCATGTATATGAATTTATGAAATGTCAAATGGATATATATATATATATATATATATATAAGTGAATATATTTTCTTTATGTGAAATTACTAAGTGTAAAGTATATACTTATTTGCATATACATATATATGTGATCCTATTGAATTATGTGTATCGAAAATATGAGTAGTTGGAGATGAGTTATTAATTTATATTTGAACGATATGATGTGATAATAAATTGAAGTTTAAAGGTAAAATAGTGATGATGATTGAGCTAAAGAGGTATTAGCATACGGTATTATTAGACCAAATAAGTATTAAGTTTTAGATTTTATGATATTATGTATGTTATTGAAAATGATTGAAAGATCACTTGATTTAAAACAGTTGCTTAAGACTTACTAATCTAGTAGGCTTACTCTGTGTGTTCATTGTTCTGTTTTATAGATTTTGATCAAGCTACGAGCTTAGGGGATCGTCAACGAAGTCATCCACACTATCGACTATTTTGGTATCTTTAAAGCCTAGATTTCGAACTAAAGGCATGTATAGGCTAGACTAGGTTTTCAAACAATGAAATTTTGTTCCTGTATATATATTTAGAGCCATGCGAAAATGGCTAAATTATGGTACTTTGGTCTTTAATGCATTCGGCCCTAATGCTTGATCTTTATAATGGTAGAATTGGTAAAGTTAGTACGCATGGTTGGTAATTTGGTTGATTTATATGTCTATTATGTCATGCATTTGCTATTTAGCAAATAGCTTATTTTAGAAGTATATCTTATAGTATCTTGGATGGACTTCATTATTTTGGTAAGGTGGCTAAAAGAATAAGGCAAGGTTGAAGTTTGGGAAATGAATCAACAGAAATAGGTAAGTAAGGGGGACAAGGGGCTTATTGTGTGGATGGTGTTTTGGAAAGTTTGGGTGGCCAAACTTTTATCCTAGGGGGATGAATGTGGACAGTTTGGGGCTAGAGTGATAGTTGAATTTTACCCTGGCATTTGGTAAGGTCTTGGTTTTGTTTTGGCCAAAAATCCTATTGCAACCTTTGTGTCATCTTCTCTCTTTTTGCTACCTTCTTTGCCGAAATTTTCTAGCACAATGGTGCAATTTTCTCTTCTCTTGAATTGGTCACATATTCATCTTTTGTCTAATTTCCTTGATAGCCGAATATCATTGTTCATTCTCCTCCATAATCGAAACCTTTTTCATTGCTCTTTCTTTCACATTCCTTAAGCAATCGGTAAGTATTCTTTCCAATGTTTTATTTTATTCTCTTATGACCGAATCCATACTTCGGTTTTTGGATGGTCATATTGACCGAGACCATCACCTTACTTTCTCTCATACGAGATCGTTTTCTTCTTCGTAGTATATAGAGGTAGGCCGAATACCACAACATCGCCTAATCATCTCTAGTCATTGGACGATCGTGAGAAACGGGATTATAATCGATTAAGGTAAGGAATATCTTTCATAGTCCATTCGATATCTCCATTTGGTTATTGAGTTAATCGGATTGAAGGTTGGCTAATTGATATTGTTGGTAGGATCGATTCTTGGTGCATCGAGGGAGATCACAGTCGTGGTAAGTGGAGTTAGCCTAATAAATTGTTTCTAGTTACGATTATCGAAGTTGAGACTAACCTTCTATCAACTATCATTATAGGTGTTGAAATCGGTAGAAAGTACAACTCGTAATCAAGGTGTGTAATCCCGTACCCTTCCGAATATATGTTTGAAATGGTGAGTAAATCTCACATCTATCTGAAAGTTTAAATGAAATATTCTGTGATTTGGTATAAATACTGAAGAAAACCGATAACCGGCATCCGTGATCACTCGGACATGCGTATGCTCGTAGTGGTAAACGTATTTTGTAATAAAACAGTTTCAGACAGAAACAGTGACGTGCATTTGAAAAATCACGAAAAATAGGATAAAAGGAATTACAAAGTGAATAAGATATCAGATTAAAGCTTACTGTGTCTGTTTTAATATGGAAAAACGGAGAAGGAAAAGGAATATTATATTCTGAGATATGTTAATTTTAGTGAGACTGGTACTGAATGACTTCAGGGTATTCTATTCTGTCTTGGAAAAATTGTCTAAACTTGTACAAAGTGAATTAAGAGTTATAATTGATATGTATGGATTCCTTAGTGAATCTATTTTCAACAGAAACAAGTGGGAGTAGTATATAAAAAATGTACAGTAAGATATTTGAGATTAAGGTAAGAGAGGTCAGAATCATTGCACAGTGAAACAAGGGAAAATTTAAGGAATAAACTGTACTAAATGGTTAAGCTAAAAATTCTGGAAAAAGTATAGGAGAAAGATATATGAGTCTAGTTTCAAGGAAAATTTACAGATTTAGATTTCAAGTTTTCTAACTCGAGGTATGGTCAATTTAGTCAGTATGACGCAGATGGACAGTTTCGATTTTATGCTCCAAATTAGTAGTTAATCCTAGGTTGCGAAATTACCATAATACCCTTAGAAGGTAAATTACCGAAATACCCTTGGGTTGCGAGATTACCGAATTACCCTTAGTGGGTAAAATTATGAAAATTTCGTAATTACCCTTTATGGGCCGATTGATATATGACTATGTGGGCCGATTGATATTTGCTATATGGGCCGATTGATATTTTGCTATATGGGCCGATCTAAAAATTTGTGAAATGGGTCGAAATGATATTTGCTTAATGGGCCATAATTATTGTTTAAAAAATATTCGAATAAATTACTGTTATTATATTGTGATTTGTTTTGCATTATATACACGATTTGCATGGGATGGGATAATGATGAAGAGAAGTTCTGGTAGCTTTGCTACATAAATGTGGCTCTGCCACAAATCTAAAAAATGGCAATGCCCTGTAAACTCTGTAAATTTGGTGGCTTGTCCACAAATTGATATATGGCTTAATGCCCAGTCTGATATATGGCTTAATGCCCAGTTTGATATATGGCTTAATGTCTAGTTTGATATATGGCTTAATGCCCAGTTTGGTGTGTTGGCGGGGTGGGTGACTAAAGCTCCTCACAGGTGT
This sequence comes from Gossypium australe, assembly GCA_005393395.2. Taxonomy (NCBI): domain Eukaryota; kingdom Viridiplantae; phylum Streptophyta; class Magnoliopsida; order Malvales; family Malvaceae; genus Gossypium; species Gossypium australe. The sequence continues at coordinate 36,119,640 of CM016619.1, forward strand.
GTTGGTTGGTACGGGTGGTGTGTAGTGGATGGAAAACTAGGTTTGGTTGGGAAATTGCATAACACACGCATGTTATATATGATATTATGTTATGATTTTATTGGGCTTTGGCCCAAATAATTGCTTCATGGGATTTTGGCCCAGTGGACAACGGTAAGTGGGTTACACACTGAGTTCTTGTAGCTCACCCCCTTTCTCTTAACCCTTTTAGGTAATGCTCAGTGACGTGGACTTGGGCCATGGATGGCTCGGTGGAGGCCATACTTTAGAAATGGTGTTATTGAATTTTAAACTTCTATTTCCGTTTATTTTATTATTTTGCTATTTTGGTTTAAGTTGTAATAAGGCCTCTGAACTATTTTTATTTTTGCTTTATGGTTGGGATGTTTTTATTATTTTTCTTAAATTGTTTAAAACGAGAATTTTTCTAAAAACGTAAATAAAGGTTTTCCAAAATTGATTAACAAATGGGTTTCAAAATAAACTTTTACAAATATGATTTAACTCGAACTTTCTTTCAAATTATTAATGACATTTTCAAAAGTCGCAGATTTAAAGTTCAATTCCTTGATTTGTTATTCATCAATCAATCTCTCAAAAATACTTGTATTTTATCTACGTTTTCACAATGTTTCAAAATGCTTTTGCAACTCTATTTCAAACGTCACATTTTCGTAAATCGTTTATTTCAAATATGCTTTTGCAACCGAAAAGGTTTATTAAAGATAATTATGTTTTCACGTAGACACAATTGCTTAAGTGTTTTGGGTTTTAACAAAGAAGCTGTAATTTTCAATTAAGTTTTCAACAATTGCAAAGATGGTTTTTTAAAAAAAAAACACTTCTATGTGGCACGCCAGATTCGGGCCTAACTTCTAGGCCGGGTATGGGGTGTTACATTTAATGGTATCAGAGCCCAGTTTCAAAACTCGGTTGTGTTTTGGGTTCAAAAACATTTTCAAAGCTGTTTAAAATTTTTAATTTATAATACATGTTTGATAGGAAGTATGGCACCACGGGTATCCGGCACCAAGTCAACTAAGTATCTTTTATCATTATATGATTATGATTATTGTGTTATGACCGTGTTAAGAAAATTCTACAAGATAGAATACTCTAGAACTGTTAGCTTTAGGAGTTGAAACTATAGAGATTGAGACTTTAAGATACGATTTGCGAAAATAACTTCTACTCTTATACTCCATAAAACATTGTTTAATAAACATCAAACAGTATATTGAGTAATAAGAGTTGTAATAAGATTAAATTGACTTAGTGAACATAAATGCTAGAAGACGTGGACGCGGTGGAAGTAGACGCGGTAGAGGCCAAGGTGCTAAGGACGGATCTTCGGCACCGAGGCATGTTTTCGAAAAGGGAGACGTTGGCATCGCCAGTGGCTGAGACGGGGTCTCATGACCGAGCTGGGGTTGTCAAGCTGACTCAGATAGTTAAGGAAGTATTGGAGGAGGTTAAAGGAATCAGTGAAGCACTTCGAGTTGGGTCTGTAGACTGTAAGAAGAAATTAGATCGTGGTTCTTCTGGGTCGTAGTCTCGTTCCGTGAAGCGTGTTAAGGCACGTCCAAACTTTTCGACTTGCGTTTATTGGAAAAGGCATCATCTAGGAGAATGCTGGAGGAGGTCAGGAGCATGCTTGAGATGTAGGTCTAAGGAGCATAAGACTCGAGATTGTTTCATCACCCTCAAGTCAGGTATGTTTTGGTTGGACGTGATGATTGAAGGTAGAAAATTTTAAGTATAAATGGTAGATAACTGTTTGCTTCTGTGGTTAGACGTTTGGTTGTGTAAAAGAGGATTCAATATTATGATAAAGGTACATTAGTGTTATTAAGATCAGAGTGCGTAGCGAAAGCATAGTGGTGTGATTTGAATGGTAAGTTTAGTAGTTGGTTGGAAATTTCGAGGATGAAATTTCTTTAAGGAGGGTAAAATTGTAACATCCCAAAATTGGGCCTAGTAGGATTGGGCCTAGTAGGATTGGGCCATTTGGGCCTTGGGCGTAGGTGTGTTTAGAATTACTGAGAACAAGAGAATGACATTAATTCATGTTGGACTTGTTAAGAAGGTAATTTTGGAAAGTTACGGGGTCCTAAGAAGTCCCAGATTCAAGTTGGGCCTTAGTAAATTTTTGGCATTTAGCACTCTAAAGGAGATGGAGTAAGTGACCTTAAAACATATGGAAATTTATGAGTAAATAGCTTGCATAAATGAGCAATTAGTAAAGAGGTTATGACATCAAGTGATGGACCTTGAGGGAAGGAGATCGAATCCCTTTGTGTGCATTTTGGCTTTTATTTTTGCTTGATTTCCTTATAGTGTCAGTCAAGGAGTATTTATGGCAAGGATGGACTTCATTATTTTGGTAAGGTGGCTAAAAGAATAAGGCAAGGTTGAAGTTTGGGAAAGGAATCAACAGAAATAGGTAAGTAATGGGGACAAGGGGCTTATTTTGTGGATGGTGTTTTGGAAAGTTTGGGTGGCCAAACTTTTATCCTAGGGGGGATGAATGTGAACGGTTTGGGGCTAGAGTGATAGTCGAATTTTACCTTAGCATTTGGTAAGGTCTTGGTTTTGTTTTGGCCAAAAATCCTATTGGAACCTTTGTGTCATCTTCTCTCTTTTTGCTACTTTTTTTGCCGAAATTTTCTAGCACCATAGTGCAATTTTCTCTTCTCTTGAATTGGTCACATATTCATCTTTTGTCTAATTTCCTTGATAGCCGAATATCATTGTTCATTCTCCTCCATAACAGAAACCTTTTTCATTGTTCTTTCTTTCTCATTCCTTAAGCAATCGGTAAGTATTCTTTCCAATGTTTTATTTTCTTCTCATATGACCGAATCCATACTTTGGTTTTTGGATGGTCATTTTGACCGAGGCCATCACCTTACTTTCTCTCATACGAGATCGTTTTCTTCTTCGTAGTGATATGGAGGGAGGCCGAATACCACAACATCGCCTAATCATCTCTAGTCATAGGACGATCGTGAGAAATGGGATTATAATCGATTAAGGTAAGGAAGATCTTTCATAGTCCATTCGATATCTCTATTTGGTTATTGAGTTAATTGGATTGAAGGTTGGCTAATTGATATTGTTGGTAGTGTAACACCCCAAACCCGGCCTAAACGTTACGACCGGATCTGGCATGTCACATAAAAGGGTTGTTTAAAAACTAGGCGTTTGTCAAAAAATTCGAGTTTAAATATCTATTCGCTTCTTATCCTTTTGTTAACATTTTGGAAAACGGTTATTAAGGGTTTAGGAAATTCCCGTATTGAACATTTGATAACAATAGGCAGTAATCATATTAAAAGTTAAACCAAATAAAATACCAAAAATACAGTTAAAGTGGCCCTATTACATAGCAAAATCCCAGTTACAAATAAGTTTAACTAAGAGGACGAGTTTACGAGAAAAAACATTGTATGGCCACCACAAGTCGGCCTCAGCTCCCAAATCCGCGATCTAACGATTACCTGCAAAATTAACTAAGGGGTGAGTCATCGAGACTGAGTGCATAAATCCCCACTCCGAAGATGATAAGCTCATACACAGATTCATATACAAATATACATGCCATGCAACCCAAAACCTAGCCATCTGAAACTCCCGATTCTACCCCTTGTGGTACCAAACCACTGGTGGTGCCAAACCACTGGTGACCCAAAGTCACAAATAAATATATATGTGGTACCAAACCACTGGTGGTGCCAAACCACTGGTGACCCAAAGTCACAAAATATATATATGTGGTACCAAACCAATGGTGGTGCCAAACCACTGGTGAACCAAAGTCACAAGTAAACATATGTGGGGCCAACCCACTTTGTAGTACCAAACTACTGGTGACGATCCCTTTTAATATAATATGTGGGGCCAACCCACTGTGATACCAAACCACTGGGACAAGTCACAAAGATAACATATGTTGTACCAAACCACTGGTGGTGCCAAACCACTGGTGACCCAAAGTCACAAATAACATATCTTCCCCCTCCCCTCATCATACCCATGTCCATGCCATGATCATCAGTCATAATAATTCGTGTATGCAGTATGACATGTATGCAAATCATATATCAAAGATAACGCATGAAACGAATTACCATCATAATCAGAATAACAAATACGACATAACCAAGCTAATCAACCTCTAAGGGTATAACAGTAATTTGCCTTCTAGGGGTATTTTGGTAATTTACCCACTAAGAGTATTTCAGTAATTTCGTACCTGGAATGGCCTTTCCGAAGGCCCAATGTCACCCCGAGCTACTCAACTACCATTTCTGGTCGAAATGGACTATTGGGCCTAAAACTCGATTTTGGCCCATTCAGGCCCACACGCTCGTGTGGCCCACCTAACACAAATCTAGCCACGTATATAAGTTCCACCTAGTCTAGTTCACTATATACTACATTATCATACAATTTATTCAATTGGGCCCACGGGCCCTTTGGGCCCACTTCGGCCCATCGAGGCCCAAGCAGCCTCAACCAGCAAGAATACCACTGATAGCCTCAACTATCGCGTCGAAGCCCCACACGTGCGCTCGCACGCTCGTGTGGCTACTATTGTCGTGACCTGCACTTCGGCATTTGCCGCTCTACAACTAGAGTACAGAGAGTTACACACCTGATAGGAATCTGGTGTTAAACCGCGCTGCGACCACTCCTGCGCCCAAACGCCCTCCAAGGTATGTTAACTCTCCTCCTAGAATGCTCTTTATATAGCTAGCTCTTCACCTTCCTTCTTTTTATCTTTCCGATGTGGGATCCCTTCGTCAGTAGACTTTAAATCCACCTGAAACTCTTGCCGTCCAATCCACAAAATAAATACTCCCTTGCTTCTCACAAGATTCGAACCCAGGCTCCCCTGCAACATAATCCATGCCGTTAACCACTTGGCCACAAGCTCCTCTTGTTTCTTAAACCATGCGCAACTAAATATAAACCTACAGCCAAATTCTAGGGTCCAAGTAAAAAGAAAACCAAAATGCAAAAGCCAAGACCTGAACCTTGGACCTCCTTCCTTCCTTGTGACGTCACCCCCTTGTCTCTTATGTTGCGTCACTTTGCCACTACACCACACACTCCACTTGTGTCATTTTCCTCCACATTTTATTCTTAAGGCCTACCTGCCAACTTCCAGGGTTTTTTTCACCAAAAACCAAAATTTCCCCAAAGCCAAAGTTTGATCCCGGGACTTCATAGAAGCCCTCTAACCTTCCAAAATCACCTATCTAATAAGTCCAACTTGCATTTAAGCCAATCTCTTGTTCTACGAAAATTTAAATGCTACTACGCTCAAGGCCCATTGGGCCCAATCGTACTAGGCCCAATTTTAGGATGTTACAAATCTACCCTCCTTAAAGAAATTTCGTCCTCGAAATTTCCAACTAACTAACAGTCCTACCACACTACGTTCTTGCTGCGCACTCTGATCTTAATAAAACTAATATACTTTTAACTAGAATTTAGAACTCCGACACATACTCAAAACACCTAGCCATTAAAACAGACGAATATTTCATACGCAACCAACACTATCTCTGAACATCACATCCAAATCAAACACACAGAATAGATACCCGAAATACAGCATATAACAACGAAAAGTATCAGGAAACTTACAGTGCGGATTGGTGCTAGAGACTCGGGTGCCATACTTCCAGAAAAGAGATATATATATTTTCTTCTAAACCATATTTCAAACAAATTTTGAAAAACATTTTTGAACCCATTCCACAGCCGAGTTTTTGAACCTAGGCTCTGATACCATATTGTAACACCCCAAACCCGGCCTAAACGTTACGATCGAATCTGGCATGTCACATAAAAGGGTTGTTTAAAAACTGCGCGTTTGTCAAAAATTTCGAGTTTAAATATTTATTCGCTTGTTATCCTTTTGTTAACATTTTGGAAAACGGTTATTAAGGGTTTAAGAAATTCTCGTATTGAACATTTGATAACAGTAGGCAGTAATCATATTAAAAGCTAAACCAAATAAAATACCAAAAATACAGTTAAAGTGGCCCTATTACATAGCAAAATCCCAGTTACAAATAAGTTTAACTAAGAGAACGAGTTTACGAGGAAAACATTGTATGGCCACCATAAGTCTGCCTCGGCTCCCAAATCCGCGATCTAACAATTACCTGCAAAATTAACTAAGGGGTGAGTCATCGAGAATCAGTGCATAAATCCCCATCCCGAAGATGATAAGCCTTATCATACACAGATTCATATGCAAATATACATGCCATGCAACCCAAAACCTAACCATCCGAAACTCCCGATTCTACCCCGTGTGGTACCAAACCACTGGTGGTGCCAAACCACTAGTGACCCAAAGTCACAAATAAATATATATGTGGTACCAAACCACTGGTGGTGCTAAACCACTGGTGACCCAAAGTCACAAAATATATATATGTGGTACCAAACCACTGGTGGTGCCAAACCACTGGTGAACCAAAGTCACAAATAAACATATGAGGGGCCAACCCACTTTGTAGTACCAAACTACTGGTGACGATCCCTTTTAATATAATATGTGGGGCCAACCCACTGTGGTACCAAACCACTGGGACAAGTCACAAAGATAACATATGTGGTACCAAACCACTGGTGGTACCAAACCACTGGTGACCCAAAGTCACAAATAACATATCTTCCCCCTCCTCTCATCATACCCATGTCCATGCCATGATCATCAGTCATAATAATTCGTGTATGCAGTATGACATGTATGCAAATCATATATCAAAGATAACGCATGAAACGAATTACCATCATAATCAGAATAACAAATACGGCATAACCAAGCTAATCAACCTCTAAGGGTATAACAGTAATTTGCCTTCTAGGGGTTTTTTGGTAATTTACCCACTAAGGGTATTTCAGTAATTTTGTACCTGGAATGGCCTTTTCGAAGGCCCAATGTCACCCCGAGCTACTCAACTACCATTTCTGGTCGAAATGGACTATTAGGCCTAAAACCCGATTTTGGCCCATTCGGGCCCACACGCTCGTGTGGCCCACCTAACAAAAATCTAGCCACGTATATAAGTTCCACCTAGTCTAGTTCACTATATACTACATCATCATACAATTTATTTAATTGGGCCCACTTCGGCCCATCAAGGCCCAAGCAGCCTCAACCCGCAAGAATACCACTGATGGCCTGAACTATCGCGTTGAAGCCCCACACGTGCGCTTGCACGCTCATGTGGCTACTATTGCCGTGACCTGCACTTCGGCATTTGCCGCTCTACAACTAGAGTAGAGAGAGTTACACACCTGATAGGAATCTAGTGTTAAACCGCGCTGCGACCACTCCTGCGCCCAAATGCCCTCCAAGGTATGTTAACTCTCCTCCTAGAATGCTCTTTATATAGCTAGCTCTTCACCTTCCTTCTTTGTATCTTTTCGATGTGGGATCCCTTCGTCAGTAGACTTTAAATCCAACTGAAACTCTTGTCGTCCAATCCGCAAAATAAATACTCTCTTGCTTCTCACGAGATTCGAACCCAGGCTCCCCTGCAACATAATCCACGCCACTAACCACTTGGCCACAAGCTCCTCTTGTGTCTTAAACCATGCGCAACTAAATATAAACCTATAGCCAAATTCTAGGGTCCAAGTAAAAAGAAAACCAAAATGTAAAAGCCAAAACTTGAACCTTGGACCTCCTTCCTTCCTTGTGGCGTCACCCCCTTGTCTCTTATGTGGCGTCACTTTGCCTTTACACCACACACTCCACTTGTGTCATTTTCCTCTACATTTTATTCTTAAGGCCTACCTGCCAACTTCCAGGGTTTTTTTTTTCACCAAAAACCAAAATTTTCCCAAAGCCAAAGTTTGATCCCGGGACTTCATGGAAGCCCTCTAACCTTCCAAAATCACCTATCTAATAGGTCCAACTTGCATTTAAGCCAATCTCTTGGTCTTCAAAAATTTAAACGCTACTACGCTCAAGGCCCATCGGGCCCAATCCTACTAGGCCCAATTTTAGGATGTTACAGGTAGGATCGATTCTTGGTGCATCAAGGGAGATCACAGTCGTGGTAAGTGCAGTTAGCCTAATAAAGTGTTTCTAGTTACGATTATTGAAGTTGAGACTAACCTTCTATCAACTATCATTATAGGTGTTGAAATCGGTAGAAAGCACAACTTGTAATCAAGGTGTGTAATCCCGTACCCATCCGAATATATGTTTGAAATGGTGAGTAAATCTCACATCTCTCTGAAAGTTTACATGAAACATTCTGTGATTCGTTAGAAATACCGAAGAAAACCGATAACTGGCATCCGTGATCACTCGGACGTGCGTATGCTCGTAGTGGTAAACGTATTTTGTAATAAAACAGTTTCGAATAGAAACAGTGACGTGTATTTGAAAAATCATGAAAAATAGGATAAAAGGAATTACAAAGTGAATAAGATATCAAATTAAATCTTACTGTGTCTATTTTAATATGGAAGAAACGGAGAAGGAAAATGAATATTATATTCTGAGATATGTTAATTTTAGTGAGACTGGTATTGAATGACTTCGGGGTATTCTATTCTATCTTGGAAAAAATCGTATAAAATTGTACAAAGTGAAATAAGAGTTATAATTGATATATATGGATTCCTTAGTGAATCTATTTTCAATATAAACAAGTGGGAGCAGTATATGAAAAGCATACAGTAAGATATTTGAGATTAAGTTAAGAGAGGTCAGAATTGTTGGACAGTGAAACAAGGGAAACTTTAAGGAATAAAATGTACCAAATGGTTAAGCTAAAAATCCTGGAAAGATTATAGAAGAAAGATATATGATCTAGTTTCAAGGAAAATTTACGGATTTAGATTTCGAGTTTTCTAATTCGAGTTATGGTCAATTTAGTCAATATGACGCAGATGGACAGTTTTGATTTTATGCTCCAAATTAGTAGTTAATCCTAGGTTGTGAAATTACCATAATACCCTTAGAGGGTAAATTATCGAAATACCCTTGGGTTGCGAGATTACCGAATTACCCTTAGTGGGTAAAATTATGAAAATTTTGAAAATACCCTTTATGGGTCGATTGATATATGACTATGTGGGCCGATTGATATTTGCTATATGGGTCGATTGATATTTTGTTATATGGGCCGATCTGAAAATATGAGAAATGGGCCGAAATGATATTTGCTTAATGGGCTATAATTATTGTTTAATAAATATTCGAATAAATTATTGTTATTATATTGTGATTTGTTTTGGCATTATATACACGATTTGCATGGCATGGGATAATTATGAAAAGAAGTTCTGGTAGCTTTGCTCCATAAATGTGGCTCTGCCACAAATCTGAAAAATGGCAATGCCATGTAAACTCTGTAAATCTGGTGGCTTGTCCACAGATTGATATATGGCTTAATGCCCAGTCTGATATATGGCTTAATGCCCAGTTTGATATATGGCTTAATGCCCAATTTGATATATGGCTTAATGCCCAGTTTGATATATGGCTTAATGCCCAGTTTGGTGTGTTGGCGGGGTGGGTGACTAAAGCTCCCCACAGGTGTGTTGGTTGGTACAGGTGGTGTGTAGTGGATGGAAAATTAGGTTTGGTTGGGAAATTGCATAACACATGCATGTTATATATGATATTATGTTATGATTGGATTGGGCTTTGGCCCAAATAATTGCTTAATGGGATTTTGGCCTAGTGGACAAAGGTAAGTAGGTTACACACTGAGTTCTTGTAACTCACGCCCTTTCTGTTAACCCTTTCAAGTAATGCTCAGTGACGTGGACTTGGGCCATGGATGACTCGGTGGAGGCCATACTTCAGAAACGGTGTTATTGAATTTTAAACTTCTATTTCCGTTTATTTTATTATTTTGGTTTAAGTTGTAATAAGGCCTCTGAACTATTTTTATTTTTGCTTTGTGGTTGGGATGTTTTTATTATTTTTCTTAAATTGTTTAAAACAAGAATTTTTCTAAAAACGTAAATAAAGGTTTTCCAAAATTGATTAACAAATGGGTTTCAAAATAAACTTTTACAAATATGATTTAACTCGAACTTTCTTTCTAATTATTAACGACATTTTCAAAAGTCACAGATTTAAAGTTAAATTCCTTGATTTGTGATTCATCAATCAATCTCTCAAAAATACTTGTATTTTATCTATGTTTTCATAATGTTTCAAAATGTTTTTGCAACTCTATTTCAAACGTCACATTTTCGTAAATCGTTTATTTCAAATATGCTTTCGCAACCGAAAAGGTTTGTTAAAGATAATTATGTTTTCACATAGACACAATTGCTTAAGTGTTTTGGGTTTTAACAAAGAGGCTGTAGTTCTCAAATAAGTTTTCAACAATTGCAAATATGGTTTTAAAAAAAAAAACACTTCTATGTGGCACACCAGATTCGGGCCTAACTTCTAGGCCGGGTTTCGGGTGTTATAATGGATTTAGTCCTTAACCACTCAAGATGCATGTTTAGGGCCTCACAGGCTCGTATTAGGGACAAGGTGAATGATTTTGAATGATGTTTCATAAAATATGTATGGTTATTTGCGAAATAAGTTCGGTAATGCTTCTTAACTGTAACACCCCAAACCCGGCCCAAACACTACAGCCGGATCTGGAATGTCACTAAAAAGATTTTGTAAAAGATGTCACAATTTTTGGAAATATTTTTCTTGTATTTAATCTTTTGTTCGGGAAAACTTAATAACTTAATATATAAATTTCATTTGTTGTTTTATGAATTAAAACCAAAACCTTATTACATACCTTAGTTTAATTAAAATTCAAGAGTCAACAATAATGAAAGCCCAAAATAAAACCAAAACAAAGTATAATAGTCTAGTGGCCCGTGGCCTTATTACAACCATATTTAAAACCCACTTAAAATAAATTTCTTAAAAATAAATAAATAAAGTAAAGTCTTTTTCGGAAGTCCTTGGTTCTCTATCGCATGGCCACCTTGCTCTCCTCTCCAGCCCGTTGCGATGCGCTAAGTGTCACCTGAAATTGTTAAAATAATAGGGTGAGTTGCGAAACTCAGTGTGAAACCCTCGTGCACCATCAGATTGGGCCTTAGCCCATAGATCAGAGTATAGAACATAATATAGAAGATAATATACATAAAACCCAACCCAATCCAAGGTTTCCATCTGCTACACACCACCCTTGCCTACCAATCACACCATTGGGGATTTCTACAATCAACCCACACCGCTACACACCATCGATCGCAATCATGTTGCAGTTAGCTGCTCATTGTCAAAGTTGTGACAAAGTCACCTGGCTGAAATGGCAGAAGCCACCAGAAATAGAGTTGTGACAGAGTCACCAGGCTGAAATGGCATAAGCCACCAGAACAGATCACTTCCCCTTTCATCAATCACCCAACCCCAAGCATATATTAAATAATCGACATATATCACATATCGTTTTAACAGAATCATTCACTGATGAATGGCAGAATTCACTAACCTGATATTTAGCCTTTACCCTTCTTGGGTTTCCGAACGTTATGCTGGGATTTCGGCATTCAACAGAATCTAACAGATTTATTACATATATATATATATATATATATATAAGCAATCAGTCTAAGGGTGTGAGAAGTTAATGTCGATACCCTTGCTAAACCGATCTACAACTTTGCTCAAAAAGCCGGAAAGATGTAAAAATAGGGCCTCTCCTATAATCGGCCATGGTTAGTGTTCTACCCGATCTTACACACTAAAATCAATAGATCTCCTTACCCTGAAATCCCGAAAGTAACATGATTTCAAGTGTTGCTGAGCTATGACTTAGAGATCTACGCGATGGACTCCACTTCAGATCCCGAAATGCCGAAAATAAGAGAGATATAAGGGATTAGTTTCTAAATAGCCATTCGGCTACGGACTTTGAAAAGCCGGAAAAAAAACATTGAAATCCTAAAATCGACACTTACCTATTGTTTCCTTCAAAATTCGGCACAAGCAGACTCCACTGAAGAAAATTCGGCAACTTCAGGAGGTGTGATCTTAGTGATTTCGGCTTTTTGAAGAACAAGGAATTGGAAAAATATAAGCAAGGAGTAGATAGAGGGATTCAGCCAAAAGAAAAGAGAAAAAGAATGGTGGGGTTTTGGCAATTGAGATCTAAGAAGTTTCAGTTTCTGTCAGAAAAAGAAAAGAGAAGAGAGGGTTCAAGTTTACCGAAAATAAAAGAGAAATCTTGAGAGAATTTTCAGAGAACATAATAACGAATTCGGCACACCCCCTTAGACTATACTAAACCGATTTCTCCCCCCTTACTGAGTTTGATTTTCGGCCAACTCTAGCCTCTTGGATGAGCTCTCATCTTTTCCCTTATCTTGATCCATTATCTCCTCAAAAATAGCCTTTATCTGCTTATTATCCACATGAAATAAGCATTACCTAAAAAAATAGCCTTGTGCCGTCCCCCCTATTGCTCCCTTTAAGTGCCGAAATTTAGCCCTAAAACTTGGGCTTCAAGTTGCCAAAATTTGGGCCCTCCTCGTGCACTTGGATGCCACTTATAGCTCCCCTTTACTGTGCCCCTAGTTGCTGGGCCACAAGCCCAATATGTCACTTAAACTACTAAAACTTTAATTTAAGCCCCTAGAGTGTCTAAATAAAATATTTATTCAAAGCCTCAGCCCAAACCTGAGCCCCATTTGCACCTCAAATCCTTAAATTAATAATTTAAGCACACATTACACAAAATGCACAGGCCCATAAATTCAGGATGTTACAGTTCTACCCCCCTAAAATAAATTTCGACCTCGAAATTTACCTGATCAAAGAGATGAGGATACTGTTGTCGTATAACATCCTCGGGCTCCCACGTCGCCTCTTCTGCGCCGTGATTTTGCCACAAAACCTTGACCAAAGGGACGAACTTCCTTCTCAATACTTTTACATCTCGATCCAAGATTTGCACTGGTTCCTCCTCAAAAGATAAATCTGGCCTTACTTCAATCTCTTCCACCGGCACCACATGCAATGGGTCAGAACGATAACATTTCAGCATCGAGACATGAAACACGTCATGTATCTGCTCTAACTCTGAAGGCAACTCCAAATGATAAGCCACTGGCCCCACGCGTTCCAATACCCGATAAGGCCCAATAAACCGAGGACTTAGTTTACCCTTTTGTCCAAACCTCATTACCTTCTTCCACGGAGATACCTTCAAGAAGACTTGGTCTCCTACTGCAAATTCCTTCTCCTTTCGCTTTAGATCCGCATAAGACTTTTGCCGATCAGACGCTTCCTTCAACCGAGCCCGTATTAACTTAACTTTCTCCTCCGTTTTCAAGATTAGCTCTGGACCCAACACCTGACATTCACCCAACTCCGTCCAACAAGTAGGGGTACGACATTTCCTTCCATATAACGCTTCGTAGGGCACCATCTGAATACTAGCTTGATAGCTATTATTATACGCGAATTCTGCTAAAGATAAATACTCCTCCCAACTACTCGTAAAATCGATGATGCAACCCCTTAGCATATCCTCCAAGATCTGAATTACCCTCTCAGACTGACCATCAGTCTGTGGGTGAAAAGCGGTACTAAAGTCTAACTTTGTTCCCATCGCTTGATGAAGAGCCTTCCAAAATCGTGACGTGAATCTAGGGTCCCTATCCGATATGATCGACAGCGGTACACCATCTAGTCTTACAACCTCAGCCACGTACAACTTACCAACCTTTGCAGAGTATAGTCCACCCGAACTGGTATGAAGTTAGCAGACTTCGTCAACCAATCCATGATTACCCAAATCAAATCCTTCTTAGTGGGCGTAAGAGGTAACCCACTAACAAAATCCATCGTGATTCTTTCCCATTTCCATTGGGGAATCTTCACCGGCTGCAACAATCCCGAAGGCACTTGATGTTCAGCTTTCACCTGCTGGCACGTCAAACACTTCTCCACATATTCCGTAACTTCTTGCTTCAAACTTGGCCACCAGAATTGCTCTCACAAATCCCGATACATCTTAACTCCTCTAGGATGCATAGCATAAGGGCTACTATGCAATTCCTGAAGAATCATCTGCTTCTCCATCAGAATTTACAACACTACATGAAGATGTGCATCATGCTCCTCCTTGGACTTGGAGTAAACCAAAATATCGTCAATAAACACCACGATGAACCGATCAAGATACGGTTGGAACACCCGGTTCATTATATCCATGAATGCTGCTGGCGCATTCGTCAAACCGAATGGCATTACCAAGAACTCATAATGACCGTAACGTGTTCGAAACGCCGTCTTATGAATGTCCCCTTCCTTCACCTTTAACTGATGATAACCCGACCTTAGATCAATCTTCGAAAAGATCGAAGCTCCTTTAAGCTGATTGAACAGGTCGTCGATTCTTGGCAATGGGTACTTGTTCTTAATCGTCAACTTATTCAGTTGACGATAGTCCATGCACATACGCATGGAACCGTCCTTCTTTTTCACAAATAGGACCGGCGCTTCCCATGGAGACACACTCGGTTGAATAAATCCTCGATCCAAAAGCTCCTAGATCTGAGCTTTGAGTTCCACCAGCTCCTTCGGTGCCATTCAATAAGGAGCAATGGATACCGGAGCTGTACCCGGAAGTAGCTCTATTCTAAACTCCACCTCGCGATCCGGAGGTAATCCTGGCAACTCCTCTGGAAAGACATCCGCAAAATCCTTGACTATTCGAACCTCATCGACACTCACCTCCTTAGCATCCAAAGCACTAATAAAAGCTAGGAATGCATTGCATCCTTTCCGAATCATCTTAACAGCCTTCAATGCCGATACTACATTGGACAAATAGTTCCTTCTTTCCCCTAACACAACCACCTCCCCGCCTTCCGGGGTACTCAACACCACACGCTTGGTCTCACAATCCAACTTAGCACAATGCTTAGTCAACCAATCCATTCCTAGGATAAGATTGAACTCTCCAAATGGCAACTCCATTAAGTCTGCCGGGAACACTACCCCTTGAGTCTCTAACGGTAATCCTTAAATAGCTTGTCCACTACCCTAGATTGTCCTAAAGGACTAACCACGGTCATCTTCCTAGTAGTCGTTTCAGAGTCTATACTTAGGGTCTTAGATATCAAACATACAACATAAGAGTGGGTTGACCCAATATCAATCAAGGTAAGAAAAGGGTTATCAGCAATAAGAAACGTACCGGTTATGACATCTGGTGCGTCACCATCCTCCTGTCGACGAACTGCATAAACTAGACCCGGCTGCCTCGCATCTACATTACCTGCACCTCTACCAGGTGCTCCACGACCGCAACCAGCCCCATTTCCACCTCTACCTGAACCACGACTCCTCGGTCCAGGCTGGTCACCTCTCCTACTCTGATCAGAACCTCAGCCCGTTGGCTGTACCTGATCCACTTGCGGACAGTCCTTAATTAGATGCTCCGTGGATCCACACCTAAAACATCCACCCTTTCTTCTTCTACACTCCCCAGAATGTGCTTTCCGGCACCAATTACATAATCAATTCAGATTCCCCCAGCAGGTGTCGGAGCACGAGCTGGCCCATCAGACCTAGGCCTTTTCTGCGAATTCCCAGATGCTCCTGCCAGCCCAAAATTTCTCTTATTCCTTCCTCGCTCCTTATCTCTTTCCTGTCTCTTAGTACGTTTTACCTCCTCAGCTATCTTAACCTTCTCCACCAGAACAGCAAAATCTCTCTCTCTCTACGGTGCTATCAAAACCCTTAACTCATTCCGCAATCCATCCTCAAACTGAACGCAACGTTCATATTCGGTTGCTACCATTCCTCGAGCATAGTGGCTCAAGCGCAAAAAATCTGCCTCATATTCAGCCACAGATTTACTTCCCTGCACCAGATTTAAAAATGCCTTTCTCTGTGCATCCACATAGCTGGCCCCAACATACTTTCCCTGGAATGACTCCTTAAAGAAGTCCTAGTCAATCCGATCTGCGGCAGTACCCTCCTTCATCATGAGCCACCACTGATAAGCCTCGTCTCGAAGAAGAGACACGACCCCTTTCAACTTCTCCTCCACCATGAAATCTAAGTCATCCATTATGCGCTCAGTCGCTTCCATCCAATACTCAACTGTGTTAGGGGCTACGCCAGAAACTACCCTAAACACTTCTGCCCCATTGGCCCTAAACCTTTTCGGTACAGATTTCCGGGCTCCTGTGCCCATGCCTACTCCAGCAACCCTTTCTAAAACCCTCAACATCGCCTGAGATACCGCATCATCTCTGGTCGCCTGATCCTATAATTCTCCCTCCACAGTTGGCGGATCCGGCATCTCGTTTCCTGATCCGTGGCCAGACCCTACTGGCTCAGACAAGGTCATCCTACCCCTACCGCGTCCACGCGACGGACGTCCTCGACCCCTTGCACTCATTCTTCCGATTAGTGTTTATTTGATTAAGAATTTTATGAATCATTAATTCTTCCCACAGATTAACCATGAACAGTCTTATGAATAGTAATTTTAAGAGTAGTTCTTTCGAATCTACAATTCAGTCTCAAGTTCACATCCCCTAGTTCTAGAAACTACATACATTCCACAATCAACATTTAGCCAACATCCATACATCCACATTCATTACATAGGGGTATTTCCGTTATTCCACTACCCAGGGATATTTTCATAATTTTCAAAAATAGTGTTCCTTGTTGATTTCATGAAATAAGGGTATTTTGGTAATTTTGAAATCTGGGGGTATTTCGGTAATTTTGCAATCCGGGGGTATTTTGGTAATTTTTCAATCCGGGGGTATTTTGGAAATTTTGAAATCAAGGGTACTTTGGTCATTTTGCAAATCAGGGGCAATTTAGTAATTTTATAAATCAGGGATGTTTTAGTTGTTTTCACAAATCAAGGGTATTTTCAAAATTTTACAAAACTAAGGGGGTATCTTGGAGAATTTGATTTCGAAAGGAAATAGTAGTGTTCAGGTGTTTATGAGTTTTTGGTTGTTGTCGTGTGTGGGGTGAGGTTTTTTTTAGGAAAAATTTAGTTGACTTCATAAATCGGGATATATTTGCAAATCATGGGTATCTTGGTATATTTTTTTTAAAATAAGGGTATTTTAGCAATTTTTTTGAAAAAAAATGAGGTGGCTAGTCCCTTTCGGGTTTTAACTATAAGGTTTAGCCTGTCAACAAGTCCTCGTGATCAGGGTGAACGGTCACTATGCACCAGGTAAGATTCCAGCGAAGAGGAGGTGAGTCACTAGGACTACTTAAATACCAAGCTCTCCCTGAATCCACTCCTAGACATGCGTATGCCCATTGCCACACCCTAACTCGGCTAAGGTGAACAGTCACTACGCACCAGGTAAGATTCCAGCGAAGTGGAGGTGAGTCACTAGGACTGCTTAAATACCAGGCTCTTCCGAATCCAATCCTAGACATGCGTATGCCTGTTGCCACACCCAAGTCTTGCGACTCATTTATAGGTTTGTTTAGTGAAATTAAGTCTTATGAGATTTAAGGAGTTGTTTCAGCTAAGCCTAGAGTCCATCAAGTTCTAATCTAAATAATCTACGTCCCATAAAGCCCATCAAGCCCACATATTCTTCACACAATGGTTCAGAATACTTACCTGGCGGACTTGGGCCGGAAACGCAGGTGCCATGCCGAGCTAACAAACCTGTTACCATTTAAAAACATGGATGTTTCAAAAGCCCATTTTTAGAAAACGTTTTGAGCCCAAAAACCCCAGAGTCGAGTTTTGAACCGGGCTCTTATACCAATTTGTAACACCCCAAACCCGACCCAAACACTACAGCCAGATCTGGCATGTCACTAAAAAGATTTTGTAAAAGATGTCGCAATTTCGGGAAATATTTTTCTTGTATTTAATCTTTTGTTCGGGAAACTTAATAACTTGATAGGTTTAAATAAGATATAAATTTCATTTGTTGTTTTATGAATTAAAACCGAAATCTTATTACATGCCTTAGTTTAATTAAAATTCAAGTGTCTAACAATAATGAAAGCCCAAAATAAAACCAAAACAAAGTATAATAGTCTAGTGGCCCGTGGCCTTATTACAACCATATTTAAAACCCACTTAAAATAAATTTCTTAAAAATAAATAAATTAAGTAAAGTCTTTTACGGAAGTCCTTGGTTCTCTATTGCATGGCCACCTTGCTCTCCTCTCCAGCCTGGTCCAATGCGCTAAGCTGAAATTGTTAAAGTAATAGGGTGAGTCGCGAAACTCAGTGTGCAACCCTCGTGCACCATCAGATTGGGCCTTAGCCCACAGATCAGAGTATAGAACATAATATAGAAGATAATATACATAAAACCCAACCCAATCCTAGGTTTCCATCCGCTACACACCACCCTTGCCTGCCAATCACACCATTGGGGATTTCTACAATCAACCCACATCGCTACACACCATCGATGGCAGTCATGCTGCAGTTTGCTGCTCATCGTCAAAGTTGTGACAGAGTCACCAGGCTGAAATAGCAGAAGCCACCAGAAATAGAGTCGTGACAGAGTCACCAGGCTGAAATGGCATAAGCCACCAGAACAGATCACTTCCCCTTTCATCAATCACCCAACCCCAAGCATATATTAAACAATCGACATATATCACATATCGTTTTAACAGAATCATTCACTGATGAATGGCAGAATTCACTAACCTGATATTTAGCCTTTACCCTTCTTGGGTTTTCGAACGTTATGCCGGGATTTCGGCATTCAACAGAATATAGTAGATTTATTACATATATATAAGCAATCAGTCTAATGGTGTGAGAAGTTACACACCTGATTAATGTCGATACCCTTGCTAAACCAATCTACAACTTTGCTCAAAAAGCCGGAAAGATGTGAAAATAAGGCCTCTCCTATAATCGGCCATGATTAGTGTTCTACCCAATTTTACACATGAAAATCAATAGATCTCCTTACCTTGAAATCCTGAAAGTAACACGATTTCAAGTGTTACTGAGCTATGACTTAGAGATCTACGCGATGGACTCCACTTCAAATCCCGGAATGCCAAAAATAAGAGAGAAATAAGAGATTAGTTTCTACATAGCCATTCGGCTAGGGACTTTGAAAAGCCGAAAAAAACATTGAAATCCCAAAATCGACACTTACCTATTGTTTACTTCAAAATTCGGCACAAGCAGACTCCACTGAAGAAAATTCGGCAACTTCAGGAGGTGTGATCTTAGTGATTTCGGCTTTTTGAAGAACAAGGAATTGGAAAAATATAAGCAAGGCGTGGATAGAGGGATTCAGCCAAAAGAAAAGAGAAAAAGAATGGTGGGGTTTCAGCAATTGAGATCTAAGAAGTTTTGGTTTCTGTTAGTAAAAAAAAGAGAAGAGAGGGTTCAAGTTTACTGAAAATAAAAGAGAAATCTTGAGAGAATTTTCAGAGAACATAATGAAGAATTCAGCACACCCCCTTAGACTATACTAAACCGATTTCTCCCCCCTTACTGAGTTTGATTTTCGGCCAACTCTAGCCTCTTGGATGAGCTCTCATCTTTTCCCTTATCTTGATCCATTATCTTCTCAAAAATAGCCTTTATCTGCTTATTATCCACATAAAATAAGCATTAAAAATCCCTAAAAATAGCCTTGTGCCGTCCCCCCTATTGCTCCCTTTAAGTACCGAAATTTAGCCCTAAAACTTGGGCTTCAAGCTGCCAAAATTTGGGCCCTCCTCATGCACTTGTGGCGCCACTTATAGCTCCCCTTTACTGTGCCCCTAGTTGCTGGGCCACAAGCCCAATATGTCACTTAAACTACTAAAACTTTAATTTAAGTCCCTAGAGTGTCTAAATAAAATATTTATTCAAAGCCTCAGCCCAAACCTGAGCCCCATTTGCACCTCAAATCCTTAAATTAATAATTTAAGCACACATTACACAAAATGCGCAAGCCCATAAATTTAGGATGTTACATTAACCCTATTCTAGCGTTGAATATGGCTGAGGGGTGTTACATTTATTGGTAGCAGAGCTAAGGTTTAGTCGATTTTAGGACTAACATAGTGTATGTGAGGGTCTAGCTATGCATGCCATATATATAACCTGTGATAGTGTGATATCTTCTGACAGTTTTAAATCGTGTTTTCATATATTAAATGGATCTTAATTGAGCTGTAGCTGATGGTGTTGAAAGTATTGCACCAGCCTCCGTTCACAGAGTAGCGCAACTAAGTTGAGACCCGTATTGGGTGGTCAGGAAGGAGAGACTAAGGAAGCCTTCTTCCAAATGATGAATGAATGTTTATGGAGTTTGTTCGAACAAATCTGGCTACTCAGCAACCTCCACCCCTACCTAATCCCCAACCGATTCCCGTAGCTCCTTAAGGTATAGAAATTTTACGATTAAATAAGCCACCAGTTGATAAAATCCAAAAATACAAGGCTGAAGAATTTAGAGCTACTGTTGATGTCGATCCTGAGAGAGCTGAGTTTTGGCTTGAGAATACGATCAGAGTATTCGATGAACTTTCTTGCACACCAGCTGAATGTGTAAAATTTGCCGTTTCACTTCTGAGAGACACAGCGTATGAATGGTCGAATACTTTAATATCAGTGGTTCCGAAAGAAAGAGTCACTTGGGAATTCTTTCAAGCTGAATTCAGAAAGAAATACACCAGTGAACAATTTATTGATTAGAAGCGCAAAGAGTTTTTGAAACTGAAACAGGGTCGTATGTCTATAACCGAGTATGAGAGAGAATTTGTAAGACTCAGTAAATATGCTCGGGAATGTGTTTCAACCGAAGTAATTATGTGTAAAAGATTCGAAGACGAGTTGAACGAAGACATCAAACTGTTGGTCGGGATTCTAGAATTGAATGAATTTGTTGTGTTAGTTGTCCGAGCTTGCAAAGCCGAAGAACTTGGTAAAGAAAAGAGAAAAGTTGATTTCGAGGCTAGAGATTCAAGAAAAAGATCGATGAACAAACCCTATCAATCTTCGTCAAAGAAATCACGGGATTTGTGCACTCGTTCGAATGCTTCAATTGGGTATCCAAATAGAGATCGTGGAAAGCAATACTCGAGCCCTAAAGCTCAAGCTACATCAGCATCGAGTGTTGGTAGTGTAAGAAATAATAAACTTGAGTGGACAACAACATTTTGGAGACTGCTGGATGAATAATAAAGCTTGTTTTAAATGTGGTTCAGAACAAGGTACGGACATTTTGAATTTCTTGTTATGCCTTTCGAATTAACTAACGCTCCTGCAGTTTTTATGGATTTGATGAATCGAATATTTAGACCATATTTAGACAAATTTGTTGTTGTGTTTATTGATGACATTCTGATCTATTCCCAAGATGAGTCTGAGCATGCTGAACATTTTAGAATTGTGTTACAAACATTGATAGATAAACAATTGTTTGCTAAATTCAGTAAATGTGAGTTTTGGCTCCGAGAGGTTGGATTTTTGGGACATATTATTTCAGCAGAAGGTATCCGAGTAGATCCGAGTAAGATTTCAGCAATTATTGATTGAAAACTACCAAGAAATGTGTCTGAAGTCTGAAGCTTTCTGGGATTAGCTGGCTATTATTGGCATTTTGTAAAAGGATTTTCGAAGATTGCTACACCGATGACTCGTTTACTACAAAAAGACGTGAAATTCGAATGGCCCGAGTGTTGGAACGCCGGTATCCCATAGCGCAGCCAAATAAAATTAGATCCGGCGATCCAAACCATGAATCCATGTGTGAGGAACGAATCGGGGTGAAATAGAGGTTTCGAAATTACCAAAACTTCAATCTGAGTAGACAGCGACGCCTTGGCAACAAGAGTTTTGATCTACTATCGAATCAAGCCACAACCTTCTTCAACGTCGGCCTCTACGTAATCCACCCGGTTTGACTATGAACGGAAGAAATCTCCAAAACTGTTTTGGAGGTTTATTTGCTTGACGGCTGCTAGACCTAACAAGCAATCACTTAGGGTTTACATCTTTAGCTTTGTCTCCTTTTAATACCTTTTATAATGGGTGTCTTTTTCATTGGGCCTTTTATAATTGGTATCCTTTTAATTGGGCCTTTTATAATTGGTATCTCTTGAATGTATTATAAGATTAAATAAATAAAAAAAAGTTTTTAACTGAAAATTATAATTACATTAATTATATCCAAAAATTATAATTACATTAATTATAATAAGGATTTCGGTAAACTATATTTATTTAAATATATATATTAATCAAATTCATATATTAATAAAATTATGTTATCATTATGTGTACAACATCCTTGTACATATAATATGTTCAATATTTGATTGCCCAATTAAATTAATTCTTTAATTAATTTAATTCATGTGACAACCAAACACAATACCAACTATATTTTATTCCGTTCATTTCAACCATAGGGTGTGACCCTGTAGGTTCTTGCAACGTTAGCAGTAATACTAGAACGATTCTATTGTCACAAACAATGAGTGGCATCTAGCAATGCATCACTGCTACCTAAGTTACAAGAAGTCATGATTCGACATAAACTTTTGTGATTAACCTTTCATGCATTAATCCTTAAGTCCTTTATCTCTGGAACGGATACAAGTCATGGGATAGTCACACTTGCATAGTCCATCCCATGTTTCTTGATATTTTGAGTAGACTATGATATACAAATTAGTATGACATCTCATATCAACTTATTTGAGCATGGCCATGCATTTCTAGTCTCACTCAATCAAGTGGCCTAAGATATTACTCCTATTATGTAGGAGGGACTTATCCTTTATTGATCAACCACTACATAGATTGTGGTATATCCAACATCAGCCTTTATAGAACAACCTGTTACGGTGTACGTTTGACTGTATCAAAATATACAACTCACGATGCTGGGATAATAATGATCTCAAGTCTGAGGATCATATACATATTAATCACTATGAGTAATGTTGTGACAATTACATAATAATCCAAGAAACATACTCATAGCGGGTCAATCCAATATGTTGTTCTCTAACACACATATCCATGCATTGATTTTGACACTCCATATCAATGACAACTCTTTATCATCAATCAACTACATGTTAGTCTTAATGCATTATTGTTGTCCTAGTCAACAATAATACTCGACTAAGGATCTTTTAAGAATAAGCATATTATTCTCAGGACATTATTATAAAACAGTTTATTTATACACACAGAAAGAAAAACTGAAATAATAATGACAACACTTTATATTAATAAACATGGTAAATTAAGTATGTTATTACGACCATCTCATGATTGATCTTTGGGCATACTCTTACACTCTCCCACTAGCACTAAGACCAATCACTCATATATCTAATACCAAGTGACTTAGTGTGACGATCATGCTTCTGCTGCGTCAGAGGCTTGGTCAGGGGATCAGCAATGTTATCATCTGAAGGTACTCTGCATATCTCTACACCCCCTCGATCGATAAACTCTCAAATAAGATGGTAGTGTCTAAGTATATGTTTGGATCGCTGGTGAGATCTGGGTTCTTTAGCTTGTGCAATAGCTCTATTGTTATCACATCGGAGTTCTATAGCATCTGATATGCTAGGCACAACCCCTAGTCCAGTAATGAACTTCTTGATCCAAACCGCTTCCTTTGCTGCCTCACTGGCTGCAATATACTCAGCCTCTGTTGTAGAATCGACTACTGTACTTTGCTTTGAACTCTTTCAACTCACAGCACCACCATTAAGGCAAAACACAAAACCTGATTGCGATCGAGAATCGTCCTTGTCGGTTTGGAAGCTGGCATCAGTGTAAACTTTTATACTTAACTCTTGTAACATCCAAAATTTGAGTATTACTTGTGTTGGCTCGAGTATGAATTTTGTGTGTTAGCATAGTCTTGTGAAGGCTTGATTTTATTTAGGAAGTTAGAATAATTTTTAGTATGGTTTATTTAATGAAGTGGATTAAGTGAACTTGACACTTAAGTTAATTTAGGTGTTAAATTAAAGCACATGAGAAGTTAGTGGCATAGTGGATAATGAGCTTGAAAGGTTGCTTGAGGGAAATGGTTCGAGTAGCATGGAAAGCATTTTGAGGATTTTATTTTTGTACATTCTAGCATTGATGGACGGTCAAACTTTATTTATGATAGGTTGGACTCTTAGTGTTGGTAAGTTGAATATTGGTTTAAGGAAAGCATGAAATTGGGGATAAGAATCTTAAGGTTATGGAAGGTTGGGGAGACATAAGGCTAGGCTTTAAGAAGATGTTTTGGAAAGTATTCCAAGGCCTTTAGTGCTTGTATGTGGACAGCATGTATGGCTAGGGGGTGGCCGAATGTTGTTAGGAGGCTTGGGGGGATAGTTGGCCAATTTTTGTTTTTGAGCATCATTTTGCATTTGTTTTTCCTCTCCAAAAACTCCCTCTTTGGCCGAATGTGTCTTGTGCATTTTGTGCAAATTTTGCTTTTGGTTTAGTCTTCATTTTGTTTGAACCAAAAATGTTATTTTCTTTCTCTCATCTTTTCTCTTGAAACCGAAACCTCACTTGGCATTTGTGCACTTTCTTTTCGGCAAATAAGTGTTTGGCCGAACCTCTCTCTCCCATATCTCTCTCTTTTCTTCTTTTGATATTGGTTCATAATCACATTTTATTTTACTCTCTATTGGCCGAATCTTTCTCTATCTCAAATTCCATTTCTTTTTCATTTGCTCAAAGTTAAAACATCCATTTTCCATTCTATTTTTCTTTTCTTTTTACTTCACCATAGCCGAATCTTCTTCCTCTCTTTTGGGGTTGTTTTGGCCGAATATTCAAGGGTAGATTCTTTTTGGTTTTCTTCAATCGGTTTTGGAAAAAGGGTAAGCGTTCATGGCCGTTTTCCTTCTTTTCTTTCTCTTTTCTATGTCGTTTTCTTGTGGACAAAGGCCGAACCTATGGGCATTTGTTTGCAAAGTTCTAACTATTTTAGGAACCGATTATTCTTCTAGGCTCCTCGGGACTTTGGAAGCAATCAATCTAAGCCTCTTTTCTTTGTCAATCGTTTTGGGTAAGTTTAGGTAAGATTGGTATTTTGAAGCGATAACTCTTTGAGATTAAGTGGTATGGCCGAATGGCCTTTGCTTATAATCTTAGTATTGGCCGATTGTAGGACAAGGTGATCTAGTGCGGTAGATTGGATCTTTGGAAATTAGTTCTTGCGTTGGTGAAAGGTGTGTATCTTACACACTTTATAACTTGGTTCATATATGTATATATGTGTCTTAAATAACTATTCATGTTGTTAAAGCCGAAATGATGAGATCTTGATATGATACCATGATGGTATGAATGAGGATTCGGGTAAGTCCGTTTCGATATGTTGTTAATACATGTGGATTGAAATCATGATCTACGATTTATGATATTTTTGTTATGTGATTCATATCAAAGTATATTGACATGATTTGTTTATCTATTGCATTGGTATGGGCAACATGAGAGGAGGGGGAAGATTGATATCGTGACTTCGGTCACCAGTGATTTGGTATCACATTTGTGTCTTTAGGACACCAGAGGTTTGGCACCTCATAGCGACTTGTCCCTGTGATCTAGTATCACCGTGACTTCGGTCACCAGTGATTTGGTATCACACGTGGGTTGGCCCCACATATGGATTATTAGTGACTTTGAGTCACCAGTGATTTGGTATCACAATATTGAATATCGTGACTTCGGTCACCAGTGGTTTGGCACCACCAGTGGTTTGGTACCACACGGGGTAGAAAAGGAGTTATGGATGGCTAGGTTGGGTGCATTATACATATATGTTGCTTTGTTATAATTTGTGTAAGTATATGGCATTTACCCGGGAGAGGGAATATACACTGAGTCTTGGTGACTCACCTTCTCATTTATCGTCTCAGGTGATTCGTGAGATCGCGGATGAGGAGCCGGATGAAATCGAGGAGGCCATGCAATAAAATTTGGTTTTACATGAACTACCATTTGGGTACTTTATTTTAATTTGGTTTTCATATTTTTATGGATTTGTAATAAGGCCTATTTATTTATGTTTTGGATTATTTATATGTTTTGGATTTGTTTTAAATTTGGCTTACAAATTACATGTTTGATATAATAATTTGAGCATAAAGTTTTCTAAATTACAAAATGCGATGGTTTTTAAAATGTTACCATCGGGTAACATAAATCATTTGATAATTTTAACATCTTAAGTATTTTCGATAACTCATACTATTTTCAAAAACTCAACTTTTCTGAATTTCTTTTAGATACAATTTTCAACCTAATCACTATGGTTTCTTTAAAATATTAAAAAGTTTTCTAATCTATGGATTTGCAACTAAGTTTTGAAGACTTATTTTTTTGAGATTTCAAAAGTAAATTATCAGCTTTCAATTTATTATACACTTGTTTTCTACAAACAAAGTTCAACAAAGAGTTTATCACAAAAACTTAATCGTTAACTCGTTTTTCTTCAAAATGTTTTCCTTCGTGGCATGCCAGATTCGGTCATGGCGTATTGACCGGGTTTGGGGTGTTACAAATTGGTATCAGAGCTAAGTTCAAAAGCTCGGCTGTGGGCCCGAGGCCCAAAATGATTTAAAGTATGGTTTTAAAATGTTTTTGTTTAAAATTGTATGGTTTGAAAGGCATGGCCCCGAGTCTCCGGCATCAATCCGCCCTGGTAAGTACATCAAAACTGTTGATTTTGATGATATGATTATAGTGATATTGATATGACTATATAGTAGTAGGAACTACTTTAGAGACCCAAAACTATAGGTTTGGTGTACTCGCGAAACCTCTTATTAAAACTTTTCATAAAACTGTGCTTTAAAGAAAGTGGAATATTGACTAATTCATAAAAATTTTAAATCAGATAAGTCGAGACTTTAGACATGAGTACTCGAGGTCGAGGTCGTGTTATGCGTGGACGTGGTCGAGGTAGGATGGCTGTGTCTGAGCCAGTGAGGTCTGGTCAAGGATCCGAGAATGAGGTACCACCAGTCCCACCATCAGCGGTTGGAGTTGAGCATCAGGATCAAACGGGGGATGACGCGGTGTCTCAGGCGATGCTGCGAGTTCTTGAGAGGGTAGCTGGAGTAGGTGGAGGCGCGGGAGCTCGGAAGTCAGTACCTGAACGACTCCGAGCCAACGGAGCCGAGGTATTTCGAGGTGTTTTGGGTTTAGCTCCCAGTGTGGCTAAATATTGGTTAGAGGCGACGGAGCGAATCATGGATGATCTGGATCTGAATACCGAGGAAAAGCTGAAAGGGATAGTATCGCTTCTTCGGGATGAGTCATATCAGTGGTGGCTCACGGTACGGAATGGTGCTGCGGCGGAGGATCTCACTTGGGATTATTTTAAGGCAGCGTATCAGAAGAAATATATCGGGTCTAGTTACGTTGATGCGCAGCGTAAGGCATTTCTGAGTTTGGTCCAAGGAAGTAAGCCCGTATCAGAGTATGAGGCTGAGTTCTTTAAGATTGAGCCGGTATGCTGGAGGTATTGTGGCTTCGGAGCACGAGCGATGTGTCCGATTCGAGGATGGTTTGAGAGATGAGCTGAGGTTGCTGATTGCTCCACATCAGGAGCGAGAATTTGCTGCGTTGGTTGAAAAGTCTAAAATTGCTGAAGGGATAAAGGAATCTGGAAGACAGAGTTACGATCGGAATAAGCATAAGAGAGGTTATGGATCATCTGGGTCAGCCGGTAATTCTCAGAAAAGGGTTAGGCAGAGTGGGCCGAATCAATCTGGAAGGCCTGTTACTGCTAATCAGAGACCAGCACAGTGTAATCGATGTGGGAAGTTTCATTGGGGGAAATGTTGGACCGGAGGAAAAGGATGTTTCGAGTGTGACTCGCTGGATCATCGTGTGAGAGACTTCCACGTAAGCAAGCCAGGAATCAATCTGAAGGTCAAGGTCGTGCTCAGTTCAGAAAGGAGGGACCGTCACCGCAGAGAGGTCGTGGTAATGGTAGAGGAGGTAATGGCTCTGGTCGAGGCCGCGGAGCATCGGGCAGAGGTGCAAGCAACACTAAGGCAAGACAGCCTAGTTTGGTGTATGCAGCGAGACGTCGAGAGGAGGGCGACGCACCAGATTTCATAACCAGTACGTTCTTAATCTTTGGTGTTCCATATACTGCTTTGATAGATGTGGGTTCGACGCATTCGTACGTTGCTAGGAGCATAGTTGAGACTATGAATCTAGATTCTGAGACTGCTTCTAGGAGGATGACAGTACTTAGTCCTTTAGGTCATTCTGTAGAAGTAGATAAGCTGTATAGGGATGTACCCCTAGAACTTCAAGGGGTAGTGTTTGTAGCTGATCTGATGGAACTGCCGTTTGAGGAGTTTGATCTGATTCTTGGGATGGACTGGTTGGTCAAGTACCAAGCAAGTTTGGATTGCGCTGCTAAGCGCATGGTTTTGAAGACAGTTGAGGGTAAAAAGGTGGTCATGATAGGTAATAGAAAAGATTATCTATCCAACATGGTATCTGTGTTAAAAGCTGTGAAGATGGTCAGGAAGGGCTGTGAGGCATTTGTAGTCCATGTGTGTGCTTTGGAGGCTAAGGAGTCTTCTGTGGGGAATGTTCGAACTGTAAAGGAATATGCTGACGTATTTCCTGAAGAACTTTCGGGACTGCCTTCGGATCATGAAGTCAAATTCAGTATAGATTTGTTACCCGGAACGGCGCCAGTGTCTATAGCTTCGTATAGGATGGCACCGAAGGAATTGATGGAATTGAAGGCTCAGATTCAGGAGTTATTGGATCGAGGTTTCATTCGACCAAATGTTTCGCCATGGGGAGCGCCGGTACTTTTTGTCAAGAAGAAGGATGGAACGATGCGGATGTGTATAGATCACCGCCGGTTGAATAAGCTGACGATCAAAAACAAGTATCCTTTGCCGAGGATAGATGACTTGTTTGATCAGCTTAAAGGGGCAGCGGTTTTCTCCAAGATTGATTTAAGGTTTGGGTATCATCAGCTAAAGGTGAAAGAGGCTGATATCCATAAGACGGCATTTCGCACTCGGTATGGGCACTACGAGTTTCTGGTGATGCCGTTTGGATTGACTAACGCGCCGGCAGCATTCATGGACATGATGAATCGGGTTTTCCAGCAGTTTTTGGATAAGTTTGTTGTGGTATTTATAGACGATATTTTGGTATACTCAAAGTCAGAGGAGGAGCATGATGCGCATTTGCGAGTAGTATTGCAGATTTTGAGGGAAAAGCAGCTTTTTGCTAAATTTAGTAAGTGCGAGTTCTGGCTTAGGGAGGTGATTTTCTTAGGTCACGTTGTATCAGCCGAGGGGATTAGAGTAGATCCTCGGATGATTGAGGCAGTGTTGGACTGGAAGCCGCCTAAGTCTGTGGCTGAGATTCGGAGTTTTCTAGGTCTGGCGGGGTATTACCGAAGATTTGTGGAAGGATTTTCCTTGATCACCGCACCGATGACCAAGTTGTTGAGGAAAGGAGTTCCATTTGTATGGACCGAGAAGCAGCAAGAAAGTTTTGGCAAGTTGAAGAAGATTCTGACTGAAGCTCCAGTTTTGATTCAACCTGAGGCAGGCAAGGAATTCACGGTTTATTGTGATGCATCACATACTGGTTTGGGATGTGTGCTGATGCAGGAAGGGAAGGTAGTGGCTTATGCATCTCGGCAGTTGAGACCACATGAGGTTAATTATCCGACGCATGACTTGGAATTAGCTGCTGTGGTTTTTGCTTTGAAGATTTGGAGACACTATTTGTACGGAGAGAAGTCGATAGTCTACACGGATCACAAGAGTCTTAAGTATCTTTTGACTCAAAAGGATTTAAACTTGAGGCAGCGTAGATGGATCGAGTTGTTGAAGGACTACGACTGTTCCATCGAGTATTATCCGGGCAAGGCTAACGTGGTGGCAGACGCGTTGAGCCGTAAGGTTGTGTCAGACTTAAGATCGATGTTTGCTCGACTTAGCTTGTATGACGATGGGAGTCTTTTGGCGGAATTACAAGTCAAGCCGACTTGGTTAGATCAGATCAAGGAGAAACAGTTAGAGGATGATGGTTTGAATGATCGGAGGTTGCAGATTCAGAATGGTGGTTTAGAGGATTATAGTTTGTCCAGTGATAGAGTTCTGTGTTTTAAAGGGAGAGCTTGTATGCCGAAGGATGTTGAGTTGAGGCAAAGGATTCTTCGGGACACACATAGCAGCCCATATGCTTTGCATCCTGGAGGTAGCAAGATGTATCGAGATTTAAGAGAGCAGTTTTGGTGGCCAGGTCTGAAGCGGGAGGTAACTGAGTTTGTGGGTAAATGTCTGACGTGTCAGCATGTCAAGGCGGAACATCAGTTACCGTCTGGGTTACTTCAGCCGGTGAAGATTCCACAGTGGAAGTGGGAGAGGATCACTATGGACTTTGTCAGTGGATTACCGCTTACGCCTAGGAAGAAGGATTCAGTTTGGGTGATTGTGGATCGTCTGATTAAGTCAGCTCATTTCATTCCGGTAAGGGTGGATTACTCGCTTCAGAGGTTAGCTAAGTTGTATGTGGCGGAGATAGTGAGGTTGCACGGTGTGCCAGTGTCGATCATCTCAGACAGAGATCCCAGATTTACGTCGAGGTTTTGGAGAGCGCTACATCAGGCTTTGGGTACGCGATTGGATTTCAGTACCGCATTTCATCCACAGTCTGACGGGCAGTCGGAAAGAGTTATTCAGATTTTAGAAGATATGTTGAGAGGTTGTGTTTTGGACTTCAGAGGCAGCTGGGAAGAGTTTTTACCGCTAGCTGAGTTCGCGTACAACAATAGTTATCAAGCAAGCATTAAGATGGCACCATATAAGGCGTTGTATGGTAGGCGATGTCGCACACCTACATGTTGGACAGAGTTGGGTGAGCGTCAGATGTTAGAACCAGAGTTGGTTGCGGAAACTGAGGACAAGGTGAAGATAATTCAGGCTCGTCTGAAGGAAGCTTCGGATAGGCAGAAGTCATATGCCGATCTCAAGCGGAGGGATATAGAGTTTGCCGTGGGTGACAAAGTTTTTCTGAAGGTCTCGCCATGGAAGAAGGTGTTAAGATTTGGGAGAAAAGGCAAGTTAAGTCCAAGGTTCATTGGACCATTTAAGGTGTTGAGACGAGTGGGACCAGTAGCTTATCAGCTCGAGTTGCCAGCAGAACTGAGTCAGATTCACGATGTGTTCCATGTCTCCATGCTTAGACGCTATCGTTCTGATCCATCGCATGTCGTGGCAGTAGAGAAAATAGAAGTGAGTCCAGATTTGACGGTGGAAGAGGAACCTGTGCAGATTCTAGATCGAGACGTGAAAGTTTTGCGCAAGAAGTCAGTTTCTTTAGTGAAGGTTTTATGGCGGAATCATGGCGTAGAAGAAGCTACGTGGGAACCGGAGGATGAGATGAGGCAGCAGTATCCTCAACTCTTTTGATCAGGTAATTTCGAGGACGAAATTTTCTTAAGGGGGTAGAATTGTAACATCCAAAATTTGAGTATTACTTGTGTTGGCTCGAGCATGAATTTTGTGTGTTAGCATAGTCTTGTGAAGGCTTGATTTTAGTTAGGAAGTTAGAATAATTTTTAGTATGGTTTATTTAATGAAGTCGATTAAGTGAACTTGACACTTAAGTTAATTTAGGTGTTAAATTAAAGCACATGATGAGTTAGTGGCATAGTGGATAAGGAGCTTGAAAGGTTGCTTGAGGGAAATGGTTCGAGTAGCATGGAAAGCATTTTGAGGATTTTATTTTTGTACATTCTTGCATTGATGGACGGTCAAACTTTATTTATGATAGGTTGGACTCTTAGTTTTGGTAAGTTGAATATTGGTTTAAGGAAAGCATGAAATTGGGGATAAGAATCTTAAGGTTATGGAAGGTTGGGGAGACATAAGGCTAGGCTTTAGGAAGATGTTTTGGAAAGTATTCCAAGGCCTTTAGTGCTTGTATGTGGACGGCATGTATGGCTAGGGGGGTGGCTGAATGTTGTTAGGAGGCTTGGGGGGGATAGTTGGCCAATTTTTGTTTTTGAGCATCTTTTTGCATTTGTTTTTCCTCTCCAAAAACTCCCTCTTTGGCCGAATGTGTCTTGTGCATTTTGTGCAAATTTTTCTTTTGGTTTAGTCTTCATTTTGTTTGAACCAAAAATGTAATTTTCTTTCTCTCATCTTTTCTCTTGAAACCGAAACCTCACTTGGCATTTGTGCACTTTCTTTTCGGCAAATAAGTGTTTGGCCAAACCTCTCTCTCCCATATCTCTCTCTTTTCTTCTTTTGATATTGGTTCATAATCACATTTTATTTTACTCTCTATTGGCTGAATCTTTCTCCATCTCAAATTCCATTTCTTTTTCATTTACTCAAAGTTAAAACATCCATGTTCCATTCTATTTTTCTTTTCTTTTTACTTCACCATAGCCGAATCTTCTTCCTCTTTTTTGGGGTTGTTTTGGCCGAATATTCAAGGGTAGATTCTCTTTGGTTTTCTTCAATCGATTTTGGAAAAAGGGTAAGCGTTCATGGCCGTTTTCCTTCTTTTCTTTCTCTTTTCTATGTCGTTTTCTTGTGGACAAAGGCCGAACCTATGGGCATTTGTTTGCAAAGTTCTAACTATTTTAGGAACCGATTGCAAACATCAAGTGCCTTCAGGATTACTACAGCCGGTGATGATACCAGAATAGAAATATGATAGAGTTACGATGGATTTCATATCGAGTTTGCCTCTGTCTCCGAAAAAGAAAGATGCTATTTGGGTTGTCATTGATCGACTAACAACATCTATACACTTCATTCTGGTACGTACAAATTATTTACTTGATAGGCTAGCTGAGTTGTACATCTCTAAGATTGTTATATTGCACGGGGTGCTAGTGTCTATTATTTTGGATAGTGATCCGAGGTTTACGTCGCGGTTTTGGAATTGTAAGAAGCTTTGGGTACACGACTGCATTTTAGTACCGCTTTTCATCTGCAAACTGACGGTCAGTCTGAAAGAGTAATTCAGATTCTCGAAGATATGCTTCGTTGTTGTGTTTTAGAGTTTGAAGGCAATTGGGAGAAATATTTGCCATTGGTTGAATTTGATACAACAACAGTTTTCAATCAAGCATAAATATGGCACCGTATGAAGCATTGTATGGTCGTAAATGCTGAACACCATTATACTGGACCGAGCTTAGCGAGAAAAAGATTCACGGGGTTGATTTGATTAGAGAAACTGCAGAGAAAGTGAAAGTAATTCGCGACAGTTTGAAAGTAGCTTCAGATCGATAGAAATCATATGCAGATTTGA
Source organism: Gossypium australe (assembly GCA_005393395.2). NCBI lineage: Eukaryota > Viridiplantae > Streptophyta > Magnoliopsida > Malvales > Malvaceae > Gossypium > Gossypium australe. The sequence continues at coordinate 36,152,945 of CM016619.1, forward strand.
AGCGTAAAGACATTGAATTTCAAATCGGCGATAGAGTATTCTTGAAAGTATCTCCATGGAAGAAAATTCTTCATTTTGGTCGCAAAGGCAAATTGAATCTGCTATTTATCAGGCCATACGAGATTATCGAAAGAATAGGGCTAGTGGCATATCGGCTAACTTAACTATCTGAGTTAGAAAAGATCCATAATGTGTTTCATGTTTTAATGTTATGACGATATCGATCGGATCCATCGCATATCATCTCTCCGGAAAAGATCGAAATACAACCTGATTTGTCGTAAAACGAAGAACAGATCAAAATTTTAGCTCGAGAGAGTTGAGAAACAAAAACATAGCTTTACTGAAGGTTTTGTGGCAAGGTCATAATGTTAAAGAGGCTATGTGGGAACCCGAGAAAGCTATGAGAAAAAAGTACCCTAACCTCTTTTCTGATAAGATTTTCAAGGACGAAAATTCCTAAAGGGGAGAGTTGTACCAACCTGTTTTTAGTCAAATAGGAACATTGTTTTCTGGACCAAAAATCTAACATTGAAATATTTATTTTATTATTATTTTAAGGTCTACAGTATGATAATATGATTGTGTGAAAATTTCATTAAGAAATGTTATTATTTGAGTGTTCAATTTAATAAAAAGGACTAAATCGCGTAAAATATAAAACTTGTGTTCTATTAGCTAAAGGTGTCTAATAGCTATAGAAATTTAAAGTAAAGTTTTTTATGTGGTAATCAGACTATTATTAAAGTTGGTGGACATTTATGGATATATATTAAGTTTTTAATGAATTATTTTAAAGGTTAAAATAGTAAATGATTAAATAACTTAGTAAAAATAATAGAAACACAAAATCATCTTTAATTTCTATCATCTTCCACTGAAATTTTGAGCTAGGAAACCCCATTGAAGGAGCTTAAGAATTCAACCATTCAAGTTCTTTGCATGATATGATTTTTGACTCGGTTTTTAATGATTTCTATGTTTTATAGTCGTTGTAACTTAATCTAGCTAGCCCAGGGACTATTTTGCAAAACTATTAAAGATTTAGGGTTTTTCCATTGATGAATCTATGAGTATTTTGATGTTTGACGATAGAAAATGCATGCATGTTGTTAGATAAACAACATTTGTAAAGTGATTTTTGACAAAATTGTCATTTAGGGATTTAGTTGAGAAGTGTTGAAATTTTGTGGTTAAATTGTATAAAAAATGAAAAATATGGGCTACTAGGGACTTAATTGAAATTCGGCTAGCATGGGTGTAGGTTGAATTTCATGAATTTGTATTTTTATGAGATACGGACTAAATTGTAAAAAAGTTGAAATATTAGGGGCACAAGTGTAAAGTTGCCTTAATGTGTATTTATGATTAAATTGAATAGAATGATTATTGAATTAGTTAAATTTAATTACATATAGATTAAGAAAAGCGAAATTCAGATTTAGATTGGGGGGAAAAACAAAGTATAGGACTAATCGACTTATTTCGTCATTTTAGCTATCGGGGTAAGTTTGTATGTAATAAGCATTATTATAATTGTGTTTTAATTGCTTTAATATTGCATAAATTGTGACTATGACCTTGCGGATATATTTGAAGATGATTTGGCAAGTGAGAAATCCCTGTTGAACCTTAGGAATAGATTAGGATACAAATGACATGTCATTAGGGGTTATGTGATTTGGGAGTTGGTCCATAGGCCCTACTGGTGGCTGAGTTATCTGGCATGTGTTGTGGATACTCGTCAGCTTGTGTGAGTAGCACCATGTAGCTTCATCATGAACATCAGCTTGTGTGAGCAGATCCGTTGATAGCTCGAGAGTGAGCATTATATGTGATACGAGATTGAGATAGCTTCGGCTATATATGTGGCACTTAGGGTGCGAGATTCCTACGTATTCGATGATATTCTGAATGGTTCAATAGGTATATGAAAGATATGGATTTGTATGAAATTGATATGAGATGGTACAGGTATGTACATGAACAGTATAAGCTTTGAATCGAAGAAACTTGTGAAATTCTCATTTAACCTTGTGGTAGAATATGTGATAGGTTTGTGTTTTTATTTTAGTTGTATATTGATATGATCAATTATTTAAATTAATATGATCAACTAATGGTCTTTCTTGTGTGATTGGTAAATGCTATATAAATGTTTATGGTAAATGCTTGTTGTGAATCGGTATGTTTATGAGTTTAGGCAAAATAATGCATATCTGGAATTGTCCACATTGATGATTTGTGAAAGTGAGGTTTAGTATGAAATTGAATGGCATTTTGTGGTATTTGTGTACCTTTTATATATTGGTATTGAAATGGCATGAATTAAACTTATTTGAGATTGGATGAATGCCTATTAATGTCATGTTTAGTGCCATTTGGTTTGGTGTAAGTGTATGCAAAATTGGGTGGCAATATGGCTTGGTAAATAGCCTATGTTTGTCTACACGGGTAGAGACACAGGCGTGTGTCTCATCCGTGTGTGACACAAGGTTAGGTTACATGGTCGTGTGTGCCGTGGTGTGTAATTAAAAATCAAGCCAGTATGCTCCAGCACCCAAGCGTGTGACTTGGCTGTGTGGCATAAGTTAGTATACCCTATAGTTTTGACACAGCCTATCACACGGCTTGGTACATTGGCGTGTGAGGTCATTTCGAAGGGCACGTGGGATAGACACACGGGCGTGTGGTTGGCCGCGTGACCCAAGTCAGAGAGTTACACGGGGTCGGGCACGGGCTGGGACATGGCCATGTGATCCCATTTTGAACGTCCACACGGGTGTGTCGTTGGCTGTGTGAGACACACGGTCGAGCCACACGGGCATGTGTCCCCTGTATTTTGCAAAAATTTTTGAAAATTTTTCTAAGTGTTTCAAAAATTTTCTAAGTTATCTATTTAGTCCCGAACCACTCCAAATGCATGTTTAGGGCCTCGTAGGCTCATATTAGGGACAAGGTGAATGATTTTGAATGATGTTTACATTAAATATGAAAATGTATGTGAAATGTATAGTTATTTGCGAAATAAGTTTGGTAATGCTTCCTAACCCTATTCCGGCATTGAATATGGGTGAGGGGTGTTACGCTCTAGGCCTAACAACTCTAGGAAGTCATCAAGGTCGGAATTAACCCAAATTTGGTATGGTCTATCTGTGAACAGCTTAACCCTTAATCGGTCTGAACTGTGAGGTCGAGAGATAAGTAGTTATTGTTTATTCGTTATTCTAGTTGAAGATCGGAAGGTCCTACTAGGGTATCAACTAGTTGATTGAACAAGAAAACCCTAAACAACAGTTGTTTATGATTACTAAAGCGAGCTAATTAGCCATATTCAAATTTGATATATTTTATTATTTGATTTCCCATTATTTACTTTTTTACTTTTTTTTCTTTTATTATTATTGTTAGTATAGATCACCAAAACCTTTTTCTTTTATAATTCAATTAAAGTACTAATTAGATCTACTTATGCTTAGGTTAGAATTAATTTAGTGCCTGTCTCCCTTAGGTACAATCCTTGGAGTACTCATCTATTCAATTGTAACTATATTACAACCTGACCTGTATACTTTCAGATACCGCCTTTTATATATTTTGTGCAATATTTCTACTCTAGACGTTGGTACGCCTGAAGGCGGTCATATACCAAACAATGTCTTAGGTCATCCCTAGGTGTTTCAATATTCACAAATTTAATCACCCAGACAATCACAATTATAACAATTTATCATATATAGTAGCATGTTCGTTTCCCTATATTCTTTATATCATCTGGTACATTCAATTGCTCAATGCCTATTTATAGTGTAATATATAGAACTTAGTATTCTAATAATAAAAAAATTTAAATTCATCTACTATCACGCCAAATTTATAGTAAATACAATTAACCTATACATGCTCCTAACCAATCACTTGTATTTCTACAAGCTGAAGCACACAATTCACTCATGCAATTAAAAGAAGAGCATAAAAATTAAAACAAATTTTCTATGTTACCTTCCACACTTTACATAACACAATGTCCTCAATGGGTAGCCCTAAAAAGATAAGAAAGGAAGCTACCTCGATTGATCATGGTATTTCCGTAAGCTATTGGTGGGTGCTTCCTCCTTTGATCGTTGAAAGTTTATAATGTTTATGTTTCTGTTGTGTGGGGATTTTATAAAAAAATTCATAAATATATATTTTTGTTCAATTCTAACATTGTGTCAAATATGACTAATTACAATATCCTAAAAGAAATAAGTAAATTTCCTAACGTAAAATAAACTAAACCTAGAAATTGTCCTACTGTATGTATATTATATTATTCATCTTCCTCTTGGAGTTTTTTTTCTCCTCTCTCCTTTTTATTTTCTATATGATATTACAAATTGCTTATATATATCGTCTCATAGCAACTTCCTTGGAGGGTTCATCTTCTTATCCATCCGTTCCATAGGTACTCCGGCTCTTCTACACAACTCCGTTATAAGGTGTGGAAAGAAGGTTCCTTTTGCCTGATTTCTTACACATTCATTCATGTTTTGATATATTTGAGTACCAATACATATCTGCTTCTTTTGCAAGATCACATAAACTAGAATGGCCTAGACTAGGCTGATATAAAAAAGGTCTGCTATAGGTTAAATTCTCGAACATACGAACTTCATCCATAGTTTTTCTCTTAGAATCATTAACGCTTGGTTGAATGTCTCAGGTATTGTTATTCCTATTTGATACGTCCTTACTTCTTTCCTTTCTATCAAAAATCTCAAAACCTCCTCCATATCTACCTTTTTAAATTCTTTGAGATCTGTTTTGTATAGGTAATCTCGATAATAATATGAAGCATCATAAAGTTAACCCTTCTGTCTTTGACATAGGTCCGCAACTCATAGTACAATCTTGTCACTTCTCTCTCTTTTCACGCAAGATAGAATTCTTACACATGGGTATTATTGTTGGTTCTTCAGGTGACAAGTAAAAGTTAGTTCATTTTCTTTCTATTGTAATTTCCAACATTCCTTTACAGTTTCTCATTAATAGGTCGTATCCTTATTCTGGGATGAATGTGTAAGGCTCCAACCATTGTAGATATTTGTCTATGCTATTTCTTGGAATTCAATAGATGGATTGGTGATGTTGTACCAGAATCTAAACTATTCAAACTTGAATGTTGTTGTGGTATTGCTCTCCGAGACTATAGAGCTTCCTTGAACAGCAACAAAAGATCTTCTTCTCTTTATAATGTTCGGAGATGATGAAAAAGATCTGTGTGGTCTATTTATCTTAAAAGAAGATAATATTAGAATTAAGAGTTATAGTTGTGTTAGGTAAATTATTCCTGATCAATGAGGAGTTAGGGAATTCTAAATATATTGAAATTCAATTACAAAAATGTCAAATGTTAGTTAAAAGTCAAACGGTAGCTTATGTAAGGGTGTTGCGACATGTATGGTTGGTGTCACGACATTAAGACCAGTTTCTATTGTTCTCTTTCTCTTTCTTAGGATCTTTTGCTGCCTCATTTCCTTCATCTATTCCCCATTCACTTTCCAATATACCCTCGTTCCTACTTTGACTCCATAAGACCATGCATTGTAAAGCTTGTGTGTCAATTATTTCCTTTGTTATCCCCTGAAATAATGTTTTACTCTCTATCCATTTACCAGAAAAAATTGTTCTCCCTTTCCAGTAAGTTCTATTGCCCTATGAGGTGTTACCTAATTTATAGTGTATGGGTCAGTCTATCTGGATTTCAACTTACTAGGGCATAATTTCAATGTCGAATTAAACAACAACACTTTTTGTACAGACAAAATTTCTCATTTTTGTATCTTTGCGTCATCCCTGAGTCTACTCCTCTCCTTATACAGCTTAGTGTTTTCGTAAGCCATAAAACGAAAATTTTCCAATTCTTGTAATTGAAATAGTATTTCTCTCTTGGCAAACTCTGGATCTAAGTTTAATTCTTTGATTGCCCAGTATGTTTTCTTTTCTAATTAAACCAGCAAGTGAAAATTTTTCCCATTAACTAATTCGTAAGGAGACATTCCTAATGGAGTTTTGTATGTTGTTTTCTAGGCCAACAACGCATCGTCTAATCTTGCTACCCAATCTTTCCTACCTGGATTTACTATTTTTTCAAGAATTCGCTTGATCTCTCAGTTGGGCACCTCTATTTTGCCATTAGCTTGTGGATGGTATGCATTGTCATTCGATGTCTCCCATTGTACTTGGCTAGAGCAGCTTCAAATTGTGTACTGCAAAAATTAGATCCTTCATCACTTACCAATGCACGAGGTGTTACAAATCTAGCGACGATGTTTTTTCTTAAGAATCTAAATACTACTTTTGTATCATTAGTAGGTAATGCTACTACTTCGACCCATTTAGAAACATAATAAACAACCAATAAAATGTATTGGTTCCTAAAAGAACTTGGAAAGGGTCCCATGAAGTCAATTCCCCAAACATCAAATACATTTACTTCGAGTATCCCTATTTGTGGCATTTAATCTCGTCTTTATATACTTTCAGTTATTTGGCTTCTATCACATCCTTGTACGAATTCATAAGCATATATGTTTATAGTTGACCAATAAAATCTTTATTGCAGTGCCTTCTGAGCTGTCCTTTTTCTACCAAAATGCCCCCACATGGTGATGTATGACACCATTGTAGAATATTATTTACTTCTTCTTCTGCTACACATCTTCGTACTAATTTATTTGTGCATTACTGGAATACGTATGGGTCTTCCCAAATATAATTTTTTGATTCATGCATGATCCTCTTCTTTTGTTGCCATGATTCATGTGGTGGAAAAATGCCTTTAGTGCTGTAGTTCACATAATCTACATACCATGGTGTGCTATTATTTTTGAACCTCTTCCTGTAAGTGTCTACCCTAAATAATTGTTTATCTGTGAAGGTCTCCATGATTTCTTTAGAATCCTATTGCTCTAAATCATTTTCTATTCTAGATAAATGGTTCGCGATTTGATTCTCCGTTCCTTTTCCGTCCATTACCCATAGATCAAATTCTTGAAGTAGTAACACCAATCTCATTAGTTTAGCTTTTGTTTTCTTCTTTTTCATGACATATTTTAGTGCAGAGTGGTCAGTGTAGACATAATCGTGTGCCATAACCGTGCGGCAAACTAGGCCATTTACGATGACAATATGCCAATCACATAAGGGTCAATCACGACAAGCATATACTAACATACTTATCCATACAAATGACAACCAAAAACACATCAAATGAATATCATACCAATCCAATCCATCTCATTTCTAAACATGTACACTTATAAACTAATTTGCACAACTTAAACACATTCCATACTAAATATGATCCACCCCCAAAATCACTAATTCACATTAGCATCATACCAACACAAAGTTTACCATTTATAAGTCATTCTCATCATCCACAAACCATACCAAAATATGCCTCATGTAACAAAGCCATTCATGCTTAAAGCCATCATGTATTTAGCCACATCACATAGCTAATTACACACCTCAAATATGTACCAAAAATAACTAGCCTATACATGCCATATTCAACTATGTACATCACTTCAAAAGTACCCAAAATAGATTGTCGATAGTGTGGTTGAGAAGCTGACGATCCCCAGATCCGAGCTAGCTTTACTGACACTACAAAGCAGAAAAACAATCACACAGTAAGCTTTCCAAAACTTAGTAAGTTCGTAACAAAATACATTAAATCAAAACATATCATCACATAGATTATTTCATAATCTAATATCTCATATCATCCAAAGCTAGTAATTTCAATTAACCTTCCATAAACTCATTCGTAATTTCATCAACCATATAGGTTTCGAACGTACCTTAGCCAACACTTAGTTGTCAAATATTTAAGCTAATTAGTACTCCTGAATCACTTCGATTATCATTCGTCCCTTCTTTAGTTTATTCGCACACTTAGTGCATAAATAGTTAACTGAAGCTTAATTTGCACCGCACACTTAGTGCATCCATATCAAACCGATCTCGAATCGGTATTGCACACACAATGCCAATCGCAAAGCCGAAGCTTATATTACTCCGCACACACAGTGCTATTTATCTCGGTCACATTTTCGAATACGCACACTTAGTGCCACGTAACATCGAGCACTTATATAGAATTCCTAATGTATTAATTCCATACCATTCATTCCAAACATTAAACATAGCTAAATATAATAAACGTATTATGTCCGAACTTACCTCGGACGTCGAACTATCGAAGCGGTCAATTAATCGAACACTTTATCTTTGCCTCGATCTTGATCCGAACCTCTTCTCTCTTAGTCTATACATATTCAAATCCAGTCCATTCAATCGCCAAATCATTCATTTTAATCCAAACAAAAATATTTAGGGCATTTTACACAATAGCCCTCACATTTTCACATTTCGACACTTTAGTCCCTATTTCACAAAATCACCAAATTCACATAATTTCTCCTAGTACAAGCTTAGCCGAATTTTACTAATGTCTATACAAACCGACACATTTCATTTATTTCACATTTTAGTCCTTCAATTTATACTTTTCTCAATTTAGCCCAAAATACTCGATTTCACCAAAAATCTTAATACAAACTATGTTAATCCAACACCAAGTTTTCATAGTTCACTATCAACTAGCACATAGCTTAAGCATTGATCAATGGTTCATCACCGAAACATCATCAATTCACAAAATTATGACATGGGCTTGATAGTAAACTAAGCAACAATCTCAAAAACATAAAAATAATCAAAAAACAATCAAAAACATACCTTAAATTAAGCTTGGAGCTAGCCGAAACTTAGAAAACCATGGATGCTTTCTTTTCTTCAACACATTCGGCCAACAAAGATGAATAATGGCCTATTTCCATGCTTTTTGTTTTATGAAATTATGACTTAATTATCATTTTACCATTTTGCCCTTTTATTAATCATATAAGACAAAATAACAATAAGGTTATTAAGTCATTTAACCATCCACTAACTTAATAATGGTGTAATTGCCTCATAAAGCCTCCACATTAATAAAACAACAACATTTGAGTACTTATAATTTAGCACATAGCTTTTACTCTTTATAGGATTAAGTCCTTTCTCTTAATTCGACACACAAACAATTAAATTATCACACAAAATTTTCACACAGACTATGTCACATACTATTCACACAGAAAATAACATTAAATTAACATTCCAACCTCGAATTTGTGGTCTCAAAACCACTGTTCCGACTAGGGTCTAAACCGGGCTGTTACAATAAACATGCCAAAACATGTCATTTGCCTAGTTCTAACCAATGTGCCATAAGGCACCTTCACAAACATTATTGAAACCAAATGTTCAACTCCATTTCCTATCACATTCACACTTAAGTAAACAATGTCATGTAAAGTGCTGAATACTACAATTTCTTTCATCAACAAACAACCATTTATCGATGCACAATCCCTAATCTATTGACCATTAAAAGTACCAATAAAAGTTTCACCTATTCAAGTGTTCCAAATCACATTATAACTTACCAAACAACCTAGTTTGCTTCATTATATAGCAAGATCAATTCCACATTCAACATTACCACATTGTGCCATGATTATTCACACCATTTAACCATCAAGCACACTTCATTTGCATAAGCCAAAATATATATACATTTCAACCATATAAGTACATAAACCAAAAACTCATATTACATGCCACAAAACCAAAAAAAAAAAATTATTTCAAAGTTTACCAAAAAAAATTTATTTCACAAAACCCTATCTACAAGGAAGTAGGAAACAACACGAGTAAGCTTCAATTGAGCTTAGTAAGTTCATAGGTCAAAAACGATAACATACCTTATGGTCACATTTATAAATTAAGAATTTAATTAATTAACACATAATAATGTCATCACAACCATGTCAATGGGCGAGATCTTATATACAGAACATTAAATACCAAGTTACGATATAGAATCGGAAGAACATGAATATATTTATAAGTTATTTATCCAAGCATTATCACCAAGTATCAAATACCCATTATAATATCATTTAACCATCTAGATTCAGCCCAATGAACTACATGAACAAATATGGATATGCAGTTATCCACCTAAAATATGCCAAAATGCTCAACCGAGCCAATCCAACCAAGAACACACCTGGGCACCAACTACCTAGCCCATAGGTTAACGCCCCTTCAGAAACACGCCTGGGCACCAAGTTCCAAGCCCGTAGGCTTTACATCCGCCCCCAGAAACATGCCAGGATCACTATAAATATAACTTGGTAATCCAAAAAAAATGTTGGATTCAAGTATACTCAGTGTATAATAACATGTCATATATCAACATCTCATCATATGTCAATCCTGTACAACGTGCAAAATAACCTATTGGTATGCCAATTGTATCCTATCCTATGTTCATTCAGGCTCGATACATATATCAGTATAACAATTGCCATTTCAATCCATTTTTCTCACCTTCTACCAATTGTAACATTCAACACCCACAATATACAGAATTCAGTAAAACATTATTAAAATACACAAAACAAAACCATATGAATTTACCAGGGTCAAATAATAGAAATATCAATTATCAGGGACTAGTAAACAATTTTCTATTTTCCATGATTATCTACCAGTTCTTTATCTATAAAGTAAGTTTATTTCAATTTATCAAACCCAAATACATTATAACATTTAATTTAATGCATATGACCTCCTATTAATATTTTTCATAATTTCCCTAAAGTTTTCCTATTTGTTCAATTTAGTCCCTAAAACTAAAACAAGCTTATTTTCACAATTAATCCCTAATCCATAGCGTCGAATTCATATCCACCCTTAATTAGTCCTCTAGCACTAAAATTTAACAAGAAAACCAAGCCAGTTTCAACATTTTATCATTTTAATCCCTATAATTAACAATATTAAAAATTACCATACAAAATAGTCTAAATTCATCATCAAGCTTCAAGCTAAATTGTTAACAGAATTTGTACTGTTGAAATATAACTCGGTAGTCGACAACAAACGCTTGATTCTAGTATACTAAGTGTATAATAACATGTCATATATCAACATCTCATCACAAGTCAATCATGTACAGCGTGCAAAATAACATGTTTTGTAAAGTTTTAAAAACTTTAACAGAATTTCAAAATAGTCTCTAGGCTAGTTAGATTAAACTAAAACGATCTCAAAAACATAAAATTCACGAAAAACGGGTGGAAATTTCAATTACATGCAAGAGTATAAGCAAGACTTAAGCTTGAAGACTTAGAAACTATGAATTTTCAATGGGGAGACCTCAAATGAAGAAGATGACAACATATGATTGTAACATCCTAAAATTTGAGTATTATTTGTGTTGGCTCGGGTATGAATTTTGTGTGTTAGCATAGTCTTGTGAAGGCTTGATTTTATTTAGGAAGTTAGAATATTTTTTAGTATGGTTTATTTAATGAAGTGGATTAAGTGAACTTGACACTTAAGTTAATTTAAGTGTTAAATTAAAGCATATGAGGAGTTAGTGGCATAGTGGATAAGGAGCTTGAAAGGTTGCTTGAGGGAAATGGTTCGAGTAGCATGGAAAGCATATTGAGGATTTTATTTTTGTACATCCTAGCATTAAGTGTTGACTAAGTTCAATTATGATAGGTTGGACTCTCAATTTTTGGTAAGTTGAATATTGGTTTAAGGAAAGCATGAAATTGGGGATAAGAATCTTAAGGTTATGGAAGGTTGGGGAGACATAAGGCTAGGCTTTAGGAAGATGTTTTGGAAACTATTCCAAGGCCTTTAGTGCATGTATGTGGACGGCATGTGTGGCTAGGGGGTGGCCGAATGTTGATAGGAAGCTTGGGGGGGATAGTTGGCCAATTTTAGTTTTTGTGCATCTTTTTGGCATTTGTTTTCTTTCTCTCCAAAAACTCCCTCTTTGGCCGAATGTATTTTGTGCTTTTGGTGCAAATTTGCTTTTGGTTTTTAGCCTCATTTCTTTTGAACCAAATACCATTTTCTCTCTTTCATTTGTCCTTTTGAAACCGAAACTACATTTGAACTTTGTGCATTTTTGTACGCTTTTCTTCTTTGGTAAAATAGGTGTTGGCCGAATCTCTCAATCCCATTTTCTCTCTTTTCTTCTTTTGATATTGGTTCATAATCACATTTTCTTTTTGCTCTCTCTTGGCTGAATCTTTCTTCTTCTCAAATTCCGTTTCTTTTTCATTTGCTCAAAGTTAAAACATCCGTTTCCATTCTATTTTTCTTTTCTTTTTACTTCACCATAGCCGAATCTTCTTCCTCCCTTTTTGTATTGTTTTGGCCGAATATCATCAAGGGTAGGCATTCATTTTGGGATTTTCTTCAATCAGTTTTGGAAAAGGGTAAGTGTTCATGGCTGTTTTTTCTTCTTTTCTTTCTCTTTTCTATGTCGTTTTCTTGTGGACAAAGGCCGAACCTTTGGGCATTTGTTGCAAGGTTCTAACCATTTTAGGAACCGATTATTCTTTTAGGCTCCTTGGGACGTTGGAAGCAATCAATCTAAGCCTCGTTTCTTTGACAATCTTTTTGGGTAAGCTTTTAGGTAATATGGTATTTCGAAGGGTAATTCATTAGGATTAAGATGTTATTGGCCGAATGGTCTTGCTTAAAGTTTTGTGATTTGGCCGATTGTAGGAGAAGGTGATTTAGTGCGGTAGATCGGGTCTTCGGATTTTAGTATTTGCGTTGGTGAAAGGTGTGTATTTTACACACTTTATAACTTGGTTTATATATGTATATATGTGTGTTAAATAACTATTCATGTTGTTTAAGCCGAAACTATGAGATATTGATATGATACCTTGATGGGTATGAGCAAGGATACGGGTAAGTCCGTTTCGATATGATGTTGCTATATGCTGTTTAATATCACGATCTACGATATGTATTGGTTATATGTTCATATCAAAGTATATTGACATGATTTGTCTATCTATTGCATTGGTATGGGCAATATGAGAGGAGGGGGAAGATTGATATTCGTGTCTTCGGACACCAGAGGTTTGGTACCTCCAGTGATTTGGTATCACATTTGTGTCATTGGGACACCAGAGGTTTGGCACCTCATAGCGACTTGTCCCTGTGATCTAGCATCACCGTGGGTTGGCCCCACTTTTGAGATATGGGATCGTCGCCAGTGATTTGGTATCACACGTGGGTTGGCCCCACAGATGGATTATTCGTGACTTTGGTCACCAGTGATTTGGAATCACATTTGTGTCTTTGGGACACCAGAGGTTTGGCACCTCATAGCGACTCGTCCCTGTGGTTTAATTCCACCGCGGGTTGGCCCCACTTTTGAGATATGGGATTGTCGCCAGTGATTTGGTATCACAAGTGGGTTGGCCCCACAACTTGATTATTCGTGACTTTGGTCACCAGTGATTTGGTATCACAATATTGAATATCGTGACTTTGGGTCACCAGTGGTTTGGCACCACCAGTGGTTTGGCACCACTAGTGGTTTGGTACCACACGGGGTAGAAAAAGGAGATACGGATGGCTAGGTTAGGTGCATTACATAAATATATATATTACTTGGTTATAATTTGTGTAAGAACGTAGCATTTACCTGGGAGAGGGATTATGCACTGAGTCTTGGTGACTCACCTTCTCCCTTATCATTTCAGGTGATTCGTGAGATCGCGGATTGAGGAGCCGGATGAACTCGAGGAGGCCATGCAATAAAATTTGATTTTACATGAACTTCGATTTGGGGTACTTTAATTTATTTTAATTTGGTCATTGTTATTTTGGGTTTGTAATAAGGCCTCTTTAATTATGTTTTGGATTATTATTATTATGTTTTGGATATGTTTTAATATGGTTTATAAATTATTGGTTAATTTAATAATTGAGCCCAAAGTTTTCTAAATTATAAACACGCAATGGTTTTAAAATCTTACCATCGGGTAATTTAAATCATTTGATAGTAAAATATAATTTAAGTGTTTTCTACAATTTAAATGATTTCCAAATATTAAGTTTCTATATTCAAATGCAAACGGTTTTCAAAGTATTTATTTGAGTTTTCTTAAAATGATATAAATGTTTTCTTAACTAAGTTTCAAAAGATTTACTTACGGGATTTTCAAAGTAAATTATCAGTTTTCAACTAAATTTTATTACGAATTTAGAACAACAAAAAAGAGTTTTTCACAAAAATTTAATTGTTATTCGATTCTTTTCAAAATGTTTTCCTCAGTGACATACCAGATTCGTTCGTGGCGTATTGACCGGGTTTGGGGTATTACAAATTGGTATCAGAGCCAAGTTCAAAAGCTCGGCTGTGGGCCCGAGGCCCAAAATGATTTAAAGTATGGTCTTAAAATGTTTATGTTGAAAATTATATGGTTGGAAAAGCATAGCACCGAGTCTCCAGCACCAATCCGCCCGGGTAAGTACTTCAAACTGTTGATTTTGATGATATGATATGATGATGTTGGCATGACTGAATAGTAGTAGGTACTACTCTAGAGACCCAAAACTATAGGTTTGGTGTACTCGCGAAACAACCTCTTATTAAAACTTTTCATAAAATTGTGCTTTAAAGAAAGTGGAATATTGACTAATTCATAAAACTTTTAATTCAGATAAGTCGAGATTTTAGTCATGAGTACTCGAGGTCGGGGTCGTGTTATGCGTGGACGTGGTCGAGTTAGGATGGCTGTGTCTGAACCAGTGAGGTCTGGTCAAGGATCTGAGAATGAGGTACCACCAGCCCCACCACCAGCGGTTGGAGTTGAGCATCAGGATCAAACGGGGGATGACGCGGTGTCTTAGGCGATGCTGCGAGTTCTTGAGAGGGGAGCTGGATCAGGTGGAGGCGCGGGAGCTCGGAAATCTGTACCTGAACGACTCCGAGCCAATGGAGCCGAGGTATTTCGAGGTGTTTCGGGTGTAGCTCCCAGCTCGGCTGAATATTGGTTAGAGGTGACGGAGCGAATCATGGATGATCTGGATCTGGATGCCGAGGAAAAGCTGAAAGGGATAGTGTCGCTTCTTCTGGATGAGTCATATCAGTGGTGGCTCATGGTTCGGAATAGTGCTGCAGCAGAGGATCTCACTTGGGATTATTTCAAGGTAGCGTATCAGAAGAAGTATATTGGGTCTAGTTACGTTGATGCGCAGCGTAAGGCATTTCTGAGTTTGGTCCAAGGAAGTAAATCCGTATCAGAATATGAGGCTGAGTTCTTAAGATTGAGCCGGTATTCTGGAGGTATCGTGGCTTCAGAGCACAAGCGATGTGTCCGATTCGAGGATGGTTTGAGAGATGAGCTGAGGTTGCTGATTGCTCCACATTAGGAGCGAGAATTTGCTGCGTTGGTTGAAAAGTCTAAGATAGCCGAAGGGATAAAGGAATCTGGAAGGTAGAGTTACGACCGGAATACGCATAAGAGAGGTTATGGATCATCTAGGTCAGCTGGTAATGCTCAGAAGAGGGTTAGACAGAGTGGGTCGAATCAATCTGGAAGGCCTGTTACTGCTAATCAGAGATCAGCACAGTGTAACCGATGTGGGAAATTTCACTGGGGCGAATGTTGGACCGGTGGAAAAGGATGTTTCGAGTGTGGCTCGCTGGATCATCGTGTGAGAGACTGTCCACGTAAGCAAACCAGGAATCAGTCTGAAGGTCAAGGTCGTGCTCAGTTCAGAAAGGAGGGACCGCCACCGCAGAGAGGTTGTGGTAATGGTAGAGGAGGTAATGGTTCTAGTCGAGGCCGCAGAGCATCGGGCAGAAGTGCAAGCAATACTGAGGCAAGACAGCCTGGTTTGGTGTATGCAGCGAGATGTCGAGAGGAGGGTGACGCACCGGACGTCATAACCGGTACGTTCTTAATCTTTGGTGTTCCATATACTACTTTGATAGATGTGGGTTCGACGCATTCGTACGTTGCTAGTAGCATAGTTGAGACTATGAATCTAGTTTCTGAGACTGCTTCTGGGAAGATGACAGTACTTAGCCCTCTAGGTCACTCTGTATCTAAGCTGTATAGGGGTGTACCCCTAGAACTTCAAGGGGTAGTGTTTGTAGCTGATCTGATGGAACTGCCGTTTGAGGAGTTCGATCTGATTCTTGGGATGGACTGGTTGGTCAAGTACCAAGCAAGTTTGGATTACGCTGCTAAGCGCATGGTTTTGAAGACAGTTGAGGGTAAAGAGGTGGTCATGATAGGTAATAGAAGAGATTATCTATCTAACGTGGCATCTGCGTTGAAAGCTGTGAAGATGGTCAGAAAGGGCTGTGAGGCGTTTGTGGTCCATGTGTGTGCGTTGGAGGCTAAGGAGTCTACTGTAGGGAATGTTCGAACTGTAAAGGAATATACTGACGTATTTCCTGAAGAACTTCCGGGACTGCCTCCGGATTGCGAAGTCGAATTCGGTATAGATCTGTTACCCAGAGCGGCGCCAGTGTCTATAGCTCCGTATAGGATGGCACTGAAGGAATTGATGGAATTGAAGGCTCAGATTCAGGAGTTATTGGATCGAGGTTTCATTCGACCAAGTGTTTCGCCTTGGGGAGCGCCGGTACTTTTTGTCAAGAAGAAAGATGGTACGATGCGGATGTGTATAGATTACCGCCAGTTGAATAAGCTGACGATCAAAGACAAGTATCCTTTGCCGAGGATAGATGACTTGTTTGATCAGCTTAAAGGGGCAGCGGTTTTCTCCAAGATTAATTTAAGGTCTGGATATCATCAGCTAAAGGTGAAAGAGGCTGATATCCACAAGATGGCATTTCGTACTCGGTATGGGCACTACGAGTTTTTGGTGATGCCGTTTGGATTGACTAATGCGCCGGCAGCATTCATGGACATGATGAATCGGGTATTCTAGCAGTTTTTGGATCAGTTTGTTGTGGTATTTATAGACGATATTTTGGTATACTCAAAGTCAGAGGAGGAGCATGATGCACATTTGCGAGTAGTGTTGCAGATTCTGAGGGAAAAGCAACTTTTTGCTAAATTTAGTAAGTGCGAGTTTTGGCTTAGGGAGGTGACTTTCTTGGGTCACGTTGTATCAGCCGAGGGGATTAGAGTGGATCCTCGGAAGATCGAAGCGGTGTTGGATTGGAAGCCGCCTAAGTCAGTGCCTGAGATTCGGAGTTTTCTAGGTCTGGCGGGGTATTACCGAAGATTTGTGGAAGGATTTTCTTTGATCACAGCACCAATGACCAAGTTGTTGAGGAAATGAGTTCCATTTGTGTGGACCGAGAAGCAGCAAGAAAGTTTTGACAAGTTGAAGAAGATTTTGACTAAAGCTCCGGTTTTGATTCAACCTGAGGCAGGCAAGGAATTCACGGTTTATTGTGATGCATCACATACTGGTTTGGGATGTGTGCTGATGCAGGAAGGGAAGGTAGTGGCTTATGCATCTCGGCAGTTGAGACCACATGAGGTTAATTATCCAACGCATGACTTGGAATTAGCAGCTGTGGTTTTTGCTTTGAAGATTTGGAGACACTATTTGTACGGAGAGAAGTCGATAGTCTACACGGATCACAAGAGTCTTAAGTATCTTTTGACTCAGAAGGATTTGAACTTGAGGCAGCGTAGATGGATCGAGTTGTTGAAGGACTACGACTGTTTGATTGAGTATCATCCGGGCAAGGCTAACGTGGTAGCAGACGCGTTGAGCCGTAAGGTTGTATCGTATTTAAGATCGTTGTTTGCTCGTCTCAGTTTGTATGACGATGGGAGTCTTTTGGCAGAATTGCAAGTCAAGCCGACTTGGTTAGATCAGATCAAGGAGAAACAGTTAGAGGATGATAGTTTGAATGATCGGAGTTTGCAGGTTCAAAATGGTGGTTTAGAGGATTATAGTTTGTCCAGTGATGGAGTTCTGTGTTTTAAAGGGAGAGCTTGTATGCCGAAGGATGTAGAGTTGAGGCAAAAGATTCTTTGGGACGCACATAGCAGCCCATACGCTATGCATCCTAGAGGTAGCAAGATGTATCGGGATTTAAGAGAGTAATTTTGGTGGCCAGGTCTGAAGCGGGAGGTAACTGAGTTTGTGGGTAAATGTTTGACGTGTCAGCAGGTCAAGGCTGAACATCAGTTGCCGTCTGGGTTACTTCAGCCAGTGAAGATTCCACAGTGGAAGTGGGAGAGGATCACTATGGATTTTGTCAGTGGATTACCTCTTACACCTAGTAAGAAGGACTCAGTTTGGGTAATTGTGGATCGTCTGACTAAGTCAGCTCATATCATTCCGGTTAGGGTGGATTACTCGCTTCAGAGGTTAGCTAAGTTGTACGTGTCGGAGATAGTGAGGTTGCACGGTGTGCCAGTGTCGATCATCTCAGGCAGAGATCCCAGATTTACGTCGAGGTTTTAGAGAGCGTTACATCAGGCTTTGGGTACGCGGTTGGATTTCAGTACGGCATTTCATCCACAGTCTGACGGGCAGTCGCAAAGGGTTATTCATATTTTAGAGGATATGTTAAGAGGTTGTGTTTTGGACTTCAGAGGCAGCTGGGAAGAGTTTTTACCGTTAGCTGAGTTCGCGTACAACAATAGTTATCAGGCAAGCATTAAGATGGCACCATATGAGGCGCTGTATGGTAGGAGGTGTCGCACGCCTACATGCTGGACAGAGTTGGGTGAGCGTCAGTTGTTAGGACCAGAGTTGGTTGCGGAAACTGAGGATAAGGTTAAGATAATTCAAGCTCGTCTAAAAGAAGCTTCGGATAGGCAGAAGTCATATGCCGATCTTAAGCGGAGGGATTTAGAGTTTGCCGTGGGAGACAAAGTTTTTCTGAAGGTCTCGCCATGGAAGAAAGTGTTAAGATTTGGGAGAAAAGGCAAGTTAAGTCCAAGGTTCATTGGGCTGTATAAGGTGTTGAGACGAGTGGGACCAGTAGCTTATCAGCTCGAGTTGCCAGCAGAACTGAGTCAGATTCACGATGTGTTTCATGTCTCCATGCTTAGACGCTATCGTTCTGATCCATCGCATGTCGTGGCAATAGAGGAAGTAGAGGTGAGTCCAGATTTGACGGTAGAAGAAGAACCTGTGCAGATTCTAGATCGAGATGTAAAGGTTTTGCGTAGAAAGTCAGTTCCTTTAGTGAAGGTTTTATGGCGGAATCATGCCGTAGAAGAAGCTACTTGGGAACCGGAGGATGCGATGAGGCAGCAGTATCCTCAACTCTTTTGATCAGGTAATTTCGAGGACGAAATTTTCTTAAGGGGTAGAATTGTAATATCCTAAAATTTGAGTATTATTTGTGTTGGCTCGGGTATGAATTTTGTGTGTTAGCATAGTCTTGTGAAGGCTTGATTTTATTTAGGAAGTTAGAATAATTTTTAGTATGGTTTATT
This sequence comes from Gossypium australe, assembly GCA_005393395.2. Classification (NCBI taxonomy): domain Eukaryota; kingdom Viridiplantae; phylum Streptophyta; class Magnoliopsida; order Malvales; family Malvaceae; genus Gossypium; species Gossypium australe. Next base: position 36,172,327 of record CM016619.1, read on the forward strand.
TAATGAAGTGGATTAAGTGAACTTGACACTTAAGTTAATTTAAGTGTTAAATTAAAGCATATGAGGAGTTAGTGGCATAGTGGATAAGGAGCTTGAAAGGTTGCTTGAGGGAAATGGTTCGAGTAGCATGGAAAGCATATTGAGGATTTTATTTTTGTACATCCTAGCATTAAGTGTTGACTAAGTTCAATTATGATAGGTTGGACTCTCAATTTTTGGTAAGTTGAGTATTGGTTTAAGGAAAGCATGAAATTGGGGATAAGAATCTTAAGGTTATGGAAGGTTGGGGAGACATAAGGCTAGGCTTTAGGAAGATGTCTTGGAAACTATTCCAAGGCCTTTAGTGCATGTATGTGGATGGCATGTGTGGCTAGGGGGGTGGCCGAATGTTGATAGGAAGCTTGGGGGGATAGTTGGCCGATTTTAGTTTTTGTGCATCTTTTTGGCATTTGTTTTCTTTCTCTCCAAAAACTCCCTCTTTGGCCGAATGTATTTTGTGCTTTTGGTGCAAATTTGCTTTTGGTTTTTAGCCTCATTTCGTTTGAACCAAATACCATTTTCTCTCTTTCATTTGTCCTTTTGAAACCGAAACTACATTTGAACTTTGTGCATTCTTTGGTAAAATAGGTGTTGGCCGAATCTCTCAATCCCATTTTCTCTCTTTTCTTCTTTTGATTTTGGTTCATAATCACATTTTCCTTTTGCTCTCTCTTGGCCGAATCTTTTTTCTTCTCAAATTCCATTTCTTTTTCATTTGCTCAAAGTTAAAACATCCGTTTCCATTCTATTTTTCTTTTCTTTTTACTTCACCATAGCCGAATCTTCTTCCTCCCTTTTTGTATTGTTTTGGCCGAATATCATCAAGGGTAGGCATTCATTTTGGGATTTTCTTCAATCGGTTTTGGAAAAGGGTAAGTGTTCATGGCCGTTTTTTCTTCTTTTCTTTCTCTTTTCTATGTCGTTTTCTTGTGGACAAAGGCCGAACCTTTGGGCATTTGTTGCAAGGTTCTAACCATTTTAGGAACCGATTATTCTTTTAGGCTCCTTGGGACATTGGAAGCAATCAATCTAAGCCTCGTTGTAACATCCTAAAATAGGGGTTATTTGTGATTGAATTATTTTTTCTTGTGTTTGAATTGCTGTGATATTATTCGTGGTGTTATAAGACTTAATTAGGGGTCTTGAGTACGCTCGATTTAGTAGAATAATTTTTAGTATGGTTTATTTAATGAAGTGGATTAAGTGAGCTTAGCACTTAAGTTAATTTAAGTGTTAATTAAAGCATAAGAGGAGTAAGTGGCAAGTTGGTTAAGGGGCTTGAAAGGTGGCTTGAGGTTAGAGGTTCGAGTAGCATGTTTAGCATTTTGAAGGTTTATTTTTGTGATCTAGCATTGATGGACGGTCAAACTTATTTATGATAGGTTAGACTATTTATTTTGGTAAGTTGAATATATGTTTAAGGAAAGCTTGATATTGGGGATAAGAATCTTGAGTTTATGGTATGATGAGGGGACAAAGGCATGAAGGGTGGTGGATGTTTTGGAAAGTTTTCCTAGGCCTTTAGTGGTTGAATGTGGACGACATGTGTGGGAAAGGGGGATGGCCGATTGTTGTTAGGTGGTTTGGGGGGTAAATAGTTGGCCAATTCCTTCTTTTGAACATTTTTTTACATTTTGTTTTCCCTCTCCAAAAACTCTCACCTTTGGCTGAATGTCTAGGGTACTTTTGGTGCAAAATTTCTTTTGATGTTAGCTTCATTTTGTTTGAAATAAATACCACTTTCTTTCTTTCATTTGTCCTTTTGAACCAAACTACATTTTTGTATTTTGTGCATTTTCTTCTTTGGTAAAAATTAGTGTTGACCGAATCTCATTTCTCCCATTCCTCTTTTTCTTCTTTTGATCAATTCTTTTTCACTCTCTTTTCAACCTTAATCAAAACCAAAAACCATTCTTTCTTTTTCTAGACTTTGGCCGAATCTCCTACACCATCATCTTCCATCTATTTCTTTTCTTTTCTTCTCAAAACCGAAGCCCCTATTTCCCTTTCTTCTCAATATTTTCTTTATTAGCCGAATATACTTCTTTGGGTGTGCCGAAACTCTCTTCTCCTATTTTGTGTAGCCTTAGCCGAATATTTTAGCAAGGGTGCCTCCAATCGACTCTAAGGTGAGTGTCCAAGGCCGAATGCCTTTTCTTTGGTTCTCTTGTTCTTGTCGACTTCTAAAGGGGTAAGAGCCGATTTCGGTATTCGATTGCAAGTGTGAATCGACTGATTTGGAATCGGTTTTGTTGTAGGGCCTTCGAAGTGTTGGAAGCAATCCAGTGAAGCCGTCACCTTTGATTGATTGGTTGGTAAGTGGTGGTAAGAATGTGTTAGTAGTTTAATCTCTTTAGTATTTGTTTAAGCCGAAGGCTATTAACATGTGATTGCCGATTTAGGGAAGCAAAAGCGCTTGGAGTGTGGTGGCTAGTATTCAAAGGCATTTGGGTAAGGTTTCGAGTTCACAAGGAACCCTTTGCAATTAATTTTTGGTTTGGCCGAATAGGCCATGGCACTAATCTTGTGTTTGGCCGAATATAGGGCAAGGATATTGTGGGTAGCCGATTTGGTTCTTCGGGATTTAAGGCTTTCGTTAATTTCAGGTGTGTATGTATACACACTTTATGATTAATAAATTGTGCTAAATATTTGTGTATGCTAAATCTGGTTCATGTAGCTTTGGATTTAATACCATAACGGTATAAGCGATGATTCAGGTAAGTTCCTGACAGTATGAGTTTTCTATTGATGCTTTTGGGAAGCATGGCATATTTGATGTATGTGATTTAAATATATATATATGTTGGCATAAACTCTGTTATATAATTGATTGATGTGGGTTGATGAGAGGAGGGGGCAGTGATATTCGTGTCGACGGACGCCAGTGGTTTGGTACCACATTGTGACTACGGTCACCAGAGGTTTGGCACCTCCAGAGGTTTGGCACCTCATAGCGTCTCGTCCCTGTGGCTTAGCACCACCGTGGGTTGGCCCCACTTTGAGATACGGGATTGACGCCAGTGATTTGGTATCACACGATGGGTTGGCCCCATCATTTGATTTGTGACTTCGGGTCACCAGTGGTTTGGCACCACAATATGACGGATTTCGTGACTATATGTCACCAGTGGTTTGGCACCACCAGTGGTTTGGTACCACACGGGGTAGAGAAAGGTGTTCGGATGGCCAGGTTGGGTGCATTTTACATTTGTGCATATTAAATTAATTATGATTGTGTATGATGTTACATTAAACCGGGAAAAAGGGTTACACATTGGGTCTTGATGACTCACCTTTTTCCTTTAACATTTTCAGGTGATCCGTAGCTGCGGATAAGGAGCCGGATGGACTCGAGGTGGCCATGAAATGAAAATATGGACTAGGTGGATTTTGAACTATTTTATTTTATTATGGGTTTATTTTATTTAAGTTGTAATAAGGCCTCCTAATATTGCACTTGGAATATTTTACATGTTTTGATAAATTGCTTAAACTACTTCATGATATTAAAATGGGTACACATGTTTTCTAAAAATTAATACGTAAAATGTTTTATTGTGCCATCGGGTACACTTGAATCTGTAACAACCTGATTTAATATATTTTTAAACAACACTAAGTGATGATTTCTTCATACACCTCAACCGTTTTAAAAACAAGGCAATATCTTTTATCAAAAATTTTAATCGGCTTAAAGGGATTTTCAAAAAAAAATTTCTCTGTGGCATACCAAATTCGGTCGTAATGTTTGGACCGGGTTTGGGGTGTTACACTCGTTTCTTTGACAATCTTTTTGGGTAAGCTTTTAGGTAAGATGGTATTTCGAAGGGTAATTCATTAGGATTAAGATGTTATTGGCCGAATGGTCTTGCTTAAAGTTTTGTGATTTGGCCGATTGTAGGACAAGGTGATTTAGTGCGGTAGATCGGGTCTTCGGATTTTAGTATTTGCGTTGGTGAAAGGTGTGTATTTTACACACTTTATAACTTGGTTTATATATGTATATATGTGTGTTAAATAACTATTCATGTTGTTTAAGCCGAAACTATGAGATATTGATATGATACCTTGATGGGTATGAGCAAGGATACGGGTAAGTCCGTTTCGATATGATGTTGCTATATGCTGTTTAATATCACGATCTACGATATGTATTGGTTATATGTTCATATCAAAGTATATTGACATGATTTGTCTATCTATTGCATTGGTATGGGCAATATGAGAGGAGGGGGAAGATTGATATTCGTGTCTTCGGACACCAGAGGTTTGGTACCTCCAGTGATTTGGTATCACATTTGTGTCATTGGGACACCAGAGGTTTGGCACCTCATAGCGACTTGTCCCTGTGATCTAGCATCACCGTGGGTTGGCCCCACTTTTGAGATATGGGATCGTCGCCAGTGATTTGGTATCACACGTGGGTTGGCCCCACAGATGGATTATTCGTGACTTTGGTCACCAGTGATTTGGTATCACATTTGTGTCTTTGGGACACCAGAGGTTTGGCACCTCATAGCGAGTCGTCCCTGTGGTTTAATTCCACCGCGGGTTGGCCCCACTTTTGAGATATGGGATTGTCGCCAGTGATTTGGTATCACAAGTGGGTTGGCCCCACAACTTGATTATTCGTGACTTTGGTCACCAGTGATTTGGTATCACAATATTGAATATCGTGACTTTGGGTCACCAGTGGTTTGGCACCACCAGTGGTTTGGTACGACACGGGGTAGAAAAAGGAGATACGGATGGCTAGGTTGGGTGCATTACATAAATATATATATATTACTTGGTTATAATTTGTGTAAGAACGTGGCATTTACCCGGGAGAGGGATTATGCACTAAGTCTTGGTGACTCACCTTCTCCCTTATCATTTCAGGTGATTAGTGAGATCGCGAATTGAGGAGCCGAATGAACTCAAGGAGGCCATGCAATAAAATTTGATGTTACATGAACTTCGATTTGGGGTACTTTAATTTATTTTAATTTGGTTATTGTTATTTTGGGTTTGTAATAAGGCCTCTTTAATTATGTTTTGGATTATTATTATTATGTTTTGGATATGTTTTAATATGGTTTATAAATTATTGGTTAATTTAATAATTGAGCCCAAAGTTTTCTAAATTATAAACACGCAATGGTTTTAAAATCTTACCATCGGGTAATTTAAATCATTTGATAGTAAAATATAATTTAAGTGTTTTCTACAATTTAAATGATTTCGAAATATTAAGTTTCTATATTCAAATGCAAACGGTTTTTTTAAAATGATATAAATGTTTTCTTAACTAAGTTTCAAAAGATTTACTTACGGGATTTTCAAAGTAAATTATCAGTTTTCAACTAAATTTTATTACGAATTTGGAACAACAAAAAAGAGTTTTTCACAAAAATTTAATTGTTATTCGATTCTTTTCAAAATGTTTTCCTCAGTGACATACCAGATTCGGTCGTGGCGTATTGACCGGGTTTGGGGTGTTACAATGATTATGTTTTTACTTTTATTATTTTCATTTTTTAACATTAAATATAAATAAACTATAATTTGTTTATTTCTTAATCATAAACCGTCCATTTCAAATAATATGGTCTAATTGCAACATAAAACCTCTCTCTTTTACCATTTAAGTCATTTAATTAATAAAATTCCAATAGCGAGTACTATTACAGCTTTTATGATTTAATATTTTTTCTTTAATTAACTAATTAAACATCAAAATTACTGGACCAAATCTCAATATAACACTAATGACCAAATAAATATTAAATAATTAATATTTATAGACTCACACATTGGAATTATGATCCCAAAACCACTATTTCTGACACCACTGGAAAACAAGTTGTTACAACTAGTCATTTTACTTTCCAAACAAGATTCACGTTGTGGAAGAATGACTTCCTTAAACATACTTAAGGAATCATCTTTCACGAGTCTAATGATTCTTTCTTCTTTAATATGTCCAAGTCTTAAAAGCCATAGGTACCCCTCATTAGAGTGAGAAATATTAAGCTTGTTATTTACCATTTCAGTTTGAACCATTGAGTAGTTATTTGGTTTGATAAAAATAAAGATCATTTTCTATCCATCCATTGCAAATCAAAGAACAATTTCTATTAATAGCAATCCCTTTAGTGAATGTCATAGAATAGCCATCATTAAATAATAATGCTACATAAATTAAGTTTCTCTTAAAATAATGTACATAAAACATGTCCTTTAAAATAATCTTCGTAAAATTTTTAAAATGTAAAATAACTTCTCCCATTGCTTTAGCTGAAACATAGCTCCGATATCCAGTTCGCAATAAGAGACTCTTGTCACACAGACTTCTCGTTTCGTTGAACCATTGTAAAGAAACACACACATGGTTAGTGGCTCCAGAATCAATAACCCAATTGTCAATTGATTCTTCCACTGAGTAAGCTTCAACCACAAAGAGTTCTATACATTTTCCCTTTTCAGTTAGGTAATCAAAATACCACTCGTAATTTGATCTTAAGTGTCATTTCCTATTGCAGAATAAACATTTGATCATTTTATTATCTTTTGACTTCTTAGCATTCTTCCTATTCATAAGAGGTGGAACCGAAGACTTAGTCGGTTTCTTCATTCCTTTAGCTTTCTACTTCCCTATAGAGGATGAGGAGCCCACAGCTAAGTTTGTCTCAGGTTTCTCCTGGACTGACTTACCACTATTCAGCATCAACTTATAGGATTGTAATTCCTTCATGAATTGAGTCAAGGTAAGTGTCTTTTTCACCAAGTTGTAAGCAACCCTAAAGCTAGCAAACTCCTTGGTTAAGGATTTGAACACTGTTTCAATCTGAGTGTTCACGTCCAGTTCAACCCCATTGTCCTCTGCTTTCAGAATGAATTTTATAAGCTTAAGCATATGTTATGTGTGTAACGCCCCGAGTTTGGGCCTAGTAAAATTGGGCCTATTGGGCTTTGGGCTTTGGGTCTCTGAAAAATTTTAAGTGAGCGAGGAAATGACAATTGGCATGTGGGCTTTGAGGGTTATTTGAAGTCTTAGGGATAGGGAAGACCAAGGTTCGTTACTTAGGGAGTTACAAGCTGGCGTTATTATCAGGTGAGGAGGTCCAAGGTTCGAGGCTTAAGAGTGGTAAATTGAGAGGTTTTATTTTTGCACATGGAATAAAGGTAGTGGCACTGGAGTGGACTCTGAAAGGGAGTGTTCAGGAGAGAAATTTAAGGTAAAGATAAGAGAGAAAAGATAGGGGATTGAGGTGTGGATATGTTGGTGCCGAATTGGACTCTAGGGCAAAGGTAGTTTTAGCTTTCACTATAAAAGGGGGGTGCCGAATCCCTTTGAAAGGTTCTTTGAGTTCCATCATCTTTTTTCTTTCCTCCCCCTCAATCGGTTTCCTCCATTGCCAAATTACCATCAACCATTTTTGCCGAAATCCCTATTTGTGCCAAGTCTTTGTTGTTTTCCTCCATCACAAATCTGTTGGTCAAGTAATTAAATGTAACACCCCGAACCCGGCCCATACGTTTCGACCAGATCTGGTATGCTACGGGTTGAATGTTAAAATCTTTTGCTAAGTTGGTTTTGGAAATCGTAAGTTAATTAGAAAATATTTGAATAAATAAGTGACATTTGAAAAGAAACCTTATATTATTATTATTAGGTATAAATAAACCCCTCACATAAATTCATAAGTTGCAAACATTAAAAAAAACTACTTAGGCGAATATAAACTATGGGGCCTTATTACCTAAATATTCCCAAAATAAAACTTAAAGGAAAAACCGAAAATAATCTATAGAAATAAAAACTTGATGGCCCATCGAGTCCGTCTTGGCTCCCATGTCCACGATCTACTGCTTATCTGAAAAGTTAGGGAAAAATAATAGGGTGAGTCACCAAGACTCAGTGTGTAAATCTTGAAAACACATAAAAGGCTTGGGCCCACAAACATATTACGAGCCATGGCCCATACACAATGGCAACAATCATAATCACATGATAGATAATAAATGATGCAAAGCCCAACCCATCCTATACACACCAACCCATACCAACCATCACACACTGGGGATTTCTACAATCAACCCTCCATCCGCTGCACACCAAAACGACAGCCGTACTGCCTATTCCTATCAATCAGGAATTTTAACGTGGTTTTCTACCACCGATCACCAAGTGACCTAACATTTCATTACGTGGGTTTTCTACCACCGATCACTATGTGACCTTAACATTTCATTACGTGGGTTTTCTACCACCGATTACCATGTGACCAATCATGCTCTTCCCCCTTTTCATATCAAACCCATCCTATGCATACATTCATGCAAAATCAGACAATATACTACCTAAGAGATTACATTCTTTCACATACATCAATACACATAGAGAAGTTTCTATGGTTACATACCTAGCATCCTTTGCCTACCCTTTTTGGGTATCGCGACTGTTTATACAGCCCATTTTCCGGCTTTTAGCCCATAACATAAACATATATATATTCATACAAATTATTAGTGTGCTAGAGATCTACACACAACTGTTCATACAGCCTCATTTTCCGGCTTTTCAGCCCTTAACAGGTATAATACAAAATAAAAGTTATGTGATAAGGATCTACACACCTGATTACTGTTAGAATGAGACTTTCTAAGTCAACGCTATCCATAGCCAACACAGCTGCTATCTGCCCTATGTGTTGTTCAGAGGCTTGAAATCCCGAAAAGTGATATGAGATTCAGGAACTAGTGTTTTCGGCTTTTAGATCTAAGAGATCTTACTAGAGAAGATTCTGCTACTCCCAGAGGATTCCGGCTTTTTGTGAAAATCAGGAAGAGAAGATGATTCGAAGAAATCTATAGAGATTCGACTTTTAGAAGAAAGAAGAGAAAAGAATAACGGAGTTTTCGGCTTTTAGAAGAAAGAAGAGAAAAGAATAATGGAGTTTTCGGCTTTTAGAAGAAAGAAGAGAAAAGGACAATGGAGTTTCGGCTTTTGAATCAAAGTGAAGATGAGGGAATAGGGTTAGGAATTTCGGCTTCTACTCAGAGGAGAAGAGAAAGAAAAGATGGAAACCGTAAATGCTGAAAAATAAAGAAGAGAACCCTCCCTATTTATAGAAATTTCGGCACTTACCTATGAAAAACCGAAAGTGCCCTTCCTGATAACTAAAAATTAAGCAAATAAAAAGGGAAAATTCGGCACCCTTTTGCCATAAAGAAACCGATTTCTTTACTCCTCTAGGTGATGGAATTTCGGCCAACACCTAGCCTTGCAGATAGCTCCTATCTTTTCTCCTTTTATCTTCCATATTATCAACTATAATATCTACATTATCCTATTCATATAAATCCTCCTATTTTTGAGCCTTGTTGCCATCCACTCCACTCAACCCAAATGCCGAAAATTAGCTAACTTAAATTAAAAGAATTGGGCTCCATGAAACTTAAATTTGGACCCCTTATTCCCTTGTGTGGCGTCACCTCCTTGCTCCCTAAGTGGCACCACTGACCACTAGGCCACAAGCCCATTTTGATGTTTTAAACATAGATACTACCTTTTAAACCCTATAATGCCCAACAGATAATTTTAACCAAGGCCTCTGCCTAAGCCTGAGCCCAATTTGGACCCCTAACACTTAAATTAACTCATTACACATGTTCACCCATTAAACGCATAGGCCCAAAAATTCAGGATGTTACAGTTCTACCCCCTTAAAGAAATTTCGTCCTCAAAATTTCCAACTAACTATTAATCGTACTACCCAAGTCTCACCACTACACTTTCGCTGCGCACTCTAATTCTAAAGCCAAAAGAAACGCTTAGTATACTATGGTAAAGTACGCACCGGTATTCTCATCTAGAGCGTCCTCGTCCCCTTGTACTCATTCTATCGATTCGTGTTTATTTGATTATAATTTTATGAATTATTAGTTTTCTTCCACTGATTAACCCCGAACAGTCTTATGAATAGTAGTTTTAAGGGTAGTTCTTTCGAATTCACAGTTAAATCTACAATTCAGTCTCAAGTTCACATCTCCTAGTTCTAAGAAGCACATACATTCAATCATCACACATCAACATACATATAACATCCGTGAACTCACATTCCTTACATAAAGAGTATTTTCGTCATTTCACTACCCAGGGGTTTTTCCGTAGTTTTGCCCTACAAGGTATTTTCCAAAATTAAGTATCTTGGTGTTTTTCTTCGAATTAGAGGTACTTTGTTTAAAAGCAAGGGTATTCTTGTAAAACAAGTTTTTTTAAACAAAACGAGGGTATTTTGGTAATTTCCTCAAAAATGGGGTATCTTGGTTTTTTTTTTTTGCAAGCCGGGTTCTTTTGTAAATCTAGGGGTTTTCGAGTAAATTTGCAAAACTGAGGTATTTTCTAAAATCACGGTTGTTTGGAAATTTTCACAAACCACGGGTATTTTGGAAATTTTGCCAACCAGAGTGTTTCGAACTTGGGGGTATTTTGGTTGCGAAATAGGGTGGCTAGTCCCTTTCAGGTTTTAATTATAGATTTTGGCCCGTCAAGAAATCCTCGTGGCTAAGGTGAACAGTCACGAAGCACCAGGTAGGATTCCAGAAAAGAGGAAGTGAGTCACTAGGACTGCTTAAGTACCAAGCTCTTCCTGAATCCAATCCTAGACATGCGTATGCCTGTTGCCACACCCTAACCAAGCAATTTGTTCATGGTTTTGTTTGGATAGATTAAGTCTTATGAATTTAAGGAGTTGTTTAAACTAACCGTAAAGTCCATCAATGCCTAACATAATATTCTACGTCCATCAAGCCCATCAAACCCAACATATACATCACATCAAGAGCTAGAACACTTACCTGCGTGGATCGGGTGCCGGTAGACTCGAAGGCCATATCTTCTTCCAGAATTTTTTTTTCAAATTCACATCAAATTTTCAAAATACTCCTAGACCCATTTCACGGCCCGAGTTTTGAACTGGGCTCTGATACCAAATTGTAATACCCCAAACCCGGCCCATACGTTTTGATCAGATCTGGTATGCTACGGGTTGAACGTTAAAATCTTTTGCTAAGTTGGTTTTGGAAATCGTAAGTTAATTAGAAAATATTTGAATAAATAAGTGACATTTGAAAAGAAACCTTGTATTATTATTATTAGGTATAAATAAACCCCTGACATAAATTCATAAGTTGCAAATATTAAAAAAAACTACTTAGGCGAATATAAATTATGGGGCCTTATTACCTAAATATTCTCAAAATAAAACTTAAAGGAAAAACAGAAAATAATCTATAGAAATAAAAACTTGATGGCCCCTCGAGTCCGTCTCGGCTCCCATGTCCACGATGTACTGCTCATCTGAAAAGTTATGGAAAAATAATAGGGTGAGTCACCAAGACTCAGTATGTAAATCCCGAAAACACATAAAAGGCTTAGGCCCACAAACACATTACGAGCCCTGGCCCATACACAATGGCAACAATCATAATCACATGACAGATAATAAATGATGCAAAGCCCAACCCATCCTAGAATTCCATCCTCTACACACCGACCCGTACCAACCATCACACCTTGGGGATTTCTACAATCAACCCTCCATTCGCTACACACCAAAACGACAGCCTTGCTGCCTATTCCTATCAATCAGGAATTTTAACATGGTTTTCTACAACCGATCACCAAGTGACCTAACAATTCAGTACGTAGGTTTTCTACCACCGATCACTATGTGACCTTAACATTTCATTACGTGGGTTTTCTACCACCGATCATCATGTGACCAATCATTTCATTACGTGGATTTTCTACCACCGATCACCATGTAACCAATCATGCTCTTCCCCTTTTCATATCAAACCCATCCCATGCATACATTCATGCAAAATCAGACAATATATTACCTAAGAGATTACAGTCTTTCACATACATCGATACACATAGAGAAGTTTCTATGGTTACATACCTGGCATCCTTTGCCTACCCTTTCTGGGTATCGCGACTGTTTACACAGCCCATTTTCTGGCTTTTAGCCCATAACATAAACATATATATATATATTCATACAGATTATTAGTGTGCTAGAGATCTACACACGACTGTTCATACAGCCTCATTTTCTGACTTTTCAGCCCCTAACAGGTATAATACAAAATAAAACTTATGTGATAAGGATCTACACACCTGATTACTGTTAGAACGAGACTTTCTGAGTCAACGCTATCCGTAGCCAACACAGCTGCTATCTGCCCTATGTGTTGTTCAGAGGCTTGAAATTCCGAAAAGTGATATGAGATTCAGGAACTAGTGTTTCCGGCTTTTAGATCTAAGAGATCTTACTAGAGAAGATTCGGCTACTCCCAAAGGATTCCGGCTTTTTGTGAAAATCAGGAAGAGAAGATGATTCGAAGAAATCTATAGAGATTCAGCTTTTAGAAGAAAGAAGAGAAAAGAATAATGGAGTTTTCGGCTTTTAGAAGAAAAAAGAGAAAAGAATAATGGAGTTTTCGGCTTTTAGAAGAAAGAAGAGAAAAGAACAACAGAGTTTCGACTTTTGAATCAAAGTGAAGATGAGGGAATAGGGTTAGGAATTTTGGCTTCTACTCAGAGGAGAAGAGAAAGAAAAGATGGAAACCCTAAATGTCGAAAAATAAAGAAGATAACCCTCCTTATTTATAGAAATTTCGGCACTTACCTATGAAAAACCGAAAGTGCCCTTCCTAATAACTAAAAATTAAGAAAATAAAAAGGGAAAATTCGGCACCCTTTTGCCATAAAGAAACCGATTTCTTTACTCCTCTAGGTGATGGAATTTCGGCCACCACCTAGTCTTGTAGATAGCTCCTATCTTTTCTCCTTTTATCTTCCATATTATCAACTATAATATCTACATTATCCTATTCATATAAATCCTCATATTTTTGAGCCTTGTTGCCATCCACTCCACCTAACCCAAATGCCAAAAATTAGCTAACTTAAATTAAAAGAATTGGGCTCCATGAAACTTAAATTTGGGCCCCTTATTCCCTTGTGTGGCGTCACCTCCTTGCTCCCTAAGTGGCGCCATTTACCACTAGGCCACAAGCCCATTTTGATGTTTTAAACACAGATACTACCTTTTAAACCCTATAATGCCCAAACAGATAATTTTAACCAAGGCCTCTGCCTAAGCCTGAGCCCAATTTGGACCCCTAACACTTAAATTAACTCATTACACATGTTCACCCATTAAACGCATAGGCCCAAAAATTCAGGATGTTACATTAAAATCCGGATCTTGTTCAGTAGCTATCTCTGGGCCGCAGGATCAAAGGTAGGATTCGGTAAGTACTCAGTCAACCTCCTTAGTGTGTTTTGTTAAAAGCCGAAGGGCTATCTAACATCTCCTTGTCGTTAACCTTGTATTAACAAGGGTAGGGTTCAAAGATCGCAAGTGTGGTAAGGATCGTTAGCAAGTGGTAAGCGTACTCGCCTCAGTTGTGGTTTAGTGAATGGCCGAATGTAAGTATAACTCATAGGGATAACTTGTGTGGAATATGAGTCACTTGATTATTGATAGTATTTGTGTGGGTGCAGATCTAGGGGATAATCGTGAATAGTAGCTAAGGAAGGGCTACTAGAACTGCTGGCACATGGTAAGGTTATGGTAAGGCTTCGGCTTTTGGGTAAATACTGTAGTTAAGTGTGTATTGACTTGGAGATTGGTATTGACTATAGGCTAAGGTTGAGGATAGTGTAGCACGTCGCAGTAACCAGGTGTGTACATAAACTTCACACACGACAAATTGGCAAGAGCCGAAATCTCGAAAAGCTAAAATGTCGAAAAAGTCGAAAAGTTGAAAGGTTTGTACCGGTAACCACACGAGCGTGTGAACATTCGTGTTGGGACATCGATATGATTACTGGGGCCAAGAGAGTGAACTCATGGTCTCGGGCCATTATTTGGCCGGCCGGGCCAAAAAAGGGCTAAATGGGTCTGCCGAGCTCATGGGCCCAAATCGGCAGGAATTGATATGTGAAAATTGAATGATGGATTGATATGGTTGTGTGGTTTGAATAAGTTTGGGCCTAATGGGCTATTTAAACATGATGGGGTTTAAAGGGTTATATGGACATGAATAGGCTTAGTGGGCCTTATGGGATTTTAGAAATGCATGCTAGGGTTTATGGACTCTAGGCCTAGTTCTGATAAATTCTTAAATGTCATAAAACTTAATTTAATAATCAAGCATGTCTGTGAACGAGTCGTTAGGTTAAAGTATGGCAATGAACATATGCATGTCTAGTGTTGGATCTAGAGAGAGCTTGGTACTTATGCGGTCCTAGCGACCCACCTCCTATTCACTGGGATCCTACATGGTGCATAGTGTCTGTTCACTTTAGCCGCAAGGACTTGTTAATGGGCCAAAGTTCATAACTAAAACTCGTGATTTGCAAAATTATTAAAATATCCCTAATTTGCAAAATTACCAAAATACCCCTAATTCACAAAATTACCAAAATACCCCTAATTCACAAAATTGACAAAATACCCCTGATTCACAGAATTACTAAAATACCCCTAATTTGCAAAATTACCAAAATACCCCAGTTTGTGAAATTACCAAAATACACTTGATTTTCAAAATTACTGAAATACCCATTTAGGGTAGATTTACGGAAATACCCCTGGGGAGTGAAATGACTAAAATACCCCTAGGTGCTTAATGTGTGAAATGCGTATGTTGCATTCATGATATATATGTTGCACTTGGGTGGGTTTGATGATATGGAGGAAGATATGTGAGGATCGCATAGTCGCTTGACGATCGTGGATCCACCGGTGGCTTTAATCCCATTATATGCTTAGCAGCCTTACTGCAACGTTTGAGTAGTGCCGCTATTGGTGCTACCTTTGGAGTGTAGGGATGGGTGGGTTGATATTTATATCCTCACAGGAGTGTAGGGTTGGAAGGGAAATGGAGTGCAGGGTTGGGTTTGGGATGGGAGCATTGCATTCATGTGATATGAGGTCATTATGGGCTAAGGCCCAAGACCACCGTTTTTTATAGGGCTTAGGCCCAATGTGATAATTGCATGTTGATTGGATTACCAAGGGTCGTACACACTAAGTTTCGAAACTTACACCCTTTTTATTTAATGTTTCAAGTGACCCTCAGTAGACGGCTCGACGTGCGAGAGGACTCGGAGATGGCCACACTGCAAGCTACTTAGAAGTTTTTTTTATTTGTTTCAAATGATTTTATTTTAATTACCTTATTTTCATTGGGTTTTAATAAGGCCTTGTATCTCCAACTTGACTTTACCTTTGGGTTATTATTGTTTCAACTACCTAATTATTAAACTTGAATAAATTTATAAAGTTTAACATGGTTTTCGAAATAACTATAACATATGGACGTTTTCTTAAAACATGGGCTTTCATCATAACTTAAAAAGTTGCAAGGATTTTGGGTTTCTAAGCCTTAAACTTAAGTTTTAACTAAACAATGTCGTTTTGGAATTATCCTTTTGATGTGACATCACCAGATTCGGCCATAACGTCTGGGCCAGGTTTGGGAGTGTTACATTTAGTGGTATAAGAGTCCGGTTGCAAAGCTCGGGCTGTGAAATGGGCCTTAGATTTTGGGTTTTTAAACAAGTAGATTGAAAAGTTTTTTCCGGATTCTTGAAGTGTGGTTCATTAATCCCTCGACGTCGAGCCAAGTAAATTTTTTTGTGATTAGACTTGTTTAAAATTACTGAACTGTATTAGATATTGGGCTACTTTAAACAATAGGTTCTTAGAGATTAAAGCCTGTAGGAAACTTAAGCCTATAGTGGATTTACGACCACGAAATAACCTTAAAAATTGTTACTTTCATAAGACATGTACTTTAAACAGTGGAAGTACGAACTAATTTCATAAAAATATTAATTCAGAAATACTCAATGATGAGAGCTAGAAGAGGTGCAAGAGGCCGCCGTAGAGGTTGTGGAAGTGTTAGGGCTAGGTCGTCTGCGTCGGGCCATTTGCCCAACGTTGGAGTAGAGGAGGCTTCGGCCTCACCAGTAGCTGAAACGGGACCATATGAACGGGCTGCCGCTACAGAAGATACAGTATCACAGGCCATGTTAAGGATTTTAGAAAGGGTCATTGGGCCCAATAATGGTACGGGAAATCATGGGTCGATCACGGAGCGACTCTAAGCTAATGGGGCAAAGATTTTCAAAGGAGTAGCTGGGGTGGCCCCGAATGTGGCGAAGTACTGGTTGGAAACTACGGAAAGAATAATGGACGACCTGGACTGCACGACGAAACAAAAGTTGAAAATGGCTATATCCTTACTTAGGGAGGAAGCTTATCAGTGGTGGTTGATCGTAAAGGAGGGCAACCAACCGGAGCAGATCACCTGGGAGTTCTTCAAATTGACATTCCAGGGGAAGTACATTGGAGCGGGCTATGTAGATGCCCGTAGGAAAGAGTTTTTGAGTCTAACTCAGGGAGATAAGTTGGTAGCAGAGTACGAGGCTGAGTTTCTACGCCTCAGTCGATATGCCAAAGGAATAGTCACAACAGAGTATGAGAGATGCGTACGGTTCGAGGATGGGTTAAGAGACAACCTTAGGGTACTTATAGCTCCACAGAGGGAACGGGACTTTGCGGTCTTGGTGGAAAAAGCAAAGGTATCAGAGGAGGTGAAGCGCACTGAGCGCCTGAATCGGGAGAAAGAGAAAGGCAAGAATAAAAGGGAGGCTGAGTCTTCTGGTGCGGGGCAAAGGCTTAGAGCTAAGGCCAGAGTTGATGGGCCAGTTAGAGTTGGGGCCCCTGTTGCTGCTGCTAATCCAAGGATACCACCTTGTGCTGTGTGGAAAAGGGCATACGGGCAAATGTTGGTGGAGAATAGGAGCTTGTTTGAGCTGCGGATCTATGAAACATAGGATTAGAGAGTGCCCAAAAAGGCTAGATTAGGGGCGAGCCGATGATAGGGGTAATATTCAGCCGCAGAGGGGTGGTCAACAACCACCAAGGGGCCGTGGACAAGCCAAAGGCGATAATGGAAATGGACATGAACGTAGAGCACTGGGCGGAGGTGCAGGTCATACTGAGGCGAGGCAGCCAGCTTTGGTTTATGCTGCTCATCGCCGGGAAGACGGGGATGCCCAAATGTGATAATGGATACGTTTTGTGTGGATTCGTTATTTTGGGTATAGAAACTGTATGCGTGCAATGTTTGTCTGCTCCAGTGGGTAGTTTTTTTCTGGTAAGTGTAAGAGAGTTCAATTAGAGTTAAAGTGTGTTAGTGTTATTAAAATCAGAGCACGCAGCGAAAGCATAGTGGTGTGACTTGAGCGGTGCAATTCATAGTTAGATGGAAATTTTGAGGACGAAATTTCATTAAGAGGTAGAATTGTAATGCCCCTAATTTGGGCCTAGTAAAATTGGGCTTATTGGGCTTTGGGTCTTGGAAAAATTTTAAGTGAGCGAGAAAATAACAATTGGCATGTGGGCTATTTGAAGTCTTAGGGATAGGGAAGACCATAGGGAAAATTTTAATTTTTGCCTTAGTGGACCCTAGTCTCAGGTATTAGGCTTCTTAAACAGATTAAGTGAAAATAGGACACAAATGGGCTTGTGGTCCAGTGGCAAGATGGTGTCACTTGGGGAGCTACAAGGTGGCATTATTATCAGGTGAGGAGGTCCAAGGTTTGAGGCTTAATAGTGGTAAATTGAGGGGTTTTATTTTTGCACATGGAAGAAAGGTAGTGGCGCTAGAGTGGACTCTGGAAGGGAGTGTTCAGGAGAAAAATTTAAGGTAATGATAAGAGAGAAAATATAGCGGATTGAGGTGTGGATGTGTTGATGCTGAATTGGACTCTAGGGAACCGTAGTTTCGACTTTGGCTATAAAAGGGGGTACCGAATCCCTTTGAAAGGTTCTTTGAGTTCAATCATCTTTTTTTTCCTCCCCCCTCAATTGGTTTCCTCCATTGTCGAATTGCCATCAACCCTTTTGACAAAATCCCTATTTGTGCCGAGTCTTTGTTGTTTTCCTCCATCACAAATCTGTTGGTCAAATTATTAAAAGCCGGATCTTGTTCAGTAGCTATCTAGGCTACAGGATCAAAGGTAGGATTCGGTAAGTACTCAGTCAACCTCCTTAGTGTGTTTTGTTAAAAGCCGAAGGGCTATCTAACATTTCCTTATCATTAACCTTGTATTAACAAGGGTAGGGTTAAATGATCGCAAGCTTGGTAAGGAGCGTTAGCAAGTGGTAAGTGTACTCAGCTCAGTTGTGGTTTAGTGAATAGTCGAATGTAAGTATGGCTTATAGGGATAACTTTTGTGGAATATGAGTCACTTGATTGTTGATAGTATTTGTGTGGGTGCAGATCTAGGGGATAATCGTGAATAGTAGCTAAGGAAGGGCTCTCCACCCTTCTTTTCTCTCTTTTGACAACCACCACCACCACCCTTTTTCTTTTTCTCCACCATAAGCATATTTGCACCACAACATCACCATCGTCCACAAGCAACCTCTACTTCCCTTTTCCTTTCGCTCCCCGCCCCTCTTCCATAGTGTGCCACTATAAGCCGTCGTGGCCGCCGCTGCAAACACCGTAGGCCATCTCTTCCTCCACCATTTTTTTCTTCTCCCTTTTCTCCTTTCATTCAATTGAAAATGACCGAACCCTCCTCTCTACTTGTATTTTCCCACCACCATCGGACTACCGCACCCCACCGCGAAACAGTCACCATCGTTGCCGCCATAGGTGGCTGAGTTCTTCCTTTTTAATTTCTCTTTCTTTTTTCGATTACCCTATTGGCTAAAACACATACTTTGTTTTATTTTATTCGATAATTTTAGATTATCCAACCATCGATTTCACTCTGTTTTCACTCATTTGATCATCTTGTAATGAACCAAGCCTAAGTGTTGGCGATATTTCCACATTAGATCTTGTATTAAAATTTATGTTATTCGATTAGATCATGACTAAAATTGGTTAATTGTGTGATTATATTTGTGAATAGAACTAGATCCAAATGAGACTTTTACAATGGAGCATACAGTTTAAATCTGTTTAAGGTGTGGGATCTAACTCTCGTTTTAAGTGAAATATAATGTTATCTACTTAAATAAAATGTTAATTAATTAATTAATTAATTATTTTGTGAGTACATTAAGTACTCAAGTGGAGTTGAAACACTCAATCAAAGAGGAATCCAATTAAGTGTCCTAAACTATTAAGTGTTGTGAAAATCTATGATTTGTTATACGTGATGTATGTAATGTTGATCTCAGCTCTATGTTATGTGATTTATGGCTAGATTTATATGTGATAATCTACACATGTGATATATGCATGTGTATGTTAAGATCCATATTTTAATATAAATATGTATATTAAAGCATGCTAAAGTGAACACTATGTGATATGTGAAAATGTAAGCATGATACATGCATATGTGTAAAAACCAAGAAGTATGAGTTACGAGCATGAATATGTGAAAAATGTGAAAAGTGAAGCATATGTGTTAAAATTGCCATATCACGTACATGGGGTGGGATTATTGAAAGGAGGAAGCTATGTGGCAGTTTAACTGTGATTATGTGGCAGTTATGTGACCGTTTATCAGTATCTATATGGTGGCTTGTCCAAAAATGGTGTGTTATCAGATGGACGAGTTCTGGGGAACTCGATATTAGTGTGTAGCGGAGATGGGTAGGAAATCCTCTGAAATGTGTATTATTACATAAGCATAACTTGTTATGTACATTAAAACTGATGATATTTGAATTCCATGAAAGTTTTATTTATGATTATTTGGATGTGTTATGCTACATGTTGAAATATATGTTTGTGATTATCTCACAGTGAGCCTTTTAAAGGTCACCCATGTTATGTGTGTATCTCAAGTAATCCTCGTAATTGAGGCTCGAATTTGGATCTTGCTCTCAGATTAATAATCTCTTGGTCATAGGTATTTTTTTAATAATGTGGGACTTTTACGAACTATATGAGTCCATTTTGGATTTTTATTATGCACTTTAAACTGTGTTTGTCTTAATAACTTTTTGGACTTTATTTTTAAATTATGAACTGTGGCATGGGATTTCTATTTTGATATTTTAGGATAATATTGCATGAAATGTTTTTATATGATTTTTGAAAAACAATAAATGTTTTAGTGATTATCAGTAGTTGCAAATTTGTGATTTAAAAACTAAGTTACAATACAAATATTTTTAATTAAAAAGGAACTAATAATTTTTTATTGAAAGGAACACGATGTTTTAAAAATGACATATTTTCAAGCCATGTAAGTTTTTCTTTTAAAAAGGTTTTGCCCATCTCTATGGCCCATGTAATTACTGAGATTGGGCCATAGCGTCTAGGCCCAGATTGAGGGGTTACAAGCAATAAAACATGTAAAAAAAGTCAATACTATGAATAGAGTAGTTTTTAATGGTTTAAAGGTTGGGAGTTAGTCGTAAGTGAATTGTAAGATGAACAGAATTGGTTTTAGGAAAAAATACTGAGTGTAGACTAAGATATTCAAATTTAAAATTTGTTATGTTAAAGGCTTCCGTTACATGAGAACTTAGTTTAGGCTTATGTTTTTTATTGTTTAATGTGAGTCTTTGGCTGAATGTTGATTGTGTTGTTGTGTGATTTACTTTATTAAGGCGTTGGAATTGATATGACCTTCTACAAGTATAGATAAAGGAAAGGAAATGCTAGTTTAAGCTTTCGGTGTTCTGCGAAAGCGTAATTGGTGAGTGTTTGGAATCATTGATCGTAGACACTAGTCATGTGGTATTTGGGAATTTAGTAGTAGCCTAAATACCTACTCTAAATTATGAGTGTAAGCTTTCTCACACCTATGTTTATCTTGTGAATTATGTGCTTATGTGAATATGAATAATTGAATTGGGATAAGTTTTTATAACATGTGATATGTGATTGTGTTAACTATTGTGAAAGTGCAAATGTGTACATGTTACGTATATGTTAAATGTTTGTGACAGTGTTTTGCTAAAAATGCAAATATGTAGTGATAGTGCACGGATAATCGGTAAATGATATGTGTTTGTTTCAGATATTTTGGCCTTATGATCTTGAAATCATTGGATATAGTTGGCATGTCATAAGATTGTGAGTATTCACATATATGTATAGTGGTTTTAGGCGTTGAGGCATTGGGACATGTTGAAGGGATAAGGGAATGTGAGCTAAACTCCATTCAACGAGACATGTCAGGGGAAATAAGGAGAGTGTTAGTTATATACTTCACTTATGGGATATGTTCAACTCTATGAGTCATTTGGTGTGATTAGAGATTCGTGTATCCGATATGTGGTGATAGTGCCCACTTTATGTTTCATACCTCAAGAGTCAATTTATTAGTATACGTGATTGTGTGAAATGTGATACATGATTAATGGATTGTGTTATATGATATATGATTGAATGAGTATGTAAACTCTATGTAAATAAACTAATATATAAAGCATGAATAGGTATTATATGTAACGGCCCGATTTTGGGCCTAGTCAGAACAGTGGTTTCGGGACCACAAATCCGACATAGCAAAGTTAATTTTTATTATATTTTTATGGTCTACAGTTTCATGGAATGATTTCGTGAAAATTTCATTCGAAAATTTTGACGTTTGGGCACTCAATTTAGTTAAAATGACTAAATTGTAAAAAGTGCAAAAGTTGAGTTCTACATGCTTTAGGTGTCTAATTGCTATGAAATTTTAAATAGAAGGTCCTTAGATGGTAATTAGACCATTTGTTAAGATAGTGGACAAAAATGGACATGGTGAGATAAAATTTCAAAGTTTTAAGTGAAGGGCATTTTGGTCATTTGGTAAATAAAAGAATAAAAAGTGAAAATCAAGCTAAAATCTTGTCCATCTTCTCCCTCAAGTGCCAAAAATTATAAGAACATCATAGCTAGGGTTTTGCTTAATTTCCAAGCTTGATTGTAAGTGCATCCTAGCCTCGTTTTTAATGCTCTTTATGTTTTCGAAGTCGTTATCATCCGATCTATCTATTTCTAACATTAATTTAAGGAAAGATCAAGGTCTAGGGTTTGACCCATGTTGGATGTTTGTGTATTTTGATGTCTAATGGTAGATTATGCATGTTTGATGCGTGATAAACAACTTTTGCTAGGTGGTTTTTGATGAAAATGCTTAAAAAGACCTATTTGTAAAAGTTATAAAATATGTAGTAAAAGTGTGTTTTAATGGAATTTGTGGGCTGTTATAGTTATAAAAATGGTTCGTCTAGGCTTGTACATTAAAGAAATTGCATTCATTTCATTCTACGAGCCTGGGGGAAAAATGTAAATATGTCAAAGTTTAGGGGCAAAAATGTAATTTTTTCATAATGTGATTTTTGGACTGAATTGAATAATGTGAATAATAAATAAGTTAAATTTGCTATTATAGATCAAGAAAGATGAGGTTCGGAACCTTGATCGAGGGAAAAACAAGGTTATTGATGATTAGGTTCATTTCTGCTATTTTTGTACCGAGGTAAGTTCGTATGTGAATAATGCATTATTATTTATGCTTTAATTGCATTAATATTGTATGAATTGTGATTTACTCTTTGAACGTAATTGACAAAGTTCGACAACTCGTTGAATCTTAGGAATAGTTAGAATACAAATGTCATGACATTAGGGTTATTGAGATTCATGTAAGACTATATCTACGATATGGCATTGATATAAAACTTCATGTAAGACCATAGCTGGCCTATTGGCATCGATATGAGATCCCATGTAAGACCATATCTATGATATGGCATTGGTATGGCACTGTGAGTATGAGATGTCCTGAGTATCTTTTAGTATTCCAAGTGGTTCAACGGGTAGTTCAAAGGAAACGTTAAAGTTGTGAAAGACTATGGTATGATGTGAAAGATTATGGTAAGTTGCAAGTTGGTACAGGTATGTACATAAAACTCATGCTTAATGAGCTCGATATGTGATGAAACCTCGGATTGGTTTGATTGTGTAAGTTATGATGTTAAGATTTTAATAACATCTATGCTAAGCTTGATTATGAATTCACAATGACATTTATGTTAAATATAAGTTAAAGTGTATATGATGCTTATTATTAGCATAGGGACTTACTAAGCTTTAAAGCTTACTCTCTTTCTTTTTCTCTTGTCTTATAGAGTCACCAAGCCAACTCGGGGATTGAAGACAGTTGGAGATTTATTTACACTATCAAATTATCATTTTGGGTACTTATGATTTCAATATTTGGAGTTATGGCATGTATAGGGACATGGTCTTTTTGTTATGTGTCATAATTGATTTGGCCATATGTGTTGGCTTCAATAGTTGATAATTCATTTTGTAAATGGCCATTTGACATTGGCTAATATTGGTTAAGTATATATACATATGATGATGTTCTCATGACTGTGAAAAATTGCATGATTTGAGATGCTAAGTAGGTGATGTTGGTATGTGATAAATGATAGTATGAATGATATGTGGATGCCTTGTGTATGGCTGATTGGGTTGAAAGTATATGCTTGGATTGGTGCTATGTTTTGTTGAGTAGGTTGGTGCATGGAAGGGTGGCAAAAAGGCTTGGTAAATAGCCTTATATTTGTCGACATGGGTAGACACACGAGAGTGAATTTAGGCCGTGTGTGACACACAGTCTGCCCCATGGGCATGTGTTTCGGCCGTGTGTCCATTGCACCTTAATTGTTGTAAAATAGAATGCTCAGTAAAGAGCACACAGGCAGAGACACGGGCGTGTGTGTCAGCCTTGTGGGCGGTACAGCCTTGAACACGGGTGTGTACGCTGGCCGTGTAAAGTCTGCACCTATTTTATGAAAAATATAAAAATTTAATCGATCACACGGCCTAAGCACATGGGCGTGTGACTTGGCCGTGTGACCTCAATTAGATGATGATGTCATAAACAAAATGATCCCATATTTGAACATGGCCTGAAGCACGGGCGTGTCATATGGTTACACAGGCGTGTCCCGAACCTACACGGGCATGTGACCCATTTTTCATGAAAAATTTTCTAAGTTCTCCAAAAGTTTCCAAAGTTCTCGGTTTAGTCCCGAATCACTTCTAATGCATGTTTTGGGCCTCGTAGGCTCGTCTTAAGGATTATATGAATGTTTTTGAAAAGTTTTAAATTTGAGTGGAAATTCATGTCTCGGTTTTGAATTTTTGCTTTGAATAAGTTCGGTAATGCCTTGTACCCTATTCCGACGTCGAATACGGGTAAGGGGTGTTACATTATATGACACTAGACATAATAATATTTTATTTGTATATATATGGTTGTGTTGTGGATGCATGATGACATGTTTGCGTAGTGATTATCCTAATCATTCACTAAGCTTGTTAAGCTCACCCGCTCTTTTCAACATATGCAAATTAGTGAAATTTCGGTGTGAGCGGTGTGGTTTTTCCGAGAGAGTGATCCAAGGAAGAATTGTTAATATTTTGTTGGTGTTCATTACTTATTTATGTTTTGGAGAATAAGGCAATGTGGTAGACATGTTTATAGCCATGTTAGTTCTAAACATTTCGTTGGTTTTTGCTTTTGTTTATGAGGTTTATAAGTTATAAATATGCTTAGGTTTATGAAGATTGATGATGGTATGATGTTTCTTGCTCGGACACATTCCTGATGTTTTGAACTGTTAAATTTAGTCGTTTAGATGGTTATTTGTCGAATTATTTGATGCATGGTGTTTAGAAGTGTAACACCGCTAACCCGTATCCGTCGCCGAATTAGGGTTACGGGCATTACCAGATAATCATTACTTTTATTCAATCAATTAAATCATATTTAAACAAACTTACATAATAATACACATATAAGCAAACAAATACATATGCATAAAACATATTTATTCCACTAAACCAAATCATATATGGCAGAAGCATTGACAAACATAAGCTGAACATGCAAAATACATTTATTAAAATTACAAAATAATGCAAGTACCGTAAGCCTTATTTGCTATGTCCTTATTTACTTATGAAATACTCAAGCAATTAACCCATTCGTATCTATATGATTGAATAACATGATTCAATTATCATTTTATACTAACTCACTTAAAAGGGCCGAATATACCAGCATAAAAGATATTAGCAGATGTCCAAACTTACAAACTCAATAAACATCATATAAATACATACCTACTTGACCAAATATACAAAGACATATATATGCAATTATATGTACCTAGCTCATACCAACGTTCAGATAGATCCAAAAAATCAATCAGATCAATGTTCACATGAATTCGTTTGCATGCACATAGTTGAACCGAAAATAACTATACGGTATATACATTATTAAAACATTATCTTAATTCATAATGCCATTTCCCACAAGACCGAATTACACCTACTATATGCACATATACCATAGCCGAATATAAGCTAAATAAAATCCATACAACCCTTGCATCATAATGACATAAACATATACACCATTTGATCATTAAAAATCATACATCTCAACACCAAACTAACACAGGATATAAGCCATATCCGTATGGCTATAATACATATAAAGACAAAGTTTTCAACTCATACATAGACATTATCCATTCTATACATGCCTTTATCCAAAATAAACCAAACTAAAAGAGTACCAAAAAGATGATAGTGTGGTTGACTTTGCTGACGATTTCCTAAGCCCGTAGCTTGACCAAAATCTATAAAACATAACATTGAACATAAATAGAGTAAGCTTACTAGCTTAGTAAGTCTTAAGCAAATTCTCTATAACAATTAAACATTTTAATCATTAGATTTATGGCATTGAGTACAAATATTTCAATATGTACATTAATCATAGCCGAATGCTATCCTTACCCATAACCTAAGTTGAAACACCCCAAACCCGGCCCACGAGCCTTGACCGGATCTGGTATGTTCCTCGAAGTAAACCGGTTCAAAATTCTTTTGTTACTTAGGAAAACTTGTGTGTTTTGAAAGAAAAATTGTTTTGGGTTGAGCTTGAGTTGAAAACGAGTTTATTTTAAAATAAATTTACATAATCTTATAACCATTAAAAATTCGTAACATAATAAATAAAAGAAAGAAAAATAAAGTAGTTCAACTATGGCCTTATTACATCAAATAATTCCCCAAAAATAAATTAAAATGCTTAAATAGAATAAAAGTCCAAATAATGAAATTTTCCTTGCTGTGCATGGCCACCTTTAAGCTCCTGCCGACCCGGTCCATTACTGATCATCACCTGGAAGAAAAATATTCCCCAAACGGGGTGAGTCAAACAGACTCGATGTGTAACCAACACTAAAACTTAACAATTCAGGCATACAATATCATATCACATACTTATTCATATAACAGATATAAAATAATAATGCAAACCCGAACCCAAACCTAGATGCCATCCGCTACACATCACCCGTACCAACCTGCACACCGTGGGGACTAATAAGTCAACCCTCCATCTGCTACACACCATCGAAGGCAGTCGCTGCAGTCGACATGCTCATCGCCCTTATAAAATTCGTGGTCTTAGGTCACCACATTCAGATATCGTGGTCTTAGGTCACCACATTCAAATACCGTGGTCTTAGGTCACCACATTCAGATATCGTGGTCTTAGGTCACCACATTCAGATATCGTGTCTTAGGTCACCACATTCACTTCCCCTTTCATATAAACCAAATGCCCCATATCATTCATATCGTGCATATTACATAATTTCACATTCTTATCGCTTTTCACATGTTACATATATAACATAATTTCATATTCCTAGTAGGAGTAGGAAACGTACGTGAGTACTTTTGTACCATTACATGGTACCTTAGCCATATTCTTACACATTCTTATAGTCACATACATATTAATTATTGCCATAAATATATCAAGAAATAGTGTGAGGTACACACCTGATTCGCGTAAGGTTTCCAATCCAAATCCCGAAAAGCTTGATCTAATGCCTTAGATCTTAGATCTCTACATTTAATCAATCATTTAATACTTAGTAAAGAGCCATTCGGCCATAAATCCAAATCCTAGTAGGATTAGTACACTAAAACTTACCTTGTTTCCGATTGACTTAAGAATCAAGTCCCGAAACTTTGTTGTAGTCCTTCTTGTATTCGGCCAAACATTAAATCACATCCCAGGTTAGTTTCGGCTTTTTAAACAATTATGAAATAGATCTAAATATCAAAATAAGCCTTGGCCGAATGCTATAGACACTTACCTTGTGGATTTTAAATCCCGAAACTCACCGAATAACTACAAACACGCGGCCTATGGTGTACCTTCGGAAAAGAACTTTCCTTCCTTGTAAATCCCGAAAGTATTCTTTGCCTTAGATGTCTATCGAAATCCCTAGAACTTCATGTTAGATCAATTCTAACATTTATTCACAACAAATAACCCTTAGTCGAATGTTAAATATGACTTACCTTAGATTCTTAAATCTGAAATAGTTGACTTGTCTTATGAAGTTGTCGACAATGGCAGAAATTTCGAAGAGCCTTCTTTCCAAGTTTCGACTAACACAATAATGGGGTTAGATTTCCTAGTTTCGGCTTTAATCTTAGAAGAAAAATAATGGAAATTGATAACTACTGACCTTACCCTTAATCTTTGTAATCGACAGCCCCCTTTTCTTGAGTCCTCAAAGATTCGGCTTAAGGCCTAGAGAATAGTCACACAAGTTTCGGCTTTTGGAATATTGAGAGGAGAAGAATGAAGAAGAAAAGAATAGTTGCTTAAGAGAATCGGCAATGGTGAAATAAGGAGAAGGGAAATTCGGCAGAGGTTATCAAGGAAGAGAAAATAATGCTGAATGGCCTCTCTTTTCCTTTTATAGCCGAATTTACTAGCTTAGAATCCCTTACTTGGCCACCACTCTTCTATTTTGATAGCTTTATCACTTTAATTATCACCTAAAACTTAATCCAATAATTATATCTTATCTCTTAATAAAAATATCAATAAAAATCCATCATTTATCCATCTATTTGCCGAATTTTAACAACAATAAAACACCTCCCTATAGAGCCTTAATGCCGTCCACTTCTCTTGTTCCTGGCACCAAAATAAAATTCTTTTATTTGCTCCCCAAGTGACTCGAACCCAAGCCCAATTGCACCTGCTTGTGGCGTCAACTCTAGAGGCCCTAAGTGGCGCCTCCAAGCCACTTTTCCAAGCCCATTTGTATGTTATATTTCACCCATAAATTTTCTTAAGGCCACCCTGCTTTACTTCCCTCTCTTAACCTCAGAACTTAACTTTTCCTAAAACGTTTCCTTACATTTCCTTACATTTCCAAGTTTCCAAAAATGTTCGTTTGCCTCCTTTAAACTTAACATTTCTTACATTTCCAAGTTTCCAGAAATATTCACTTTCCTCTTTTGAACTTAACATTTCTTACATTTCCAAGTTTCCAGAAATGTTCACTTTCCTCTTTTGAAACTTAACATTTCTAAATCATTTCCAAGTTTCCAAAAATGTTCATAATACATTCATAACACACAAGACATGCCATTTCGTATACTTAAATCAAAAATGCATAGGCCCATTTTCAGGATGTTACAGTTCTACCCCCCTTAAAATAATTTTGTCCTCGAAATTACTTACAAACAAACAGTCGTACTTCCTAGCTCACCACACTACGCTACTGCTACGCACTCTGATATTAAGAAACTATCATACTTTCTAGGCACATTCTCTTAGTTTACAATCAAGGTTCCATACACCTTACTAGCCACATAAGAACGAACTGACTTTACAACGAACAAGGCAATTAAGGTATTCCAGAACCACGTCCCCTAGAGCTCATTTCTACGATCGTGCTTTAATCTAATTAAGAAATTTTATGAATTAGCCTTTATTCCACTGATTACCAGCGAAGAAGTTTTATGAAAAGAATTTTAGAAGTGGTTCTTTCGTATTCATACATGCATACAGTCTTTACATTCATACATTCATCAATCAATTATGAACTTTCGTTCATTCAGAGAAATGTTGTAGTTTTCATTGTTGCTGTTTTTCCACTACCTAGGGGTATTTTCGTAATTTGCCCTACAAGGGTATTTTCGTAAATTTTTTTCAAAAATAGGGTTCCTTGTGGATTTTGTCAATAAGGGTATTTTGGTAATTTTGCATTCCCGGGGTATTTTTGGAAATTTTGAAATTCCAGGGGTATTTCAGTAAATTTTTACAAATCAGGGTAAATTTGTAAAGTTTAATAATTCAGGGGTATTTCAAAATTTATAAAACTTGAGGGTTATTTTTGAGAATTTTGTTTTCCAAATCAGTGATGTTGCAAAAATTTTGGAAATCAGGGTCATTTTGGTAATTTTGTAAGTTAGGGGCAATTTCGTAAATTTTCCAAGTTGGAGTATTTTAATATTTCACAGAAGTAGAGTTTTTGGACTTGTTATAAAGTAATGAATTTTTTTTTAATAAGAACTGTGGGTATTTAGGAAATTTCATAAACTAAGGGCATTTTTGTAATTTTACCACCAGGGGTATTTTAGTAATTTTGTAAATCAAGAAATATTTCAGAAAAATTTTATGGGATAGCTTGTATAAATCAAAAGGGTAATTTAGTCATTTTAAAACTAGGGTTTCCATAAAAATGTGGCTAATCCCTTTCGGGTTTTAGTTAGGGGTTTAGCCTATGAATAAGTCCTCTTGGTTAGGGTGAACCGAAGCTACGCACCAGGTAGGATTCCTGCGAAGAGGAGGTGAGTCATAGGACTGCTTAAATACCAGGCTCTTCCGGATCCAATCCTAGACATGCGCACAATGGTTGCCACACCCTAACTCGGCGACTTAGCCATAGGTTTGTTTAATTAGTCATTAAGTCTTATGTAATAGTTGGGGTAAACTAGTCCTAGGGTTCCAAATACTTATCATACTACTCTACGTGCCATTCCAGTTCTATCCTTCTACAATTCATACTATAATTCACACAAAGGTTAGGGGTACTTACCTGGTGGACTTCGGGTCGGAGACTTAGGTGCCATGCCAGAAAACCTGCTTATCTTCAAAAACTCATTTGGGCTCGATTTGAAAACGTTTTGGGCCTTAAACCCCAAGCGAGGGTTTGAAACTGGGCTCTGTAACACCCCAAACCCGGCCCAAACAATAAGACCGAATTTGGTTTGCTACAGAGAAAATATTTTGAAAACCATTTTTAAAACTTAGTCGAATTGCCTTTCAATTGAAATTTTATTTGTTAAAAACCATACTTAAAAATATTTTTGTTGAGTCAAGTTGTTTAGAAATTTCAGATGTACCCGACGGTACTTTTAAAACATTTTGCGTTTAATTTGAGGAAAACATGTGCATCCATTTTTAACATCATCAAATAGTTTAAAACAGACATTCAAACACACAGCAATAATAATAAAATACTAGGAGGCCTTATTACAAATAAGCAACATAAACCCAAAAGAAAGATAGATAAAATCCAAAATTTATTTATTAAAAAGTCTCCACTGCATGGCCACCTCGAGTCCATCCGGCTCCTCACCCGCGATCTACGAATCACCTGAAAAATTAAAGGAGAAGGTGAGTCACTAAGACTCAATGTGTAACCCTTCCCCGGTTTAGTGCAATAACATACACAAATCATAACCAATTAACATGCATAAGTTTAAATGCACCCAACCTAACCATCCATACGCCTTTTTCTACCCCGTGTGGTACCAAACCACTGGTGGTGCCAAACCACTGGTGACGTATAGTCACAAATGTGATACCAAATCACTGGAGATACCAAATCTATGGTGTCCGAAGACACAATTGTGTTACCAAAACACTGGTGACCGAAGTCACAAATCAAGTGATGGGGCCAACCCATCGTGTGATACCAAATCACCGGCAGACGATCCCATATCTCAAAGTGGGGCCAACCTACAGTGGATTTAACCATAGGGACAAGTCGCTATGAGGTGCCAAACCTCTGGAGGTACCAAACCTCTGGTGACCGTAGTCACGATGTGTTACCAAAACACTGGTGTCCGTCGACACGAATATCACTGCCCCCTCCACTCATCAACCCATATCAATCAAATACATGCTTTTACAGAAATCATGCTAAAAGTTTTATTTAACATCATTTGTATATTTTATCAATGCCATAAATCAATAATACACATACCAAATGTGTCATGCTTCCCAAAAGCATCAAATAATAATCTCATAGTCACAAAGACTTACCCGAATCCTTGTTAATACCATCATGGTATTACATCCATGTCTACATAAATCAATTAGGCATAATATAACACTTAGCATATTAAAAAGTTATAAGATGTGTATGTACACACACATGGTACCAACAAGAGTTCTATATCCCGAATAAACAAATCGGCCACACAAGTATTCTTGCCCCTATATTTGGCCAAAAATGAACATTAGAACCATGGCCTATTCGGCCATATCAAAATAATTGAGTAGGGTTCCTTGTGAACCCGAAACCTTACCCAAAAATTGATTGATCAAAGATGATGGATTCGTTTGCTCGCTTCCAAATCCCGAAGGCCCTATAACAAATCGGATTAGCACCCTTGCTACAAGTGCCGAAATTGGCCCTTTACTCCTTTAGAAGTCAACAAAAATAAGAGAACCAAAGAAAAAGCATTCGGCCTTGAACCCTTACCTTAGAATCGATTAAAGGAAAAAGAATAGAAGAGGCACCCTTGCTAAAATATTCGGCCAAGACTACACACAATAGGAGAAGAAAATTCGGTATACCCAAGGGAGTGGTTTCGGCTATGATTGTTCAACACAATCAACCAAGGTTCAATTTTGTATGGAAAAAGAGGAAATAAGAAAGTGAACTAATAGTTTCGGCTAAGTGCCTTTGAGAAGAGAAAAAAAAGAAATAGATGGAATATTAAGGTATAGGAGATTCGGCTAAGAAAGAAAGAAAATGGACAAAAGGGATAGAAGTTTCGGCTATGGTTGAAGACAATACTCAAGTTTCGGTTTTGAGTGAAAAAGAGGGAGAGAATAGAAATTTAGCAAAAATGACCAAATGGTCAAAGAGTTTAGGCTTACCACAAAGTAAAATTCGGCCAAAAAGAAAGTGTTTGAGAGAAAATTGTTTTGCAAACTTTTGCACCAAAATGCAAGAAATGACCAAAAAGAAAAGACTTCAATCCTAGCCAAACTAAGGTAAAATTTCGGCTCCCCCCTTTAGCCACTTTGCCGTCCAAGTTCATGGCATAAAGGCCATGAATTTGTTTCCAAAACATTTCCCACAAACCAAGCCTTTGTCCCCTCAATTTACCATAACTTCAAGATATCTTACCAAAACCTTAGTAATCTTATCCCTTATTCCATGCTTTCCTTAAACAACAATTCAACTTACCAAAAATTATTAGTCCACCTATCATAATTATGTTTGACCGTCCATTAAAGCTAACATACAAAAATAACTTTTAAAAATGTTATACCTACTACTCGAACCACTAACCTCATGCAACCTTTCAAGCTTTTTAGCCAACTTGCCACTAATTCATCTTGTGCTTTAATATATACTTAAATTAAATTAAGTGCTAAGCTCATTTAATCCTCTTCATTAAATAAGCCATACTAAGAATTATCCTACTAAACCGAGCTTACTCAAGACCACTAATTAAGTCTTATAACACCACAAATAATATCACAGAAATTTAAACACAAGCAAAATAATTCAATCACGAATAACCCCTATATCAGGATGTTAGAGTTCTACCCCCCTTAAAATAATTTCGTCCTCGAAATTACCTGATCAGAAGAGATGGGGGTATTACTGCCGTATTACATCCTCGGGTTCCCACGTCGCTTCCTCCGTACCATGGTTTCGCCATAGCACTTTCACCAAAGGTACCGACTTTCTAGGCAGAACCTTGACATCACGATCTAAGATCTGAACTAGTTCCTCCTCGAACGATAAGTCAGAGTTAACCTCAATCTCTGCTACTGGCACGACGTGCGATGGATCCGACCTATACCGTCTAAGCATCGACACATGGAAGACATCGTGAATCTGACTCAACCCTGCCGGCAGCTCGAGCTGATAAGCTACCAGTCCTACTCGCTTCAACACAGTATACGGGCCGATGAACCTTGGGCTTAACTTCCCTTTTTGCCCAAAACGCAACACCTTTTTCCAAGGCGACACCTTCAGAAAAACTTTATCTCCTACCTCGTATTCCATTTCCTTGCGCTTGAGATCAGCGTAAGACTTCTACCTATCTGACGCTTCCTTGAGACGTGCCCGAATTACCTTAACTTTATCTTCAGTTTCAGTCACCAACTCTGGACCCAAAACCTGACGTTCACCCAATTCCATCCAACACGTAGGAGTACGGCACTTCCGTCCATACAGTGCTTCATATGGAGCCATTTGGATACTCGCTTGATAACTATTGTTATAAGCGAATTCCGCCAACGGTAGATACTCCTCCCAACTGCCACTGAAATCCAGAACGCAACCTCTGAGCATATCTTCTAAGATCTGAATCACTCTCTCCGATTGTCCGTCGGATTGCGGATGAAAAGCTGTGCTGAAGTCCATTCTCGTTCCCAAGGCTTGATGCAACGCTCGCCAAAACCTCGATGTAAACCTCGGATCCCTATCCGAGATAATCGATACTGGCACACCATGCAATCTCACTATCTCGGCTACATATAACTTTGCTAGCCTCTGAAGCGAATAATCTACCCTTACAGGTATGAAATGCGCTGATTTAGTCAGACGATCCACAATCACCCAAACCGAATCCTTCTTACTAGGCGTAAGAGGTAAACCACTGACAAAGTCCATGGTGATCCTCTCCCACTTCCACTGAGGAATCTTCACCGGCTGAAGTAAACCAGATGGCAATTGATGTTCAGCCTTGACTTGTTGACACGTCAGACACTTACCCATGAACTCAGTTACTTCCCGCTTCAGACCTGGCCACCAAAACTGCTCTCTCAAATCCCGATACATCTTGCTACCTCCAGGATGCATAGCATATGGGCTGCTATGTGCGTCCCGAAGAATCCTTTGTCTCAACTCCACATCCTTTCTACGCAGAACCTTGACATCACGATCTAAGATCTAAACTAGTTCCTCCTCGAACGATAAGTCAGAGTTAACCACAATCTCTGCTACTGGCACGACGTGCGATGGATCCGACCTATACCGTCTAAGCATCGACACATGGAAGACATCGTGAATCTGACTCAACTCTGCCGGCAGCTCGAGCTGATAAGCTACCTGTCCTACTCGCTTCAACACAGTATACAGGCCGATGAACCTTGGGCTTAACTTCCCTTTTTGCCCAAAACGCAACACCTTTTTCCAAGGCGACACCTTCAGAAAAACTTTATCTCTACCTCGTATTCCATTTCCTTGTGCTTGAGATCAGTGTAAGACTTCTGCCTATCTGACGCTTCCTTGAGACGTGCCCGAATTACCTTAACTTTATCTTCAGTTTCAGTCACCAACTCTGGACCCAAAACCTGACGTTCACCCAATTCCGTCCAACACGTAGGAGTATGGCACTTCCGTCCATACAGTGCTTCATATGGAGCCATTTGGATACTCGCTTGATAACTATTGTTATAAGCGAATTCCGCCAACGGTAGATACTCCTCCCAACTGCCACTGAAATCCAGAACGCAACCTCTGAGCATATCTTCTAAGATCTGAATCACTCTCTCCGATTGTCCGTCGGATTATGGATGAAAAGCTGTGCTGAAGTCCAATCTCGTTCCCAAGGCTTGATGCAACGCTCGCCAAAACCTCGATGTAAACCTCGGATCCCTATCCGAGATAATCGATACTGGCACACCATGCAATCTCACTATCTCGGCTACATATAACTTTGCTAGCCTCTGAAGCGAATAATCTACCCTTACAGGTATGAAATGCGCTGATTTAGTCAGACGATCCACAATCACCCAAACCGAATCCTTCTTACTAGGCGTAAGAGGTAAACCACTGACAAAGTCCATGGTGATCCTCTCCCACTTCCACTGAGGAATCTTCACCGGCTGAAGTAAACAAGATGGCAACTGATGTTCAGCCTTGACTTGTTGACACATCAGACACTTACCCACGAACTCAGTTACTTCTCGCTTCAGACCTGGCCACCAAAACTGCTCTCTAAAATCCCGATACATCTTGCTACCTCCAGGATGCATAGCATATGGGCTGCTATGTGCGTCCCGAAGAATCCTTTGTCTCAACTCCACATCCTTCGGCATACAAGCTCTCCCTTTAAAGCACAAAACTCCCTCACTGGACAGACTAAAATCCTTTAATCCACCATTCTGAACTTGCAACCTCCGATCATTCAAACCATCATCCTTTAATTGCTTCTCCTTAATCTGATCTAACCAAGTCGGCTTGACTAGCAATTCTGCCAAAAGACTCCCATCGTCAAACAGACTAAGTCGAGCAAACATCAATCTTAAATCCGTTACAACCTTACGACTCAACGCGTCTGCCACCACGTTAGCCTTACCAGGATGATACTCGATCGAACAGTCGTAGTCCTTCAACAGCTCAATCCATCTATGCTGCCTCAAATTTAAATCCTTCTGAGTCAAGAGATACTTAAGACTCTTGTGATCCGTATAGACTATCGACTTCTCTCCGTACAAATAGTGCCTCCATATCTTCAAAGCGAAGACTACAGCCGCTAACTCCAAGTCATGAGTCAGATAATTAGCCTCATGTGGTCTCAACTACCGAGATGCATAAGCCACTACCTTCCCTTCTTGCATCAACACGCATCCCAAACCAATATGTGATGCATCGCAATAAACCGTGAATTCCTTGCCTGCCTCAGGTTGAATCAAAATCGGAGCTTCAGTGAGAATCTTCTTCAATTTGTCGAAACTTCCTTGCTGCTCCTCGGTCCACACAAATGGAACTCCTTTCCTCAACAACTTGGTCATCGGTGCGGCAATCAAAGAAAATCCTTCCACAAATCTTCGGTAATACCCCGCCAGACCTAGAAAACTCCGAATTTCAGCCACAGATTTAGGCGGCTTCCAATCCAACACTGCCTCAATCTTTCGAGGATCCACTCTAATCCCTTCGGCTGAAACAACGTGACCCAAGAAAGTCACCTCCCAAAGCCAGAATTCGCACTTACTAAATTTCGCATACAGCTGCTTTTCCCTCAGAATCTGTAACACTACTCGCAAATGCTTATCATGCTCCTCCTCTGACTTCGAGTATACCAAAATATCGTCTATAAAGACCACAACAAACTGATCCAAAAACTGCTGAAATATCCTATTCATCATGTCCATGAATCCTGCCGGTGCGTTAGTCAATCCAAACGGCATCACCAAGAACTCGTAGTGTCCATACCGAGTACGAAATGCCGTCTTATGGATATCAGCCTCTTTCACCTTCAGCTGATGATATCCAGACCTTAAATCAATCTTAGAGAAAACCGCAGCCCCTTTCAGCTGATCAAACAAGTCATCTATCCTCGGCAAAGGATACTTGTTTTTGATCGTCAGCTTATTCAACTGGCGGTAGTCTATACACATCCGCATGCACCATCCTTCTTCTTGACAAAAAGTACCGGCGCTCCCCAAGGTGAAACACTTGGTCGAATGAAACCTCGATCCAACAACTCTTGAATCTGAGCCTTCAATTCCAATAATTCCTTCGATGCCATCCTATACGGAGCTATAGACACTGGCGCCGTTCCGGGTAACAAATCTATACCGAATTCGACCTCACGATCCGAAAGCAACCCCGGAAGTTCTTCAGGAAATACGTCAGCAAATTCCTTTACAGTTTGAACATTCCTCACAGAAGACTCCTTAGCTTCCAAAGCACACACATGAACTACGAACGCCTCACAGCCTTTCCTGACCATCTTTACTGCTTTCAACGCAGATACCACGTTGGATAGATAATCTCTCCTATTACCTATCGTGACCACTTCTTCACCTTCAACCGTCTTCAAAACCATGCGCTTAGCAGCACAATTGAAACTTGCTTGGTACTTGACCAACCAGTCCATCCCAAGAATCAGATCGAACTCCTCAAACGGCAGTTCCATCAGATCGGCTACAAACACTACCCCTTGGAGTTCTAGGGGTACATCCCTATATAGTTTATCTACTTCTACGGAGTAACCTAAAGGACTAAGTACGGTCATCCTCCTAGAAGCAGTCTCAGAAACTAAACTCATGATCTCAACTATGCTACTAGCAACGTAAGAATGCGTCGAACCCACATCTATCAAAGCAGTATATGGAACACCAAAGATTAAAAATGTACCGGTTATGACGTTTGGTGCGTCTCCTTCCTCACGACGCCTAGCAGCATACACCAAACCAGGCTGCCTAGCCTCCGTGTTACCAATACCTCTGCCAGCTGCTCCGCGACCTCCACTAGAGCCATAACTACCTCTACCATTACCTCGACCTCTCTGCGGTGCTGGTCCCTCCTTTTTGAACTGAGCACGACCTTGACCTTCAGACTGATTCCTAGCTTGCTTACGCGGACAGTCTCTCACACGATGATCCAACGAACCACACTCGAAACATCCTTTCCCTCCGGTCCAACATTATCCCTAATGGAACTTCCCACAATGATTACACTGGGTCGGTCTCTGATTAGCAGCTGTGGACTTTCCTGCCTGATTTGACCCACTCTGCCTAAACCTTTTCTGAACGCTACCGCCTGACCCAGACGGTCCAAAGCCTCTCTTCAGCTTGCTCCTATCATAACTTTGCCTTGCGGATTCCTTGACTCCTTCGGCTACCTTCGCCTTCTCCACCAAGACAGCGAACTCACGTTCTTGCTGTGGAGCAATCAGCAGCCTTAACTCGTCTCTAAGTCCGTCTTCAAAACAAACACAACGATCATGCTCCGATGCCACTATTCCCTGAGCATAACAACTCAGCCTTAGGAATTCTGCTTCATATTCCGACACAGATTTACTTCCTTGTACTAACCCTAGAAAAGCTTTCCTTTGAGCATCAATATAGCTTGAGCCAACATACTTCTTCTGATAAGAATTCTTGAAATACTCCCAAGTGAGATCATCTGCCGTAGCACCATCTCGAACCGTGAGCCACCATCGATAGGACTCATCCTTGAGAAGCGACATCGCTCCTTTCAGTTTCTCCTCATTAGACAAATCTATCTCATCCATGATTCTTTCAGTCGATTCCAGCCAATACTCGGCCGTATTGGGCGCTACACCAGACACACCTCGGAAAAATTCAGCTTCGTTAGCTCGAAGTCTCTCAGGAACCGACTTCCAAGCTCCTCCACCTCTTCCAATTCCAGCTACCCTTTCCAGAACCCGTAGCATCGCTTGTGACACAGCGTCGTCACCCGTCTGATCCTGCTCTTCAGCTCCAAAGGTTGGGGGTGGTGGTGGCGGTATCTCATTCTCAGATCCTTGACCCGACCCGACAGGTTCCGATACAGCCATCCTACCCCTTCCGCGTCCACGACGTCCACGACGTCCACGACCTCTAAAGCTCATTCTAACTATCGCGCTTTAATCTGATTAGGAAATTTTATGAATTAGTACATGTTTCACTTGATTATTCGAGAAGAAATTTTATGAAAAGAGTTTAATAGGGGTTCTTTCGATCAAACAAGGTTTTAGGTCTTCTATCCTAGTTTACACAGAAAAGTATATCCATTCCCTATACCTTTCATACCTATGCACTCTTCGGGCATTTCTGTCCGTTTCTAACCCAGGGGTATTTTCGTCATTTTTCCTACAGGGTATTTTTGTAATAAACCGAAGAAAATTGAAAACTTTAATAAATCGAGATATTTTGAAATTTCTAAAATTGAGGAGTATTTTTGAGAGATTCTCAATTTGAAGATATAACAAAATTTTGAAAACCAGGGGTATTTTGGTAATTTTGTCAATCGGGGGTAATTTTGTAAATTTCAAAGTCAAGGTATTATTTTGGAATACAACATTTTTGAGTACTTTTATAAAATAAAAATTTGATCAAAATTGGGGTAATATGGAAATTTTAAAGACCAAGGGTATTTTCGTAATTTTGCCACTAGGGGCATTTTGGTAATTTTGGTAAACCGGGATTATTTGAAAATTTTTTGAAGATAAATTTGTCATACTATCTAAAAGAGATAATTTAGTGATTTTAAAACCGAAGTTTTCCTTAAAACATGGCTAGTCCCTTTCGGGTTTTATTTAAGGTTTTGCCTATGACCGGGTCCTCTTGGTTAGAGTGAACCGAAGCTACGCACCAGGTAGGAATCCCGCGAAGAAGGAGGTGAGTCACGAGGACTGCTTAAATACCAAGCTCTTCCGGATCCAATCCTAGACATGCGCACCAAGGTTTCCACACCCTAACTCGGCGACTTGGTCACGGGTTGGTTTTAGTTAGGCCATTAAAGTCTTATGTCTTTATTTGGAGTAAACTAGTCCTAAAGTTTCAAATACTATCACTATCTACGTCCCATGCTTCCTACCCTTCTACAGAATATAATTCATACAAAAGTTAGAGATACTTACTTGGGCAGGTTGGTGCCAGAGACTCGGTACCATGCTTATTAAAAACCAAAATTTTTCAAAAAAGCCTACCAAAACATTTTTGGGTCTTGGGCCCCCACAGCTGAGCTTTGAACCGGGCTCTGATACCAATTTTGTAACCACTGGTGGTGCCAAACCACTGGTGACGTATAGTCACAAATCACTGGAGATACCAAATCTATGGTGTCCGAAGACACAATTGTGTTACCAAAACACTGGTGACCGAAGTCACAAATCAAGTGATGGGGCCAACCCATCGTGTGATACCAAATCACCGGCAGACGATCCCATATCTCAAAGTGGGGCCAACCCACGGTGGATTTAACCACAGGGACAAGTCGCTATGAGGTGCCAAACCTCTGGAGGTACCAAACCTCTGGTGACCGTAGTCACGATGTGTTACCAAAACACTGGTGTCCGTCGACACGAATATCACTGCCCCCTCCACTCATCAACCCATATCAATCAAATACATGCTTTTACAGAAATCATGCTAAAAGTTTTATTTAACATCATTTGTATATTTTATCAATGCCATAAATCAATAATACACATACCAAATGTGTCATGCTTCCCAAAAGCATCAAATAATAATCTCATAGTCACAAAGACTTACCCGAATCCTTGTTAATACCTTGATGGTATTACATCCATGTCTACATAAATCAATTAGGCATAATATAACACTTAGCGTATTAAAAAGTTATAAGATGTGTATGTACACACACCTGGTACCAACAAGAGTTCTATATCCCGAATAAATAAATCGGCCACACAAGTATTCTTGCCCCTATATTTGGCCAAAAATGAACATTAGAACCATGGCCTATTCGGCAATATCAAAATAATTGAGTAGGGTTCCTTGTGAACCCGAAACCTTACCCAAAAATCGATTGATCAAAGATGATGGATTTGTTTGCTCGCTTCCAAATCCCGAAGGCCTTATAACAAATCGGATTAGCACCCTTGCTACAAGTGCCGAAATTGGCCCTTTACTCCTTTAGAAGTCAACAAAAATAAGAGAACCAAAGAAAAAGCATTCGGCCTTGAACCCTTACCTTAGAATCGACTAAAGGAAGAAGAATAGAAGAGGCACCCTTGCTAAGATATTCGGCCAAGACTACACACAATAGGAGAAGAAAATTCGGTATACCCAAGGGAGTGGTTTCGGCTATGATTGTTTAACACAATCAACCAAGGTTCAATTTTGTATGGAAAAAGAGGAAATAAGAAAGTGAACTAATAGTTTCGGCTAAGTGCCTTTGAGAAGAGAAAAAAAAGAAATAGATGGAATATTAAGGTATAGGAGATTCGGCTAAGAAAGAAAGAAAATGGACAAAAGGGATAGAAGTTTCGGCTATGGTTGAAGACAATACTCAAGTTTCGGTTTTGAGTGAAAAAGAGGGAGAGAATAGAAATTTAGCAAAAATGACCAAATGGTCAAAAGAGTTTAGGCTTACCACAAAGTAAAATTCGGCCAAAAAGAAAGTGTTTGAGAGAAAATTGTTTTGCAAACTTTTGCACCAAAATGCAAGAAATGACCAAAAAGAAAAGACTTCAATCCTAGCCAAACTAAGGTAAAATTTCGGCTCCCCCCTTTAGCCACTTTGCCGTCCAAGTTCATGGCATAAAGGCCATGAATTTGTTTCCAAAACATTTCCTACAAACCAAGCCTTTGTCCCCTCAATTTACCATAACTTCAAGATATCTTACCAAAACCTTAGGAATCTTATCCCTTATTCCATGCTTTCCTTAAACAACAATTCAACTTACCAAAAATTATTAGTCCACCTATCATAATTATGTTTGACCGTCCATTAATGCTAACATACAAAAATAACTTTTAAAAATGTTATACCTACTACTCGAACCACTAACCTCATGCAATCTTTCAAGCTTTTTAACCAACTTGCCACTAATTCATCTTGTGCTTTAATATACACTTAAATTAACTTAAGTGCTAAGCTCATTTAATCCTCTTCATTAAATAAGCCATACTAAGAATTATCCTACTAAACCGAGCTTACTCAAGACCCCTAATTAAGTCTTATAACACCACAAATAATATCACAGAAATTTAAACACAAGCAAAATAATTCAATCACGAATAACCCCTATATCAGGATGTTACAGGGCTCTGATACCAAATTGAAACACCCCAAACCCGGCCCACGAGCCTTGACCGGATCTGGTATGCTCCTCGAAGTAAACCGGTTCAAAATTCTTTTGTTACTTAGGAAAACTTGTGTGTTTTGAAAGAAAAATTGTTTTGGTTGAGCTTGAGTTGAAAACGAGTTTATTTTAAAATAAATTTACTTAATCTTATAACCATTAAAAATTCGTAACATAATAAATAAAAGAAAGAAAAATAAAGTAGTTCAACTATGGCCTTATTACATCAAATAATTCCACAAAAATAAATTAAAATACTTAAATAGAATAAAAGTCCAAATAATGAAATTTTCCTTGCTGTGCATGGCCACCTTTAAGCTCCTGCCGACCCGGTCCATTACTGATCATCACCTGGAAGAAAAATATTCCCCAAACGGGGTGAGTCAAACAGACTCAATTTGTAACCAACACTAAAACTTAGCAATTTAGGCATACAATATCATATCACATACTTATTCATATAACAGATATAAAATAATGATGCAAACCCGAACCCAAACCTAGATCCCATCAGCTACACATCACCCGTACCAACCTGCACACCGTGGGGACTAATAAGTCAACCCTCCACCCGCTACACACCATCGAAGGCAGTCGCTGCAGTCGACGTGCTCATCGCCCTTATAAAATTTGTGGTCTTAGGACACCACATTCAGATATCGTGGTCTTAGGTCACCACATTCAAATATCGTGGTCTTAGTCACCACATTCAGATATCGTGGTCTTAGGTCACCACATTCAGATATCGTGGTCTTAGGTCACCACATTCACTTCCCCTTTCATATAACCCGAATGCCCCATATCATTCATATCATGCATATTACATAGTTTCACATTCTTATCACTTTTCACATGTTACATATATAACATAATTTCATATTCCGAGTAGGAGTAGGAAACGTACCTGAGTACTTTTGTACCATTACATGGTACCTTAGCCATATTCTTACACATTCTTATAGTCACATACATATTAATTATTGCCATAAATATATCAAGAAATAGTATGAGGTACACACCTGATTCGCTTAAGGTTTCCAATCCAAATCTCGAAAAGCTTAATCTAATGCCTTAGATCTTAGATCTCTACATTTAATCAATCATTTAATACTTAGTAAAGAGCCATTCGGCCATAAATCCAAATCCTAGTAGGATTAGTACACTAAAACTTACCTTGTTGCCGATTGACTTAAGAATCAAGTCCCGAAACTTTGTTGTATTCCTTCTTGTATTCGGCCAAACATTAAATCACATCCCAGGTTAGTTTCGGCTTTTTAAACAATTATGAAATAGATCTAGATATCAAAATAAGCCTTGGCCGAATGCTATAGACACTTACCTTGTGGATTTTAAATCCCGAAACTCACCGAATAACTAGGGAACACGCGGCCTATGGTGTACCTTCGGAAAAAGAACTTCTCCTTCTTTGTAGTCGACACTTAGTAAATCCCGAAAGTATCCCTTACCTTAGATGTCTGTCGAAATCCCTATAACTTTATGTTAGATCAATTTCTAACATTTATTCACAACAAATAACCCTTAGCCGAATGTTAAATATGACTTACCTTAGATTCTTAAATCCCGAAATAGTTGACTTGTCTTATGAAGTTGTCGACAATGGCAGAAATCCCGAAGAGCCTTCTTTCCAAGTTTCGACTAACACAATAATGGGGTTAGATTTCCTAGTTTCGGCTTTAATCTTAGAAGAAAAAGAATGGAAATCGATAACTACTGACCTTACCCTTAATCTTTGTAATCGACAGCCCCCTTTTCTTGAGTCCTCAAAGATTCGGCTTAAGGCCTAGAGAATAGTCATACAAGTTTCGACTTTTGGAATATTGAGAGGAGAAGAATGAAGAAGAAAAGAATAGTTGCTTAAGAGAATTCAGCAATGGTGAAATAAGGAGAAGGGAAATTTGGCAGAGGTTATCAAGGAAGAGCAAATAATGCTGAATGGCCTCTCTTTTCCTTTTATAGCCAAATTTACTAGCTTAGAATCCCTTACTTGGCCACCACTCTTCTATTTTGATAGCTTTATCACTTTAATTATCACCTAAAACTTAATCCAATAATTATCTCTTATCTCTTAATAAAAATATCAATAAAAATCCATCATTTATCCATCTATTTGCCGAATTTTAACAACAATAAAACACCTCCCTATAGAGCCTTAATGCCGTCCACTTCTCTTGTTCCTGGCACCAAAATAAAATTCTTTCGTTTGCTCCCCAAGTGACTCGAACCCAGGCCCAATTGCACCTGCTTGTGGCGTCAACTCCAGAGGCCCTAAGTGGCGCCTCCAAGCCACTTTTCTAAGCCCATTTGTATGTCATATTTCACCCATAAATTTTCTTAAGGCCACCCTGCTTTACTTCCCTCTCTTAACCTCAGAACTTAACTTTTCCTAAAACGTTTCCTTACATTTCCTTACATTTCCTTACATTTCCAAGTTTCCAAAAATGTTCGTTTGCCTCCTTTAAACTTAACATTTCTTACATTTCCAATTTCCAGAAATGTTCACTTTCCTCTTTTGAACTTAACATTTCTTACATTTCCAAGTTTCCAGAAATGTTCACTTTCCTCTTTTGAAACTTAACATTTCTAAATCATTTCCAATTTTCCAAAAATGTTCATAATACATTCATAACACACAAGACATGCCATTTCGTATACTTAAATCAAAAATGCATAGGCCCATTTTCAGGATGTTACATAAGTATTAGCACTTTGTTTCCAAGAACATATACATCATCAAAACACATAAATATCACATGTATTCGTATA
The DNA here is from genome assembly GCA_005393395.2 of Gossypium australe. Taxonomy (NCBI): domain Eukaryota; kingdom Viridiplantae; phylum Streptophyta; class Magnoliopsida; order Malvales; family Malvaceae; genus Gossypium; species Gossypium australe. The sequence goes on from CM016619.1 coordinate 36,216,868, forward strand.
ATCCAAGTCAAATGAATATATCATACATATCGTTCACATATACTTATTTGTACACATATACAAACACATCCAAAACCCTCTCACCATCAACCTTGCCACTTATAGCCGATTCTTCAAAATAATGCATTTAAACTCAATTTCATATATATATATATAATGTTCATACTTAACTCAAACGATGATATACCGACTTACCTCATTCCTTACTAATATATATAAGGCTTATATTGACCCGAGCTTTTAGCTCATTGTACTAATTATGTCTCACCTTGTATGATTCCCGAATTCTCTGTTTATAATGTATCACCGGCATTAAGCCTGCTAGGCATCAAAGCCCGAAATACACACCGGCATTGAGCCTGCTAGATCAGAGGTCTGAGATTTAAACACTGGCATTTAGCCTACTAGGCAATAAGCCCGATATAAATCACTGGCACGAGGCCTGCTAGGCATTTAGCCTGATATAAATCATCGGCACGAGGCCTGCTAGGCTCGAAGCTCGAATATCAACATAATTAACCATTCCAAGCACATTTATTAATTCCAAAATCACATATAACACATATATTTCATAATATCACATATCAAATTTGGATAAACTTAACCACAGTACATCAATTAAAATCAATTCAATATTATACTAATCACATTCGGCAATTCCAGATATATATTTCCAAAATTTCTGAATTTTATCATTTATTATGTTACGTAAATAATTTTTGACATATAATTGCTTAAAGACTTACCTCGACTATCGACGGACAACGAAGACCGGCTATTCGATAGCCTTTGTCTTTCCCCGATCCAAATCCATTTTTCTTTGTTCTTGATCTAAACACATTAAAATTTAGCTCATTCAAGCACATTTCATCTCAATTTAGTCCCAAAACACATAAATAGGCAAATTACCATTTTACCCTTAATGTTTCACATTTTTACAATTTAGTCCTATTTGCACAAAACACAAAATACACAAAATTTCATTACACAACCTAAGGGTCGAATATTCATAGGGACTATACAAGTCCATTTATTTCATTTATTTTGCATTTTAACCCTTCAAAAATTTATTTTTGCAATTTAGCCCAAAATACTCATTTTAATCTATAACATAACTTTAACATATATTCATCAAACATCACAAAGCATAATCTTCTATCATGGCCGAACATCACATACACACTAATCTCAAAAATTCTAGCATGGGTCGGATAGTATTCGAAGCAACGATTACAAAAACGTAAAAATTATCAAAAACCGAAATCAAACTAACCTTGGATTTAAGCTTACAAGTGCCGAAATTTAAGCTTGTATTTCTCTTTTCTTCCTTAGCGCATTCAGCCTTAAGAAACAAAAAGATGATAATGGCTTTTCATGTGTTTTATTTAACACATAATATGTTATTTATTTATTTACTAATATAACCTCATATTATAAGATTTTATAACATATAACTTAAGGTTACTATTGTCATATACCACCCACTAACCTTAAAAATGGGCTATTTTCCCTTTTAATACCTCATATTAAAAAGCCATTATCATTTTAGCACTTTTCACTATAGTTTGCAACTTTTTCACTTTACGCGATTAAGTCCTTATTGTCAAATTAAGCACACAAACGATCAAATTTTCATACGAAACTTTCACACACATTAATTCACATATATTAAGCACCGAAAATAATATTTAAAAATTTTCAGGACTCGAATTCGTGGTCCCGAAACCACCGTTCTGATTAGGGTCAAATTCGGACTATTACAAGAAGCTAACTTGGAGTGGACTAAATACTTTTGTATGTTGTATTTTTTAAGTCTGTAGCAAAGATATCGATAATCGGGTTTTAAAAATAATACCTCTATGTTTTAAAATGTGTAAAGAATTCAAAATAGAGATTTGGTATCGATACCCTTACTCGGGTATCGATACTCGAGGTAAATTTATCGATACTCTATGACAGGTACCTATAATTTCGACAGAATGATTTTTGTTTGAGAAACAGAATACAAGTTTGGTATCGATTTTCCAGGTGGTATCGATACCGCTTAAAATATCGATACTCTAAGGTCAGTATCAATACATACGTGTTTAACTTTGAAATTTTACTAAGTGGTCCGAATGCTTGATTTTGTAACTTGGTAAGGTACATTGAAGTATGTCCAACATGATTTAATGATGATTAATGCATGTAGTCTTGAAATCTGTGCAAATGCGATGAATGACATGTGTCAACTTTAATAAAGTGAACATAATGTACAAGTAGTGAGATGGTGGTGTAGCATCTTTAAATTCAAGCTCGATGACCAGGCCAGTATAGGGTGTGTAACACCCCAAACCCGGCCTAAACGTTACGACCGGATTTGGCATGTCACATAAAAGGGTTGTTTAAAAACTGTGCGTATTTTAAAAATTTCGGGTTTAAATATTTATTCGCCTGTTATCCTTTTGTTAACATTTTGGAAAACGGTTATTAAGGGTTTAGGAAATTCCCGTATTGAACATTTAATAATAATGGGCAGTAATCAAATTAAAAGCTAAACCAAATAAAATATCAAAATTAAAGTTATAGTGGCCTTATTACATAACAAAACCCAAATAAAAATAAGCCCAAATAAAAGAAACGAGTTTACAGGAAAACATTGCATGGCCACCACAAGTTCGCCTCAGCTCCCAAATCCACGGCTAGGGATTAAGTGAAACATTTAGAAAGAGGGGGTGAGTTTACGAAAACTCAGTGTGTACACTCTCATCAGTAAGAACATGCATCAAAACAATCTGGGCCGAAGCCCATTACAAATCACTTTGGGCGAAGCCCGTACAGAACAGACTAGGCTTTAGCCCTTTTAGCAGAGTATAGCAGATAATCAGATAATCAATGCGATATGATGCAGAACCCAATCCCAACCTAAGTTTCCATCCGCTACACACCACCCGTACCTGCCAATCACACCAATGGGGATTTCTACAATCAACCCTCACCGCTACACACCATTGATGGCAGTCATGCTGCTCATCATCAAAATCGTGACATAGTCACCAGAACAGATCGTGGCAGAGCCACTACAACAGATCGTGGCAGAGCCACTACAACACTTCCCCTTTCATCACATATTCCCAACCCCATGCAAACATATTAATTCGTGTATGCAGTATGTCATGTATGCAAAACATATATCAAATATAAGTATAACATGAATTACCATCACAATCAGATAGAAATAAAACAACATAATCAAGCTAATCAACCTCTAAGGGTATAACCGTAATTTTACCTACCAAGGGTATTTTCATAATTTACCCACCAAGGGCATTTTTGTAATTTACCTTTCAGGGGTATTTTGGTACTTTACCCTTCCAAGGGCATATCAGTAATTTTGCACCTGCAATGGTCTTTCCCAAAGGCCCAAATGTCGCCCCGAGCGGCTCGGTTACCATTTTCGGTCTTTACCGAACTATTGGGCCTAAAACCTGATTTCGGCCCATTCGGGCCCACACGCTCGTGTGGCCCACCTAACACAAATCTAGCCACGTACATAAGTTCCACCTAGTCTAGTTCACTATATACTACATCATTATACAATTTATTCCATTGGGCCCACGGGCCCATTGGGCCCACTTCGGCCCATTGCGGCCCAAGTAGCCTTAACCCACAAGAATACTACTGATGGCCTCAACTATCGCGTCGAAGCTCCACACGTGCGCTTGCGCACTCGTGTGGCTACTATTGCCGTGATCGGCACTTCGGCATTTTCCGCTCTACAACAAGGGTAGAGAGAGAGTTGCACACCTGATAGGAATCTGGTGCTAATCCGCGCTCCAACCACTCCTGTGCCCAAATGCCTACCAAGGTATGTTAACTCTCCCCCTGGAATGCTCTTTATATAGCTAGCTCTTCTCCTTCCTTCTTTGTATCTTTCCGATATGGGATCCCTTCGTCAAAAGAGTTTAAATTCAACTGAAACTCTTGCCGTCCAATCCGCAAAATAAATACTCCCTTGCTTCTCATGAGATTTGAACCCAGGCTCCCTTGCAACATAATCCATGCTGCTAACCACTTGGCCACAAGCTCTTCTTGTGTCTAAAACCATGCGCAACTAAATATAAATCTATAGTCCAATTCTAAGGTCCATGTAAAAAGAAAACCAAAATGCAAGAGCCAAGACTTGAACCTTGGACCTCCTTCCTTCCTTGTGGCGTCACCCCTTGTCTCTTATGTGGCGTCACTTTGCCACTACACCACACACTCCACTTGTGTCATTTTCTCCACATTTTATTCTTAAAGCCTACCTACCAACTCCCAGGGTTTTTTTTCCACCTAAAACCAAAATTTCCCTAAAGCCAAAGTTTGATCCCGGGACTTCATAGAAGTCCTCTAACCTTCCAAAATCACTCACCTAATAAGTCCAACTTGCACTAAAGCCATTCTCTTGTTCTCCAAAAATTTTAAACGCTACTACTCCCAAGGCCCATTGGGCCCAATCCTACTAGGCCCAATTTTAGGATGTTATAGGGTGTTACATTTGGTGGTATCAGAGTTCTAGATTCATTAACTCTAGGACCTAGGTGATTGTTGTGTGTTTGGAGTTTCGAAACTCATAGGTCTAATATCCTTGTTTTCTTGAAATTATTGATATAACTCTGATTGAATTGCAAGGAATTGTTTAAAATGTCTTTGACTGAATTGCATATGGGGTAGGAACGAGAACATATTTCCTTTAATCCTAAATTTTTCTTGCAAGAACAAGACTTGGATCATCTTCTCGCCACTTACATCACTCATTTGTTTGTTTGTATGTTAGATTAGATTAGATTATATATGCCTCGTAGACGTCTTAATGTCAGAGCTATTTCTCAAGAGGATGATACATCCTTTGCACCTACTGTGCCACTGTGTAGAATGAACATACCTGATGAGGGTGTAGGCCCTCTGATAGAAGTTATGATAGGGGCATTTTAGCAGATTGCTGATCCTAACCTTGTTCCTGCACCTGGTAACCAAGGGTCGCCGCTTGAATGTCTTCGGGCGCTGGGTGGTAAGGAATTTTCTGGAGTGAAAGTAATGATTCGACCATAGCTGAGTACTGGTTGGAAGGAATTGAAAGGATCCTCGAGCAAATGTCCTATTCTGACGAGGAGAAATTGGGTTGGGTTGTGTCTTTTCTCGATAGTGAAGCTCATATTTGGTGCAATATGGTTAGGAGAGGTACTGTTTCTGATAAATCGATTTGGAATTACTTTCTCAAGGTTTTTAATAGGAATTTTATGGGTGAGCATCATATGGAGGCTCGTAAGCGTGAGTTTTTAGATTTGGTTCAGGGAGTTTTGTCAGTGACTGATTATGAGGCTGAGTTTGTGCCACTTAGTTAGCATGCTCCTAAGATGATACTTTCTAAGAGAGACCATTGTAAGAGGTTTTGATTTGGGCATAATGATTAGATTCGGGTTTACTTGATAGCTTAGAAAATGGAGATGTTTGATGAGTTAGTTGAGAAAGCGAAAGCAATTGAGGAGACTTTGGCTGAGCCACCTCGTTCAGTGGTAACTAATTTTGGTAAGAGAGCTTCTGATGGTGCATCTGGATGACTGTCTAAGAGAAGACGTGATATTCAGGGTTCTAATGGGAGTGCACGACACGAGTTACAACCAATTCAGTCTGAGCAGCAAGATAGTGTTATAGTTAGTACTGGCGATTCGTCGTGTGGTTCTGGATGGTCGCTTTGTCCTCATTGTGAGCGTAAGCATTCGAGTAAGTTTCATAAGTTGATAGGTGGTTGTTTTAAGTGTAGTTCGAAGGAACAATTTCTAAGGGATTGCCCAAACACATTTGAGGTTTCACAGACTTATGGTTCTGCGCTAGTATCTGCGCCTGCTAGAGGCCATGGTCATGGTACAGGTAATGGGAGATCAGTTGGGCAGTGAATTGTTGCTCATACTACACAGGTTGAGTCTAGAGGTTTAGCTTGAGTTTATGGAATTGGGGAACCACAAGATCAATACTTGAACATTGAGTGTAACAACCTAAATTTATGGGCCTATGCATTTAGTGTAGGGATAAGTTTAATAGGTTAATTTAAGTGATAGGGGTCCAAATTGGGCTCAGGACTAGGCAAAGGCCTTGATTAAATTATTAGATTGGGCATTAAAGAGTTAAAAGGTGGTAATTATGTTTAGAATGCCAACATGGGCTTGTGGCCCAACAATAAGTGGCACTGTAAGGGAATTAGAAGTGACGCCACACACAAGGGATTTAGGGGCCCAAAGTTTAAGTTTAATGAAGCCCAAATATTTTAATTTAAGTGAGTTAAATTTCGGCAATTAGGTTTAATGAGGTGGACGGCTACAAGGCTTAAAAATAGGATATTTATGCGGAATTTATAAGTGATAATATCATAGATAAAAAGGAGAAAAGTTAGGATCTTATCTTCAAGGGAAGTGTTGGCCGAAAATCCACCACCTAGAGAAGTGTAAAATTCGGCTACTGCATGGCAAACAGGGTGCCGAATTTCCCCTCTCTTTTAGCTTGAATTTTAAGGGCGTTTCCAGTTTTTAGCAGTAGGTGCCGAAATATCTATAAATAGGGGGGCTAGCTCCTTGATTCTGACACTGAAAACCCTAAATTCCTCTCCCATTGTGCCGAAATTCCCTAGCCTCTCCCTCTCCAATTTCTTTTCTCCAATTTCTTCAAAAGCCGAAACTCTTCTCCACTTTTTCTTCCTTGTGCTGATTTCTCTAAAAAGCCGAAGCATTCATAGTCTTTTCTTCTATTCATCCTATTTGAGAATTAGTTCTATACTTCCGGCATTTAAATCTTCCATTGCCATTGCCGAATCCTCTCTCTAGTGCTAGCCGAATCTCCTATGCTAAGGTAAGTGTCGATTTTTGATTAGATCTCATGATCTATTCCCGGTTTTTGAAAGACAAAAAGCTGAAAAGCTAATAGTTTAATGGTTCTATGTTGGGCGGCAATTCGGGATTTGAAGGAAGCTTGGTCAACTAGATTTAAAAGCCAAAAATAGCTAGTCTCCAATTTCGGGATTTTAAGGTAAGAAGATTTGTTATTCAAATATATAAAATTGGGTAGAACACTAACCATGTCCGAATATAGGAGAGGCCCTATTTTCACATCTTTCCGGCTTTTTGAGCAAAGTTGTAGATCGGTTTAGCAAGGGTATCAACATTAATCAGGTGTGTAGATCTCTAACACACTACTAATAAACCTGTATGTATATCTATTTATGTATGTTATGGGCTAAAAATCCGGAATAAGGCTGTATAGACAGTCAAATGGAACCCTAAAAGGGTTAGGCAAGGATGCCAGGTACGTAAACATAGAACTCCCTATGTGTATCAAAAAATATATAAGTCTGCATGATGTTTTCTTTATGTATGTATGCATGGGATGGGATATTGATATGATGAAGGGGAAGTGCATAATAGGTCACGCAGTGATTGGTGGTAGAAATCCCACAAATATAAATGATAGGTTACATTGTGATTGGTGGCTATGCCACGTTTAATGATTCCTGAATAACAGGAATATGCAGTTCGGTGTTGTTATGGTGTGTAGCGGATGGAGGGTTGATTGTAGAAATCCCCAATGTGTGATGGTTGGTACGGGTTGGTGTGTAGAGGATGGAACCCTAGGATGGGATAGGTTATTAATCATTTATTATTTTGATGTATGATTATGATTGTTGCCTTATGGGCCAGAGCCCATAATGTGTTTGTGGGCTCAGGTCATTGTGTGCTTTGAGATTTATACACTAAATCTTGGTGACTCACGCTTTCCTTTTCTCTACTCTCCAGATGAGCAGTAGATCGTGGACATGGGAGCCGAGACGGACTCGAGGGGCCATCAAGTTCTATTTCTACAAATTATTTTCTTTTGGAATTTTATAAGTTTATTTTATTGTTACTTAGGAACAATTATGTAATAAGGCCCTAGTTTTTTTTCAACTAAGTAGTTCAATGTTATGCAACTTACGAATTTATGTCAAAGGCTTTTACATTTATTAATAAAAATACAAAGAGGATTATTTTTTTTCAAAAAGTCTCTCCTTTATTCAAATTTAAATAATTTAACTTGTGTTTACAAAAATGCGACAAAGTGTTATGTGTTCGATAACATGCCAGATCTGGTCGAAACGCATGGGCTGGGTTTGGGGTGTTACATTTTGGTATCAGAGCCCAGTTCAAAACTCGGGCTGTGAAATGGGTCTAGAAGTGTTTTAGAAAAAAAATGAATTTAAGAAAATTTTTGGTTTGAAGACATGGCCTTCGAGTCTACCGGCATCCAATCCACCCAGGTAAGTATTCTGAACTCCTAATTGTGATATAAATGTGGGCTTAATGGGCTTTATGGGATGTAGACTATCTAGATTAGAACTTGATAGACTCTAGGCTTAGACAAACAACTCTTCAATTCCACAAGACTTAATTTCACTAAACAAAACCTGTAAACGAGTCGCAAGACTAAGGTGTGGCAACAGACATATGCATGTCTAGGAGTAGATCCGTAAGAGCTTGGTATTTAAGCAGTCCAAGTGACTTACCTCCTCTTTGCTGGAATCTTACCTGGTGCATAGTGACTGTTCACTTTAGCCATGACAGGGTGTGGCAATAGGCATACGCATGTCTAGGAGTGGATTCAGAGAGAGCTTGGTATTTAAGCAGTCCTAGTGACTCACCTCCTCTTCGCTGGAATCTTACCTGGTGCGTAGTGACTGTTCACTCTAGCTATAAGGACTTGTTGATGGGCCAAACCTACAATTAAAACCCGAAAGGGACCAGCCACCCTATGTTGCAAACAAAAACCCCCAAGTTTTGTACATTTCCAAAAAGATACACTTGATTTGAAAATGTTCACAGCTATGAAAAATTTACCCAAAAACTCTATGTTTACAAGAGTAACTAGATTTTCCAAAGTGCCCCTGTTTAAAAAAAAATGAAAACAACATCAAAATACCCCTGAATCTCAAAATTACTGAAATACCCCTGGATGTCAAAATTACCGAAATACCCTCGGATTTCAAAATTACCGAAATACCCCTGGATTTCAAAATTACCGAAATACCCCCAGATTTTGAAATTACCAAAATGCCCCTAGATGTCAAAATTACCGAAATACCCCTAGATTTCAAAATTACCGAAATACCCCTAGATTGTAAAATTACCAAAATACCCTTATTTTACAAAATCACCAAGAAATCTTATTTTGAAAAATTACGAAAATACCCCTGGGTAGTGAAAACAACAACAACACAACTTTTCTGTAATGAACGTGAGTTCATGGATGTTGATGATTGAATGTGTTTCTTAGAGGATATGCACTTGAGACTGAATGGTGAATGCAAATTCGAAAGAATTACTCTTAAAGCTATTATTCATAAGATTGTTCGTGGTTAAAACAGTGGAAGAAAACTAATAATTCATAAAATTTCTAATCAGATAAATGCGAATCTGTAGAATGAGTACAAGGAGTTGAGGATGTCCGCCACGTGGTCGTGGTAGGGGTAGGATGACGGTGTCGGAACCAGAAGGATCTGGTCATGGTTCTGGAAACGAGATGCCGGCTGTGGAGGAGGAATTCCAGGATCAGACTGCCAGAGATGATGCGGTATCTCAGGCAATGTTAAGAGTTTTAGAAATAGTTGCTAGTGCAGGTATGGACGCAGCAGCCCGGAAATCTGTGCCAAAACGGCTTAGAGCCAATGGGGCAGAAGTGTATAGGGGAATTTCTAATGTAGCCCCAAGTTCACCTGAGTATTGGTTGGAGGCGGTAGAACGCATAATGGATAATTTGGATTTCACGGAGGAGGAGAAGTTGAAGGGAGTTGTATCCCTCTTGAGGGATGAATCCTATCAATGGTGGCTTACGGTAAAGGATGGTACAGTGGCTGACCGTATCATTTGGTATTTCTTTAAGACGGCGTTTCAGAATAAGTACATCAGATCGAGTTATGTGGATGCGCAGCGCAGAGCATTTCTAAATCTGGTTCAAGGGAGTAGGTCAGTGGATGCGTATAAAGTTGAATTCTTACGCCTTAGCCGATATGCTCGTGGGATGGTAACCACGGAGCATGAACGTTATGTTAGGTTCGAGGATGGCTTGAGGGATGATTTACATGTTTTGATAGCCCCACAGCGGGAAAGGGGATTTACTGTCCTAGTGGAAAAGGCTAAGATAGCCGAGGAGGTAAAGCAAACTGAAAAACTGAATCGGGATATAGATAGGGGTGGAAGTAAGAGGAATTTTGAACCGTCAGGGATAGCTGGGCAAACTCAGAAAAGACCTAGGTCAGATGGGCCGAAACAGGATGAGGGACCTGCTGCTAACCAGACACCAAAGTGTGCTCGATGTGGAAAATTCCATGCCGGTGAATGTTGGGCAGGCAGTGGAAAGTTTTTTAGGTGTGGATCTACGGACCATCAAGTTAAAACTGTCCGCAGCAACAAGAGGTGAAGGGACCATGGGTCAAGGGAATGCTCAGCCTAGTAGAGGAGGTCAGCAACCACAAAGAGGTCGTGGTGCAGCCAGAGGTGGTAATGGTGCTGGTCGGGGTCGTGGAGCACCAGGCCAAGAGGCAAGAAACACTGAGGCGAGACATTCAGGGTTGATCTATGCTATCAGACGTCGAGAGGAGGCTGATGCACCAGATGTCATAACCGGTACGTTCTTAATCTTTGGTTTGCCTTACACTGCATTGATTGACATTGGGTCGACGTATTCGTACGTAGCTAGTAGTGTATCAGGAACTTTAAGGCTAGAATCTGAAATTAACCCTAGGGCAATGACTGTAGTTAGCCCGTTAGGACAATCGGTAGTAGTGGATAAACTCTATCGGGAAGTACCTCTAGAAGTTCAGGGGATGGTCTTCCGAAAGGATCTAATAGAATTACCGTTCGGGGAGTTCGATTTAATTTTAGGCATGGATTGGCTTGTGAAGTATCAAGCTAATCTAGATTGTGCGGCCAAGCGTATGGTGTTAAAAACCCCCGAGGGTGATGAAGTGTTGGTGATAGGAGAAAGGGGGAACTGTTTGTCGAATGTAGTGACTGCCCTAAGAGTAGAAAGGATAGTGAGGAAAGGATACTTGGAGGCAAAGAAACACATTCCAAAGCCTATTCAAACACCCTAGTAGGAATTCTACTTAAATTAGGATACTTAGGGACCCAGTAAGGCATCTTAAAGCCTATATAAACACCCAAGGGGGCAACTTGAAAGGGGAGTTCGGTAGAAGCCGAAAAGAAGGCGTCGAGCTAGGCCAAGAAGCCAAGCCAGAAAGGTCAGAAGTTGAGGGAATCGCTCGAAGTTAGCCAGCTGATCCATCCCAAGAAGCCGGAATTCTACTCAAGACGGTGGATCTCTCCTTCAATTCCTTCAGGGAGTTTTAGGGATTTCTTATGTTTTGTTTTATCTTTTCTCTTGAGATGTTTTCTTTATTTATTATGAACTAACCCTTCAGATACCTTAAGGGGATGAAACCTAGATGAATCTTGTTATCGTTTTCTGAATTATATGATAAATACTTAGTTTGTTCTTAATTATGTGTGCTTAATTCTTGAGTTAATATTTTACGGATATTAAATCCAAGCTTGATGTGCTTAGGTGGAGCAGGAATAGACCCTGCTTAAGAGTAGATCTAGCATAATTAAGCAGAGTTGATCGCACGCCTAGAGATAGGGTGACGAGGTTTTGCCGGATTAGGGTGAAACCTAATATGGGAGTCCATAGATCAATTTACTGCTATTCTAGGGGATTATTATAAGAGAACGAAAGTTCCACTAATTAACCTAGGGTTAGACGTTATTCGCCTCGAGAGAGGGTTTAATATACGTTAGGGAGTCGTACGAATCAAACTAAGTGAATAAATCGTATGGTTCAGTGTTAGATAACAAATGAAGTCCAGGTGGATTCTTCCTGAGGGTATCGTCGTGATCAACTGAGTTTTTCTTCTAGTTATTTCCCAATTCGTTCTTTTTGTTATTGTGTCTTTAGCTTAGTAGTCGTTAATTTAGATTTAAAACAACTTCACTTTATTTTAGGCTAAATAATAAAAAGAAAGTTAGTATTAGTACTTTTAGTTCCTTTGGGTTCTACAATCCGGTCTTGCCTAAGCTATACTATTATTCGATAGGTACACTTGCCTTAAATCGTTGTCAGAGTTAGTTTCCAGGTTTGATCATTCATTTTATAAAGTTTCCATGTTTGATCATTCGTTTTATAAATTTTAAAGCTCTGATTTTAGCGATCAAATTTTTGGTGCCGTTGCGGGGAAACTAAAATATTAAGAAAGCTTAATTTTTATTACTTTAGCCATTTTTTATTGAAATTTATTTTCATTATTATTTATTATTTATTATTTTTATTTATTTTTACTTTGCTAATTTTTCCTCTATTTTGCTTTTGGCAGAAAATATTAGTCTATGGAAAAGATAGCACTGAATAATTATCAGTGGCAAGGCATGGGGACAATTCCTACTAAAGCAACCAGTGTTTTCAATCTCGACGTGGTCACCAGGTTATCTAATCAGTTAGAGATGATGAATAAAAAGATTGATGGTTTGAATAGTCTCTCGCAAGTACACCCAGAAATACAATATGATTCAGGAAGCGTGGCGAATCCTAAGTACTCACCCCACGGATATGGCATGGAAAACGAGCAAGCTCACTATACGGGTAACTATTCTAGACCACAAAATAATTTTTATAATGACACTTATAATGCAGGTTGGAGGTACCATCCCAATTTCTCGTGGGATGATCAAAATAGCCAAAGATCGGAACTTCATTCAGACTTTCAACAACCACCTCACCAACAAGAAGAAGAGTCGAACATTGAGGAGATGCTGACAAAATTCATGGCAGCCACAGAAAACCGCTTCCAAGATACTAAGAACACACTTAAAAGCAACGAGAACCGAGTTGGGGAACTTACTAAGTCAGTCAAGGAAGTCACTAATGCAGTCAAACAACTTGCAAAGCTAATGGCAGAACGACCACAAGGACGTCTACCAAGTAATACTAAAACTAACCCGAGAGAGCAAAATCAAGCCATTTACGATAGTGAAGGGTTAGACGTACCAAACACAAGGGAAGAACCTGTGGTAAGTGAAGGTAAGGTTGAGGTGTGCCATGATATACCAAAACCGGCAATTACAGAATACCAACCTCGTGTGCCATATCCTGATGCAATAAAGAAAGACCACACAGAGGAAGAATTCGGTGAACTCACACTTCGTGTAGACGATGAAACAATCACTCTTCAAGCTCTTGACCCAACTAGGACATCGAGTAATAAAGGTACGAACGTTAATTTTATTAATAACCATTTGGTTCAACCTTCTTTACAGGAATCATCACAAAATCACCTAGCTAAGCTAGATCTTAGACCTCGTGCCAACAAAGAAGAATTAGATGAGGAACGAAGCCTTAGGGTCGACAAACTAGAAGAACGGAAAACAAAATTTAAAGAAGAACAGGAACCACACGAAGTGAAACTAAAGGAATCCCCTGACGAGCTGATAGGAACAACAAATCACTTCAAAATAGGGGATCAGGTATTGTTGAAAAAGGAAGACCCTCGAATCACCAATTCAGACCTCAAGACAAACGAAGAAATCACTTTTGAGGTACTTAATGTCTTCCTATACGGCACAGTCGAGGTAAGCAATCCCAAATTCAACACTTTTTAGGTAAACACTACTCGACTTAAACTATATATTCATAACCGAGTTGATTGCATTAGAAAGGATTCCCACCTCCTCAAGCCACCATGACCATACAAATAAGAGGTAAAGTCTAGCTTAAGACTATAAACGAGCGCTTCTCGGGAGGCAACCCGAGCACTAACCCTATTTATTTTTACATTTTTATTTTATTCTTCTTTCCTTTTCTTCTTCTTCTTTAGCACCGAACTAACCAAGAGAGCAGATTTCCAGACCACACGGCCTTACACACGGTCATGGTCATGGCCGTGTGGCAAAAAAAAATCCCAAAACACGGGCTACATCTCTATTTAGACCTCCTTCTTCCTTTTTCTTTTCTAGTTGTCTTTCAGTTTCCATTATTTTTGCTTTTATTTATTTTATTTTATTATTTTTTACTTTACTTTATTTTATTTTCTTTATTATTTTCTTCTTATTCTTTATGATATTTAGATTCAGCTTAGGATACAATAAAATCAGACCAGCTACTTTGAGGATTCAATTTCAAAACGGCTCGAGGCACTCCCCATGTTTCTTTTCATTAACTTTATCCAAAATTCAGGAAGTTTCACTTCTCTCCCTATCTTTTTATTATTAAATTGCTATTATCTATCTTTGTACATTGAGGGCAATGTACATCTTAAGTGTAGGGGGTTAACTACAGCATTATTTGAAAATCCCTCAATTATGCCTTGTTCTAAAGTAAGTTTCTCATATTATGATTAGAATGAAATTTCCATGATTTATGATTTTTGTTAATATGTTTTGGATTAAGTTATTGATAATTGTGCATTGATGATTAAAATTAAAGGATACTAGAGAATCAAGCATGACAAGTCTATTTTTCAGAATAAGTTTTTAAGTTGTCTACCTGAATCTGAATGTTACCTTGAAGTTTGAAATTTACAAGGTTGTCATCAAAAACCCATAATTCTAGTGAGATTTTGAGCCTTATAGAGCATATATCCTTTTCCATGCTTATTTTTTGATTATGAGTGTGTCAACATTCATTTGTTCTAGAACTTGCTTCGATTATACATGTCAAGACCACACATTTGATTTGATATACAGAGAAGATAAAGGCACTTAGGTTTTAACCCACTTACTCCACAAAAAAGCCTACCTCCACAATTAACCCCTAGTGAATCCCGTTTAATCCTAACAACCTTTTATTGACTTACCAGCTAATATTAACCCAAAACCCCTTTGTATTTGTTATCGCCATTCCTTTTGACTACCCTCATATCGAGATTGAATTTGATGTGTTGCCTAGATGTTATCTTTATTTTTAAGTAATAGATACATTCATTTGTTCTAAAAAAAACAAAAAAAAACCCAAAGTATACTCAGTATTAGTTCTATTAAGTGAGCTTACATGTTAAAATTTCAAATCTTAAAGAAAAAGCTCGTATTATTAGTCTTCAATTGATGTAATTATTTAGGATTAGTTAATATTTTTAGTTAGGCAATTTGTCGTCAGTCTCGATTCTAACCTTCTAATTTCAGCCTTTATCCACACCTTTAACCCTAGCCCCGTTACAACCCTGTTAAAGACCTTTTGATTTGTGTATCATCTCATATTACAGTGGTGGAGATTTGATTTTCAGGCAAGACTATGGGATTAACTTTTTAGGTTCGACTTCTGAGAGCTTAATTTGGAACCTTAAACACCTCGAGTGGTTTGAGTGAATCCTTAGAGAGGATGTCAATCTTTATTGATTTTGAATCAAAATTAATTATTTAGATAAGGGGAAACACCTACGTTTTTATGCTACAAATATATAACTTTGACTGTTTTGAATCTTTAGGACTCTTTGAATTGACTCATCCATGTATAAATTATCTACGAATTATGATGAGACATTATTCATAGGAATTATGAATCATGGAAAGTTTATTTTAATTGTAAGTTGAAAATTTTGCTTGAGGACAAGCAAAAGCTTAAGTGTGGGGGTATTTGATAAACCGCAAAAGTAACATATTTTAATCTCACATTTTGTGTTCTTTTAGATGAATTAAGCCTCCATTTATGTAAAAAGGTGCTTTTAATCCTTTGTTTTCATGTTTTATACCCAGGAAAGCACCCGAGGATGAAAAGAACAGAAAACGAGCCCAAAACGAAGTAAATGGGCCGTATCATGAAATCGACACGTCCTGGACTTAAGCCCACACGGCCGTGCCTTGTTGATCATTCAGAACAGGGCCTGACCCCTGATTCACACGGCCGTGCCACATTAAAGAAATCTAAATACGGCCTGGCCACGATTCACACGAGCGTGTGCCATGGCCGTGTCCCTGTCGCTGGAAAGAGCAATCTCATTCGGGAAAGGATACTTGGAGGCAAAGAAACACATTCCAAAGCCTATTCAAACACCCTAGTAGGAATTCTACTTAAATTAGGATACTTATGGACCAAGTAAGGCATCTCAAAGCCTATATAAACACCCAATGGGGCAACTTGAAAGGGGAGTTTGGCAGAAGCCGAAACGAAGGAGTTGAGCTAGGCCAAGGAGCCAAGCCGGAAAGGTCAGAGTTGAGGGAATCGCTCGAAGTTAGCCAATTGATCCATCCCAAGAAGCCAGAATTCTACTCAAGACGGCGGATCTCTCTTTCAATTCCTTCAGGGAGTTTTAGGGATTTCTTATGTTTTGTTTTATCTTTTCTCTTGAGATGTTTTCTTTATTTATTATGAACTAACCCTTCAGATTCCTGAAGGGGATGAAACCTAGATGAATCTTGTTATCATTTTCTAAATTATATGATAAATACTCAGTTTGTTCTTAATTGTGTGCTTAATTCTTGAGTTAATATTTCGTGGATATTAATCCAAGTTTGATGTGCTTAGGTGGAGGAGGAATAGACCCTGCTAAAGAGTAGATCTAGCATAATTAAGCAGAGTTGATCGCACGCCTAAAGATAGGGTGACGAGATTTTACCGGATTAGGGTGAAACCTAATATGGGAGTCCATAGATCGATTTACTACTATTCTAGGGGGTTATTATAAGAGAATGAGAGTTTCACTAATTAACATAGGGTTAGACATTATTTTCCTCGAGAGAGGGTTTAATATACGTTAGGGAGTCCTACTGTAATATCCCGGGTTAGGGGCTATTTTGTTGCTGCATGTTATTGCATGTGTTTAGTGTGCTGTGTTGCTATTTCGGTGTTTTAGGGGCTTAATTGTAGCCTAGGGGTATGCCTGAGTGAATGGGAAAATTTTGGTTTTTGGGTGTTAAGTCAGGGGAGCTGAGGAAGCTGGGGTTTAAGAATTTTATTCGTGGTTTTGTTGCACAAGTGAAGAGCTGGCAGAGTGGCAAGGGGGAGCTTGGTATGGCGTCAACTTCAAGGAGCAGAGGTCCAGAGTTCAAGACGTAGAGCCTCCTTTTTGTCACTCCTTTTGGACGGCAGGGAGGAAGAAGTAGAGAGCAAATCGAATTCCTCCTATGACTTGGTCTTTACTTTCAAATGGAAGGTGGAGAGCAAAAAGGGGAGTGTGACTTGGTAAACACATTTGAATCTGTGGAGTGGAGAGTTGTGGGGGATTTGGCCGAATTCTAGGGGGGAGTTAGAGGGGGTGTGACGGCTTGGTGTGGGGGGTAGGTGTGTCCCGAATTCATTTTGGGCAACTTTGGCATCCTTTTGGTCTTTTTTTTTCAAAAACAAAGCTCTCATTTTTGTCAATTTTAGCCAAATTCTCAAGTGTGTTTCTTTTGGTTTTTCTTCCTTTTGAAACCGAAGGTCAAGCTCTCATCTTGCCGAAATCTTTTTGCCTTTTGAGTTGTGTGGCCGAAAGTTCCCAAGCATCTTCCATTCTTTTTCTTCTTCATCTGAGCTAAGCCGAACCTATCATCCCATCTACTTTTTCCTCTCTTGTTGAAACCTTGTAAGCCGAAACTCCACTTCTCCAAACCATTCTTTTCCATTTCTTCTCTTGAATGCTCCTTCCCATTCTTACCACTGTCCTTTCATGAGTGTTGAGCCGAAATCACTACCATAGTGCTCCCATATCTTCTTCCTTCTATTAGCATCTTGTTGGCCGAAAATTAGTTCTAAAACATTTTCTTCACCTCTCCTTTTTCTAAGAGCCGTAAGTATCCTCTTGTTTTGTTTTTCGTTTCCTACTGCTTCTGTTGGCCGAATCTCTTGTTGTTCTCTCCTAGAAACCCTTGGCCGAATATCAGTGGTGTTGGAGGCCTTGCTTCAATCGGTTGGAATTTGGACATCAAAGGTTTCAAAGCAAGCAGGAGGAGCCGTTTTCTTCTGGCAGTTGATTAGTTGGCCGATTGTCTAAGGGAACCACTTTTTGGTTCGGGATTTCGTAGGAAACCAAATCAGGTGAAAGGAGCTTGACAATCGAGGGACTTAGATCGTTTTCGTTGGGATTCTTGACTCGTGTATACCAGGTGTGTAACTAACACACCCATACTTAGTGATAATGTTATTAAACCTGTTTGCCTATCAAAATCATGGCAGTTTGATGGATTGGTATGATACCCTTTTTGGGTATGATCTTGGACTCGGGTAAGTTAGTATCATTAATATTATGAGTTGAATGATGATCTATATGTTACCATGGCTGTGGATATATGTGACATGGGATATGAGATTAGACATATTAGCATGACATGCACGATTGTATGATATGCATGATTACATGAGTATGATATGTTGATGGGTGATACGAGTGGAGGGAGCAGTGATATTTTGTGCTGACGAGCACCAGTGTTTTGGTAACACACTTTGTGACTTTGGGTCACCAGAGGTTTGGCACCTCCAGAGGTTTGGTACCTCAGCGTCTCGTCCCAGTGGCTCAGTACCACAGTGGGTTGGCCCCACGGATGATTATATGGGATTGACGCCAGTGATTTGGTATCACACGATGGGTTGGCCCCATCACCAGATTTGTGACTACGGTCACCAGTGCTTTGGTAGCACATTGTGTCTTTGGGACACCAGAGGTTTGGCACCTCATTGCGACTTGTCCCTGTGGTTTGACCACCGTGGGTTGGCCCCACTTGAGATATGGGATCGTCTGCTAGTGATTTGGTATCACACGATGGGTTGGCCCCATCATCATTGGATTTGTGACTTCGGTCACCAGTGCTTTGGTAGCACAATTGTGTCTTTGGGACACCAGTGGTTTGGTACCACATTGACGGATATTGTGTCTTTGGGACACCAGTGTTTTGGTAACACATTGTGACTATATGTCACCAGTGGTTTGGCACCACCAGTGGTTTGTTACCACACGGGGTAGAAAAGGCGATATGGATGGTTAGGATCGGGTTGCATTAATTATGTTGCTATGTATGATGTGTGTTAGCATGTTGTTTCTTCGGGAGTGGGATTTACACACTGAGTCACTCGACTCACCCTCTCCTTTGACATTTCAGGTGACTCGTAGACGCGGACATGGAGCCGGGATGGACTCGGGGTGCACATGCCATGCTTTAATAAAAGTTTTGCTCCGACTATTGCATTTGGGTACTTTAACATATTTACTTTTTATTTGGGTTTTAATTTGGATTTGTAAAAGGCCTTTAATTTATGATTTGTGATGTTTGATGTTTTAATTAGATTTTAATATGCCTTAACAAAACAAGTTGGTATGAATTTTACTAAAACTTGGAAAGATAATGATTTCAAAATTATAACGCAAGGTGTTTTTAAACCATACCATCGGGTATCACACTATGTCTTTATAGTAAGCAAATTCAAATGATTTTCAAATCAAACTTGTGTTACTCCTAAGTCTAAAAATGTTTTAAGTAACACTAAGAAACTATTAAGGTTTTAAATGGTTTAAACTCGTTTTAACCATACATTCGGGTTAAGATTTCAAAATCTCCGGGTTTCAAACACACCAACCATTTTCAAACAAGTCTACTCAAATTGTCTTCAAAATACACTGTGTTTTCACTCGGCTTTTAAACGAAAAATTTAACCTCTCACAAACATGTTTCCCCGTAACATACCAGATTCAGACGTGGTGTCTTGTCCGGGTTTGGGGTGTTACAATTGTGGTATCAGAGCCAAGTTCAAAGGCTCGGCTGTGGGCCTGAGGCCAAAATGGTTTCAAAAGTCTGTTTAAGTGTTTGTTTTGAAAGTATGGTTTGAAAGGCATGGCACCGAGTCTCCGGCACCAGTTCGCCCAGGTAAGTACCCCGTACTATTCTTTGTGATTTGATTGGATATGATATGATCTGATGAATAGCAATAGTATACTACTTTAGAGATTGAAACTGATAGGATTCTGTGAACTCGCGAGAACAAATCCTCATTAAATATTCATAAGACTTGCTTTTAAAAATAAGTGGAATAAATACTGATGCATAAAATTCTTTAATCAGATACGTAGAAAGATTAGACATGAGCACTCGAGGCGGACGCGGTCGTAATACTCGTGGTAGAGGTAGGGGTAGAATGACAGTTTCTGAGCCCGTAGGATCTGGTCAGGGTTCAGAGAATGAGATACCGGTTCAGCCACCAGCTGGAGGTGGTGAGTTCCAAGAGCAGACTGGGGACGACGCAGTGTCACAGGCGATGCTGCGAGTGTTGGAAAGGGTAGCTGGGGCAGGTGGTGGTGCAGGAATTAGGAAATCTGTTCCTGAGCGACTCCGGGCTAATGGGGCCGAATTCTTTCGAGGTGTATCTGGTGTTGCTCTTAGCATTGCTGAATACTGGCTAGAGGCAACTGAACGGATCATGGACGATCTGGATTTGACGGCTGAAGAGAAGCTGAAGGGTATCGTATTGCTTCTCCGGGATGAGTCATATCTGTGGTGGCTCACGGTTCGGGATAGTGTGGCCGCAGAGGATTTGACATGGGATTATTTCAGAGCCGCATATCAAAAGAAATACATCGGAGCTAGTTACATCGACTCCCAGCGAAAGGCATTTCTGAGGCTTGTTCAGGGGAGTAAGTCTGTTTCTGAGTATGAGGCTGAGTTCCTGAAGCTGAGTAGGTATGCCAGGGGCATTGTGGCCACTGAGCATGAAAGATGTGTTCGTTTCGAGGATGGTCTGCGAGACGAGTTGAGGCTGCTGATTGCTCCACAGCAGGAGCGCGAGTTTGCTGTCTTAGTTGAGAAGGCTAAGGTAGCCGAGGGTGTTAAGGAGTCAGTGAGGCAGAGTATGGACAGGAGTAGGCTTAAGAGGAGCTTTGGGTCTTCTGGATCGTCTGGTAATCCGCAGAAGAGGGCCAGACCGAGTGGGCCGAATCAGCCTGCTAGGTTTGTTGCTGCTAGACAGGGACCGCCGCAGTGTAATCAGTGTGGGAAATCTCATTGGGGTGGTTGTTGGACTGGTGGAAAAGGTTGCTTCGAGTGTGGTTCTCTGGAGCATCGCATAAGGGACTGTCCGCGTAGGATGGCCAGGATTCAGTCGGAGAGTCAGGGTCGTAATCAGTTCAGAGGTAATGGACCGCCACCGCAGAGGGGCCGTGGTAATGGCAGAGGTGGTAATGGTTCTGGTCGGGGCCGTGGAGCACCGGGCAGAGGTGCAGGTAGTTCTGAGGCTAGGCAGCCTGGATTGGTGTATGCTGCGAGGCGCCGAGAGGAGGGCGACGCACCGGACGTCATAACCGGTACGTTTTTGATTTTTGGTACTCCTTATACTGCTTTAATTGATGTGGGTTCTACGCACTCTTATGTTGCCAGTAGTATAGTAGAGACAATGGACTTAGACTCTGAGATATCTTCTAGGCAGATGACTGTGATTAGCCCTCTAGGTCACTCTGTAGTGGTAGATAAACTGTTTAGAGATGTACCTCTAGAACTCCAAGGGGTAGTGTTTGCTGCTGATCTGATGGAACTGCCGTTTGGGGAGTTCGATCTGATTCTTGGGATGGATTGGTTGGTCAAGTATCAGGCGAGGTTGGATTGTGCGGCCAAGCGCATGGTTCTTAAGACGGTTGAGGGTGATGGGGTGGCTATGATAGGTAATAGGAGGGATTACTTATCAAATGTGGTATCTTCTTTGAAAGCGGAGAAGATGGTCAGGAAGGGCTGCGAAGCGTATGTGGTTCATGTGTATGCCTTGGAGGCTAAAGAGTCTGCGGTTGAGAAGGTTCGTACTGTTAAGGAATTTGCTGATGTTTTTCCTGAGGAGCTTCCGGGTTTGCCGCCAGATCGAGAGGTAGAGTTCGGGATTGATCTGTTATCCGGGACTGCGCCAGTGTCTATTGCTCCGTATAGGATGGCACCAAAGGAATTGGTGGAGCTTAAGGCTCAGATTCAGGAGTTATTGGATAGGGGTTTTATCAGGCCAAGTGTTTCGCCGTGGGGTGCGCCGGTACTTTTCGTTAAGAAGAAAGATGGTACAATGCGGATGTGCATAGACTACCGCCAGTTGAACAAGCTGACGATTAAAAACAAGTATCCGTTGCCACGGATAGATGACTTGTTCGATCAGCTGAAGGGTGCTGCAGTATTTTCGAAGATCGACTTGAGGTCTGGGTATCACCAGTTAAAAGTTAAGGAAGCAGATATCCATAAAACAGCGTTTCGGACTCGGTATGGGCACTACGAATTCCTGGTAATGCCATTCGGGTTGACTAACGCACCGGCAGCGTTTATGGATATGATGAATAGGGTGTTTCAGAGTATCTGGATCGGTTTGTCGTGGTTTTCATAGATGACATTTTAGTGTACTCAAGGACAGAGGAAGAACATGATGCGCATTTGAGGGTGGTGCTGCAGATTCTGAGGGAAAAGCAACTCTATGCTAAGTTTAGTAAGTGCGAGTTCTGGCTTAGAGAAGTGACGTTCTTGGGGCATGTAGTGTCGGCTGAGGGGATTCGGGTAGATCCTCGTAAGATTGAGGCAGTTTTGGATTGGAAGCCGCCTAGGTCAGTGGCTGAGATTCGGAGTTTTCTGGGTTTGGCCGGATACTACCGAAGGTTTGTTGAGGGTTTCTCGCTGATAGCAGCGCCGATGACTAAGTTATTAAGGAAAGAGGTTCCGTTTGTATGGACTGAGAAACAGCAGGAAAGCTTCGACAAGTTAAAGAAGATTTTGACTGAGGCTCCGGTTTTGATTCAACCTGAGGCTGGTAAGGAATACACAGTCTACTGCGATGCATCACATACGGGTTTGGGTTGTGTGCTGATGCAGGAAGGTAAGGTTGTGGCTTACGCTTCTCGACAGCTGAGGCCACACGAGGTCAACTATCCGACGCACGATTTGGAATTAGCGGCTGTAGTTTTCGCCTTAAAGATTTGGAGGCACTACTTATATGGAGAGAGATCGATAGTCTACACAGATCACAAGAGTCTGAAGTATCTTCTGACTCAGAAGGATTTGAATTTGAGGCAGCGTAGATGGGTTGAGTTGCTGAAAGACTACGACTGTTCTATTGAGTATCATCAGGGCAAGGCTAACGTGGTGGCAGACGCGTTGAGCCGTAAGGTTGTTTCGGACTTAAGAGCTATGTTTGCCCATTTGAGTTTGTATGACGACGGGAGTATTTTGGCAGAGCTGCAGGTTAAGCCTACTTGGGTTGAGCAGATCAGAGAGAAACAGTTATTGGATGAGGTTCTAAGTGCGCGAAGGTTGCAAGTGCAGAATGGTGGTTTGGAAGGTTACAGTCTGTCTGGTGATGAGGTTCTGTGTTTTCAGGGTAAGGCTTGTATGCCTAAGGATGTTGAGCTAAGACAGAAGATTTTTCAGGACGCACATAGCAGTCCTCATGCTATGCATCCTGGAGGTAGTAAGATGTATAGGGATCTGAGAGAGCAGTTTTGGTGGCCTGGCTTGAAGAAGGAGGTGACAGAGTTTGTTGGGAAGTGTCTGACATGTCAGCAGGTCAAGGCTGAACATCAGTTGCCGTCAGGTTTGCTTCAGCCTGTGAAGATTCCTCAGTGGAAGTGGGAAAGGATAACCATGGATTTCGTCAGTGGGTTACCGCTTACGCCAAGCAAGAAGGATTCAGTTTGGGTAGTGGTGGATCGTCTGACTAAATCAGCTCACTTTATCCCGGTGAGGGTTGACTACTCACTTCAGAAGCTAGCGAAGCTGTATGTGTCAGAGATAGTGAGGTTGCACGGTGTGCCAGTTTCGATAATCTCGGATAGGGATCCCAGGTTTACGTCAAGGTTCTGGAAAGCATTGCATCAAGCATTGGGTACTCGTTTGGATTTCAGCACGGCCTTTCACCCGCAGTCTGACGGTCAATCGGAAAGGGTTATTCAGATTTTGGAAGATATGCTGAGAGGGTGTGTTTTGGATTTCAGAGGTAGTTGGGAGGAGTTTCTGCCATTAGCTGAGTTTGCCTACAACAACAGTTACCAAGCGAGCATCAAGATGGCACCGTATGAGGCGTTGTATGGTAGGAAGTGTCGCTCACCTACGTGTTGGACGGAGTTGGGTGAACGTCAGTTGTTGGGACCCGAGTTGGTTGCTGAGACAGAAGACAAGGTTAAGTTGATCCAAGCTAGATTAAAGGAAGCTGCGGACCGGCAGAAGTCTTATGCCGATCTTAAGCGAAGAGACATAGAGTTTGCTGTAGGGGATCGAGTTTTTCTGAAGGTCGCGCCTTGGAAGAAAGTGTTGAGGTTCGGAAGGAAAGGCAAGCTAAGTCCGAGGTTTATTGGGCCGTATAAGGTATTGAGGCGAGTTGGACCAGTAGCGTATCAGCTTGAGTTGCCAGCAGAGCTTAGTCAGATCCATGACGTCTTTCACGTTTCGATGCTTCGGAGGTATCGTTCGGATCCGTCGCATGTGGTAGCGGTGGAAGAGATCGAGGTAAATCCAGACTTGACTATGGAAGAGGAACCTGTGCAGATTCTTGATCGGGATGTGAAGGTTCTGTGTAGGAAGTCTGTGCCTTTGGTTAAGGTACTTTGGCGGAATCATGGCGTAGAAGAAGCCACGTGGGAACCCGAGGATACGATGAGACAGCAATACCCGCAACTCTTTTGATCAGGTAATTTCGAGGTCGAAATTATTTTTAGGGGGGTAGAACTGTAATATCCCGGGTTAGGGGCTATTTTGTTGCTGCATGTTATTGCATGTGTTTAGTGTGCTGTGTTGCTATTTCAGTGTTTTAGGGGCTTAATTGTAGCCTAGGGGTATGCCTGAGTGAATGGGAAAATTTTGGTTTTTGGGTGTTAAGTCAGGGGAGCTGAGGAAGCTGGGGTTTAAGAATTTTATTCGTGGTTTTGTTGCACAAGTGAAGAGCTGGCAGAGTGGCAAGGGGGAGCTTGGTATGGCGTCAACTTCAAGGAGCAGAGGTCCAGAGTTCAAGTCGTAGAGCCTCCTTTTTGTCACTCCTTTTGGACGGCAGGGAGGAAGAAGTAGAGAGCAAATCAAATTCCTCCTATGACTTGGTCTTTACTTTCAAATGGAAGGTGGAGAGCAAAAAGGGGAGTGTGACTTGGTAAACACATTTGAATGTGTGGAGTGGAGAGTTGTGGGGGATTTGGCCGAATTCTAGGGGGGAGTTGGAGGGGGTATGACGGCTTGGTGTGGGGGGTAGGTGTGTGCCGAATTCATTTTGGGCAACTTTGGCATCCTTTTGGTCTTTTTTTTTTTTCAAAAACAAAGCTCTCATTTTTGTCAATTTTAGCCAAATTCTCAAGTGTGTTTCTTTTGGTTTTTCTTCCTTTTGAAACCGAAGGTCAAGCTCTCATCTTGCCGAAATCTTTTTGCCTTTTGAGTTGTGTGGCCGAAAGTTCCCAAGCATCTTCCATTCTTTTTCTTCTTCATCTGAGCTAAGCCGAACCTATCATCCCATCTACTTTTTCCTCTCTTGTTGAAACCTTGTAAGCCGAAACTCCACTTCTCCAAACCATTCTTTTCCATTTCTTCTCTTGAATGCTCCTTCCCATTCTTACCACTGTTCTTTCATGAGTGTTGAGCCGAAATCACTACCATAGTGCTCCCATATCTTCTTCCTTCTATTAGCATCTTGTTGGCCGAAAATTAGTTCTAAAACATTTTCTTCACCTCTCCTTTTTCTAAGAGCCGTAAGTATCCTCTTGTTTTGTTTTTCGTTTCCTACTGCTTCTGTTGGCGGAATCTCTTGTTGTTCTCTCCTAGAAACCCTTGGCCGAATATCAGTGGTGTTGGAGGCCTTGCTTCAATCGGTTGGAATTTGGACATCAAAGGTTCCAAAGCAAGCAGGAGGAGCCGTTTTCTTCTGGCAGTTGATTAGTTGGCCGATTGTCTAAGGGAACCACTTTTTGGTTCGGGATTTGGTAGGAAACCAAATCAGGTGAAAGGAGCTTGACAATCGAGGGACTTAGATCGTTTTCGTTGGGATTCTTGACTCGTGTATACCAGGTGTGTAACTAACACACCCATACTTAGTGATAATGTTATTAAACCTGTTTGCCTATCAAAATCATGGCAGTTTGATGGATTGGTATGATACCCTTTTTGGGTATGATCTTGGACTCGGGTAAGTTAGTATCATTAATATTATGAGTTGAATGATGATCTATATGTTACCATGGCTGTGGATATATGTGACATGGGATATGAGATTAGACATATTAGCATGACATGCACGATTGTATGATATGCATGATTACATGAGTATGATATGTTGATGGGTGATACGAGTGGAGGGAGCAGTGATATTTTGTGCTGACGAGCACCAGTGTTTTGGTAACACACTTTGTGACTTTGGGTCACCAGAGGTTTGGCACCTCCAGAGGTTTGGTACCTCAGCGTCTCGTCCCAGTGGCTCAGTACCACAGTGGGTTGGCCCCACGGATGATTATATGGGATTGACGCCAGTGATTTGGTATCACACGATGGGTTGGCCCCATCACCAGATTTGTGACTACGGTCACCAGTGCTTTGGTAGCACATTGTGTCTTTGGGACACCAGAGGTTTGGCACCTCATTGCGACTTGTCCCTGTGGTTTGACCACCGTGGGTTGGCCCCACTTGAGATATGGGATCGTCTGCTAGTGATTTGGTATCACACGATGGGTTGGCCCCATCATCATTGGATTTGTGACTTCGGTCACCAGTGCTTTGGTAGCACAATTGTGTCTTTGGGACACCAGTGGTTTGGTACCACATTGACGGATATTGTGTCTTTGGGACACCAGTGTTTTGGTAACACATTGTGACTATATGTCACCAGTGGTTTGGCACCACCAGTGGTTTGGTACCACACGGGGTAGAAAAGGCGATATGGATGGTTAGGATCGGGTTGCATTAATTATGTTGCTATGTATGATGTGTGTTAGCATGTTGTTTCTTCGGGAGTGGGATTTACACACTGAGTCACTCGACTCACCCTCTCCTTTGACATTTCAGGTGACTCGTAGACGCGGACATGGAGCCGGGATGGACTCGGGGTGCACATGCCATGCTTTAATAAAAGTTTTGCTCCGACTATTGCATTTGGGTACTTTAACTTATTTACTTTTTATTTGGGTTTTAATTTGGATTTGTAAAAGGCCTTTAATTTATGATTTGTGATGTTTGATGTTTTAATTAGATTTTAATATGCCTTAACAAAACAAGTTGGTATGAATTTTACTAAAACTTGGAAAGATAATGATTTCAAAATTATAACGCAAGGTGTTTTTAAACCATACCATCGGGTATCACACTATGTCTTTATAGTAAGCAAATTCAAATGATTTTCAAATCAAACTTGTGTTACTCCTAAGTCTAAAAATGTTTTAAGTAACACTAAGAAACTATTAAGGTTTTAAATGGTTTAAACTCGTTTTAACCATACATTCGGGTTAAGATTTCAAAATCTCCGGGTTTCAAACACACCAACCATTTTCAAACAAGTCTACTCAAATTGTCTTCAAAATACACTGTGTTTTCACTCGGCTTTTAAACGAAAAATTTAACCTCTCACAAACATGTTTCCCCGTAACATACCAGATTCGGACGTGGTGTCTTGTCCGGGTTTGGGCTGTTACACCTACGGATCAAACTAAGTGAATAAATCGTATGGTTCAGTGTTAGATAACAAATGAAGTCTAGGTGGATTCTTCTTGAGGGTATCGTCATGATCAACTGAGTTTTTCTTCTAGTTATTTCCCAATTCTTTTTTTTTTTTTTTGTCTTTGCGCCTTTAGCTTAGTAGTCGTTAATTTAGATTTAAAGCAACTTCACTTTATTTTAGGCTAAATAATAAAAAGAAAGTTAGTATTAGTACTTTTAGTTCCTTTGGGTTCGACAATCCGGTCTTGCCTAAGCTATACTACTGTTTGATAGGTAGACTTGCCTTTAATCCTTGTCAGAGTTAGTTTCCAGGGTTGATCATTCGTTTTATAAATTTTAAAGCTCTGATTTCAGCGATCACCTAATAGTAACTAGTGAATTAGGAAAAATGGTTACGAGTTCTTTAGACGATAGTGTCATAGTGAATAGAGGAAATTGTTAGAGAAGTTACCGTAGAATAGCCCGTGGTAGTGAATAGAATCATTAAAGAAAGTGGTAGGAAGATAGGGAGAATAGGAATCAAAGTGCACAGCAAAAGGGTAATGGTGAGTTTAGAAGTGGAAGTAGAAAATTTTTTGATTAAGCAAGTGACGTGTTAGTAGGGAATTTCGAGGAATAAATTCTTTTTAGAGGGGGAGATTTGTAACAGCCCAAAATAGGGCCTAGGAGTTTTAGGGGTAATTTAGGAATTTTAACCTTAGAGTGTTCAGAATTTTTGATATGGTATATCGTAATGTTTCCGATTATGCGTTTAAGAAAATTAAATCAATTCCTAAAAATGAGTTTTAAATACCTTTAATTTTGAAAATAGGACTTATTTGTAAAATAGTCAAAACTTAGAGTTTTTAAGAGACAATTAGACCAATTTTTAAAATTCACCTTATATCTTCCCCCAACTAGTTTTATTTTCACGTTAGTTTTCTTCTCCCTCATTCTTGTGTTGTCCCTTATTCTCCTTTGCTTTCTGATTCGACTTTTGATTTCCTAACTCTAATTTTTGGATTCCTATCAATGTCCAAGCCTTAAATCTCCATAAATCCAAGAAAAACATCCAAACTGTACATAGATTCCATCATCTTCTTCGCATGTGAGTTTTCCAGGTTTCGAACTAGGAACCTAATGGTAAGCTAAGACTTTACCACTAAACCAGTAGGTTCATTCTTGTCAACAATTAAACGTAAATTACATATAAGTTATGTGTGACTAGCTAGATATAGGGAGAAAATAACCAAAATTCAATGAGAAGGAATCGAACACATGACTTCAAGTACTCATCCAGAACACTTAACCATTGGAAAATTTTAATTTACTTTAGACAATTTAACAATTCAAAATTTTAAGAAACTCGGGGCATTACAACTCTCCCCAGTTTAAAGAAATTTTGTCCTCGAGATTTACCTGGTTCAAACAAATAAGAGTATTGATGATGCATCAAGTCTTCTGGTTCCCAAGTGGCTTCCTCAGCACCATGATTCCACTACAGTACCTTAACCAAAGGGATACTCCTCCTTATCAAGACTTTTAACCCATGATCTAGAATCTATATTGACTCTTCCTCAAAAGACAAATTTGGTCTCACCTTGATCTCTTCAACCATAACAATATGAGATAGGTTAGACTGATACCGCCTTAACATAGAGAAATGAAAGAAATCATGGATGCAGTCTAATTCAAGAGGCAGCTTCAACTGATATGCAACTAGCCCTACACACCTTAAAATCCGATAACGCCCGATGAACTTAAGGCTCAACTCACCATTACGTCCAAACCTTAGAACCTTTTTTCCACAGATATGCCTTTAGAAAAACCTGATCCTCCACAGCAAACTCAATATCCTTCCTCTTAAGATCTGCATAAGATGTTTTTCTATTCAATACTACCTTTAACTGATCTCAAATCAATCTAACATTATCCTCAATCTCGATTACTAGATCCAGACCCATAATTTTCCTTTTGCCTAAATCTATCCAACACAACAGTGTACAAAACTTACAACCATATTAAGCCTCGTAAGGTGCCATTTAAATATTGGATTGAAAACTATTATTATAGGCAAACTCATCTAGAGGTAAAAACTCTTCCTAACTACAACAAAAATCAAGAACACAAATTCGTAGAATATCCTCTAGAACCTGAATTACCCTCTCAAACTATCCAACAGTCTACAAATGGAATTATGTACTGAAGTCCAACTGAGTACCCACAACCTCATGAAATTTCTTCAAAAATAGTAATGTAAAATGAGGGTATCGATATGAGATAATGGATACATAAACCCTATGGAGTCTTACGATCTCAAAGATATACAATTTAGCTAACTTCTGAAAAGCGTAATCAGGCCGAACTAGAAGAAAATAGGCAGATTTGGTCAACCTGTAATAGCCTAAATTTTAGCGATGTAAAAAATAGTGGTTCGAGACCACCAAATCCGACAAATAAATTCGTAGATTATATTATTTAATATTTACGACCCAAATGTAGCTTTAAAAGATTTTTGGAATAGCAAATTGTGTTTTATAAAGATTTATTTGGTCAATAAATTGAGAAAAAGAGGTATCGAGATCTCGGTGTTATTAATCGAGCCATAAATATTTTTATGAATATTTACAGAGTGTCAATAAGGTAGTATTAAAATTTTGTTAGAAAATTTTAACGTTCGACTGGTTAATTAAATAAAAAGGACTAAATTGAAAAAGGTGTAAAAGTTGTTAGAAGGATTAAATAGCTGAATTGTCAAATGAGGAAGGACCTAAAGTGCAAATAAGCCCAAAGGAGATATTTTGGGCGGCAATAGCTGATAATAATCAGGAAATGGGTGAAATAAGGGCAAAATTGGAAAATTGCCAAAATCAGTTAAATAAAAATGGGACCAAATTCAAATATCTAGAATTCTCATCATTTTTCTTCATATTCATCAGCTGAAAAACAGCCATGGAAGAGGGTTCAAGCTCGTTTTTGTACTCTAGCTTCATGTAAGTTTAATTATTGCTTTCTCCTTGAAATTTCTAAGTTTTGGACTTGTACAATTGGGTCCAACTTATTATGTCATTAGTTTTTGATTCCATGGCTAATTTTTAAAGTTCCTATGGATGAGTGTTGGAAGCATATGATGGATAAGCATAGAATTGAAGCTTTAATTTTGATATATAATCATTTTGTCAAGTAAAATTGATGGAAATTGACTTTAGGACCTAATAGTGAAAGAGTTTGGAATTAAGGTCTAGTGCTAAAGTTTTGATTTCCAAGGGTTACGAAGAAGTTTAAAATGATAGAATAAAGTATTAATTGAGAAAAATTATCTCAATTGAGGGGTTAATTGAGCAAGGACTGAATTGTATGAACTGTGAAATTTGGGGCAAAATGAAAATCAACATTTTGCACTAAAACAGTTTTGGACAGTAGCAGTAGTCTAACTTTGAAAAATCACCAAAAATTGTATAAATCGAATTCAAGGATGAATAAAATATAAAATTATAGATTATTTAGTTTAGTTTCTTATAGAAGAAACAGTGTAAGAAATGAAATTGTGAACCATGAGATATAATATATTTTATTAGACAAGGTCCGAATGATTTCGGGTTCCTTTGTTCTGACTTTTGAAAATCATCAAGAATTGAAGGAAAATAATTAGGGGCTTAAATTTATATATTTAAAATCAAGAATGATTCTATTTTTAATAGAAACAAACAGGAACATCATCCGAATCCCATACAAAGAGATACTTAATTTTTAGTGAAGAAGGGTCGGAACTGTCAGATAGCGGAACAGGGTGAATTTAAAGAATAAACTGTACTTATTGGCTAAACCAAAAATTTTGAAAATATTATTGTAAGAAGATATGTGAGTCTCGTTTCAAGGAAAATTAGCGGATCTTAATTTGGAGTTCCTTAGATCTTGATAAAAATAATTTAGCGACTGCGACATGGATGGACAGCTTGAATATCCATATAAGTAAATAGTGAAAATTATAGATAATGTTACTTACAAGTGTGTTATTTATACAAGGGATGTCGATGGAGAGGAGGAGGAGGAAAAATATATGAATGACTTGTGTATAAATTGATCACATGCCCGATTATAATCGATAAATGTTAAATTAGAAATGATATAATGTTTTATCTCAAATATTTACTATGCAATTGTTATTATCATTATGATATAAAAATTGAATTTGTAAGATCGTATGTTGATAAATGTTGTTGATTTGTGCTAATTAAGCACCATTATCATATATTTGATAAAATTGTGGAAATTTCAGTAAATGTTCGAATTGAGTAAAAATGCATGATCGATCACGATCATTGTGTAGTGAAGTATGAATTGACTGTAAAAGACCATGGTTAAACCATGGCATTGTGCTAAGTGAAATAAGTCCATGGCATTGTGTAACACCCCAAACCCGGCCCAAACGCTACAACCGGATCTAGTATGCTACGGGCTAAACGTTAAAAACTTTGCTTTGAAGGGATTTGAAATCTCGGTTTGTTTATGTAGGTATTCGTTAAATAGGTGTTATTAGCAGAAAACCTTTGTGGGTTTTTTTTTCTTCTTATAAATAAAAACTTTGAACATAAATTTATAAATGTGAACATCATCAAATATAAATCGAAAACCTAAGCTATGGAGGCCCTATTACAAAAATAGTCCCAAATTAAAACTTAAAGAAAAATCGGAAATAGTTTATGAAATTAAATGACGTGATGGCCCCTCGAGTCCGCCTCGACTCCCATGTCCACGATCTACTGCTCATCTGAAAAGCTAGGAAATAAAAGGGTGAGTCACCAAGACTTGAGGCCCACAAACACATTATGGGCCTTAGCCCATACACAATGGAAACAAAATATTTACATGCAACATGGCCCAACCCAAACCTAATAGTCCATCCTCTACACACCAGCCCGTACCAGCCAACACACTTCGGGGATTTCTACAATCAACCCACCAACCGCTACACACCATAGCGACAGTCATGCTGCCTATTCCTAGCAATCAGGAATGAATTTAACGTGGCTTAGCCACCGATCACTATTGTGCCCTAACTTTATAATTCGTGGTTTAACCACCGATCACCAAGTGACCTTATAAATCATTTGTGGCAGAGCCACCGATCACTACGTGACCTTATCACTTCCCCTTTATCATATCAACCCCATCCCATGCATACATACATACAGAATCAAAACAATATACTACCTAAAAGTTCACAGTCTATCACATACATCTATACACATAGAGAGGTTTCTATGATTACGTACCTGGCATCCCTTGCCTACCCTCTTTGGGTAATCCGACTGTCTATACAACCTTTTTTCGGCTTTTAGCCCATAACATATATTTAGTACAGATTACTCTACAGCCTTTTTCTGGCTTTTAGCCTATAACATACATAATACAGTCTTAATTAGTGTGATAGAGATCTACACACTTGATTACAGTCAATACGAGACCTTTTATGTCGACACTATCAGAAGTTGATATGACTGCTAACTGCCTAATATTTTGTTCTGAAGCCGGTCCACAACCCAGTGGCCAATCCCGTACTGCTGACACCACTCGTTTCTTAAACTTAGGGATTGGTTTTACAGATCCAATCCCCTCATTCTCCTGATCGATATTTGATTCCATTAAAAGACCTTATCATAACATATGGTTAAGATCACAATTGCGATAGCGAATCTAAAGAGAATCTAAAGAGAACCCCTTACCTTGAAATCCCGAAAAGAGAGATATTAGGTTCAGAGACTAACGGTTCCAGCTTTTAGATCTAAGCAATCTACTTCAATTCTCGAATGCCGCCCAACACGTAAACACAAGAAACCAACAATCTGTTAGCCTTTCGGCTTTGTCTTCTAAAAACCGAAAGAGAAGAAGAATAGATCAGAAGAAATCGGCACCTACCTTTACAGAGAATTCGCCAACTCCTAGAAGATTTCAGCTTTTGGCGAAAATCAAAAAGAGAAGATGATTCAAAGAAATCTATGGAGATTCGGCTTTTAGTGAAGAGATCAGCAAAAGAGAATAGGAGGTATTCAGCTATGGAGATGAGAAGAAAGTTTAGAGTTTCGGCTTTTGAAGGGAAAGATGTTGAGAAGAATTGGGTGGTTTCGGCTTTGTAGAAGAAATAAAAAAAAGAATACTAGACTTTCGGCTTTTGCATAGAAGTGAAGATGAGAGAATAGTCTTAGGGATTTCGGCTTTTATAGAGAATGGGAGAATAGAGAAACCCTAATTCTGAAAATTAGCTAAAATTTAATTAAAGGAATTGGGCTTCATGCAACTGGAGTTTGGGCCTCCTCAGTTGACGCCACCTCCCTACTCTCTAAGTGGCGCCACTTTGCCACTGGGCCACAAGCTCATTTGTGTCATTTTCCTCCATATTTTATTCTTAAAGCCTACCTACTAACTCCTGGGGTTTTATTCACCTAAAACCAAAATTTCCCCAAAGCCAAAGTTCGATCCCGGGACTTCATAGAAGCCCCATAACCTTCCAAAATCACTTATCTAATAGGTCAAACTTGTATTTAAGCCGATCTCTTGTTCTCCAAAAATTTAAACGCTACTATGCTCAAGGCCAATTGGGCCCAATCCTACTAGGCCCAATTTCAAGATGTTACAAATCTACCCTCCTTGAAGAAACTTCGTCCTCGAAATTTCCAACTAACTAACAGTCACACATCCTAACCTACCACACTACGCTCTTGATGCGCACTCTGATCTTAATAACACTAATATACTTTTAACTAGAATTTAGAACTCTTACACATACTCAAAAACACCTAGCCATTAAAGCAGACAAATATTTCATAAGCAACCAACTCTATATCCTAACATCACATCCAAACCAAACACACAGAATAGATACCAGAAATATAGCATAACAAAGCAAAGTATTAGGAAACTTACAGTGCGGTCTGGTGCCGGAGACTCGGGTGCCATACTTCCAGAAAAGAGATATATATATTTACTAAACAATCCTTTGAAAACATTTTTGAACTCAAACCCACAGTCGAGTTTTTGAACCTAGGCTCTGATACCAAAATGTAACACCCCAAACGCGGCCCAAACGCTACAACCGGATGTGGTATGCTACAGAATAAACGTTAAAAACTTTGCTTTGAAGGGATTTGAAATCTGAGTTTGTTTATGCAGGTATTCGTTAAATAGGTGTTATTAGCAGAAAACCTTTGTGGGTTTTTTTTCTTCTTATAAATAAAAAATTTGAACATAAATTTATAAATGTGAACATCATCAAATATAAATTGAAAACCTAAACTATGGAGGCCTTATTACAAAAATAGTCCCAAATTAAAACTTAAAGAAAAATCAGAAATAGTTTATGAATTTAAATGAAGTGATGGCCCCTCGAGTCCACCTCGGCTCCCATGTCCACGATCTACTGCTCATCTGAAAAGTCAGGAAATAAAAGGGTGAGTCACCAAGACTCAGTGTGCAAATCCCGAAAACGCATAAATGGCTTGAGGCCCACAAACACATTATGGGCCTTAGCCCATACACAATGGAAACAAAATATTTACATGTAACATGGCCCAACCCAAACCTAATAGTCCATCCTCTACACACCAGCCCGTACCAGCCAACACACTTCGGGGATTTCTACAATCAACCCACCAACCGCTACACACCGTATCGACAGTCATGCTGCCTATTCCTAGCAATCAGGAATGAATTTAACGTGACTTAGCTACCGATCACTATTGTGACCTAACTTTATAATTCGTGGTTTAACCACCGATCACCAAGTGACCTTATAAATCATTTGTGGCAGAGCCACCGATCACTACGTGACCTTATCACTTCCCCTTTATCATATCAACCCCATCCCATGCATACATACATACAGAATCAAAACAATATACTACCTAAAAGTTCACAGTCTATCACATTCATCGATACACATAGAGAAGTTTCTATGATTACGTACCTGGCATCCCTTGTCTACCCTCTTTGGGTAATCCGACTGTCTATACAACCTTTTTCCGGCTTTTAGCCCATAACATATATTTAGTACAGATTACTCTACAGACTTTTTTCGGCTTTTATGTAACATCCTAAATTTATGGGCCTATGCATTTAGTGTGGGGATATGTTTAACATGTTAATTTAAGTGTTAGGGGTCCAAATTGGGCTCAGAATTAGGCAAAGGCCCAGATTAAATTATTTTAAGGTGGCATCATTAACAATTAAAAAGGAACAAGTTTTGGGCCACAAGGAGCCCATGTTTTTAGGCCATTTTCGGCAATTAAATGTGAGCAAGGGTGACGCCACAACAAGGGATTTAAGGGCCCAAAATTTAAGTTTAATGAAGCCCAAATCCTTTTAATTTAAGTGAGTTAAATTTTGGCATTAAGACTTGATGAGGTGGACGGCTACAAGGCTTAAAAATAGGAAGATATATGTGGATTTTATAAGTGATAATATCATAGATTAAAAGGAGAAAAGTTAGGAGCTTATCTTCAAGGGAAGTGTTGGCCGAAAATCCACCACCTAGAGGAGTGTAAAATTCGGCTACTACATGGCAAAGAGGGTGTCGAATTTATCCTCTCTTTTAGCTTGAATTTAAGGGTGTTTTCGGTTTTTAGCAGTAGGTGCCGAAATATCTATAAATAGGGGGGCTAGCTCCTTGATTTTAACACTGAAAACCCTAAATTCCTCTCCCATTGTGCCGAAATTCCCTAGCCTCTCCCTCTTCAATTTCTTCAAAAGCCGAAACTCTTCTCCACTTTTTCCTCCTTGTGCCGATTTCTCTAAAAAGCCGAAGCATCCATAATCTTTTCTTCTATTCATTCTATTTGAGAATTAGTTCTATACTTTCGGCATTTAAATATTCCATTGGCATTGCCGAATCCTCTCTCTAGTGCTAGCCGAATCTCCTATGCTAAGGCAAGTGTCGATTTTTGATTAGTTCTCATGATCTATTCCCGGTTTTTGAAAGGCAAAAGCTGAAAGCTAATAGTTTAATGGTTTTATGATGGGCGGCAATTCGGGATTTGAAGGAAGCTTGGTCAATTAGATCTAAAAGCCGAAAATAGCTAGTCTTCACTTTAGGGATTTTTAAGGTAAGTAGATTTTCCTAGATTTCTATTAGATTTCATCATTATATACAAGATCTTAATGTTATAATGAGGATTAACAATTAAATATTGTGATAGTAGTTCTGATAAGGACTTTTGATGGAATTAAATGGATCAGGCAAAGGAGAAAATCCCTAAGTTTAAGAAACAAGCAGTATCTGCCATTCGAGATAGCTGTTGTGTCAACTAAGGATAGCATCGACATAGAAAGCATTATTTTATCGGTAACCAGGTGTGTAGAATCTCTAACACACTACTAATAAACCTGTATGTGTGTTTATATATATATGTTATGGGCTAAAAAGCCGGAAAGAGGCTGTATAGATAGTCGAATAGAACCCTAAAAGGGTTAGGCAAAGGTGCCAGGTACGTAAACATAGAACTCCCTATGTGTATCGAAAAGTATGTGATAATCTGTGATGATAATATATTTATGTTCTTGCACGTAAGCATGGGGATGGGATTGACATGAGGAAGGGGAAGAAGGTCGCACAGCGATCGGTGGCTTTGCCACATAGGTCACATAGTGATCGGTCTTTATGACAGGCAGCACAGCTGTCGATATATTTTTAAGGTCGCATAGCGATCGGTGGCTTCGCCACATAGGTCACATAGTGACTGGTCTTTATGATAGGCAGCACCGCTGTCGATATGGTGTGTAGCGGATGGAGGGTTGATTGTAGAAATCCCCAAGGTGTGATGGTTGGTATGGGTTGGTGTGTAGAAGATGGAATTCTAGGACGGGTTGGGCTTTGCATCATTTATTATCTGTCATGTGATTATGATTGTTGCCTTTGTGTATGGGCCAGGGCTGATAATGTGTTCGTGGGCCCAACCCTTTTATGTGTTTTTGGGATTTACACCTTGAGTCTTGGTGACTCATGCTTTCCTTTTCCCTACTCTCCAGATGAGCAGTAGATCGTGGACATGGGAGCCGAGACGGAATCGAGGGGCCATCAAGCTTTATTTCTACAAATTATTATTTTGGGATTTCTTTAAAGTTTTCTTTTATTTTATTTTTACTTTGGAATTATCAATGTAATAAGGCCCCATAGGTTTGTCCAATTAAGTAGTTTTAATGTTCTGCAACTTATGAGATTATGTCAAAGGTTTAAATATACTTAATACAAGGTTTTATTTTTAAAATGCCGCTTATTTTCTTAAATAATCTCTATTTAATTTACGACTTCAAAAACAAACAAGGCAAAAGTTTTCAAAGTACAAACCATGACATGCCAGATCCAGTCGAAACGCATGGGCCGGGTTTGGGGTGTTACATTTTAGCCCATAACATACATAATACAGTCTTAATTAGTGTGATAGAGATCTACACACCTGATCACAGTCAAGACGAGACTTCTATGTCGACACTATCAGAAGCCGATACGACTGCTAACTGCTTAAGATTTTGTTTTGAAGTCGGTCGACAACCCGGTGGCCAATCCCGTACTGCTGACACCACTCGTTTCTTAAACTTAGGGATTGGGTTTACAGATCCAATCCCCTCCTTCGCCTGATCGATATTTGATTCCATTAAAAGACCTTATCATAACATATGGTTAAGTCACAATTATGAAAGCGAATCTAAAGAGAATTTAAAGAGAACCCCTTACCTTGAAATCCCAAAAAGAGAGATATGTGGTTCAGAGACTAACGGTTCCGGCTTTTAGATCTAAGCAATCTACTTCAATTCTCGAATGTCGCCCAACACGTAAACACAAGAAACCAACAATCTATTAGCCTTTCGGCTTTGTCTTCTAAAAACCGAAAGAGAAGAAGAATAGATCAGAAGAAATCAGCACCTACCTTTACAGAGAATTCGGCAACTCCTAGAAGATTTTGATTTGTGCGAAAATAAAAAAGAGAAGATGATTCAAAGAAATCTGTGGAGATTCGGCTTTTAGTGAAGAGATCGACAAAATAGAATAGGAGGTATTCGGCTATGGAGATGAGAAGAAAGTTCAGAGTTTCGGCTTTTGAAGGGAAAGATGTTGAGAAGAATTGGGTGGTTTCGGCTTTGTAGAAGAAAATAGAAAAAGAATAATAGACTTTCGGCTTTTTCATAGAAGTGAAGATGAGAGAATAGGCTTAGGGATTTTGTGTAACATCCCCAAACCCGGCCCATTCACTACGACCAAGTCTGGTTATGTTAGTGAAAATACCTTTCTTTACTTAGAACTTAAAGCATGAAAATTTTCTGTTATTAAAAATAATTCATTTAAAACTTTAGAAAAAATATATATAAAAATACTTTGATTAAAAGATTGCTATAATAAAAACCGTTTCCACATAGTAATATATTTTAAGAAAAACATAATATAAAATAATATCAACAAAATAGCAATAACAATAGTAACAATAATATATAAAGTACTTTAAACCAAAGGCCCTTATTACATCAAATAAAATTCCAAAATACTGATAATATAAAATAATTAAATAAAGTAAAACATCTTCGGCATGAAAATCCCCTTCTGCATGGGCCACCTTGTATCCACTCCAACCCGGTCCGATCAACTTGTCACCTGCGATGTTTAAAAATAACTGGGTGAGTCATAATGACTTAGTGTGTAAGTTAACCACTGAAATCCACCCACATGCTAGCCACATAATATCCCAATTATCAAATGCAACAAGTAATATATATATTCATTTTAACAATTACCACAATCTGGGCTTGGCCCACATTCAAATCATACTCAAATACTGGGCTAGGCCCATTCCTCAATAAACCACATATCAACTGGGCTTGGCCCATTTCCACGTATGTTCCCAAAACATACCTATCCACATGTCATATTGGGCTTGGCCCATTACCATATTATTTCATAAACACAATAATGCAACATGAAACCCAACCCAAACCTAGGGTCCATCCGCTACACACCCCCTGATCCAGCCTACCACACACCAGGGGACTATCGAGTCACCCTCTCCTTTTCCCTCCAAAAAGGCAACCAATGCCATCCACGATGTAGCATATAGCTAACATCAAACCACGATGGAGCACAAAGCTGACACCAATCCACGTACTCGAAGTACACCCGTACCTTCTTTCATAACCCGCCCATGCACATGTAACATAAAATGATGATAAGGTGGTGCATGAACATATTAAACACAATCATAGGCATACTCACACAATAAAATCAGTGATCACATGATTACAAACTTTGCTACTAACCTGATCATCTTCATACCCCTTAAGGGTACCATTTTCACATTTAACTGCACTTATTAGCATCATACAACATAATCAGATATACTCAAATCCCGGAAACAATGGTTAACTACACACCTTATAACCTGAAGTTCTAAACCCTCGATCCCGACGCTATCGACTAGCGAAACTACCGCTATCTGCCTATAGCTATCTCCTGCCGCTGGCCCACACCCCGGTGGCCAATCCCGAACTGCTGAAACCGCTCTTTTCTTGAACTTCGGAATAGGGACCTTCCCTTGCCCACTCTGACTGGTTGTGGCCTCCATCAAAAAGCAACTCAACTTGAATCCCGAACGCTACTCTATGCCACTGCAACTGCTGACTAAACGACCTTGCTAACCACTCCCTATTGCTCCAGCTAGAAACGACCACCACCAAGGAAGTAAGGTTCGGCTCAGGGACTTGTAACCAAAGTGAAGAGAATGTGAGAATGGATGATTCGGCAAGGCTCTTAGATAGTGTTTGGGATATTCAGCAATGGTAGTTTTCTATGGATGGTTACGGTTTAAGCAAGGTTTAAAAAGAAAAAGGTGAGAAGGGAGAGGGATATAGGTTCATAAAAGGTTAAGCCCTCTGCTACTTTCGGCTACAAAGAAATGGCATGAAAAGGGGGTTTGCTTGGACTAACTTTCGGCAATGGACAAGGGAAAATAAATACAAACGAAGGAAAGAACTTTTTGGTAAGGGAGAGAAACAAATGATGAATGAAACAAGCACCTCCCTCCCCCTATTTATAATATTCGGCCAAGCCCCAAGCTCCCAAAAAAAAAATCCTAAAATCTCTCCTAAAACACCTCCCTTCCATCCATTTTAAAAGTTTGAATGAGTCAAACTTTTACCTAGCCAAATTTAAAAAAAAGATGACCAAGTCTTCTTCACCTTCAAGCATCCAAAAACCGCCCAGCTTCTATCCTCCTTGACGCAAAAACAAGGCCCCAAATGCTACCCTTGCGAATCGAACCTGAGCCCCTTCCCCCTGCAAATGGCGTCACTTCTCCATGCTCTAAGTGGCGCCTCCTTGCCACTCTGCCAAGCCACTCTTTATGCCAAAACTCCACCAAAAATTCTCTTAAGACCCCCTCTATCCAAGTTCTCCTTTTTAGCCCCTAAAACTAAAAATTTTCTAAGGCAACCTACCACCACCTAGGGTTCTCAGGACCCCTAAAACTTACCCAAACACATACTGAAGTGTGCCAACACCCGAGCTAAGCACCAAAATCTAGCCCCTAAAACCAGGGTGTTACAATTCTACCCTCCTTAAAATAATTTCGTCCTCGAAATTACTTGTCTAAACTAACAGTCCAATTCCTCCTGCTACGCTATGGCTGCGCACTCTGATCTTAAAGAGCTAACATACTTCCCAATCATAGTCTCTAAGTTCGCACTCAAAATTCAAAGCAACTCAGCAAAGAGCTATTCCCACAAGCAAGCAAAGCAATTAAAGCATGCACCAAAGCAGAGGAGCTTACCCGATATCACCTCCTTGGTTGATTCTGACTGGAACCATTCCCTCCATGGCTTGAACCATGACCCCTCGTTGATCGAGGACAGTTCTTAACCAGATGTGCCTTAGACCCGCACCGAAAGCATGTTTTACTATTCCCCCAACACTCTCCTGTGTGAGGTCTTCCACATCGAGCACAGAGACAATTCTGATTCTCAGCAACTGGCACGGGTGTATGTACCGTATTCCCAACTCTCGGTCTTTTCTGAGCATCTCCAAACGATGCTGACCATCCAACACTTCTCTTATTCTCGTTTTTATTCTTTCCTCGGTTTTCCCTTACCGTCCTCTTAACTTCTTCGGCTATACGAGCTTTCTCCACTAGCACCGCAAAGTCTCTTTCCCTCTGCGGAGCGATCAGCACTCGGAGTTCATCTCGCAATCCGTCTTCAAACCGGACGCACCTCTCATAGTCAGTGGCCACAATTCCCTTAGCATACTGACTTAGCCGTACAAATTATGCTTCGTATTCCGCTATCGACTTATTTCCTTGCACCAGATTTAGAAACGCCTTCCTTTGCGCATCTAAGTAGCTTGCTCCAACGTATTTTCCTTCAAACTTTTCCTTAAAGTAATCCCAATCCAATCGATCTGCCGGTACACCTTGTTTGACAGTGAGCCACCATCGATAAGCCTCGTCCCGAAGTAGCGAAACAGCACCTTTCAACTTTTCCTCTGGGGCACAATCCAAGTCGTCCATAATTCTCTCGACTCCTTCTAGCCAATACTCCGCTACGTTCAGAGCCGTTCCCGACACTCCTCTAAAAACTTCAGCCCCGTTCGACCTAAGTCTCTCGGACACTGACTTCCGAGCTCCATTTCCTCTACTAGCTCTTGCCACTTGCTGAAGCACGCGTAACATAGCCTGCGACACTGCGTCCTCTTCACTTATCGGATCTTGTTCCTCTACATCCACTGCTGGCGGCACTTCGCTTTCTGACCCATAGCCAGACCCTACTGGTTCCGAAGCTGTCATTCTACCTCTACCGCGTCCCCTAGAACTCATCTCTAGCGCTTCGATTTAATCTGTTTAGAAAGTTTTATGGATTAGAAATTATTGTTTCACTGTTTTATCCACGAGCAATTTTATGCAATGATGGTTCCGAGAGTAGTTCTTTCGAGCAATCAAGTTTCCTTTTCCTACCCAGGGGTAATTTCGTCATTTTTCCTAAAGAGGTATTTCGGTAATAACTCAGGGTCAATTTTGAAAATAGTTTTTCCAACTTAGAGTTTTTTCAAAATTTGCAAATCTCAGGAGTCATCTTGAAAATTTTGTTTCTCAAATAAAGGGTGTTGCAAAAATTTCAGAAAGTAGGGTCATTTTCGTAATTTTGGAAATCATGGGCATTTTCGTAAATTCTCAAAATCGAGATATCACAACATTTTACAAAATAGAATTTTCTGATATTTAGTAAAGTAGGAATATTTCAGTAGAAGTTGAGAGAAATTTGAACATTTAAAAACCAAGGGCATTTCGGTAATTTTGTCAACCAGGGGTATTTTCGTAACTTTCCACAAATCAGAGTATCCTAATATTTTGAAAACTCGGATTTTAGTATTTTGCAAGGTAAAGAGCATTTTATCAAAATTTGAGGGTAGTACAGTAATTTTGCAATACAGGGGCGTTTTGGTAATTTTGCCACTAAGGGCATTTTGGTAATTTTGTAAATCGAAAGAAAAACGTCCTTCACAATCAGATTTAAGGTTTCACAAACCAGAGGGGTAAATTTGAAAATTTAAAAACAGGGAATTTAGAAAGCAGCAAGGCTAATTCCCTTTCGGGTTTTAATAACCGGTTTAGCCTATGAACAAGTCCTCTTGGTTAAGGTGAACCGTAGCTACGCACTAGGTAGGATTCGAGTAAAGAGGAGGTGAGTCGCTAGGACTGCTTAAATACCAAGCTCTTACTGAATGCCACTCCTAGACATGCGTACAGTGGTTACCACACCCTAACTCGGCGACTTACTTCACAGGTTTGTTTAAGAGCTTTAAGTTTTATGCAAGTGTTTGAGTAGACTAATCCTAGGGTCCAATTGCCTGAATATTCTAAACTACGAGCCCAACTAAGCCCATAACAGTTCATAATAACAAATCACTTCCAAAGTTCGAAGTACTTACCTGGTGGACTTCGGGTCGGAGGTACAGGTGCCATGCCAAAATATCCTGAAAACCTTTTTATAAAAGCCCATATTCCAAAAAAAAAAAAACCCATTTTGAAAACTGTTTCGGGCCCAAAACCCTCAAAGCCGAGTTTTGAACCGGGCTCTGATACCAAACTGTAACATCCCCAAACCCGGCCCATTCACTACGACCGAGTCTGGTTATGTTAGTGAAAATACCTTTCTTTACTTAGAACTTAAAGCATGAAAATTTTCTGTTATTAAAAATAATTCATTTAAAACTTTAGAAAAAAATATATAAATACTTTGATTAAAAGATTGCTATAATAAAAACCGTTTCCACATAGTAATATATTTTAAGAAAAACATAATATATAATAATATCAACAAAATAGCAATAACAATAGTAACAATAATATATAAAGTACTTTAAACCAAAGGCCCTTATTACATCAAATAAAATTCCAAAATACTGATAATATAAAATAATTAAATAAAGTAAAACATCTTCAGCATGAAAATCCCCTTCTGCATGGGCCACCTTGTATCCACTCCAACCCGGTCCGATCAACTTGTCACCTGCGATGTTTAAAAATAATTGGGTGAGTCATAATGACTCAGTGTGTAAGTTAACCACTGAAATCCACCCACATGCTAGCCACATAATATCCCAATTATCAAATGCAACAAGTAATATATATATTCATTTTAACAATTACCACAATCTGGGCTTGGCCCACATTCAAATCATACTCAAATTCTGGGCTAGGCCCATTCCTCAATAAACCACATATCAACTGGGCTTGGCCCATTTCCACGTATGTTCCCAAAACATACCTATCCACATGTCATATTGGGCTTGGCCCATTACCATATTATTTCATAAACACAATAATGCAACATGAAACCCAACCCAAACCTAGGGTCCATCCGCTACACACCCCC
Organism: Gossypium australe; assembly: GCA_005393395.2. Classification (NCBI taxonomy): domain Eukaryota; kingdom Viridiplantae; phylum Streptophyta; class Magnoliopsida; order Malvales; family Malvaceae; genus Gossypium; species Gossypium australe. The sequence goes on from CM016619.1 coordinate 36,261,378, forward strand.
TGATCCAGCCTACCACACACCAGGGGACTATCGAGTCACCCTCTCCTTTTCCCTCCAAAAAGGCAACCAATGCCATCCACGATGTAGCATATAGCTAACATCAAACCACGATGGAGCACAAAGCTGACACCAGTCCACGTACTCGAAGTACACCCGTACCTTCTTTCATAACCCGCCCATGCACATGTAACATAAAATGATGATAAGGTGGTGCATGAACATATTAAACACAATCATAGGCATACTCACACAATAAAATCAGTGATCACATGATTACAAGGAAGTAAGGTTCGGCTCAGGGACTTGTAACCAAAGTGAAGAGAATGTGAGAATGGATGATTCGACAAGGCTCTTAGATAGTGTTTGGGATATTCAGCAATGGTAGTTTTCTATGGATGGTTACAGTTTAAGCAAGGTTTAAAAAGAAAAAGGTGAGAAGGGAGAGGGATATAGGTTCATAAAAGGTTAAGCCCTCTGCTACTTTCGGCTACAAAGAAATGGCATGAAAAAGGGGTTTGCTTGGACTAACTTTCGGCAATGGACAAGGGAAAATAAATACAAACGAAGGAAAGAACTTTTTGGTAAGGGAGAGAAACAAATGATGAATGAAACAAGCACCTCCCTCCCCCCTATTTATAATATTCGGCCAAGCCCCAAGCTCCCAAAAAAAAAATCCTAAAATCTCTCCTAAAACACCTCCCTTCCATCCATTTTAAAAGTTTGAATGAGTCAAACTTTTACCTAGCCAAATTTAAAAAAAAGATGACCAAGTCTTCTCCACCTTCAAGCATCCAAAAACCGCCCAGCTTCTATCCTCCTTGACGCAAAAACAAGGCCCCAAATGCTACCCTTGCGAATCGAACCTGAGCCCCTTCCCCCTGCAAATGGCGTCACTTCTCCATGCTCTAAGTGGCGCCTCCTTGCCACTCTGCCAAGCCACTCTTTATGCCAAAACTCCACCAAAAATTCTCTTAAGACCCCCTCTATCCAAGTTCTCCTTTTTAGCCCCTAAAACTAAAAATTTTCTAAGGCAACCTACCACCACCTAGGGTTCTCAGGACCCCTAAAACTTACCCAAACACACACTGAAGTGTGCCAACACCCGAGCTAAGCACCAAAATCTAGCCCCTAAAACCAGGGTGTTACATTTTGGCTTTTATAGAGAATGGGAGAATAGAGAAACACTAATGTCGAAATTGAAGAAGAGAGTGGGAGAACAAAACCCTAATGCCGAAAATTAGCTAAAATTTAATTAAAGGAATTGGGCTTCATGCAACTGGAGTTTGGGCCTCCTCAGCTGACGCCACTTCCCTGCTCTCTAAGTGGCGCCACTTTGCCACTGGGCCTCAACCCCATTCGTGTCATTTTCCTCCATATTTTATTCTTAAAGCCTACCTACTAACTCCTAGGGTTTTATTCACCTAAAACCAAAATTTCCCCAAAGCCAAAGTTTGATCCCGAGACTTCATAGAAGCCCCCTAACCTTCTAAAATCACTTATCTAATAGGTCTAACTTGCATTTAAGCCGATCTCTTGTTCTCCAAAAATTTAAACGCTACTACGCTCAAGGCCCATTGGGCCCAATCCTACTAGGCCCAATTTCAGGATGTTACACATTATGCTAAGTGAAATAAGTCCATGGCATTGTACTAAGTGAAATAAGTGATCTGGGTGTTGGTTCATACATTCTACCGGTGGTTGAGTTATCCGGTATGTGTTACGGATACTCGAAAGCTTGTGTAAGCATCACCGTATAGCTCGTCATGATCGACAGCTTGTGTGAGCAGACCCGAGATTTGTGACTATGTGAAACGTGTGCTGGTCTTATAAGTTCTACCAGTGGCTAGGTAACCCGACATGTGTTGCGGATACCTGACAGCTTGTGTGAGCAGCACTTAGTAGTTACGTATGACTGACAGCTTCTGTGAGCAGACCTGTGAATGTGAATAGCTCGAGAGTGAGCTCCAATGTGATAAGTGATAAGTGGTAGCTTCGGCTACCTGATCAAGTGAAAAGTGGTAGCTTCGCCTACAAGTGATAAGTGATATCCGTATAAGTCCATAGCTGGGCTATGGCATTCTAGTGAAAAGTGATGAATTGACGGATAAGTCCATGGTTTCTCCATGGCATAATCATAGTAAAGATGTAAGACCTTAGCTGAGCTATGGCATTCTAGTGAAAAGACCATAGCAAAGCTATGACATCAGTGATTATCAGTGAAATCCAATGCATACCGGTGCAAACCAATTCTGTAAGACGCTGACTAATTTGACAAAGTTTGGTAAGTGTCACATGGAATTATGTGATATAAGGAAATACGAGTTGAAGAGACATGAACATAAATCTTGGTTGATGAATGGGTTCACTTGTGATTATATATTTGTACACCTTGAGTGTATTATCCATATGAATTGGTATTCCAAATGAGTTAATAAGAAAAGTTCTAATATGAAATAATCTGAATTCGAAATGAAATATTATGAAAACGTACGTGAAATACATTGGTATATCTTGTATATGTTATTTGAGTTCATAATGTGGAAAGTAAATGAATGTGGAAATTTGAGAAGATGATATCTATACATGGAATCTATTGGTCGATACGTACATCCAAATTTTTATGATAAATTTTACTGAAAATTGAAATTGGACGGAATAAGTGATTTGTCAATTTAAATTGTGATTGGCAGGAAGAGTTAGTAAGTTGCATGTTTATGAATTGTTACATGTATTTGTCTGAAATACGAGGAAATGATGGTACTTGATACATGGAAATATGAGACTGTGGTATATAAAAACATGGAATATGTTTGATAAATGTGTTTATTCATAATTACAGAACTGTACACCTCAAGTGTACTATTTGTGTAAAGATGATGTTCAAATGATTTGATGAGTAGAACTCAAATATGAAGTAGTTAGAAACCAAAACAAATTGTTATGAAAATGTACAAGAAATACAGAGGTATGATTATTATATGTGATATGAATACATAACGTGAAAAAGTATAGGTATAAGAGGAATTTAATAAGAATTGAGCCTATATACGTTTCTTGTTATTTATACGATGTGTACGACTAACAAATGGTAATAAGTATAAGGCTTGGTTGAATATCTTAAATTAGTTCTTGACTGTATTAAAATGTTGGTAAAGAAAAGAATCAAGTGAGTGAGAAATATGTCTTGGAAAATAGCCTAATTTTCGTCCACACGGGTAGACACGGGCATGTGTCTAGGCCGTGTATGACAAGCGGTCTACCCCATGGGCGTATGGTCTGGCTGTGTGTCCCCAGTCACACACGCGTGTGACCCTTATATGCGAGAAAAATTTTAAAAGTCGCAAAAAAAAATTTCCTAATGATCCGGTTCAGTCTCGACCTGATCTTAATGCATGATTTGGACATCAAAAGTTCGTTAAATGAATGTTTATAATTAGCCTAGGCATTTGAACGATAATGATTTCAAATTATCTGTAAGTGTTCTGTACTCCTTGGTAATGCCTCGTAACCCTGTTCCGGCGATGGATAAGGGTTGGAGGTGTTACACAACCGATCTACAATGACCCAAATAGAATATTTCTTAGTGGGGTGTCAAGGGAAACTCACTAACAAAATCCATAGTCACTCATTCACATTTCCACTGCAGAATCTTAACAGGTTGCAACAAACTAGAAGGAAGTTGATGTTCAACCTTAACCTACTGCCACGTCAGACAACGGGCCAAAAAATTAGTTACTACTCCCTTCAACCCAGGGCACCAATCCAAATCTCAAAGATCACGGTACATTTTATTCCCGTCAGGATGCATACCATAGGGGCTACTATGTGTTTCCTGCAGTATAAACTGTTTCAACTCACTCTTATTCGGCACACATACATGGCCTCGGTAGCACAAAATACCCCCAAAATTAAACTTGAAGTCTGAAATCTTACCCTTCTCAATATGCTTAACTCGAAGAACCAAAGGCTCATCTAAAAGCTATTTATTTCTAATCTCATCAACCTAAGTCAGCTTAACTTGCAACTCTACGAATAATCCACCATCCTCATATAGACTTAACCGAGCATACATCGTTCCCAACTCTGTCATCAACCTCCTACTCAAAATATCAACCACCATATTAGCCTTGCCAAGATGGTACCCAACAATACAGTCTCAATTCTTAATCAACTCAATCTTTCTACGTTGCTTAAGATTCAACTCCTTCTGAGTGAGAAGATACTTGAGGCTTTTGTGATCAGTGTAAATAATACACTTTTCACCGTATGGATAATGGCTCCAGATTTTCAGAGCAAAAACTTCTGTCACTAACTTTAGTTCATGCGTTGGATAGTTTCCCTCATGTGGCTTGAGCTGTTTAAAAGCATAAGCCACAACCTTACCTTTCTAAATCAAACCACAACGGAGACCAGTGTGTGATGCGTCATTGTACAGAACGTACTCTCATTCCCAAATTCAAGTCATATCAAATTGGGTGCCTGAGCCAACACTGACTTATGCTTTTCAAAGCTTCCTTGCTGATCATTAGCCCACTTGAAAGAAGCATTATTATGCAACAACTTGGTTGAAGGAGTTGTGATTAACAAAAACCCTTCCACAAGTCTTCGATAATACCCCACGATACCAAGAAAACTCTAAATCTCTGATACACCCTTAGGTTTTTTCCACTCAAGAATAGCGTTTATCTTTTTCGGGTCCACATGGATACCCTCGGTAGAAACCACATGTCCCAAAAACATTACCTCCCTCAACCAGAACTCATACTTACTCAACTTAGCATAGAGCTTATTTTCTCGAAGAATCTGCAGAACGACTCTAAGATGCTCATCATACTCGACCTCGGGCTTAGAGTATAATAGAATATCATTGATAAATACTACGACAAACTGATCCAAATACTGTTGAACCACTCTATTCATGAGATCTATGAATGTGGTCCATGCATTAGTCAGACCGAAAGGCATAACTAGAAACTCGTAATGTCCATAACAAGTCCTAAATGCAGTCGTATGCACATCAGATTAATTCACTTTCAACTGATGGTACCCAAATCTCAAGTCGATCTTATAAACACTGATGCCCCTCGAAACTGATCAAACAAGTCATCGATCCTCAACAACGGATACTTATTCTTTATCCTTAACTTGTTCAATTGCCGCTAGTCAACATACATTCTCATAGTACCATCCTTCTTCTTGATAAATAACACCGATGTTCCCCAAAGCGAGACATTGGGTCTTATGATTCATCTCTCAAGAAGTTCTTGTAGTTGGATTTTCAATTCCTTCAAATCCTTTGATGCCATGCAATAGGGAGCAATGAACACCGAAGCATCCTAGACAGAACCTAAATCCCAAACTCAACCTCATGGTCTGGTGGTAACCTAGGCAATTCCTCAGGAAAAACATCCGAAAGGTCCTTAACAATTCGAATTCCCTCCAGAACAGAACCCACAACACTTGTGTCATGTACATAGGCTAAGTACGCCTCACACCCCTTTTCGACCAGTTTCTCAGGTACCATAATGAAGATTACATTAGATACAATTTTTTTCTCAGAATAGGGGACACACACCCGTGTCACAGGCCGTGTGGACATTCGAAATGGGAGCACATGGCTGTGTTCCAGACCATGTCCGACCCCGTGTAACTCACTGACTTGGGTCACACGGCCAACACAAACGCCCATGTGGCTAACCTGTGTGCCCTAAAAATGGCCATACACGCCCATGTGCTAGGCCGTGCCAAACCTGTAAGGTATACTGACTTATGCCATACGGCCAAGTCACACGCCCGTCTATGAGACCGTGTGGAGTATACTGACTTGATTTTAATTTAAACACCAGAGGACGCAGGCCGTGTAACATAACTGTGTGTAGACACACGCCAGTGTCTCTGCCCATGTGGACAAAAATAGGCTATTTACCAAGCCAATTTGCCACCCCAAACTTAGGCACACCTACACAACCATATGGCACAAAACATAGCATCAATATGCATATAATTCAACTCCAAACCGAGCATGATTTATACCATTTCTAACACCAACTAATACAAAACATAATACCAAATTATGCCAACTAAATTCATACAATTCCATATCTTCTCAAATCATCAAAATGACCATTAACAAATATGCATTATTTGGCCTAATTTCACAAGCATACCAATATCCACAATTCAACCATTTGGACACCTATAGCATCTATAACTATCAAGCATCACCCAACCATCATACCATTCATATCACAAAACATAAACACATATATCAATACATGATTCAACCATACCAAAATAACCCCAAATAAACCATTACTCAAGGCTATATATATACAAACCATAACATGTAAATTTACAAGCCAATTCAATTGGCCAAAATCATTATCAAGTCATAACCAAAATGACCAAAGTCCCTATACAAGCCATATACTTAAAATACCAAGTTCATAGGTACCGAGTGAAAGGTGGATAGTGTGAAATGATCTCCGACGATCCTCGAATGCAAGCTAGCTTTGATAACACTACAAAACATGGGAAAAACAAACAAAGTAAGGTTTATAGCTTAGTAAGCTCGTATGAAATAAACTCAACTAATCATAAATACACAAATCATCAATTTGAACTTGTTAGCTTGATATTCATAAATACTAACAAACCTTCCACATGCTTAATCAAATGCTTATATGCAAACTTCATAACATCTTCTATTTTAAGCTCGTATGATTCATATTCATACCTGAACCAATCCGTAACAAACTCATACTCAAACGAAATGATGTCGAATACCCGAATTCTCGCACACAGAGTGCCAATACATAGCCTAAACTATTTTAATCTCGCACATTAGGTGTCATTCATAGCTGAAGCTATATCGAATTGCACACTAAATGCCATACATAGCCGAAGCTATCTTGAATCGCACACTAAGTGCCATACATAACCAAATTGTCGTCAAACATGACTGTAGTCTTGTATATACAATTTATTCAATATCAAATCATTTAAAGCATAATTAAAAAAATGATTATTACATAGGAACTTACCTCAAATGTGAAAACGACGACACGGTCGACTAATCTGATATCTTGTTCTTTCCTCAATCTAAGTCCGTATTCTGCTTTTCTTGATCTATATAATATGAAATTTAGCTCATTTAATCATCCATTTATTCAATTGAGTCCATTTTATACATTAGGGCTATTTTACACATTTGCCCCTAACTTTCACATTTTTCACAATTTTGTTCTTATTTCATAAAATCACAAATCTATGAAATTCAAAATAAACCCATAATAGCCGAATTACCATTATGCCACTAGCAGTCCATATTTTCCATTTAATTCACATCTTGACCACAAATTTTGACATTTCCACAAGTAAATCCATACTTTGCATTTTTACTCAAAATCACTTACCAAAACTTGTATAATTCATATCAAATATTCATAATCTATCGTCAAACATCAAAACACACATATATTAATAAATGGCATCATTCAAAATCTTTAACAGTTTTACAAAATAGTCCCTGGGCTTGCTAGTACTAGTTGCAACAATCTAAAAAACATAGAAATCATTAAAAACGGACTTACAATTGACAAAATAAGGTTGGCCAAACCTAGCTCAACAATGGCTTCTTTTTCTTCTTTCAATTTCGGTTGTAGATGAAAGATGAACACCATTTTATGATTTTGTTTTTATTTATTATAACTTAATAACTAAATACCAAAATTAACCTTGGTTATAAAACATAAAAATCACATAATATATGCCCATAATTGTCCACCCACCATTTTAATGGTCTAATTACATCATAAGGACCTCTACTTTAATGTTCCATAGCTAATAGACACATTTAACTAATAGAAAATGCATTTTACACTTTACGCGATTTAGTCTTTTTCATCAAATAGACCATCCAAACGATTAAATTTCTTAACGAAATTTTCACACAATCACTCAATCATGTTGTAAATATTAGAATAACAATAAAATAAATATTTTGACCATGGATTCGTGGTCCCAAAACCACTGTTCCGATTTGACTAAAATCGGGCTGTTATAACTCTCCCTCCCTTAGGGATTTTCGTCCCCGAAAATCTTACCAGTGAATAGGTTAGGGTACTGTTTTCTCATAGCTTTCTCAAGCTCCCACGTAGCATCTTCGACTCCGTGTCGTTGCCACAAAACTTTCACTAAAGCTATGCTTTTATTTCTTAACTCTTTAATCTCTCGAGCTAAATTCTGATCGATTCTTCGTTGTACGTCATATCAGGTTGAATCTCAATCTTTGACAGAGAAATCACATGTGAGGGATCCGATCGATATCGACGCAACATAGACACATGAAAAAACATTATGGGTTTTCTCTAACTCAGTCGGTAAAGCTAGCCGATATGCCACTGGACATATACTTCCGATGATCTCATACGACCCAATGAATCTTGGACTCAATTTGCCTTTACGACTGAAACAAAGTATTTTCTTCCACGGAGATACTTTCAAAAACACTTTGTCGCTGATTTGAAATTCAATGTCATTTCGTTTCAAATTCGTGTACAATTTCTGATGATCTAAAGCTGCTTTCATACAATTGCAAATTACTTTCACTTTCTCTTCGGTTTCTCTAACCAATTCAACCCCGTAAATCTATTTCTAATTAAGCATAATCTAGTACAATAGAGTTCAGCATTTGCGACCATACAAAGCTTCGTACGATGCCATCTTTATACTCGATTGAAAGCTGTTGTTATACGCAAATTCAACCAGCGGCAGATATTTCTCCCAATTGCCTTCGAACTCTAAAACACAACATCGGAGCATATCTTCAAGAATTTGAATTACTCTATCAGACTGACCATTAGTTTACGGATGAAAAGCTGTACTGAAATTCAATTTCGTACCTAGAGCTTCTTGCAATTTCTTCTAAAATCGCGACCTAAATCTCATAACTCTATCCGAAATAATCGAAACTGGCACCCTGTGCAATCTAACAATTTCAGCAATGTACAATTCAGCTAATCTATCAAGTGAATAGTCAGTACGCACCGGGAAGAAATGTGTTGATTTCGTTAATCGATCAACTACAACCCAAATAGCATCTTTCTTTTTCGAAGACAAATGTAATCTCGATACAAAATCCATCGTAAATCTGTCCCATTTCTACTTTAGTATCATCACAGGCTGAAGTAAACCCGATGGCACTTGATGTTCAGCTTTAACTTTCTGACACACTAAACATCTCGCTGAAAATTTAGAAATGTCTCATTTCATACCCGACCACCAATACAGTTGTTTCAAATCATTGTACATTTTAGTACTTCCAGGATGAACGGATAAACAACTAATATGTGCCTCATGTAGAATTTTCTGAATCAACTCTGGATTTTCCGGTACGCAGATTCTATCTCAGAACATCAAACAATCATCGAATCCGATTTGGTACTTTGAATCACTAGTCAATTCGCATTGCACTCTTTTAGCTTGCAATTCATTATCACATTTCTGAGCTTCGCAAATTTGCTGAAGAAATACTGGTTTAGATTTTAACTCAGCTAAAATTGAACCATCATTAGATAATGTCAACTGTGTATTCATTGCTCTCCAGGCAAACAATGATTTTCTACTTAAAGCATCTGCGACTACATTCGCTTTCTGTAACACCCCTAACCCGTATTCATTACCGGAATAGGGTTACGAGGTATTACTGATCAATACATAACACATAGATTACATTTATCAACCTCAAGCAATCATTCTCATACATCATTCAATACAACCACGTTGTCCCTTATGAGGGCCTACGAGGCCTTAAACATACTTTAGAATTGGTTCGGGACTAAACCGATAACATACGAAAATTTCAGAAAACTTAAAAATTTTTCAATCATAAAAAGGTCACTCGCCCATGTGAACAAGCGTGTGCCTCACACGGCTAGTAGACATGCTCGTGTCTTAGGCCATGTTAAAACAGGGCATACATACTGACTTGCATTACACGGCCAACCACACGCCCGTGTGTCTAGCCCGTGTGCCCTACAAAATGGCCACACGCGCCCATGTGCTAGGTTGTGTGCCATGTAAGGGGGTATACTGACTTATACCACAGGGCCAGTCACACGCCCGTGTGTGAGTGTAACACCCCAAACCCGGGCCAAACACCACGACCGGATCTGGCATGTCACATGGGAAGATCTTTTTGAAACTTTGAGTTTTTCAGAAAAATTTTAAAATCCTTTCTTTGAAAACTTCAAGTTTTAGTTGTTCATTGAAAACTCAGTAATCAATTTACGAAGATTTTATACGTTACATTAGAGTAATCTTGAGGTTTTATTGCCAAATTTTTTTTATAAAATCGTTAGTTAATTTGTGAATAACCTCCATTTTGTTTGTTTTTTTTATAACACGTCCTATTTATCAATTTGTGAATTAAAACGTCTAAAGTTTAAACCGTAATTAAAGCAAGACAATAGTAGCCTTATTACATAACAAAAATACCCAAAAGCAGAAAATGATAAATAAAGCAAAGTTTAGTTGAATTAAAAAAAACCCGTGCATGGCCACCTCGAGTCCACTCCTCCAGCCCAAGTCCACTAATCTAAGAATTATTACCTGCAAAAGTTAGCAGAGGGGTGAGTTACAAGAACTCAGTGTGCAATTCCTCTTACCATGATAACTGGGCCTAAGCCCACAGTACTATATTGGGCCTTAGCCCTAATGTCATGGCATATCAATAATGAGTGCAATGCAACCCAACCCAACCTAATGATCCATCCTCTACACTCAACTTCATATGTCCAACCTCAACACTCCTGGGGATTTCTACAATCAACCCTCCATCCGCTACACTCCTCTTTGGCAGTCATGCTGACAGTCATGCTGCTAAAAGCTGATATAATGTGACAGAGTCACCGATATATGTGGCCTAGCCACTACGATAATGTGACCAAGTCATCGATAAGTACATGGCACCGAGCCATCAAGCAGTGTGACAGAGTCACCGATAAATACTTCCCCTTTCATCAATATCATTATCCCATCCCATGCAACATACTGGCATACTGTAATGAATATAACATGCATCAGTAGGCATCAACAATCATGCTTTTATCTTTTCATGCTACGATACATACAGGTCATAAAGATTTAAAGTAACTAACCTAATCCCTCTGGTTTTACCCACCAAGGGTAACTCGATAAGCATTACCGAAGTTTTCGGCTTCAATTAACATTTGCAAATTCATAAACACCACAATAAAGTAAGGTGTGGAAATTACACACCTGTAAACACGAAGAACCAAACTCTCAATGTTGTCGACACTTTCAGAAGAGGGAACAACCGCAATCTGTCTACTCAGATTCGAAGCCGATCCACAACCCGGTGGAAAGTCTCGTACTGCCGATACCGCACGTTTCTTAAACTTAGGGGCAGGGATTACGAGTCCAACCCCCTCCTTCCCTTGGCTGGCATTGGTATCCATGACAAATCTTTATCAGAAAACCAGGTTAAAGCAATGAAAAGAAAGAAAGAATAGATACTCATACCGCAGAAGTTCCGATTAACAGAAACCGAACGCTAAAAGGTTGGCCTAAGAAACTGATAGAGTCCCTAAATAATCACCATGTTAAAATCGATTTTCCACAAAGATCAAAAGAAGTGGCCTTTCGTCCAAACAAGTCGATAAAGAACCCTTTACCACCCATTCAGCCAACAACCACTTACCAAAATCCTCTTGCAACCAGGCCACACGATAAAGAGATGATGGAATCACACCCTTCTACAATCGTCAGAGCCCCAAAGAGTGAGTCAGAACTTCGGCTTAACCAACCCAAAGAGAAAAAGAAAGAGAACGAGGAGAAAAGAGAAGAAAGCTCCTTACCAAAACAAGAGTTTTCCGAATGAAGAGTTTATGTTCAGCTATCAGTAAAATCGATAGAAAAGGGGCCTACACTTGATGCAATAAAAAGGGGTTTCGGCGTCCACAGAAATATGAAATAAAGAAGAGAAGGAAGAAAATAAAAGAGAGGAATAAGTTTCGGCTAAGACACTTACAGATTTGGCTTTGAAGGAGAACAACTGGCAAATGGAGTAGGGAGATTCGGCTTAGGTTCGGCTAGCAAAAGCAAATAGCCGATAGAAGAAAAGAAATGTAGAAGACACCAATCACCACCCTGACATTCGGCTATGAAGAAAAAACAAGTCACAAATGGTGGAAAGGAAATGAGGCACTAGGTTCGGTTGAAGAGAGAAAAGATGAGAGGGGAAGAAAACAAAAGAAAAAGAGGATACCAAGAAAGGGTTGAAGTTTCGGTTTCACTACTCTCACACAATGACCGAAAATGACCAAAATGGAAACTAAAATGCTCCTAAAGACTTTCGGCACCTAACCACTCAAAAGCTACGGTTCACTTCAGCTCCCCACAACCACAATGCCGAAATTTACCAACCTATACAACCCTAGCCGAAACTCCACTCCACCAATTCCCCAAATTCGGCCAACTCTACCACCAACATCACCTTCCACGATTTCCTCCTACTTTTCCTCTCCATCATCCACTTGATTTAGTTTGACCCATTCAAACTCCACCAACCCCTCACGGCCATCCATTCAAACTCTTTGACCCCTTCAACACTCACCTCTTGAAGAGTCCATGCCGAAATCTACCACCGCCCATCCTGAAGCCAAAAAGAAATTCCAAAAAGCAAGCTATGAGACTCGAACCTGCTCCCTCACTGCTCCTCTATGGCGTCATCTCCCCTTGCTTCCTAGGCGTCACCTTGCCACTCTACCACTCCCCATCTTGTGATGCCAAAACCCCTCAATTATACATAAGACCTACCTCTAACAGCTTCCCCCTAAGGTGCCCTAAAACTAAAATTCAACCAAGACTCTAACTCGAACCCCGGCCTTCCTAAGACCCCCAAACACATCCAATAAGCAATCAAAACAAGCCAAACATACAGAATGCTCGAAATGCAGAACCCCCTAACTTTGGAATGTTACAGTGAGACTGTGTAAAGCATACTAACTTCACTTCAATATCAACACCAAGGGACACACGGCCATGTAGCATGACCGTGTGCCACACAAGGCTGAGACACATGCCCGTGTCTCTGCCCGTGTGGACAAAAATAGGCCATTTGCAAAGCCAATTTGCCACCATTTTTGCACATACCTACACAAGCTCAAATGGAATCATTTTAAGACACAAATATGCAGCCAAAAGTTCATCAACCAATACATAATCATACCATATTTATTTCAACTAAATTCAATACTCAATTCCATACCAATTACCTATTCAAATACCAATCAATTCATCTTGCTTTACAAACCATAACTCACATATATAATTCATCTAACTAAACCAAATTAGATATACATAATCACTTCAACTCCATTCATTCAAGATAGGTCTATTAGCAAACACTAAAAGTAGAACTATTTGCACATTCATAATCATCATCAAGTTCATCATCTTATGCCAACTTAAATGGCAAAAATACACATCCACCAAATAAACCATTTTGGCACAAGCCTATACATGCCATATACCATATATACATAGCTTCAAAAGTACCAAAAATAGATGATGGATAGTGTGATAAATTCTCTAATGATTCCCAGATCTGAGCTAACTTCGTAGAATTATAAAACACGGAAACAATTAAACAAAGTAACCTTTAAGCTTAGTAAGTTTGTATTTGAACATGAAATAATCTCAACATTCATTAACAATTCAAAATGGATTATATCGTGAACATTTAAAGCATCAATTCATGAGCTATCATAGAATTTATCCATATCATCATTCATAAGTTCTCAACTTCATATATCTCGATACTTGAATAATCTTCCGTACGTACCTGTCTCAATACATATCTATTTCTCATCAATACTCTTATCAAACCTTTCCGGTTATCAAATGCTTTCGATACAATTTCATCGATTGTTTTGATGCCATAGTCCAACTATGGTCTTTCATATATATTGCTAAGGCCCTGCCTTGGCCTTTCATTCATATGCCATAACCCGGTTATGGTCTTACTATTTGATTGCCATAGATCGGCTGTTCTCTTATTCGGCAACTTGCCTTATTCAATTCATACATTTCATTTAATATCTCAACATTTATCCAATAGAATAATTACTATATCAATTTCATCCATTAAATAGATAGGTACGCATTTAAGTTCAATTATACAAACTTACCTTATATTCGAAATTAATGGATTGGATCGACTACTCGTTAACTTTGCTTTTCCCCCGATCTAAATCTGAATTCTTTCTTTCTTAATCTATATGAATTCAAAATTGACTTATTCAATCATATATTCTTTCAATTTAGTCCATAACACACATTTTGGCATTTTTACACATTAGCCCCTAAACTTTCACATTTATTCAATTTAGTCCTTATTTCACAAATACACAAAATTCACATAATTTCATCAAACCCAAGCTTGGGCGAATTACCTATAAGTCCCTAGTAGCCCAAAAATTTCATTTATTTCACATTTCAACCCCTCCATTTACACATTTTACATATTAATCCCTTTTTGACATATTTGTCAAAAATCACTTTACAAAACATGAAAATCTAACATCAAAAATTCATATTTCATATTCAAACACAAAAGAACACATAAACTCATCAATGGAAACTCTCAAAATCTTTAACAGTTTCAAAATTAAAGGTATGGGCTAGCTAGAACACGAAGCAACGATCACAAAAACATAAAAGTCATCAAAAACGGATCAAAAATCGTACCTTAATTGCTTGAATTAGCCTAGCAGAATGAAAACCTAAAGCTTTGGCATTTCTTCTCTTAATATTCGGTTCTTAGGAAGAAAGATGGACTAAATTTCATTTTTTTTTTCATTTAATTAACCTTATTAGACCAATTACCAAATTAACCTTAATGATAAAACACTTATAACATCCATTTCATGTCCATTAACGTCCATTAACATCTAAAATGGTCTAATTACCATTTAAGGCCATCATAATTAAAAGCCAAAGACAATTAACACCTTTAACAAGTAGAATGCAACTTTTGCATTTTACGAGACTTTTTTTTCAAATTGACTAATTAAACGATAAAATTACTTCAAGAAAATTTCACACATTCATACTTTCATGCTATAAACACATAAAATAATATAAAAAATTTCAACATCGGATTCGTGGTTCTGAAACCACTGTTCTGATTTAGCTAAAATAGGGTTGTTACAACTCTCTCCCCTTAGGGATTTTTGTCCTCGAAAATCTTACCAATGAATAGGTTCGAGTATTGTTTTCTTGTAGCATCCTCAGGTTCCCATGTAGCTTCTTCGACCCCATGTTGATGCCATAATACTTTCACTAATGCGATTCTCTTAATTCTGAGCTCTTTGATCTCACGAGCTAAAATTCGAATTGGTTCTTCAGCATATGACATATCAGATTGAATTTCAACCTCAGTTGAGGAAATGACATGTGATGGGTCAGATCGGTATCGTCGAAGCATCGATACATGAAACACATTATGTATTTTCTCTAACTCAGATGCTAAAGATAGTCGATAAACAACTGGCCCAGCTCCCTCGATAATCTCATATGGTCCGATGAACCGCGGACACAATATCTCTTTTCGACCAAATCGCAATATCTTTTTCCACAGCGACACTTTCAGAAACACTCTATCCCCGATCTGAAACTCAATATCTTTCCATTTCAAGTCTGCGTATGATTTCTGTTAATTCGAATTTGCTTTCAGACTATCGCGAATTACTTTCAGTTTTTCTTCAGTCTCTCTGATCAGGTCAATCCCGTGAATCTTATTTTCACTAAGCTCACTCCACTACAACGGTGTTCGACATTTACGACCATATAGAGCTTCGTATGGTGCCATCTTTATACTCGATTGAAAGCTATTATTGTAAGCAAATTTAATCAATGGTAGGTATTTCTACCAGCCACCTTCAAACTCAAGATGCAAACCACTCACATTCCCAGCATTTCTTGGTGGTCTTCCTCTAGTCAACGTATTACTCGGTCTCACATTCAGAGATTTATCTTTCTCATCTAGCTCAGGACAATCCCGGATGAAATGTTTATGCGAGCCACATTTAAAATAGGCTTTATCATTCAATCTACACTCTCCAAAATAACGTTTTCCACAATGTTCACATTCCGATTTATTTGGTCTAACATTACCCACACTAACCACTGACACAGCTGGAGTTTTTAAACTCGTAACTTTCTTCCCACAATCTCTATTGGAGTATTCCACTGGTGTATGTGATCGACTAAATAAATCTCAAGATTTCTTTGATAAAGAGTGATACGGCTTACTTATTGATCTTTTTCTCGAATCTCTAGCTTCTAATTTTCTTTTTCTCTTTTCTTTGCTAAGATCCTCGACTTTACAAGCACTTTCAACCAGAACAACAAATTCTTTCAGTTCAAGATTTTCGACAACTAATTTTATATCTTCATTAAACCTGTCAATGAATCGTTTACACATAATCTCTTCAGTTGACACATACTCTCGAGCAAACTTAGCCGTACGAACGCTCTTTCATACTCGATGATAGTCATGTGGCCTTGTTTTAACTCTAAGAACTCTTTATGCTTTTGATCAAGGAATCACTGGCTTATTTATTTCTTTCAAAACTCTGTCTGAAAAAATTCCCAAGTCACTCGTTCTCTCAGTACCGCAGATACCAACGTGTTCCACCATTGATATGCGGTGTCTCTCAGCAAAGATACAGCACATTTAATACATTCATCAGGAGTACAAGACAATTCATCAAATACTCAAACCGTATTTTCGAGCCAAAACTCAGCTCTCTCAGCATCATCATCAACAGTAGCCCAAAACTCTTCAGCCCCATGTTTATAAATTTTATCCACTGGTGGCTTGTTCAACCTAATCAGATCTACAGCTTGAGGAACAATAGGGAGTTGTTGAGGTATAGGTGGGGGTGGAGGTTGTTGAGCAGTCGGATTAGTACGAATGTATTGAGTAAATCATTCGTTCATCACCTGGAAAAAGGCTTCTTTAGCCTCACATCCGTGACTATTCGACACGGGTCTAGATTCAGTAGAGACTGTCCCTTGAGTGGGAGCAGGCGCATTAATCTCTACATCATCCGCTATAGCTCGTTCGGGATCCATTGATATAGGAAAACACAATTTAAGCTATCAGGAATCATCACACTATCGCAGAGTATATATGGCATGTATAGCTTGACTCTCACACATGCTACGTTAGTCCTAGAATCGACTAAATCATAGCTCTGATATCAATAAATGTAACACCTCTAATCTGTATTCATTACCAAAAAAGGGTAACAAGGTATTGCAGATCAATACATAACACATAGCTTACATTTATCAACCTCAAGCAATAATTCTCATACATCATTCAATACAATCACATTGTCCCTTATGAGGGATTACGAGGCCTTAAACATACTTTAGAAGTGGTTCGGGACTAAACCAATAACATACGAAAATTTCAAAAAACTTAGAAATTTTTCAATCAAATAAAGGTCACACGCCCGTGTGAACAGGCCGTGTGCCTCACACAGCTAGCGGACATGCCCGTGTCTTAGGCTGTGTGCCTTACACGGCTAGTAGACACACTCGTGTCTTAAGCCGTGTGAAAGCAGGGCATACAAAATGACTTGCATCACACGGTCGAGGACATGCCTGTGTGCCAAGCCGTGTGAAATCTAGAGAGTTGTTTCATATCATTGTACAATTTAATACTTCCAGGATGAACAGATAAACAACTATAATGATTTAGTCCTTTTTCTCAAATTGACTAATTAAACGATAAAATTACTTCACGAAAATTTCACACATTCATACTTTCATGCTATAAACACGTAAAATAATATAAAAATAATATTTTTAGCATCGAATTCGTGGTTCTGAAACCACTGTTTCGATATAGCTAAAATCGGGCTGTAACACTTTTCTGAGGTGATAATCAATCACTAACTCGTAATCTTTTAGTAGTTCGAACCATCTCCGTTGTCACAAATTCAAATCTTTTGAGTCATAATATACTTTAAGCTTTTATGATCGGTAAAGATGTGGCATTTTTCACCATACAAGTAATGATGCCAAATTTTCAGTGTAACAACTATCGCGACCAACTCTAAATCATGCATCGGATAGTTCTTTTCATGCAACTTCAACTGTCTGGAAGCATAAGCTATCACTTTTCCCTCTTGCATCAACATGCAACCCAAACCATTCAATGACGCGTTACTGGAAATCACAAATTCTATTCCTGATTCATGTTGAACTAACATTGGTGCCTCAGTTAGCAATGCTTTCAATTGATCAAAGCTTTGTTGACATTTTTTGGACCATTCAAACTTTACATCTTTCTGTAGCATTCTGGTCATCGGTATAGCAATCATCGAGAAGCCTTTTACAAAACGTCGATAGTAACTAGCCAATCCCAGAAAGCTTCTGACCTCGGATATATTTCTAAGTTGTTTCCAGTCAATAACTACAGAAATCTTGCTCAGATCAACTCGATTGCTATCCGCTGAGACAATATGTCCCAAAAATCCAACTTCCCAAAGCCAAAACTCACATTTACTGAATTTAGCATACAGTTGCTTATCTTTCGAGGTTTGCAAGACAACCGTCAAATGCTCAGCATGCTCAGACTCATCTCGAGAATAGATCAAAATGTCATCAATGAATACAACAACAAATCTGTTTAAATACGGTCTAAAGATCTGATTCATCAAATCCATAAAAATGGAAGGAGCATTAGTTAGTCCAAAAGGCATAAAAAGAAATTCACAATGTCCGTACCTCGTTCTGAACGTAGTTTTCGGTACATCTGAGTCTTTAACTCGTAACTGATAATAACCTGATCTCAAATCAATCTTCGAAAACACTGTTGCACCTTTCTATTGATCAAACAAATCGTCTATTCTCGGTAACGGATTCTTATTCTTTATCGTAACCTTTCTGAGCTGACGATAATCAATACATAGTCTCATGGACCCGTCTTTCTTCTTAACAAACAATACTGGCGAAGCCCAGGGTGAAAAACTCGGTTGTGCACAACCTCTATTTGTTAACTCTTGCAAATGGGCTTTCAACTCTTTCAACTCTGTCGAAGCCATTCTATAGGGAGCTATAAATATCGGTGAAGTTTTTGGTACTAATTTTGTAACACCCCTAACCCGTAACCATCACCGGACTAGGGTTAGAAGGCTTTACTAATCATTTTCAAACAATCCATATCACTTCACAACAAAACATAGCAATTCATAATCAATTAGTCCTTTAATGAGGTCACCGAGACCTTAAATATGTTTTAGAATAGGACCGGGACTAAACTGAACACATATGAAAATTCTCAAAAATTTAAACAGTTTTCAAAGTTACAGAGGTCACACGCCCCTGTGGGCAGGCCGTGTGCCTCCCACGGCCTCAAACACACCCGTGTGTCTAAGCCGTGTCAAAACAGGGCATACATACTGACTTGGTTACACGGCCGTAGACACACCCGTGTGCCTCACCCGTGGTCGCTACTGACTTGCACCACACGGCCAGTCACACGCCTGTATGTCCAGCCGGTGGTCGAGTCTGACTTGTTAGAAATACAACCACGAAGGACACGGTCAAGCCACACTCCCGTGTGCTCAACCGTGTGGGCAGTTATAGGTCATTTTCAAGGCCAAA
Source organism: Gossypium australe (assembly GCA_005393395.2). Classification (NCBI taxonomy): domain Eukaryota; kingdom Viridiplantae; phylum Streptophyta; class Magnoliopsida; order Malvales; family Malvaceae; genus Gossypium; species Gossypium australe. The sequence continues at coordinate 36,281,085 of CM016619.1, forward strand.
CTTGCCTCCCACACATTGAATCACCTACAAGCTTCAAATCAATACCAATTCATGCCTCAATTGCAACCAAAACTTGCCATTTCACACACCAATTGAATATCAACTAAACTATTTACTTCCACACTTAATTCCTACTCAAATAAATCCATCCAAACACCATTTTCACATCTCAAATAATATAAGCAAAACATCTTGTAATTCTTACTACAAGTTCACATTTTATCCATCATTTTCATCAACCAAATCAAATATAAAACATACCATTTCCATACTAACTATTTCATGCCATATTCATCATTTTCATAACTCATACATAAGTATCAACATCATTCAACTTCCAAGCCAAATCACATGGCAAGGTTCAAACATCTCAAAATGCACCAAATCTACTAGCCTATACATGCCATATACCAACTATATACATCTCTCAAAAATACCGAAATAGATATACTGATGTGTGATAGATATGCTGACGACCCCGGATCTGAGCTAGCTTTACTGACACTCTAAAACAGAGAAACAAATCACACAGTAAGCTTTCAAAAGCTTAGTAAGTTCGTAACATAATACATTCAAATTAACGAACTAAACTCATTATACAAATACACCCATCACATAGATCAACTCTCAATTATTTTTACCATTTCATCCATAGATAAATTACTCATTCAACCATTCATAAGATCTTATACAATCTCATCAACCACAAAGGTTCAATACATACCTTAGCCAACACATAGTTACTCACCATCCATGCTAATTTATACACGATATTGCATTTCAATCGACCTTTGTTATTCGTTCGATTTAATCGCACACTTAGTGCCAAATTCATAGTCGAAGCATAACTGCCATCACACACTTACTGCCCGTACTTTAAACCTAGTTCATCCCGGTACCGCACACACAGTGCCAATCAATATAGCCGAAGCTTCCATAACCTCGCACATACAATGCTATTCATATCTGTCTCAATTTTAATTTCACACACTCAGTGCCATTTAACTCAATTCCACACATAGTATTTCTAATCTCATAGTCACATGTATATTCATTTCATGATACTAAAACATAATTTAACAACATGTATTATATTCAAACTTACCTCGGGCGTTTAAATACCGAAACTAGCTGAATAATCAAGTACCTTGTCTTTGCCTCGATCTCGATCCAAATCTCTCCTTTCTTAGTCTATACATATTCAAATTTAGTCACCAATTTATTCAATTTAATCCAAACACACACATTTAGATTTTACAAAATAGCCCTCATATTTTCACATTTCAACATTTTATTCCCTAATTCATAAAATCATAAAATACACAAAATTTCACTACACCATGCTTAGGCTGAATTCTCCTTAGTCTCATTCAAGCCTATATATTTCATTTATTTCACATTTTAGTCCCTCAAAATATTATTTTCACAATTTAATCCAAATTACTCAATTTCACCAAAAACTCAAAGACAAAACATGTTAATCTTTCACATGTCTTTCATATTCCATCATCAACAATCACAAAGCTAACACATTCATCAATGGCATATCTCAAAATCACCATCAATTTCTAAAATTAAAGCATGGACTAGCTAGAACACTAAGCAACGATCACAAAAATGTATAAATTATCAAAAACCGAACAAAAATCACATACCAATTGAAGCTTCTCTTGACCGAACCCTAAATAGCCATGAAAGTTCTCTTTTTTTTTTCTTTTTGATATTCGGTGGAAAGATGAACAAAATGACTTACATTTTGTTTTGTTTTAATTTTTTTAACATTAATACAAATTTTACCATTTTACCTTTGGTTTAAAACATTAAAATTTATTCATTTAATGGCCATTTATGTCCATATCCACTACCAAAGGGCCAATTACCACATAATGACTTCCCATTTAATAATCCATGCCAAATAGACACTTCAGCAATCAGCACATAGCTTTTACATTTTATGCGATTAAGTCTTTTTTGCAAATTAAACACACAATCAATAAAATTCTCACATGAAACTTTAACACAGGCTAAATCACATATAATAAACACCAAAAATAATATTAAAATATTTTTTAACCTCAAATTTGTGGTCTCAAAACCACTTTTTTGGCTAGGGTCTAAACCGGGCTGTTACAAATTCAATAGCAAATTCAACCTCCCTGATAGGTGGCAACCCCAGTAATTCTTCAGGAAACACATCCGGATATTCACAGACAACTGGCAATGATTCAACCTTTGATTCAGACACTTTTGTATGCAAAACATAAGCAAGATAAGCTTCGCAACCTTTTCTCACAGATCTCTGAGCTAACATAGGCGAAATCATAATAGGCAATTCGTTTGATTCATTTGATTCAATCCGAAGAATTTCATTATTCTGACACTTCAATTCTATAATCTTTCGTCTACAGTTCACAACGGCATCATGTAGAGTCAACCAATCCATACCAAGAATCACATCGAACTCATCAAATGGTAAAATCATCAAGTCAGCCAGAAAATAGCAACCCCGAGTCATTAAATGATAGTTCTTGCAAACTTTATCAGCTAGAACACACTTGCCTAAGGGGTTTGATACTTTAATCACAAACTCGGTAGACTTAACAGGCAAAATCTTATTAGACACCAAGTTCATACAAATATACGAATGAGTCGATCTAATATCAACCAATTCAATGGCATTGGTGTCATAAAGAGAAAATGTATCAGTAATAACATCTGGTGATGACGCATTTTCGCGAGCACGAATAGCATAAGCTCTAACAAGTACTCTGGTCTCTGATCTTACTGTAAAATCTCTCATTGTACCAAGATTACCACTCACATTTCCTGCATTTCTTGGCAGCCTCCCTCGAATAGTTGTATTGCTTGATCTTGCATTCTGAGATTTCTCTTTTTCATTTAACTCAAGACAATCTTGGATAAAATGATCTCGCGAACCACAACTGTAACAAGATCTATTATTATTTTTCACCCAACAATCTCCAAAATGCCGTCTTCCACATTTTTGACACTCGAGTTTAATGTCTTTCACGTTACCAACACTCGACAGTGATGTGGCTTGAGCTTTAGGACTGGTGTATTACTTTTCACGATCTCTATTGGAATATCCCACTGAAGTTGTTGATTGATTAAAATAATCACTGGATTTCTTCGACGAGGAATGATAAGGTTTACTCATCAATCTTTTCCTCGAATCTCTTGCTTTTGAATCAGCCTTTCTCTTTTCTTTGCTAAGTTCCTCGTCTTTGCAAGCTCTATTGACAAAAACAACAAATCCTTCAGTTCTAAAATTCCAACTAGGAGTTTAATGTCTTCATTCAACCCATCTACAAATCGCTTGCACATGATTTCTTCAGTGGAAACATATTCTCGAGAATACTTGCTCAACCGTACAAATTGTCTTTCGTACTCAGTCATAGTCATCTGGCCCTATTTCAACTCTAAAAACTCTTTATGCTTTTGATCCAGAAAACGTTGGCTTATGTATTTCTTCCGGAACTCAATCTGAAAGAACTCTCAGGTGACTCTGTAACACCCCTTACCCACATCCAACGCTGGAACAGGGTGCGAGGCATTACTGGACTTAAAATTTCTTGAACATGTAAAACCGGGTCATAAAATTTAATCAAATTTAAAACTTTTCTAATACATGCATTTTGTCCCTTATATGGCCTTATATATCTCAAAACATCCTTTAGGATGGTTCGGGACTAAACCGAGAACTCTGGAAACTTTTGGAAAAAGATTTAGAAGATTTTGTCAAAATAGGGGACACATGCCTGTGTGGTTTGGGACAGGCCCGTGTCCCTAACCCGTGTAACTCTCTGTTTATTCGTCAAAGTAGGGTCACACGCCCATGCCCTTAGACCGTTTCTGTCATATGGCTGAGACACATGGCCGTGTCTCTACCCGTGTGGCCTGGAAGTTGGCTATTTTCCAAGCCAATTCCCCAGATAAAATACAAACTCTCTTGTATCCATTTCATCAACATGTATCATGCTATAATTGGACATCCAGATATCCAATTTTGCATACACATACCCATACACATTGATCACTGAAACCAGAGTTATAAATTTATAATGAATAAGGTTGAACCTGGAAACTAACTCTGACAACGATTAAAGGCAAGTGTACCTATCGAACAGTAGTATAGCTTAGGCAAGACCGGGTTGTCGAACCCAAAGGAACTAAAAGTACTAATACTAACTTTCTTTTTATTATTTGGCCTAAAATAAACTGAAGTTTCTTTAATCTAAATTAACGACTACTAAGCTAAAGACGCGAAGACAAAAATAACGAATTGAGAAATAACTTGAAGAAAAACTCAGTTGATCATGACGATACTCTCAGGAAGAGTCCACCTAGACTTCACTTGTTATCTAACACTGAACCATACGATTTATTCACTTAGTTTGATCCCTAGGACTCCCTAACGTATATTAAACCCTCTCTCGAGGAGAATAACGTCTAACCCTAGGTTAATTAACGAAAATCTCTTTCTCGAATAATAACCCCCTAGAATAGCAGTAAATCGATCTATGGATTCCCATCTTAGGTTTCACCCTAATCCGGCAAAATCTCGTCACCCTACCTCTAGGCGTGCGATCAACTCCGCTTAATTATGCTAAATCTACTCTTAGGCAGGATCTATTCCTCCTCCACCTAAGCACATCAAATTTGGATTAAGCTCACATAATTAAGAACAAACTAAAGATTTATCATATAATTCAGAAATCAATAACAAGATTCATCTAGGTTTCATCCCCTTCAGGTATCTGAAGGGTTTAGTTCATAACAAATAAAGAAAACATCTAAAGAGAAAAGATAAAAGAAAACATAAGAAATCCCTAAAACTCCCTGAAAGAATTGAAGGAGAAATCCGCTGTTTTAAGTAGAATTTCGGCTTCTTGGGATGGATCAACTGGCTAACTTTGAAAGATTCCCACAACTCTGACCCTTTCGTCTTGACTCCTTGGCCTTGCTTGACGCTCTGATAGAGGGCTTCTGCTGAACTCCCCTTTCAAGTTGCCCCCTTGGGTGTTTATATAGACTTTGTGATGCCTTGCTTGGCCCCTAAGTATCCTAATTTAAGTAGAATTAGGCTTCGAAATGTGTTTCTTTGCCTCCAAGTATCCTTTCCCGAATGAAATTGCTCTTTCCAGTGAGAGGGACACGACCATGGCACACGCTCGTGTGGATCGACTTTAGGCCATGTTCGAGTCTGTTTATGGAGGCACGGCCGTATGAATCATGGTCAGGTCGTGTTCTAGCTGATCCATGAGGCACGGTCGTGTGGCTTGCAGTCCAGGCCGTGTTGATTTTGTGAATTGGCCCATTTGGCCCGTTTTAAGCCTGTTTCTCATTCTTTTCATCCTCGGGTGCTTTCCTGGGTATAAGACATGAAAAGAAAGGATTAAGAGCACCTTTTTATATCAATCGAGGCTTAAATTATCCAAAAGCATACTAAATGTGGGATTAAAATATGTTGATTTTACGGTTTATCACACATCATCATTCATGAAATCATTTGTAAACCACATCCACAACATCTAAATTATGCAATTACCACATACATGAATAACCACATCATAGGCATATGACAACCATCAATATTGGCCATCTCTGAATAGCCTTAATCAAAATGAACATTTATTAAATAAGGGCCAACATTTTAGGCCATAAGAAATATGACATATATGACAAAATGACCAAGCCTACTATACATGCCATAACCCAAAAATTAATGTATCTAGATATACCAAGTGTTCCAACTGATAGTGTGAACGAATCTTCGACGTCCACCGATCCCCGAGCTAACTTGGCGATAGTACAAGGTAAGGGAAAAGAGAGGGGAAGTAAGCACAAATGCTTAGTAAGTGTAACGCCCCAAAAATATAGGGTCTACAATTTTGCTTGTTTTGACAAGTTGTTTGTTTGCTTTAATGGCTTAGGGATTCGAGTGTGTATAGGGGTGTGTGAGAAGCCTGGGTTCAAGTCTTGGCTTTTACAGAATTTTTAAATTTTGTTCTTAAAAGAATCTGGATGCTAGCACCTAGGTCTTATTAATTATTGTGCTTACCTTAAGTCACAAAAAGCCTAATGGTGCAGTGGTGGTGGCGTTACAAGTGCGGCAAGGGGGTCTGAGGTTCGAGTGTTGGCGCAGTATGGGGGCATTTATTTTTGCAGCTAGGACGGCTAGATTTGTGTTGCAATGGAAGTCTGATGGATGAGAGGAGTTTGAATTGGTCATGGAGGGATTTTAGGAACAAATCTTGGAAAGGATTATGAAGAGATTGGTGGAGTGAATCAAGGGAGTTGGAGTGTGTGGGAGAGTTTGTGCCGAATGGGTATAGGGAAGCCTAGGAATTTCGACTGAAGGGTTTTCTCCTCATTTTGGTCAGTTTTTTCACTGGTTTTTGGACTTCTAATTCCTGTTTCTTCCTTTTCTCTCTAGTGCCGAAAGTGCAACTTACCACCCGTGCATCTTTCTGGTTCAGTTCCTCCTGTTCTTTCGCTTGCAATTTGCCATTCCTTTCTTTCTCTTGTATCAACCTCTGCCGAAACTCCCTTCTTCTCTGTTCTTTTCAAGTTTTGGTTTACTGCCTTTTCATTTCTTTGGCTTATTGACTATTGTTTCAGCCGAACGCCATCCTTACCTCTTCCTAGTGTTTCTTTTTCCTTTTCAACATTTGGTAGGGTGTGATCGAAGGTCCCTCTCTTCCCTTCTTAATTTAGCTTCTCTTCTTACTTGGGCTGAAAACCAAGTGCTGTCCTTCTCTGTTTCAATTCTGCAACGGCTCTAACAATCGGTAAGTGTTCAAAATCCATCATCTGATTTACTTTTAAAACCGAATGCATCTATGCTCTTCCTTTCTTTTCCATAACCGAATAAACTCATTAACTGATTATTATTTTATTCTTCATGTACTGCACTCATTGCGATTCTAGGGTCTTCCTCAAGGAGTGGTGAGGTGTGAACAGTTTGGAGGAGTCAAGCTTTCGTTCTCAAAACATCCAGTAAGGTAATAAGGTTACCTCATGTTTTTGGGGTTGGCCGAATATGCCTTACCACTTACTAATCGATTCTTGGTTGTACTTTAGGAAAGCAGCGAAGGCATGTGATCGTTTCTGAACATCGTTCGTGAGGGATTAAGTTCACCCTCATTCAAACAAGGTAAGAGGGGTATTTTGGATTAAGTGTTATTAAGAGGGTGTTACCCTAACAATTAAGAACTAACATTGGATCTCAATGAATCTAGGTTGGGTGCTCGTAGATCTTGGAACGACCCCGTAAAAAGGTGTATAATCACACTATCTAAAAAGCTGAAAAATCGAAAAGCCAAAACTTCGACATTTGAGGCCTCACAAGTGTGCGATTGCTTGTGCTGCAATAGGCTGTAGAGGCCACCACGAGCGCTCTCGTGTTCTTAGGCCGTTATGGGCCTCGTTTGGTTGAAATGGGCCATGTGGGCTCAATAGGCTCGTGGGCCCCACACGGAATAAATCCACGATAAGTGGAAAATACTGAACTAGGCTATAACGTTCACATAGTCGTAACTGAATTTAGGCTAAATGGGCCACACGAGCGTGTGGGCCCACTTGGGTCGAATATTGGGCCTTGGGCCCATTTACACCGTTTTGACCATATATGTTATCTATGTCGCTCAAGGTGATTGTAGACCTTCAGGAAGGTTGTTATATGACTAAAATACCCTAAAGTGTAAAATGACTAAAATACCCCTAAAGAGTAAAATGACTAAAATACCCCTAAAGAGTAAAATGATCGTTATACCCCTAAGCATAGGTTGACTGATGTGTTCATGATTTGTAAATGATTGTTACTGAGTATGAAATTATGCATATATATGGATGATTTATGACATGACATACTGCATGGGGTTGGGATACTGTTATGGAGGAAGTATACTGTACTGGTGGCTTTGCCACATATACTGTTACTGGCACCTTTGCTGCGTTACTGTTATTGGCAGCCTTGCTGCGTTACGGTTACTGGTGGCTTTGCCACATATACTGTTATTACTGGCAGCTACGCTGCAATATTGGTGTGTTGGTTGGGTGGGTCGATTTTATCCCCACATGGTGTGTTGGTTGGTACGGGTGGTGTGTTGGTTGGATTAGGGTGGGTTACATATGTGCACCATATTGATTCTGTATTGGGCTTAGACATTGATTATTGTAATGGGCTAAGGCCCACACTGTGCTGTTATTGAATAGGGCTCAAGCCCAAACTGTTACTGCATAATAGGGGATTACACACTAAGTTCTCGTAACTCACCTTTTTCTTTTAACTGTACAAGTAATCCCCAACCTTAGATGATTTGGAGCTGCGAGGGACTTAGAGGTGGCCAGACGTACGCTACTATTTATTTTAGACCTAGTTATTTAAATTTTTATATTGGGTTGATGTTTATGTATTAAGGCCTATGGTGATTTTAATTTCATTTAATTGGGTTTAATTTCTTATTTTGAAACTACCAAATAGATACAAATATGTTTTCAAAACTGATAACTATTTCAAAAGACAAACACACATTTTCAAACTTCAAAATGAAGTTAACTAGAGTAGCTTCCGTGGATTTTTAAACTAAGAAACCAAAAATAACAAACTTAGCAATTGTTTTAAAACGATTTTCTCTCAACAAGCCTGATTTCAAAAAACACTTCGATGTGACACGTCAAATTTGGTCGTAATGTCTAGGCCGGGTTTGGGGTGTTACATTTACTGGTGTCAGGGTCAGGAATGGGTTTTGAAAAGTCTTTCTGAAAGTAGATTTTAAAGATTTAAAACGTTTTTGAAAGATGTATAAGTGTGGCACCCTAGTCTCCGGCCCCAAATCTGTAAGTTCTCTAATTTTGATTACTGTTATACTACGAAACTCTAGATAGAGGAAACTGAGACCGTAGGAGACTATAAACTGTAATGAGGCCTCGATCTACGAAAAAACCCCTAATGATTGTATTTCATAATACATTTTGTTAATAATTACTGAAATTATAATCTTATGCATAAGACTTTTTAATCAGATAAAGCGCAGATCGAAATGGGCACAAGAGGTACTCACGGAAGGGGTACACTGTGCTGCGGTAGAGGCTGAGGGAGTGCTCGGGCTGGATCTTCGGCATTGGGTCATATGCCTGCTTGGGAGGCACCAGCCTCACTAGTAACTGAGATGAGGTCTTATGATCGAGCAGCTGGGGATGATGCTCTATCCTAAGAAATGCTCTACATTCTAGAAAGGGCTGCTGGAGCTAGTACTGGAACAGTGGACCGAGGGTCAATTTCAGAGCAACTCCGGTTTAATAGAGCAAAAATTTTCAAGGGTATTTCTAGAGTAGCCCTAAATGTGGAGGAGTACTGGTTAGAGGCTACTGAATGGATAATCGACGACCTTGACTATGCTACAGAGCAAAAACTAAAAGGGAAAGTGTCCTTATTGCGAGATGAGGCTTATCAATGGTGGCTTACCGTGAGAGAGGGTACGCAGGCCGATCGTTTGATGTGGGATTTCTTTAAGACAGTGTTTCAAGGAAAGTACGTGGGCGCAAGTTATGGGGACACCCAGCGAAAGGAATTTTTGAGCCTGACCTAGGGGAGTAAGACAATGGCAGAATATGAGGCAGAATTCTTGCGGTTAAGTTGGTATGCTCGAGGGATAGTAGCAACTGAGTATGAACACTGTGTACGTTTTGATGATGACCTTCGAGACGAGTTAAGGGTATTGATAGCTCCACATAGGGAGCGAGATTTTGCTGCTCCTGTAGAAAAGGCAAAGATTGCTGAAGAGATGAAGCGCTCGGAGCACCAGAACCGTGAAAAAGATAGGGGCAGAAATAAGAGGGATTTTGGGCCCTCCAGTTCTTTTGGGAGGCCTATTAAGAAGGCCAGGTTCGATGGGCAGGTTCGGACTGGAGTTCCTGTAACACCCCGAACCCGTATTCATCCCCAGACTAAGGTTAAAGGTGTTACCTAATAGATTGGAAACTTTTACAGACATTGTGTAAAACTATTCACCAATAGCAATCAAAGTGTCCCTTATATAGGTCAACGAGACCTTAATCATGCTTTAGAGTAGGGCCGGGACTAACTCGAATACATACAAAAATTCTCGAGAAGTTAAAACTTTTTCAAAGCTGTCTTGGTCACACGCCTATGTAACCAGGCCGTGTGCCTCCCACGGATACTAGACACAACCGTGTGTCCTGGCCGTGCCAAAACAGGGCATGTATACTGACTTATCCACACGGTCACCAGACATGCCCGTGTACCATGGCCGTGTGATCTTAGGCTAGCTACTGACTTAACCACATGGCTATCAGGCACGCCCGTGTACCATGGCCGTGTAAATTAGACTAGCTACTGTCTTATCCACATGGCTACCAAACACGCCCATGTACCACAACTGTGTAGGCATAACAGGCCATTTGTAAGGCCAAAATGCCACCCACATTAGGGTCAACCTACAAGCATTATACCAACTCAATCATGTACATTGACAACCAAAAACATGCCAAATAATCAATAGGCCTTCACATCCTATTTCATTTCCATTCATGCCAATTTACACTACTAAAACACATACATATATTCAAGCAAGATACATCCACATTTACCTTTCATGTAACCATTTCTTTTCTCACACATACATACTCATAATGCATTCATAAGCTTACCATAGTCTTGACCATTTCATTAACTATCAAGCCATACCAAATCAAGCATTATATATCATAATCACTCAAGCATATCATCAACATTTATTTAGCCACATCTCGTGGCTATTTATACACATTTCAACTTAACCCAAAATGATTAGCCTATACATGCCATATTTAACTATATACATATTTCAAACGTACCACAACAAGTTTGAGTAGTGTGATGTTGATCCTCGACGGTCCCCAAGCCTTCAGTAGCTTTGACGATCTATAAAACAGAGCAAACACACACATAGAGTAAGCTTTCAAAAGCTTAGTAAGCCATATACAAATAAACTTAGCATAAATACACATATTCATAATGATACAATGTCATTTATAGTTCTCATATTCTTTGACTCATATGCTTAGCAATATCTTACCACATTCTTCAACTCAAATATCAGATATACACATAATTCATTCAAGCATATTTTCACATATAATCTCATCATTCCATTGCACATATTCATCTTAGTAAGTTCATATAGATACTTACCTTTCATACACACTTAGTGTACATATCAAACGTACCTGAAACAGATATACAATCACATAATCGTTCATATCTCAGATTTCCCCGTTGAACTATTCGGAATCTAATAGGATACACAGAGTGCTCAGAATAGTCGTACAATGCCAACGTCCCAGACGTGGTCTTACATGTAATCAGATGTCGACGCCGCTATCCCAGACAAGGTCTTACAAGAATCAATACGATGCCAATGGCCCAGACATGGTCTTACATGTAAGTCTCATATCGATGCCAACGTCCAAGACATGGTCTTACATGAAATCTCGAATCAATGTTGACGTCCTAGACGTGGTCTTACATGATATCGCATAACAGACTCCTATGTCATGACATAGTTAATCCTATCTATTCCTAGGTTCGTACGGGACTTCTCGGATGTTAACAGTATGTCGATCTTAACTCGGAATTCATGTATACAACATCTCATAAGCATTCATCATTATCAATAGTCATATGAACATACATAATTCAATACAAATACATTTGTTTGTATATAAACTTACCTCGAGTTCGGTTTAATGGAAACAGATACGGCTACTCAAAGATTTTCAAGTTCCCCCGATCTAAGTCTGTTTTCTTCAGTTCTTGATATATACATATTGAAATTTAACTTTTTCAATTCAATCCAAAAACATACAATTAGGGCTATTTACAACTTAGCCCACATATTTGCACATTTTACCAATTTAGTCCATTTTTCTCAAAACATCAAATATACAAAATCACCATATACTTCTGCTTAGCCGATTGTTCATGTATCTCATACAAGTCCTAACATTTCATCAAATTCACAATTTAATCCCTAAAAATGTTATTTTCTCAATTTACTCCAAAATACTCAAATTCACCAAAAACTCAAAGACAAACTATGATAATCATATACATATCTTTCATATTTCACTATGAAACATTTCAAATCACATGAGTTCATCAAAGTCTCATTTCAAAAACATCATCAATTCTCAAAATTAAGACATGGGTTTTGGAGCATACGAAGCAACGTTACAGAAACGTAAAATTTATCAGAAACTTACCTTGAATCAAGGCTTGTAATGGTTGAATATAACAAAGCTAAACACTTATTCTTTTCTTACAAAAATTCGATGGATATAAAATAATAACAATGGCCAATTCATGCTTTTGTTTTATCATTTTAAACATAATTATCAACTTCTCTTTTTTTCCCTTAATGAATCCTTAATAACTAAACATTCAACTATGGACATACTTGTCCATCCACTGTCCACAATCTTCATTAATGGATAATTGCCTCATAAGGCCCTTACAATCAAAAGCCACATCAATTGGACTAAAAATAAAATAGAAGACTACTTTTACAAATTATGCGATTTAACCCCTTTCTCAAATTAAGCACACAAACGGATAAATTAACTTACGAAACTTTAACACATGTTTAATCACATATCATAGGCACTGAAATTAATATTAAAATATTTTTATAGACTCGGATTTGTAGTCCCAAAACCACTATTCCGACTAGGGTCTAAACCGGACTGTTACAATTCCCCCCATAGGGATTTTCATCCCCGAAAATCTTACCGTTAAACAGATTCAGATATTGCTATTTCATTGAATCTTCAGGCTCCCACGTAGCCTCTTCTATTCCATGACGATGTCATAGCACTTTTACTAACGGAATTTTCTTGTTTCTCAACTCTTTCACTTCACGAGCTAGGATACGGATCGGTTCCTCTTCATAGGTCATATCAGATCAAATTTCAATCTCGGACGGTGTAACCACATGTGACAGATCAAATCTGTATCTACTGAGCATCGAAACATGAAATACATTGTGAATCTTTTCTAGCTCAGGTGGCAACAACAATTTATATGCAACTAGTCCAACACGCTTAATGATTTAATACGGTTCGATGAACCTCAGACTGAATTTTCCATTTCGTCCAAATCTGAGTGCTTTCTTCCATGGAGATACTTTTAAGAAAACTTTTTCACGGATTTCAAATTCAATATCTTTTCGTTTCAAGTCTGCATAGAACTTTTGTCGATAAGACGCTGCTTTTAAACTGTCACAGATTACTTTCACTTTCTGTTCAATGTCTTTTATCAAATCAATCCCGTATAACTTACTTTCACTGAGCTCAATCCAGTACAAAGGTGTTCGACATTTACATCTATACAAAGCTTCATATGGTTCCATTTTGATACTGGACTGAAAACTATTATTATAGGATACACTTGTAAAACGGCAAAGAATAGGATGAATGAGAAACATAAGGAACTTTGAACCACTAACCAAAAAGGTAGGATAAATAAATAGATAGCAAACGGGCTTTTTTGGGTTGGGGATAGAGGGACTTGAACCCTCACGATTTTTAAAGTCGACGGATTTTCCTCTTACTATAAATTTCATTGTTGTCGGTATTGATATTGACATGTAGAATGGGACTCTATCTTTATTCTCGTCCGATTAATCAGTTTTTCAAAAGATTTATCAGACTATGGAGTGAATGATTTGATTAATGACTATTCTATTCGATTCTTTCTTCAACTTGGAATCGATTCACAACAATTCTTTTTATTTTTCCTATTTTCATATAAAAAAAAATTATTTTGCATATAATAGAAATAAAAAGAAGGGTTCGGTTCGTCTTTTTTGAGATAGTTTTTCATTAGTATACCTATAAAAAAAATAAATACAAAAACGAAGAATTCAAAGCAAAGAATGGGTTGGAATAAAGAAAGGGAAGAACAAAGTATGTGCGGATTCAAAAAAATCTAGCGGATAGGACTTAAAAAAAGATGTCGAAATAGTTCTGACGGTTCAATAATCTTCTCACTTCTATTCGGAGTTCTTAGTTACTCCGGCAGGTTGAATCTTATCGATGGAATAATATAATTAAGTCAAAATTCATTGGATGATTGTAGCATTAACCATTTCCTTATTTTGGTGCGAGGAACTTATCATGAATCCACTGATTTCTGCCGCTTCCGTTATTGCTGCTGGGTTGGCTGTCGGGCTTGCTTCTGTTGGACCTGGAGTTGGTCAAGGTACTGCTGCGGGCCAAGCTATAGAAGGTATCGCGAGACAACCCGAGACGGAGGGAAAAATACGAGGTACTTTATTGCTTAGTTTGGCTTTTATGGAAGCTTTAACAATTTATGGGCTGGTTGTAGCATTGGCACTATTATTTGCGAATCCCTTTGTTTAATCCTATAAACATGAGAATTTTGTATTTTGTTTTTGAAAAAATCTTATTAAGTTCTTGAAAACTTTAATTAAACCCCAAAATTTAATTTCAATATTCACCACTGATCACGAAGCTTATATGCAAATTCAATTAGTGGCAAGTACTGTTCCCACGTACCATTAAACTCAAGAATGCAGCATCTCAACATATCCTCAAGAATCTGAATAATTCGTTCAGACTGACCATCTATTTGCGGATCAAAAGCGGTACTGAAATGCAATTTCGTGCCTAAAGCTTCTTGCAATTTCTTCCATAATCGTGATGTGAACCTCGGATATCTGTCAGACACAATAGTCAATGGCACTCTGTGCAATCTCACAATATCAGAAATGTAAAGCTCAACTAACTTATCAAGTGAATAATCAGATTTCATCGGAATAAGATGGGCGAATTTCGTCAATCAATCAACTACAACCCAAATCACATCTTTCTTTCTCGGGAATCATCACTTTATCCCACTTCCACTCGGGAATCAGAATTGGTTGTAATAAAATAGATGGAACCTGATGTTCAGCTTTAACTTGCTGGCAGACTAAACATTTCGAAACGAAGTCAGAAATGTCTCGTTTCATACCAGACCACCAATAGTGTTGTTTCAAATCATGATACATCTTTGTATTTCCCGGATGAACGGATAAGTGACTACTATGAGCTTCATTCAATATCAACTGAATCAACTCTGGATTTCTCAGAACACATAATCGATCTCAAAATCTCAAGCAATCATCAACATCAACCCAATATTCAGAATCAAAGTTCAAACCACACTGAGCTCGTTTCGCTAACATTTCGTTATCAACTTTCTGAGCATCACAAATTTGTTGTAAAAATAGTGGTTTTGCTTTCAATTCAGCTATCACTAAACTATCATCATACAAATCTAATTGAGCATTCATAGCACGTAATACAGACAGTGATTTTCGACTCAAAGCATCAGCTATAACATTTGCTTTACTTGGATGACAATCTATTACAAGCTCGTAGTTTTTCAACAATTCTAACCATCTTCTCTGGCACAGATTCAAATCTTTCTAGGTCATCAGATATTTCAGACTTTTATGATATAAAAATATATGACATTTTTCACCGAAAAGATAGTGACGCCAAATCTTTAATGCGAACACAATCGCTGCTAGCTCAAGATCGTGTGTCAGATAGTTCCTTCCATGATGTTTCAGTTGTCTCGAGGCATAAGCTATGACTTTCCCTTCTTGCATCAAAACACATCCCAGACCATTTAACGAAGCATCACTGTATATTTTTCAATCAATCAAAACTTTTCTGGCATTTATCGGACCATTCATATCTCACATATTTCTGAAGCAATCTAGTTAACGGAGTAGCTATCATCGAGAATCCTTTTACAAACCGACGATAATAACCAGCGAGTCCCAGAAAGCTACGAACTTCAGACACTTTTTTCGGAGGTTTCCATTCCATAATAGCAGAAATCTTGCTCGGATCAACTCGTATTCCAGAAGGCAATATAATATGTCCCAGAAAACTGACTTCACTTAATCAAAATTCACATTTACCGAACTTTGCATACAATTACTTATCCCGTAGAGTTTGTAACACAATTTTCAGATGCTCGACATGCTCATTCTCATTCCGTGAATAAATCAAAATGTCATCAATGAATACAACAACAAATCAATCTAGGTACGGTCTAAAAATTCTATTCATCAGATCCATAAAAATAGCAGGAGCATTCGTTAGTCCGAAAGGCATCACCAAGAATTCATAATGTCCGTCCCTTGTTCTGAAAGTAGTTATTGAAATGTCTAAATCTTTTACTCGCAACTGGTAATATCCCTATCTCAGATCTATCTTTAAAAACACGGTGGCTCCTTTTAACTGATCAAATAAATCATCAATTCTGGGCAACGAATGTTTATTCTTTATGGTCATATTTTTCAACTGACGATAATCTATGCACATTCTCATCATGCCATCTTTCTTTTTCACAAACAGAATAGGAGCACCCCAAAGTGAGAAACTCGGCCTCGCAAACACTCTGTCAGTTAACTCTTGCAACTGTGACTTCAACTCTTTCAATTCTGTTGGTGCTATTCTATACGGACTTATCGAAATAGGTGTTGTACCAGCCAACAGATCAATACCAAATTCAACTTCACGTATCGGAGGCAATCCTGGCAATTCTTCAAAGAATACATCGAAAAACTCACAAACAGCTGGCACTGACTCCACTTTTTTTTAGACACTTTCGAATCAATTACATAACCAAAATATGCTTCATAACCCTTTTTCACATATTTTTGAGCTTTCATTACAGATACAATAGCAGGCAATCCATTCAAATCATTAGACTCAACTCTGACTATTTCATCATTCGGACATCTCAAATCAATAGTCTTTCTTTTATAATTCACAACAGCATTCTGCAATGTCTACCAGTCCATACCCAGAATGATATCAAACTCATCAAATGGTAATAGCATCATATCAGCAGGGAAACAAATATCTTGAAACATTAACAGACAATTCTTGCATACTTTTTCAACCAGGACACTTTTACCTAAGGGCTCTGATACTTTTATAACAAACTCAGTAGAGTCTACAGGCAAAGTCTTACTGGATACTAAGTTCATGCATACATACGAATGAGTAGAACCAGGGTCTATCAATGCAATCACAAAAGTGTCATAAAGTGTGAATATACCTGTTATAACATCAGGAGATGAAGCTTCCTTACGAGCTCGGATAGCATACGCTCTAGCAAGAGCTCTAGCTTCGGATTTTGCAACATTATCTCTCGTAGTTTTCTGACTACCACTAACATTTCTTAAATTTCGAGAGGGTCTACCTCTCACTAAAACATTCTCAGATCTCAGATTTTGGATAGAATCTGGCTCAATAGACTCTAGGCAATTGCATATGAAATGGTCTAATGATCCACATCTGAAACAAGCTTGGTCATTCAATCTATGACTTCCCGGATGCCTTTTTCCATAATGTTTACATTCAGGTCACTTAGATCGTACATTTCCAACACTTTCCATTGAAGTTGCTGGAGCTTTAAAGCTCTGATCGCGTGTTAGAGTCTTAAAATTTATAAAAAGAATGATCGAACCTGCAAACTAACTATGACAACGATTTGAGGCAAGCGCACCTATCGAACAGTAGTATAGTTTAGGCAAGACCGGAATGTCGAATCCCAAAGGAACCAAAAGTACTAATACTAACTCTCTTTTTATTATTTAGCCTAAGAATTAAAGTGATCTTTATTTAATCTAAAATTAATTAATTACTAAACTAAAGACTCTAAGACAAAGAAGAATGAAATTGGGAAAATTATTTAAGGAAAAACCAATTAATTAAAACGACACCCAAGGAAGAATCCACCTAGACTTCGCTTGTTATCTAATTCTAAACCAGACGATTTATTCACTTCACTTGATCCATAAGATTCCCTAAGTTATATTAATCCCTCTCTCGAGGCGACTAACGTCTAACCCTAGGTTGATTAATTGAAATCTCTTTCTAATTAAAACCCCTAGAATCGAACTAACTCGATCTATGGACTCCCATATTAGGTTTCACCCTAATCCGGCAAAATCTCGTCACCCTATGTCTAGGCACGCGATCAACTCCGCTTAATTATGCTAGATCTACTCTTACGTAGGGACATTTGCTCCTTCACCTAAGCACATCACACTTGAATTAATATCCCAGAAATATCAACACAAGAATTAAGAACACATAATTAAGAACAAGTCAAATATTTATCATATAGTTCAGCAATTGATAACAAGATTCATCTTAGGTTTCATCCCCTCAGGCATCTGAGGGTTTAGTTCATAACAATAAAAGAAAACATCTTAAAAGAAAAGATAAAACAAAACATAAAAAATCCCCAAAACCCCCTGAAGGAATTGAAGGAGAGATCCTCCGTCTTGAGTATAACTTCGGCTTCTTGAGATGGATCAACTGGCTATCTTCGAGTAAATCTCCACAAATCTGCCTCTTCTGGCCTAGTCGGATGCCCCCTGACTAAAGCCTCGGGTTTCCCCGACAAAAGCCCTGGCAGAAAGCTTCTGCCGAACTCCCCTTTAAGTTGCCTCATTGGGTGTTTATATAGATGCCTTACTTGGCCCCTAAGTATCCTAATTCAAGGAGAATTCTTAATAGGGTGTTTGAATAGGCTTTGGAATGTGTTTCTTTGCCTCCAAGTATCCAAATCTGAGTAAAACTCCCCTTGGTCGCGGCAGGGACACGCCCATGCCACGCGCCCGTGTAAGTCGTGGCCAGGCCATGTTCGATTCTGTTGAATGAGGCACGGCCGTGTGGTCTTGGGCCCAGGTCGTGTGGATTTCGTGATTGATAAACCGTAAAAGTAACATATTTTAATCCCACATTTAGTATGCTTTTGGATGATTTCTCCTTTGTTTTATATAAAAAGGTGCTTTTAATCCATTCTTTTCATGTCTTATACCCAGGAAAGCACCCAAGGATGAAAAGAACACAAAATGGGCCTAAAATGGAGTAAATGGGCCTTAACACGAAATCGACACGGCCTGACCCAAAGCACACACGGCCGTGCCTTGACGAACACCTAGAGCACGGCCTCAACCCTGCCACACATGGCCGTGCCTCAAGAGAACTCCGAGCACGGTCAGGTCTCAATTCACACGGGTGTGTGACATGGCCGTGCCTCTGACGCTGGAAAGAGCAATTTTAGTCAGAAAAGGATACTTAGGGAGAAAGAATCACGTTTCAAGAGCCTATAAATAATCCCCGAGTATCACCTGTTGAGGAAAGCGAAAGCGAGGCCAAGGAGCCAAGTCGAGAAGGTCAGAGTTAGGGAATAACGCAAGAATAGCCAGTTGATCCATCTCAAGAAGCTAGAGTTATACTCAAGACGGTGGAATTTTCCTTCGATACCTTCAGGGGGTTTTAGGATTTTTCCTATGTTTTGTTTTATCTTTTCTCTTGTGATGGTTTGTTTATTCATTATGAACTAAACCGCTCAGATACCTGAAGGATATGAAACCTAGATGGATTTTAATATTTGATTTTTAAGTTATATGATAAATTACTTAGTTTGTTCTTAATTATGTTGCTTAATCCAAATCTAATATGCTTAGTTGGAGGAGGAATACACCCTGCCTAAGAGAAGATCTAACATAATTAAGCGGAATTGATCGAACGCCTAGAGATAGGGTTACGAGATTTTGCCGAATTAAGGTGAAACCTAATATGAGAGTCCATTGATCGATTTACTGCTATCCTAGGGGGTTATTATAAGCGAACAAGAGTTCCACTAATTAACCTAGGGTTAGACATTATTCGCCTCAAGAGAGGGTTTAATATAGGTTAGGGAGTCTTACGGATCAAGCTAAGTAAAAGAAATCATATAATTTAGGGTTAATTAATAAGTGAAGTCTAGGTGGATTCTTTCTAAAGGTATCGTCGTAATCAACTGAGTTTTCCTTCAAAGTTATTTTCCTATTCGTCCTTTTTATCTTTGTGTCCTTAGTTTAGTCTTTGTCAAAAGTAATCTTCACTCTAACTTTAAGGCTAAATAATAAAAAGAAAGTAAGTATTAATACTTTTAGTTCCTTTGGGTTTGATAATCGATCTTGCCTAAGCTATACTACTGTTCGATAGGTACACTTGCCTTAATATCGTTGTCAGAGTTAGTCTCCAGGTTTGATCATTCTTTTATAAATATTTAAAGCTCTGATTTTACAGTGATCAAGTTTTTGGCGCCATTGCCGGGGAACTAAAATATTAAGAAAACTCTTTTTTATTACTTTAGCCCTAATTTTTATTTTTCGCAATTTATTTTTCTTTTTGTTTTTATTTTTGTTTACTGAAATTTTCTCTCTTTATTTACAAACAGGTACCTCTAGTTTATGACTAGAAGGAACCCGAGGGGACCTTTGGTATTCGACAACGAAATCGAAGCTATCCTTCGTGGGAATCGTCGGGAAACCAGGAGAGCCCTAGATTACACGAAGAGAGAGGAAGAAGATAAATCCAATCCTACTGAAGGGATGGACGAAAACAACCCACCACCACGCGATATGGGTGACAACAACGCTCCACGCACAATGTTCAATTATGCGAAACCACATTTAACAGGAGCAGAATCTTGTATTGTTAGGCCTGTTATATCTGCTAACAATTTTGAATTAAAGCCTAACACAATACAAACGATTCAACAGTTTGTTCAATTTGATGGTTTGCAGGACGAAGATCCAAACACGCAAATAGCTAATTCTTAGAGTTCTGTGATACCTTCAAAATAAATGGCGTTTCTGATGATGCCATACGTCTTCGGTTATTCCCATTTTCATTAAGAAATAAAGCTAAACAATGGTTAAACTCGTTACAACGAGGGTCAATCACTACATGGGATCAAATGACCGAAAAGTTTTTGATGAAATATTTCCCACCGGCCAAAACGGCCAAATTACGGAATGATATCTCTTCTTTTGTGCAGATGGATGTAGAGACGCTATACGACACATGGGAGAGATTCAAAGATCTCTTGAGAAGGTGCCCACACCATGGCCTACCCTTGTGGCTACAAGTCCAAACCTTTTACAACTGTGTAAACCCCTCAACGAGACAACTTATAGATTCAGCCGCTAGTGGAACACTGAACAACAAAACCCCAGAAGCAGCCTACGAGTTCATTGAGGAGATGTCATTAAACAATTATCAGTGGCAAGCTTCAAGGACCAAACCGACAAAATCGGCAGGAGTTTTCAACATCGATGCCATGACCATGCTATCAACACAGCTAGAGATGATGAATAAAAAGCTTGATAATTTGTGTTCATCACAGATACATCCAGTCATGCAGTGCGATGCAAGTGGAACTGTGGCGAATCCTGAGTACCCACGCTACCAACTAGGAGTAGAAGATGAACAGATGAACTATATAGGTAATAATTTCTGATCTAATAATAATCCTTATAGTAACACTTACAATCCAGGTTGGAGGAACCACCCAAATTTTTCGTGGGGAGGACAAGGAAATCTAGGAAATCAAAGGCAGCAACCTCCTCAAAACTTCCGAAATCAGCCTTATCCACAAGAAAAGAAACTATCCTTCGAGGAACATCTTCAAGAAACTGATAGAGCAATCAAAAACAACGAGAGACAACTCGATGAAATTGCTTAGTTAGTCAAGGAAGTGACTAATACAGTCAAACAACTTGTAAAACTAATGACAGAACGACCGTAAGGACGTCTACCAAGTAACACTAAGGTTAATCCTAAGGAGCAAATTCAAGCAATCACAGCTCAAGACAATAACAAATTAGCTGAATTGAATTCAATACCGGAAAAGAAAGTAGACGAAGGTAAAATAGAGGTACCACAAGAGAAGCCAAAACCGGTAATTAAGGAATATCAACCTCGCATACCTTATCTTGAAGCCATAAAAAGAGACGATTCAGAGGAACAATTCGGTAAGTTTCTTAAACTTTTAAAGAAATTACATATTAACTTACCTCTTCTTGAAGCTCTTTTTCAGATGCCAGATTCGAGAAAATTTTTAAGACAGCTCTTGACCAACAAATGCAGAATAGATGAAGAACACCATGTGGAACTAAATGCAACATGCTCAGCAATATTACAAAACAGACTACCCCAGAAACTAAAAGATCCAGGGAGTTTTACAATTCCATGTTTAATTGGTAGCCTACATATTAACAATGCGTTAGCTGATCTAGGGGCAAGCATAAATGTCATGCCTTACTCACTATTTAAACGACTAGGTCTAGGGAAGCCCAAACAAACTAGGATGAGTATTCAATTAGTTGATAAAACTGTTAGAATTCCTAGGGGCATTATCGAAGATGTTCCTGTAAAAATCGATAAATTTGTTTTCCCAGTAGACTTTTTTGTCTTAGACATGGATGAGGATAATTCAATCCCTTTAATTTTAGGAAAACCTTTTCTAGCAACTGCCAGAACTAAAATTGATGTTGCTATAGGTGAGCTCATACTTCGTGTAGGAGATGAATCAATTAATCTTGAAGCTCTCGACTCGGCCAGGACAACAGTCGATGAAGGTAAGAAAGCCATTTCAGTTAATAACCATATTATTCAATCTTCATCACAGGAAATAGCACAAAGCCTAAGCCCTGAGCCGGCTCATATAGACAATTTAGAGAATCAGAAGACAGAAATCAAAAGAGAGCTAGATTCACACGAAGAAAAACCCGAGGAACCACAAGAAGAGCTTATGGGAACATGAAATCACTTCAAAATAGGAGATCAAGTACTGATAGACAAAACCGATCCCCAAATCACTATCACAGACCTGAAAGCAAAGAGAGAGATCCTTCTCAAGGTACATGATATCTTCCCAAATGGCATAATCGATGTAAGCAATCCAAAATTCGACACTTCCAAAGAAAACGCTTCTCGACTTCAACATTGTCAAGAAAACGGAACTGTAAGCATGAGGGAAGATATTCAAACTTTTAAATCTCCCCAAAATTTTCAAACACGAGGAAGTCTAGCTAAAGACTATAAACAAGCGCTTCTCGGGAGGCAACCCGAGCACTGACCTTATTTGTTTTCCTTTGTTTTTATTTATCTTTACCTTTTTTCTTTCTTTTTTTAAACTAACCAAAAATGCAGGTTTTCCAGGCCACACGGCCTTACACACAGCCATGTCCGTGGCTGTGTGGACCACCTAAACCACCACACTGACAGGGCACAGGCTGTGCAGTCAGCCCAACCACCCTCCCCAACATCACGAATCCAACAAACCCTCCCCACGGGCACCGACAGAAAGGGCACGCCCGTGCCCACAACCGTGTGAAATTACTAAAGCTACTGACTTGCACACCACGACCAGAACACGCTCGTGCTATATAACCGTGTGAAATTACTGAGGTTACTGACTTATATAACATGGGGGAGACACTCCCGTGCATAATGACTGTGCCAAAAGAAAGAATTCACAAGCACGGGCATGGGAGGACCAAGCACGGCCAAAAGGGTGACAACACACCCTAGAACACGGCTATGTGAGGTGGCCATGTAATTCGACACACCCTGTGACCACGGCCGTGGGGGAGCACAAAATCTGAAATTCTATTTAAACCTCTCACCTCTTCTCCTCCCCTCCATCTAATTTTTCCTCTCCTTTTCACTCTCTTTAGTCTCAGACCCTTCAAGACACTAGATCATTGAGCAAATCAACACCATGCCGAAGAAGCGGAAGAAGCCACGCATAGACTCCTTAACAAAGAACAATCAACATGAGTTCATGCCGGCAGCTTCGTCCCAAAACCAAGCCAAGGGTCTTTGAGACCAATTAGTTTTTATTTTTACTTTCTCTCTTGCTTCAATTTCCTGCTCTTCTCCTTTATTTTCCGCATCTAAGCTTCTCTACTGCTCTTTTCGTTTAATTTTCTTTTAGTTTCTTGATGTCAGGTTCGCCAGGCTACTAGGGAATCATGCTGACCACCACGATAACCTCACCACTCTCACCACCACCACATCCCCAATCTTAGCATTAATTCCCACCTTGCGAACCATCCTTTAATAAGGACTTCATAGTCCATTAGTATTTTCTTGTCATTTCAGTTTTCTTCTTAGTCTCCTTCACTTTAGCTTGCTTTTCTTTAAATTCATCTTTAGTTTATTTATATTATGTTTCAAAAACCCCTAGCTAATCCTTTATGAGTTCCCCAATTTCTTCATCTAGCGCAGAGCTCGGGAACCAGAACCACCACCATACCGACGCCTTCGCAGTATCCTCCACGACCCCTACTCTCCTCCAAGGAAACAGCCCACACTTCAGGGAGTATTCTATCCCCTTCCTTTTGATTATAAATGCATCATCAATCTTTGTACATTGAGGACAATGTACATCTTAAGTGTGGGGGGTAAAAATACCTAACTTTCTGCATTATTCTCAAATCCCTAAGGTTAAAAATGGAATAAAATTGCCAAACTTTTTTCATTATTCTCAAATCCCTGATTTAGTCTTACTTTGATGCAAAGTTATCATATTACTAATTAGGATGAAATTTCTAATAATTTATGATGATTATTGACATGTTTTAGAATAAGTCATAGTTAATTATACATTGATGATTAAATTTAAAGAATAATATAGAATCAAGCATGATAAGTCTGTTTTTCAAGAATTAAAATTTTTGCTAGGTTGTTGACCTAAATTTAAATACTACCTTGAAATTTAAAATTCATAAGGATGATATCAAAACACCCATAATTTTTGTGAGTATTTGAACCTTATAGAGCAAAAATTCTTTTTCATGCTCAATTTTTTTTTATTTTTGATTATGAGTGTGTCAACTATGAACTGTTATTCCAGAACTTGCCTTGATTATACATGTCTAGACCACAGTTATGATTTGATATACCGAGATGATAAAGGCATTTAGGTTTTAACCCACTTACTCCACTAAAAAGTCTACCCTCATAATTAACCCCTAGTGAACCCCGTTGAGCCTAACAACCCTTTTCATTGACTTACCTACTAACATTAACCCAAAACCCTTTGTATTTATTATCACCATTCTTTTTAACTACCCTTTTTGTCAAGATTTGATATTAAACAAGTTTCCTAACTATGTTTTATATTTCAGTTGTAAAAATTCTTTATTACTATCATTTTAGTTTGTTCTTAAAAAAAGTATATTCATTATTAATGCGATGATTAAGAGAGCTTGCGTGTTCAAATTCCAATTCCCAAGGAAAAAGCTTGTTTTATTAATTTTAACGTAAGATTATGTTCATTTTTTCTAGTTAGGTAATTTATCAAGTCAATCTCGATTCTAACCTTCTAATTCAGCCTATGACCACACCTTTAACCCTAGCCTCGTTACAACCCTAACAAAGACCTTTTGATCTATTTGTCAACTCATATTACAGTGGTGGAGATTTGATTTTTAGGCAAGCCTATGGGATTAACTTTTCAGGTTCGACTTATGAGCAATCTTTTTCTGAACCTTAAACACTTTAGAGTGATTTAAGTGAATCCTAAGTTAGGATATCAGTCCTTGTCGATTTTGAATCAAAGATGTAGTCATTTAAAAGAAGGAAGACACCTATGTTTTCGAGGTACAAAATAATGACTTATTTCGTTTGAATCTTTAGGACACTTTAAATCAAATCATCCATGTATAAATTTTCTATGAATTAGGATAAGACATTGTTGATAAGAATTATAGATCATGGAAATTTCGTTTTAATTGTAAGTTGAGAATTTTGCTTGAGGACAAGCAAAAGCTTAAGTGTGGGGGTATTTGATAACCGTGAAAGTAACATATCTTAATCCCACATTTAGTATGCTTTTGGATGATTTATCCCTTGTTTTATATAAAAAGGTGCTTTTAATCCTTTCTTTTCATGTCTTATACCCAGGAAAGCACCCATGGATGAAAACAACACAAAACGAGCCTAAAACGGAGTAAATGGGCCTTAACACGAAATCAACACGGCCTGAACCAAAGCACACATAGCCGTGCCTTGACGAACACCTAGAGCACGGCCTCAACCCCGCCACACACAGCCTTGCCTCAAGAGGAGTCTGAGCACGGTTAGGTCTCGATTCACACGGGCGTGTGACATGGCTGTGCCTCTGACGCTGGAAAGAGCAATTTTAGTCGGAAAAGGATACTTAGGGAGAAAGAATCACATTTCAAGAGCCTATAAATAACCACCAAGTATCACCTGTTGAGGAAAGCGAAAGCGAGGCCAAGGAGTCAAGCCGAGAAGGTCAGAGTTAGGGAATAACGTAAGGATAGTGAGTTGATCCATCTCAAGAAGCTGGAGTTATACTCAAGATGGTGAAATTTTCCTTCGATTCCTTCAGGGGGTTTTAGGATTTTTCCTATGTTTTGTTTTATCTTTTCTCTTGCAATGGTTTGTTTATTCATTATGAACTAAACCCCTCAGATACCTGAAGGGGATGAAACCTAGATGGATTTTAATATTTGATTTTTAAGTTATATGATAAATTACTTAGTTTGTTCTTAATTATGTTGCTTAATCCAAATCTAATATGCTTAGGTGGAGGAGGAATAGACCCTGCATAAGAGAAGATCTAACATGATTAAGCGGAGTTGATTGAACGCCTAGAGATAGGGTTACGAGATTTTGCCGGATTAGGGTGAAACTTAATATGGGAGTCCATTGATCGATTTACTGCTATCCTAGGGGGTTATTATAAGCGAACGAGAGTTCCACTAATTAACCTAGGGTTAGACGTTATTCGCCTCGAGAGAGGGTTTAATATAGGTTAGGGAGTCTTACGGATCAAGCTAAGTAAAAGAAATCATATAATTTAGGGTTAATTAATAAGTGAATTCTAGGTGGATTCTTCTGAAGGTATCGTCGTAATCAACTGAGTTTTCTTTCAAAGTTATTTTCCTATTCGTCCTTTTTGTCTTTGTGTCCTTAGTTTAGTCTTCGTCAAAAGTAATCTTCACTCTAACTTTAAGGCTAAATAATAAAAAGAAAGTGAGTATTAATACTTTTAGTTCCTTTGGGTTCGATAACCGGTCTTGCCTAAGCTATACTACTGTTCGATAGGTACACTTGCCTTAATATCGTTGTCAGAGTTAGTCTCTAGGTTTGATCATTCTTTTATAAATATTTAAAGCTCTGATTTTACAGCGATTAGTGATATGTCCCATTTACTCCATTCTGGGCCCATTTTCTGTTCTTTTCATCACCCGGTGCTCATCTGAGTATAAAACATGAAAACAAAGGATTAAGAGTACCAAATTACATAATTCAAGGCTTAAATCATCCAAAAGCATGCTAAATATGGGCTTAAAATATGTTACTTTTACGGTTTATCAAATACCCCCACACTTAAACTTTTGCTTGTCCTCGAGCAAAATTCTCAACTCATAATTAAAACAAACTTCCTCGATTCATAATATTCATCAATAGTGTTTCATAATAATTCATAGATAATTTATACATGGATAATTCAACTCAGAGGGTCCTAAAGATTCAAACAATCCAAGTCATAGTTTTTATAGTATGAAAACATTAGGTGTTTCCCCTTACCTAAATAATTACCTCTGATTCGAAATCGACAAGAGTTGACATCCTCACTAAAGATTCACTCAAACCACTCGAAGTGTTTAAGGTTTAGAATTAAGCACTCAAAAGTCGAACATGAAAGTTAATCCTATAGGCTTGCATGAAAATGAAATCTCCACCACTAAAATATGAGATGATACACAAATCAAAAAGTTTTTAACAGGGTTGTAACGGGGCTTAGGTTCAAGGGTACGGATATAGGCTAAATTAGAAGGTTAGAATCGAGATTGATCTGACAAATTACCCAACTAGAAAATGAATTACTCCTAAATAATTACATCAATTGGAAACTAATAATACTACTATTGATAATACTCTAATACGAGCTTCTTCTTCAATAATTGGAATTTTAATGCATAAGCTCACGTAATCACAAAACTAATAATGAATATACTTCGTTTTTTTAAAAAAACAAGTCAAATAATAGAAAAGAACTTTTACAATTGAAATATAGAACATAATTAGGCAACTGTTCAAAATCAAATCTCGACAAAAAGGGAGTCAAGGAAGGGTGATAGCAAATACAAAGGGTTTTGGGTTAATATTAGTGGGTGAGTCAATAAAAAGGGTTGTTAGGATTAAACGGGGTTCACTAGGGGTTAATTATGAAGGTAGGCTTGTAGTGGAGTGAGTGGGTTAAAACCTAAGTCCCTTATCATCTCTGTATATCAAATCAAAGGTGTGGTCTCGACATGTATAATCGATGCAAGTTCTAGAATAACAAATCGATGTTGACACACTCATAATCAATAAAGTGAGCAAGCAAAAGAATATATGCTCTATAAGGCTCAAAATTTCACAAAAATTATGGGTATTTGATGTCAACCTCGTAAATTTCAAATTTCAAGGTAAGATTCAGATTCAGGTAGATAACCTAACAAACTTTTTAATTTTTGCAAAATAGACTTATCATGCTTGATCATCTAGTATTCTTCAAATTCAATCATCAATGCACAATTATCAATTAATTAATCTAAAACATATCAATAAAAATCATATATCAGGAAAATTTCATTCTAATCATAATATGAAAAAATTACTTCAAGACAAGATATCATTTAGGGATTTGAGAATAATGCAGAAAGTTAGGCACTTTCTTGAAATAATTATTCACCCCCCACACTTAAGATGTACATTTCCCTCAATGTACAAAGATAGATAATATCAAAATAATCATAAAATCATAAGATGGGGAGAGAAGTGAAACTTCCTGAATTTTGGATGAAGTTAATGAAAAGAAACCGGATAGGGTTGAAGGTGAACGTGGGAAAGCGTCTCGAACCGTTTGAAAATTGAGTCCTCGAAGTAGCCAGCTTGATATATCATAAGCTAAATCTAAA
This sequence comes from Gossypium australe, assembly GCA_005393395.2. Taxonomy (NCBI): domain Eukaryota; kingdom Viridiplantae; phylum Streptophyta; class Magnoliopsida; order Malvales; family Malvaceae; genus Gossypium; species Gossypium australe. The sequence goes on from CM016619.1 coordinate 36,309,986, forward strand.
TGGAAAATGAAAGAAGAAAGATAACAGGAAAAAGGAAGGGAAGAAGGGAGTTAAATAGAAATTTTGGATCTAGTAGTTGGCCCCGCCCTTGTACCTTTCTGTGGTGGCCACACGGCCACGGCCACGGCCGTGCGTAAGGCAGTGTTGTATGGAAATGTGTACTTTGGTTAGTTTATGGTTAGATGCTAAAAGGAAAAATAAAAGTAAAAAATAAAAAATGTAAAAATTAATGGGGTTAGTGCTCGGGTTGCCTCCCGAGAAGCGCTCGTTTATAGTCTTAAGCTAGAGTTTACCTCTCATTCGTATGGTCATGGTGGTTTGAGGAGGTGAAAATCATTTCTCATGTGATCAATTCGGTTATTGATATAAAATTTAAGTCAGAGTAATGTTTTCCTCAAAAGTGCCGAAATTAGAATGTGTTACCTCGACCGTTCCATCTGGGAAGATTTTCAGTACCTGATCTCCTATCTTAAGCTGGGTTGTCCCGTTATTAAGTTTGTCGTGGAGTTGCCTCATTTTTGCTTTGTGTGTTTTTAGTCTCTCCATTGAAGTGTGTCTTCCATTTGTCTAGTTCATTGACCCAAAGTCTTCGTTCCTCATGAATTTCTTCTTTATCGACACGAGGTCTAGGATCTAGCATCTGCGAAAGAGCTTCAAGAAATGGCAAGTTAATATGAAATTTCTTTGGAAGTTTAGGAGACTTACTGAATTGTTCCTCTGTGTGGTCTTTCTTTATCGCATTGGGGTATGACACACGAGCCTGGTATGCTGTAATTACTGGGTTTGGTAAATCTTTGTTTACCTCAACCTTACCTTCTTCTACCAAATTCTCTTGCCTGAAATTGGGCTCGTCTAACCCTTCACTATCTTGAGCTGTTATGGCTTGAATTTTCTCTTTTTCCCTAAGTAAATCTTTCTGATCGTATTTCAGAGACTAACTTAGTAAGTTTCCCAATTTGATCTTTGAACTCCTGTGTTGATGCTTCAAGTTTCGTTTCTATATTTTGGAAACGTGTTTTTGTGGCTACTATGAATTTTGTCAGCATCTCTTCAAGGTTCGACTCCTCTTCCTGTTGGTGAGGTGGTTGTTGAAAATCTGGAGGAAGTTTCAATCTTTGGCTACTTTGATCATCCCACGAGAAATTGGGATGGTACCTCCAACCTACATTATAAGTGTCACTATAAAAATTATTTTGAGGTCTAGAATAGTTACCCATATAGTGGACTTGATCGTTCTCCATGCCATATTCGTAGGGTGGGTACTTAGGATTCGCCACGCCTCCTAGATTCGGGTAATATTGCATTATTGGGTGTACCTACGAAGAACTGTATAAACCATCAAATTTTTTATGTAACATCTCTACCTGGTTTGATAGCATGGTTATTTGGTCGAGGTTGTAGATATCGACTGCTTTTGTTGGCTTTGTCCTCATAACTTGCCACTGATAGTTATTTAGTGCCATCTCCTCTATCTACCAAAATCAAATAAAAGAAAATTTAGCAAAGTAAAAAAAAATAAAAATAAAAAATAATAATGAAAATAAATTGCAAAAACAATGGCTAAAGTAATAAAAATTAAGTGTTCTTAATATTTTAGTTCCCCGGCAACGGCGCCAAAAACTTGATCGCGTGTTAGAGTCTTAAAATTTATAAAAAGAATGATCGAACTTGGAAACTAACTATGACAATGATTTGAGGCAAGCGCTCCTATCGAACAGTAGTATAGTTTAGGCAAGACCGGAATGTCGAATCCCAAAGGAACTAAAAGTACTAATACTAACTCTCTTTTTATTAGTTAGCCTAAGAATTAAAGTGATCTTTATTTAATCTAAAATTAACTAATTACTAAACTAAAGACGTTAAGACAAAGAAGAATGAAATTGGGAAAATTACTGAGGAAAAATCAATTTATTAAGATGACACCCAAGGAAGAATCCACCTAAACTTCACTTGTTATCTAACTCTGAACCAGACGATTTATTCACTTCAATTGATCTGTAAGATTCCCTAAGTTATATTAATCCCTCTCTCCAGGCGACTAACGTCTAACCCTAGGTTGATTAATTGAAATCTATTTCTACTCAAAACCCCTAGAATCGCATTAACTCGAACTATGGATTCTCATATTAGGTTTCACCCTAATCTGGCAAAATCTCGTCACCCTATCTCTAGGCGCACGATCAACTCCGCTTAATTATGCTAGATCTACTCTTAGGCAGGGACTTTTTCTCCTCCACCTGAGCACATCATACTTGAATTAATATCCCGAAAATATCAACACAAGAATTAAGAACACATAATTAAGAACAAGTCAAATATTTATCATATAGTTTAGCAAATGATAACAAGATTCATCTTAGGTTTCATCCCTTCAGGTATCTGAGGGTTTAGTTCATAACTATAAAAGAAAACATCTCAAAAGAAAAGATAAAACAAAAACATAATAAATCCCTAAAACCCCCTGAAGGAATTGAAGGAGAGATCCTCCATCTTGAGTATAGCTCCGGCTTCTTGAGATGGATCAACTGGATATCTTTGAGTAAATCTCCACAAATCTGCCTCCTCTGGCCTAGTCGGATGCCCCCTGACTAAAGCCTCGGGTTTCCTCGACAAAAGCCCTGGCAGAAGGCTTCTGCTGAACTCCCCTTTAAGTTGCCCCTTGGGTGTTTATATAGACTTTGAGATGCCTTACTTTGCCCCTAAGTATCCCAATTCAAGTAGAATTCCTAATAGGGTGTTTGAATAGGCTTTGGAATGTGTTTTTTTGCCACTAAGTATCCAAATCCGAGTAAAACTCCTCTTGGTTGCGGCAGGGACACGCCCATGGCACACGCTCGTGTAAGTCGTGGCCAGGCCGTGTTTGAGTTTCTTGAATGAGGCACGGCCGTGTGGTCTTGGGCCTAGGCCGTGTGGATTTCGTGATATGGTCCATTTACTCTGTTTTGGGCCCATTTTCCATTCTTTTCATCATCCGGTGCTCTTCTGAGTATAAAACATGAAAACAAAGGATTAAGAGCACCAAATTACATAATTCAAGGCTTACATCATCCACAAGCATGCTAAATATGGGCTTAAAATATGTTACTTTTATAGTTTATCAAGCTCGAATGTGATCTAGCTCGATCTCTACTAGAATGTCCTACATTAGCTCTCGAACGACTTTGTCCATCTCTGAATTTCTTCGAAGCTTCAGACTCAGCTTTTCTTTTATCTTTCCCGAGTGCCTCAACTTTGCACGCTCGGTCAACAAGTACCACAAACTCTTTTATCTCTAAAGTCTCAACTAGCAAGTGGATGTCTTCATTTAGACCATCTTCAAACCTCTTACACATTATTGCTTCCGATGATATACATTCTCGAGCATATTGACTTAACCTCACGAACTCTCGTTCGTATTCAGTGACAGACATACGACCCTATTTTTAATCCAGAAATTCCTTTCATTTCTGATCGATGAATCTCTCACTGATGCATTTCTTCCCGAACTCAATCTGAAAGAAGTTCCACATGACCCGCTCTTTCGCAACAACAGAAATCAAAGTTTTCCACCACTGGTAGGCCGCGTCTCGAAGCAATGAAACAACACATTTAATACTTTCTTCTAGAGTCAAGGACATCTTATTAAATACCTGGATTATATTTTCTAACCAAAACTCGGCTTTCTCGGCATCATCATCACTGGTAGCCCTAAACTCTTCAGCCCCGTATTTACGAATTTTGTCGATCAGAGGTTTGTTCAATAGATTTAGATTTGTAGTCAGAGGCATAGTAGATGCCTGAGGGGGATTAATCGGGGGCGGAGGTTGTGAAACAGCCGGGTTATTATTCACAAACTGAGTGAACCACTTACTCATCATCTGGAAGAAAGCTTATTTAGCTTCTCCCTCAGAACTGCTCGTAGCCGGTCTCGAATTAGAGGGCGCCGTCCCTTGCGCGGGAGCAGGCGCATTACTTTCTACATCGTCAGCTATAGCTCTTTCGGAATGCATTACTATACACTATCACAGTTCAGATATATGGCATGTATAGCTAGACTGTTACACATTACGTTAGCCCTTGAATCGGCTAAACCGTAGCTCTGATAGCAATCAAATGTAACACTCCTAACCCGTATCCAACACCAGACAAAGGTTAAAGGCGTTACCTGACATATAGGAAACTTTTACAGACATTGAGTAAAACTAATCACCAATAGCAATCAGAGTGTCCCTTATATAGGTCAACAAGACCTTAATCATGCTTTAGAGTAGGACCGAGACTAACCCGAATACATACGGAAATTCTCGAGAAGTTAAAACTTTTTCAAAGTTGTCAAGGTCACATGCCCATGTGACCAAGCCGTGTGCCTCCCACAGCTACTAGACACAACCATGTGTTCTGGCCATGCCAAAATAGGGCATGTATACTGACTTATCCACACGGTCACCAGACATGCCCGTGTACCATGGCCGTGTGATCTTAGGCTAGCTACCGACTTAACCACACGACTATCAAGCACGCCCGTGTACCATGGCTGTGTAAGTTAGACTAGCTACTATCTTATCCACACGGCTACAAAACATGCCCGTGTACCACAGTCGTGTAGGTATAATAGGCCATTTACAAGGCCAAAATTCCACCCACATTAGGGTCAACCTACAAGCATTATACCAACTCAATCATGTACAATTGACAACCAAAAACATGCCAAATATTCAACAAGTCTTCACATCCTATTTCATTTCCATTCATGTCAATTTACACTACTAAAACACATACATATATTCAAGCAAGATACATCCATATTTACCTTTCATATAACCATTTCTTTTCTCACACATACATACTCATAATGCATTCATAAGCTTACCATAGTCTTAACCATTTCATTAACTATCAAGCCATACCAAATCAAGCATCATATATCATAATCACTCATGCATATCATCAACATTTATCTAGCCGCATCTCATGGCTATTTATACACATTTCAACTTAACCTAAAATGACTAGCCTATACATGCCATATTTAACTATATACATATTTCAAAGGTACCAAAACAAGTTTGAGTAGTGTGATGATGATCCTCGATGGTCCGCGAGCCTTCAATAGCTTTGACGATCTATAAAATAGAGCAATCACACACACAGAGTAAGCTTTCAAAAGCTTAGTAAACCATACACAAATAAACTTACAATAAATACACATATTCGTAATGATACAATGTCATTTATAGTTCTCATATTCTTTGACTCATATGCTTAGCAATATCTTACCACATTCTTCAACTAAAATATCACATATACACATAATTCATTCAAGCTTATTTTCACATATCATCTCAGCATTCCATTGCACATATTCATCTTAGTAAGTTCATATAGATACTTACCTTTCATACACACTTAGTGTACATATCAAACGTACCTGAAACAGATATACAGTCACATAATCGTTCGTATCTCGGATTTTCCCGTTGAACCGTTCGAAATCTAATAGAATACACAGAGTGCTTAGAATAGTCGTACAATTCCAACGTCCCAGACGTGGTCTTACATGTAATCAGATATCAATGTCGCTGTCCCAGACAGGGTCTTACACTAATCAATACGATGCCAATGTCCCAGACATGGTCTTACACGTAAGTCTCATATCAATGCCAACGTCCCAGATGCGGTCTTACACGAAATCTCGAATCAATACCGATGTCCCAGACGTGGTCTTACATGATATCACATAACAGACTCCTATGTCATGACATAGTTAATCCTATCTATTCCTAGGTTCGTATGGGACTTCTCGAATGTTAACACTATGTCGATCTTAACTCGGAATTCATGTATACAACATCTCATAAGCATTCATCATTATCAATATTCATATGAACATACATAATTCAATACAAATACATTTATTTGTATAGAGACTTACTTCAAGTTTGGTTTAACGGAAACGAATCTACTCAAGAATTTTCAACTTCCCCCGATCTAAGTTCATTTTCTTTGGTTATTGATCTATACATATTCAAATTTAACTTTTTCATTTATCAACTTATTCAATTCAATCCAAAAACATACAATTAGGGCTATTTACAACTTAGCCCTCACATTTGCACATTTTACCAATTTAGTCCATTTTTCTCAAAACATCAAATATACAAAATCACCATATACTTATGCTTAGCCGATTGCTCATGTATCTCATACAAGTCCAAATATTTCATCAAATTCACAATTTAATGCCTAAAAATGCTATTTTCTCAATTTACTCCAAAATACTCAAATTCACCAAAAACTAAAAGACAGACTATGATAATCATATACATATCTTTCATATTTCAATATGAAACATTTAAAATCACATGAGTTCATCAAAGTCTCATTTCAAAAACATCATCAATTCTCAAAATTAAGACATGGGTTTTGGAGCATACAAAGCAACGATTACAGAAACATAAAATTTATCAAAAACATACCTTGAATCAAGGCTTATAATGGCCGAATATAACAAAGCTAAACCCTTATTCTTTTCTTACAAAAATTCAGTGGATACAAGATGATAACAATGGCCAATTCATGTTTTTGTTTTATCATTTTAAATATAATAATCAAATTCCCTTTTTACCCTTAATGAATCCTTAATAACTAAACATTCAACTATGGACATACTTGTCCATCGAACGTCCACTATCTTCATTAATGGATAATTGCCACATAAGGCCCTTACAATCAAAAGCCACATCAATTTGACCAAAAATCAAATAGAAGACTACTTTTACAAATTATGCGATTTAACCATTTTCTCAAATTAAGCACACAAACGGACAAATAACTTACGAAACTTTAAGACATGCTTAATCACATATCATAGGCACTGAAATTAATATTCAAATATTTTTACGGACTCAGATTTGTGGTCCCAAAACCACTGTTCTGACTAGGGTCTAAACTGGACTGTTACAGTTCCTGTTGTTATTGCTAGACCACAGCCTTGAGCTAATTGTCGGAGATCTCACCAGGGTGAGTGTCGGAAGACGATTGGGGCGTGCTTGAGATGTGGGTCCATGGATCATCAGGTCAAGAATTGTCCACAGAGGCCTGTTCAGATGTAAGCTACAGGACAGGGTTATGGTCGGCCAGTAAGAGGTGGTCAACAGCCACCGAGAGGCTATGGGCAGGACAGAGGTGGTAATGGTGGGGGACAAGGTCGTGGAGCCCCAAGCAGAGGTGCTGGTAACACCGAGGCGAGGTAGCCAGCATTGTTTTACGCTGCTCGTCGTTGAGAGGATGGTGACGCCCCTGACGTCATAACCGGTACATTCCTGATTTACAATGTACCTTACACTGCTTTAATCGATATTAGGTCTACACATTCGTACGTTGCATGCATTGTGTCGGGAAATTTGGGTATTCAGTTCGAAAATACTGTTAGTGAGATGACTGTGATAAGTCCACTGAGACAGTCGGTTAGGGTAAATAAGTTATTCAGAAATGTGCACCTTGAGGTCCAAGGAGTAATTTTTCCAGCGGATTTGATGGAACTGTCGTTTGGTGAATTCGACCTTATTTTGGGTGTGGATTGGCTGGTGAAACACTGAGCTAGTTTGGACTGTGCTGCTAAGTGTATGGTGTTGAAGACTACTGAGGATGAGGAGGTGGCTATGATTGGGGAGCGAAGGAATTATTTGTCTAACGTGATCTCAGCATTAAGAGTCGAGAAACTGGTTCACAAAGGTAGTGAGGTATTTTTAGCCTATGTTAGTATTTCTGATTTTAAAGGTCCTTTTGTTGGAGATATTAGAACCGTTAAGAATTTTTCAGATGTATTTCCTGATGAGCTCCCTGGGTTGCCTCCGAACCGCGGAGTCAAATTTGGTATTGAGGTCTTACCTGCAATAGCTCCGGTGTCCATCGCACCTTATAGAATGGCACCGAATGAGCTAGTGGAGTTAAAGGCCCAAATTCATGAGCTACTAGACCAAGGATTCATTCGACCGAGTGTGTCTCCGTAGGGAGCACCAGTGTTGTTCGTAAAGAAGAAGGATGGGTCCATGCGCACGTGCATCGATTATCGGCAACTTAATATGCTGACTATCAAGAATAAGTATCCTTTGCTGAGAATTGACGATCTGTTTGATCACCTGCAATGAGCTTTGGTTTTCTCCAAAATAAACCTCCGTTCTGGGTACCATCAACTGAGGGTAAAAGAGGCTGATCTGTATAAGACTGCGTTTAGGACTCGTTATGGTCATTATAAGTTCCTAGTGATGCCATTTCATGGACTTGATGAATCGAGTATTCTAGTCCTACCAGGATCGGTTCGTGGTGGTATTTATAGATGACATCTTGGTGTACTTGAAAACCGAGGATGAACATGATGCACATCTCTGAATTGTTCTGCAGATTCTGAGAGAGAAACAACTGTACGCTAAGTTCAGCAAGTGTGAGTTCTAGCTGCGAGAAGTAGCATTTCTTGGCCACGTGATGTTTGTTGAGGGGATTAGGGTGGATCCTTGAAATATTGAAGTCATACTAGACTAGAAACCACCTAAGACCGTATCTGAGATTCAAAGTGATACGGGCACACCCGGGGCACCATGAATTTTAATTTGTGGAGCTCGTTATTATCTCATTCCTAGCTCATTTTAATTAATTAATTGTTGGAATAAAAATTAATTAACTTAGTTTAAGTTAATTCAATAATTTGGTTTAATATGTATTGCGTGTTTTAGTATGTTTGTGTTAGTCATAACCAAATTTAATATGTCTTGTTCAAGATTTTATTAAATTTGTTTAGCTTAGTTTATGTGTTAATTAGGGTGTCTAAGTTTTATTAGTATTTGTTTCGGCTAAACATACACTTGAAATAAATTGGTTCTCATATTTTTCTTGTAGGTATATCGACCATGGGACTTGGAAGAAGCATGCGGCACAGGGTGGGATGACTTGGACTTTTGTGACTTGAATTAAATTGCTAGAAACTAAATGGGCAAAGTGACGGCATGAAGGAATATGGCAAACAAAGGGGAATTAAGAAAATCAAAGCATGGGGCGGCACTAGCTTGAATAAAATAATAAAGCTTGAAGGAGAGAAATTTAAAGTGATAACACATAGTATTTGGATGGCAATGGACAGCAACTTCAAGCATTATTGAGGGAATAATGGGAGCATTATAGATTGGAACGGAAAAAGCCAAAAAGAGAGCATAATGGATGGAAAATAAAATATACCAAGCAACATTCATCATATGTTAGACGGCATGGCTTTGGAATGAAGCATGGGAGATGTAATTTTAAAATGAATGAGTGGGAGTGGACAGCAAGCTTAATTTCTTTAAATAACATGTTAGCATGATTTTTAAATGGAGGAAATGAATTAAAGCATGTGCTATTTGAATGGAGATTATGGATGAAGGCATGAAATGGTGGGACGGCTACCTTTTCTTAATCATGAAACTAGTGGTGAATAAAATACTATGGCATGGACAGCACAAACACAAAGCCATGGATTGCATAAAATAATACAAGCACTCACCTAGGTGGACGGCATGGAGACTTGGAATATGTTAAAGAATATGGAGCATGGGCTAGGCGTGTGGCTTGTAATAAAGAAAATTGACATTGAGTGGCTTGGGAGATCAACCAATTGGACGGCACACACAAAGGAAAGCAATGCATGAATTAAATAATGCATGAAGTGGAAGCATGAATGACCAAGCAATATAAAAGGGTGGGAGATTAAACAAAGCCAACATTCAGCCGAATTAATGGTGGCCATTTTTACCCAATTTAATATGCTGATTTTTAGTCACTAGTGGATACATAATTTGCTACACTTTGCTAATTTTAGTGGGGATGCATGGTCAGCATAGACGGCAATTGAAGACCAAAAATTCTTGCTATTTGTTTTTATTTGTAAGGCACATTGGCTATAAATATTTGGCCATTTTTTTTATTTTGCAAACAGAACTTTGGATTTGAAGGAAAGAAGCATTTCTTTTGGTGAGTATTCACTCTCCTAATTCTCGAGGTTTGAATTGACTTATCTAGTTTTCTAGTGGCGTCGTTCTTTCCTTATTTTGAACTTATCATCATTTCGGGTGTGGCGTTCATCTACCTATACCGTGGGTTCCTATCTCGCTAGATAGTGGGTCTCGGTTTTATCTCAAAACTCATTCCATCAATTTGAAACTTATAAGATTCGTGTCTTTAATTTTTATTAAAGGTTCTTTCTTGTTTCAAATACGTATCCATTTCAACCTCTCACCTATCTTTACCTTTCAAAGATATCATTTCCAATAAAATTAACCCTTTTGATAATTAAAAGAGAAACTACCTAATTTACGATCGGGCAACATTTACGATTCGCCTCCTAACCCGAGACGGACCGTATCATCCGGTATCAGAGCCAATTAAATTAGGCATGTTTTGATCATCTCGGGTTTTTCCGAATAAGTTTAAAAAAAATTTAAAAAAATATTCAAGTTGTAATTTTTGTTTCTTGTATTTCATTATAGTATATTTGAAGTTAAAAAAAAAAGTGTGTGGAAAATACTTTTACCCCGATCTCAAAACCACCCCTCTACCCTCTTTCCTTCTACCCGACCCCCGAAATTTTTTTCTTGTTTTAGCTTACTGGATACCCAAATTTTTTCTTTTGTTCAGCCTACCTTATACCCGACATAAAACCCTTGTTACCAATTTTGAAGTCGGCCCTCAAGCAGCAAATAAGTCTTTCGAGAATGAAATACGAATTTGTGAGAGTGAGAAATATCGGTAAAAGGCACGAGTGTATTCATCAAAAAAAAAAAACTTATACGAGTGAAACACGAGTGTGAGCGAAATTTCTTTGTGAGTGACTTGTGAGATTTTGTGGTAAGGTATTTTAATTTTGTCGGTTTATTTCCCTTTGTTATAATAGTTTCTTTTTCAGCAACAAATATGTCTCAAGAAGAGTTCTCATCCAATGATTACCCATACTTGTTGAACGAAATACGAAGAGCCATAAACAAGTTGGAAAAGCACTTGGATCGGATCGAGGAACGAGACCAACGAGATCGACTTTCTTCAAGTCGAAGGACGGAGTCAAGATCATCCCGAAGACACACTTTCGAAGAATATTCGAGAAGAGACTGTAATCGAAATTCTTATTCCTCAAGAAGTTCGAGACGGTATTCACCCACGAAAGATTATTCTCGAAGTGGTACATATTCTGATTCTTACTCCCTCCAAGAAATCACGCGAGTTGATCGATATATTCATTCAGAAACTTCCAAGAAAACGTCTTTGTAGTGCTCTTCTCGAAGAAATTATCGTGATTCATCCGTAAATAATTTTTCTTCTTTTAGAAATTCTTATTATTGTGATTCTTTTGTAACTTCATGTAATAAAAACAAAGAAAAAGAAAAAGAAAAAGAAATAAAAAGAAAAGAGGCAAGAAAGAGAGACAATGAGCAAGTTTTGAGAAAGCTTGAAAAGGCCATTGAGAAGATCACTGAAAAAGAACAAGAAAAAGAGAGAGAAAATGAAAAAGTGCATGAAAAAGAAACGAGAAAACGAGATGAGCAAGTAGAAAGGAGTGTTGATTTAACTAACTCATTTGGAGTATGTTCTCCTTTTGCTTCTTCATTTCAGGTTCCCGACGTATCGCACAAGAACCTACCACTTCAACTCCTCCCGGAAGAGCGACGTATTTCTTTGATTGAAAGCGGTAAAGTTGAAGGTAAAGTTGAACCTCCCGAGTCGAAAGGTAAGGAAGGTAAGCGTTTTGAAGCATCAAACTCTTTGTATAAAGATGATGTTTCTTCTAACCCCAATCTGATTGATTGTAGATATTACGAGTCCAAAATGAACTCCTTGAGCTTTTGTAAATACATTTTGAAATATGTTAAAAGTTTTGATCGTTTCATCTTGAACGTACATAATTCTTATTGGTCTAACGTGATTGATTTTTCGGGACCTAAGTCCCATAAATCGGGCATATGTTTCGATTTGTTTTGTGGAAAACTCAAGTATCATCCGGTAAGTTTGAAATATTTCTATATTCTTGATACTTGGTTTTTGAATAAGGTAACGAATTTTGTCAACCTTGTTTTTAATTTTTATTCGTTCCTTGAGCAAATTTTGTGTTTGTATATGCAATTCGTGTACATGGAGTTCCCATTTTGTTTGAAAAATATTGATTCACGAATAAAGCACCGACTACATTACTTGCCCGAGGAGGGAAGGTTTGTCTTGATCAAGTAGGGTAAATTCGACCTTCGAGTTTCAACTTGTGAAGACAAGCATGGTAAGAACGGTCTTTGTCTTTTTGCGTCCAAAGGTAAGTCTTCTGAAAAGGTTGATATAATTTTGCTCTCTTCGGATGAAGACATGCATTATTTTGATGAACTGCCTTTTGCAAAGCAATTTGACCATAATATGCTTAACCACTCCAATTTTCGTCTTTATGATCTATTTGTTTTAAAAGAAGACAAAAAGAATTTTGTGTTTGATAATTTTTATTCATGTGCGAGTACAAAGCAAGGTTTGAATGTTCAATTTCAGGTGCCATATGCTTTTTCTTCATTACTTGTTTTTGACGACTATATCTATCATTTGATGTGTTATTCGCATGTTTATTTTGACTTGCGGGATCCAATTAGATCGTATACATGCTTTAAAGCTTATCCGCTGTTGTTCCAAAATTTTGACAAGGCTTTGATCCTTCTGTATGGTAAAATTCTTATGCCTGTTCGCATGCGATTTATTTGCTTGGTATTATTTTTATTCAGGTTGCAAGTATGTTTAAAACATTTCTTGCTAATTCTTGAATTTTCTTTTCAGGTATTGCGATTATCATCCTTCCCGTTTGATCAAGGAAAGACGAACAATGAGCTTTGTTCGAACAACCAACGGGTCGATTCGAGGACGAATCGTCTTGAAGAGGGAGGGGATGATACGAGCACGTCCGGGGCACCATGAATTTTAATTTGTGGAGCTCGTTATTATCTCATTCCTAGCTCATTTTAATTAATTAATTGTTGGAATAAAAATTAATTAACTTAGTTTAAGTTAATTCAATAATTTGGTTTAATATGTATTGCGTGTTTTAGTATGTTTGTGTTAGTCATAACCAAATTTAATATGTCTTGTTCAAGATTTTATTAAATTTGTTTAGCTTAGTTTATGTGTTAATTAGGGTGTCTAAGTTTTATTAGTATTTGTTTCGGCTAAACATACACTTGCAATAAATTGGTTCTCATATTTTTCTTGTAGGTACATCGACCATGGGACTTGGAAGAAGCATGCGGCACTGGGTGGGATGACTTGGACTTTTGTGACTTGAATTAAATTGCTAGAAACTAAATGGGCAAAGTGACGGCATGAAGGAATATGGCAAACAAAGGGGAATTAAGAAATTCAAAGCATGGGGCGGCACTAGCTTGAATAAAATAATAAAGCTTGAAGGAGAGAAATTTAAAGTGATAACACATAGTATTTGGATGGCAATGGACAGCAACTTCAAGCATTATTGAGGGAATAATGGGAGCATTATAGATTGGAACGGAAAAAGCCAAAAAGAGAGCATAATGGATGGAAATTAAAATATACCAAGCAACATTCATCATATGTTGGACGGCATGGCTTTGGAATGAAGCATGGGAGATGTAATTTTAAAATGAATGAGTGGGAGTGGACGGCAAGCTTAATTTCTTTAAATAACATGTTAGCATGATTTTTAAATGGAGGAAATGAATTAAAGCATGTGCTATTTGAATGGAGATTATGGATGAAGGCATGAAATGGTGGGACGGCTACCTTTTCTTAATCATGAAACTAGTGGTGAATAAAATACTATGGCATGGACAGCACAAACACAAAGCCATGGATTGCATAAAATAATACAAGCACTCACCTAGGTGGACGGCATGGAGACTTGGAATATGTTAAAGAATATGGAGCATGGGCTAGGCGTGTGGCTTGTAATAAAGAAAATTGACATTGAGTGGCTTGGGAGATCGACCAATTGGACGGCACACACAAAGGAAAGCAAAGCATGAATTAAATAATGTATGAAGTGGAAGCATGAATGACCAAACAATATAAAAGGGTGGGAGATTAAACAAAGCCAACATTCAGCCGAATTAATGGTGGCCATTTTTACCCAATTTAATATGCTGATTTTTAGTCACTAGTGGATACATAATTTGCTACACTTTGCTGATTTTAATGGGGATGCATGGTTAGCATGGACGGCAATTGAAGACCAAAAATTCTTGCTATTTGTTTTTATTTGTAAGGCACATTGGCTATAAATATTTGGCCATTTTTTTTTATTTTGCAAACAGAACTTTGAATTTGAAGGAAAGAAGCATTTCTTTTGGTGAGTATTCACTCTCCTAATTCTCGAGGTTTGAATTGACTTATCTAGTTTTCTAGTGGCGTCGTTCTTTCCTTATTTTGAACTTATCATCCTTTCGGGTGTGGCGTTCATCTACCTATACCGTGGGTTCCTATCTCGCTAGATAGTGGGTCTCGGTTTTATCTCAAAACCCATTCCATCAATTTGAAACTTATAAGATTCGGGTCTTTAATTTTTATTAAAGGTTCTTTCTTGTTTCAAATACGTATCCATTTCAACCTCTCACCTATCTTTACCTTTCAAAGATATCATTTCCAATAAAATTAACCCTTTTGATAATTAAAAGAGAAACTACCTAATTTACGATCGGGCAACATTTACTATTCGCCTCCTAACCCGAGACGGACCGTATCACAAAGCTTTTTGGGTCTAGCAGGTTATTACAGACGCTTTGTTGAGAGGTTTTCCTTAATTGCTGCACCTCTGACTAAGTTACCATGTAAAGGGGTACCGTTTAACTGGACTGATATGTAGCAAGGAAGTTTTGAGAAACTGAAGAAAGTTTTGACTGAGGGCCCTGTCTTGATACAGCCAGAGTCTAGGAAGGAATTCACCGTCTATAGTGATGCATCATACGTTGATTTGGATTGTGTGCTAATGTAGAAGGGTAAGGTGGTTGCTTATGCATCTCGTCAGCTTAAGCCTCACGAGGCAAATTACCCAACTCATGACTTGGAGTTAGTCGTGGTGATATTCGCACTAAAAATTTGGAGGCATTATTTATACGACGAAAAATGTATTATCTACACAGGTCACAAGAGCCTCAAGTACCTCCTCATTCAGAAGGAGTTGAACCTTAGGTAGCAAATATAGGTAGAGCTGCTTGAGGATTGCAACTGATCGATTGAGTATCAGCCTGGTAAGGCTAACGTAGTAGCTGATGCACTGAGCCATAGGGCTATATGCGATTTGAAAGTAATGTTTGCTCGTCTCAGCTTGTATGATGATGGTAGCTTGTTAGCTGAGCTTCAAGTGAGATCGACATGGACTAAGCAAATTAAGGGGAAACAGTTGTTGGATGAGTCACTGATTTCTTGTTTCCGACAAGTTGAGAATGGAGAGACTGCAGGTTTTGGGTTGAATGGTGAGGGAGTACTGTGTTTCTGAGGGAGAGTCTGCGTACCAAAGGATTCCAATCTAAGGCAGTCTATACTGTGAGAGGTACATAGTAGTCCATACGCTATTCATCCTGGTGGAAACAAATTATACCGAGATCTTCGTGAGCTATACTGGTGGCCAAGACTGAAACGCGAAGTTACTGATTTTGTGGGTAAATGCTTGACGTGCTAGCAAGTTAAAGTTGAGCATCAACTGTCTTCAGGGTTACTGCAGCCAGTTAAGATTCCACTTTGGAAGTGGGAGAGAGTAACCATGGATTTTGTGAGTGGGCTGCCCTTAATGCCTACTAAGAAGGATTCGGTATGGGTCATTTTAGATCGATTGACTAAATCTACGCATTTTATACCAGTCCGTACTGATTACTCGTTGCAGAAGCTACCAAAGTTGTATGTGGCTGAGATTGTGAGGCTACATGGGGTACCGGTTTCCATCATATCTGATAGAAACCCTCGATTCACGTCTCGGTTCTGGAAGAAATTACACGAGGCTTTGGGTACTAGGTTGGACTTCAGTACTACGTTCCATCCTCATACAGATGGTCAGTTAAAGAAGGTGATTCAGATACTGGAGGACATGTTAAGAAGTTGTGCTATTAATTTCCGAGGCAGCTGAAAAGACTATTTTCCACTAGCAGAGTTCGCATATAATAACAGCTACTAGTCTGGTATTCAAATGGCATCGTACGAGGTGTTGTATGGTCGTAGGTATCGTACTCCTACCTGTTGGACTGAGCTGGGCGAACGGTGAGTTTTGGGACCAGAGTTAGTTTCTGATACCTAAGAAAAGGTAAAACTGATTCAAGACCAGTTGAAGGAAGCGTTTGATAGGCAGAAGTCTTACGCAGATCATAAACGCTGAGAAATTGAGTATTCCATGGGAGACTTGGTATTTTTTAATGTCTCACCATGAAAAAAGATACTAAGGTTTGGGTGAAAGGGTAAGCTTAGCCCTAGGTTCATTGGGCCTTATCGTATACTGAAGTGTGTGGGACCAGTCGCCTATCAACTTGAGTTGCCAGAATTAGACCAGATTCACGATGTAATCCATGACTCCATACTGAGGCGTTATCACTCTGATCCAACACATATAGTACCAGTGAAGGAGATCGAAGTTAGGCCAAATCTGACCTTCGAGGAGGAGCCAGTGCAGATTTTGGACCATGAGGTTAAAGTACTGAGGAGGAAATCTATTCCATTAGTCACAGTGCTTTGGCGTAATCACAGTTCAGAAGAAGCCACGTGGGAACCTGAGGAGGCAATGCATCGGCAATACCCACACTTATCCTGACTAGGTAAATTTTGAGGCTGAAATGTCTTTTAGAGGGTAGAATTGTAACACCCCAAAAATGTAGGGTCTGTAATTTTGCATGTTTTGGCAAGTTGCTTGTTTGCTTTAATGGCTTAGGGATTTGGGTGTGTGAGAAGCTTGGGTTCAAGTCTTGGCTTTTACAGAATTTTTAATTTTTCTTTTAAAAGGATCTAGATGTTAGCACCTAGGTCTTATTAATTATTGTGCTTACCTTAAGTCACAAAAAGCCTAATGGTGTAGTGGTGGTGGCGTTACAAGTGTGGAGGGGGACTGAGGTTCGAGTATTGGCGTAGTATAAGGGGCATTTATTTTTGCAGCTAGGACAACTAGATTTGTGTTGCTGTGGAAGTCTAATGGATGAGAGGAGTTTGAGTTGGTCATGAAGGGATTTTAGGAACAAATCTTGGAGAGGATTATGGAGAGATTGGTGGAGTGAATCAAGAGAGTTGGAGTGTGTAGGAGTGTTTGTGCCGAATAGGTATAGGGAAGCCTAGAAATTTTGGTTGAGGGGTTTTTTCCTTATTTTGGTCAGTTTTGTCACCGATTTTTGGACTTCTAATTCCTGTTTCTTCTTTTTCTCTCTAGTGCCGAAAGTGCAACTTACCACTCGTGCATCTTTGTGGTTCGATTCCTACTATTCTTTCGCTTGTAATTGGCCATTCCTTTCTTTCTCTTGTATCAACCTCTACCGAAACTCCCTTCTTCTCTGTTCATTTCAAGTTTTGGTTTACTATCTTTTCATTTCTTTGGCTTATTGACTGTTGTTTCAGTCAAACCCTATCCTTGCCTCTTCTTTGTGTTTCTTTTTCTTTTTCGACATTTGGTAGGGTGTGATCGAAGGTCCCTCTCTTCCTTTCTTGATTTGGCTTCTCTTCTTACTTGGGCTGGAACCCAAGTGTTGTCCCTCTCTGTTTCGAGTCTGCAATGGCTCTGGCAATCGGTAAGTGTTCAAAATCTATTATCTACTTTACTTTTAAAACCGAATGCATCTATGCTCTTCCTTTCTTTTCCAAAACCGAATAAACCCATTAATCGATTGTTATTTCATTCTTCACGTACTGTACTCATTGCGATTCTAGGGTCTTCCTCAAGGAGTGGTGAGGTGTGAACGGTTTGGATGAGTCACGCTTTCGATCTCAAAACGTCCAGTAAGGTAATAAGGTTACCTCATGCTTTTGGGGTTAGCCAAATATGCCCTACCACTTACTAATCGGTTCTTGGTTGTACTTTAAGAAAGCAGCGAATGTGTGTGATCGTTTCTAAAGATAGTTCATGAGGGGTATTTCGGATTAAGTGTTATTAAGAGGGTGTTACCCTAACAATTAAGGACTAACATTGTAACGCCTCGAATTTGGCCCTAGTAGAATTGGGCCTATTGGGCTTAACGTCTCATAAAATCTTTAAGTGAGCAAGAAAATGACAAATGACATGACGGCTTTAAAGGTTTAATGAATTTGAAGTGTCTAGGTGTGTTGGAGAAGCTTTGGGTTCGAGTTTTATGGTGGAGGATTCTTTATTTAATTAATTAAGGAATCAGGGTTTTGAGTAGTGGGCTTTTAAATAAGTAAGTGAAAAAAGGCACAAAGAAGCCTGTGGTGAAGTGGCTAAGTGACGCCACTAAGGTGTAGAGAGGTGGCGACATATGCATGCAGGGAGGTCTAAGGTTCGAGTGCTAGCTTAGTTTTATTTTGGAGTTTACTTTCAGGTTTCTAGAAGGCTAGAAGTGGCGTGTAGAGGGACTCTAAGGAGAAGTGATCAGTAGAGAGAATTTAGGAGAAGGATAAGGGAGATATCATGGAGAAAAATTAGGAGATGAGCAGTGGATGAAGTGGTGCCGAATTGAACTTTAGGGGTGGCTAAGTTTCGGCTATAGGCTATATAAATGTGTGTGTGCCTAATCTGGGGTCCTAGGTAATGCCGAATTTTCCATTCTTTTTCTTTTCTTTGTCGAAACCTTATTTTTTTCCACAACCGAGAATACCTTGCCTTGTTGTCAAAATCACTTATAGCCGAATCCCTTTTTGTCGAATTCTCTCATAGCCAAACTCTTTTATTGCCGAAGTATCATCATCTTCTCTTACCAAAATCCCTATTGGTGCCGAATCTTTGTTGTTTTCCTCCATCACAAATCGGTTGTTATCTACTATCAGTCAAGGTTAAAAGCCGAATCTCGTTCAGTAGCTATCTAGGCCGCAGGATCAAAAGTGGATTCGGTAAGTATTCAGTTAACCCTTAGTGTGTTTTGTTAAAAGCCAAAGGGCTATCTAACTTCTCATTGTCGTTAATCTTATATTAACAAGGGTAAGATTCAGAGATCGCAAGCGTGGTAAGGATCATTAGCAAAGTGTAAGTGTACTCAACTCGATTATGGTTTAAGTAAATGGCCGAATGTGTGTATGATCTATAGGGGTGACTTGTGTGGATTATGAGTCACTCGAAGTTTGATGGTGTACTCAACCTGAGGCTAAGTTTGATGAAATTGATTAATTTGGTTATATAAATTGAGTTAGTCATGCATGTTACATGATCTGGAATTATTTTGGGCCTAATAGGCCATATGAATGAGATCTGGGCCTAATGGGCCATAAGGATGTGATTTGGGCTTAATGGGTTATATGAACGTGAAATGGGCTTGATGGGCTTTATGGGGACGTTGACAAGTATGCTAGGGTTTAATATACTTTAGGCCTAGTTCTGAACAACTCTTAAACCGCATAAGACTTAATTTAATAATCAACATGTCTGGGACAAGTCGGTGGGTTAGAGTGTGGCAATGGACATATGCATGTCTAAGATTGGATCTAGGGAGAGCTTGGTACTTAATCGGTTCTGATCGTCTCTATCAGAGTCTTAAAAATTTATATAAAGAATGATCGAGCCTAGAACTAACTGCGACAACTTTTGAGGCAAGTGCACCTATCGAACAGTAGTATAGCTGTGGCAAGACCGGATTGTCGAACCTAAAAGAACCAAAAGTACTAATACTAACTTTCTTTTTATTATTTAGCTTAAGAATTAAAGGAATTTGTTATCTAATCTAAAATTAACTAACAACTAAGCTAAAGATGCAAAGACAAAGAGAATGAATTGGGGAAAATAACTTGTGAGAAAAACCAATTGATTAAGACAATACCCGAGGAAGAATCTACCTAGACTTCACTTGTTATCTAACTCTGAACCAGACGATTTATTCACTTGACTTCATCCGTATGATTCCCTAATTTATATTAATACCTCTTTCGGCTACTAATGTCTAACCCTAGGCTGATTAATTGAAATCCTTTCTAATTAAAACCCCTAGAATTGCATTAACTCGACCTATGGATCCCATATTAGGTTTGATCCTAATCCGATAGATTTTCGTCACCCTATTTCTAAGCGCACGAGCAACTCCGTTTAACTATGCTAGATCTACTCTTAGGCAGGGACTTTTTCTCCACCACCTAAGCACATCAATACTTGAATCAATATCCAGGAAATACCAAAACAAGAATTAAGAACACATAGTTAAGAACAAATCAAGTATTTATCATATAGATCAGCAAACGATAACAAGATTCATCTTAGGTTTCATCACCCCCAGGTATCTGAGGGTTTAGTTCATAATGATAAAAGAATATATCTCAAAAGAAAAGATAAAACAAAACATAAGAAAACCCTAAAACCCCCTGAAGGAATTGAAGGAGAGATCTTCCGTCTTGAGTATAACTCTGGCTTCTTGAGATGAATCAACTGGCTATTCTTCGAGTGAATCCCACAATTCTGGCCTCTCTGGCTCGGCTCCTTGGCCTAGCTGGACGCCTAGTTGGACTCCCCCTGAAGGTTGCCTCTAGGGTGTTTATATAGGCTTTTGGAATGGCTTTCTTTGCCTCTAAATACCCTAATCCGACTGAAATTCTTCTTTCTCACGTCAGGGACACGCCTATGGCAGACGCCCATGTGAATCGTGGCCAGGCCGTGTTCGAGACTATTAAGGAGGCACGGCCATGTGGTCTTGCTCCCAGGCCGTGTTGATTTTGTGATATGGCCCATTTACTCCGTTTTGGGCCCGTTTCTCGTTTTTTTCATCCTCCGGTGCTCTTCTGAGTATAAAACATGAAAACAAAGGATTAAGAGCACCAAATTACACAATTCAAGGCTTAAATCATTCAAATGTATGCTAAATGTGGGATTAAAATATGTTCATATTACAGTTTATCAAATACCCCCACACTTAAGCATTTGCTTGTCCTCAAGCAAAATTCTCAACTCATAATTAAAGTGAACTTCCCTGATTCATAATATTCATCAATAATGTTTCATCATAATTCAAAGATAACTCATACATTGATAATTTAACTCAGAGGGTCCTAAAGATTCAAACAATCAAAGTCATAAATTTATAGCACGAAAACATAGGCGTTTCCCTTTACCTAAATAATTACCTCTGATTCGGAATTGACAAGAGTTGACATCCTCACTAAAGATTCACTCAAATCACTCAAAGTGTTTAAGGTTCAAAATTAAGCACTCAAAAGTCGAACTTCAAAAGTTAATCCCATAAGCTTGCCTGAAAATCAAATCTCCACCACTGTAAAATGAGATGATACACAGATCAAAAGATCTTTAAAAAGGGTTATAACGGGTGTAACACCCCAAACCCGGCCTAGACGTTACGACCGGATCTGGCATGTCACATAAAAGGAATGTCTAAAAACTGTGCGTTCGTTAAAAAGTTCGTATTCTTTATACTTGTTGTGAAAAATCGAGTTTAAGTAATTTTGAATAAAAAAGGTTTATTAACATTTAAGGAAAATCCCGAATTAAACATTTAAAATAATAAGCAGTAACCAAATTAAAAGCTAAAATCAACTAAAATACCATAGGCCTTATTATATAACAGAATCCCAATATAATAAGTTCAAAATAAGGTAATGTAGTTTACAGAAGAAATAGTAACGCATGGCCACCTCGAGTCTGCCTCGGCTCCAAGTCCTCACACTAGTGATTACCTGAAACATTTAAAAAGAGGAGGTGAGTTTACGAAAACTCTGTGTCTACACCCTCATCAGTAAGAACATGCATCAAAATAATCCGGGCCGAAGCCCATTACAATAACGGTTGCAATTGGGCCTTAGCCCAAAATAGCCTCGGTTGGGCCTTAACCCATATCATATGTCACATATCATATATAAATCTGGGCCTAAGCCCATCTCAGTAATATAATCCTTATATGCAATGCATTAATGCCCATACCAGCCGAACACTCCGTCTCCTGTCCAACCGTGCACTCCTGTGGGGATTTAATCAACCCACCCATCCGAACACTCCTTATGTAACATCGGTTGCGGCATTACCTTAACGGTGCAGCATAGCTGCTCAGTGGCTAAAAAGCCTTCGGTTGATCCACAGTTGTCAAGCGACCATGCGATCCTATTTGCACTTCCCCTTTCAATATCATATCCCAAGCCAATGCAACATGTCATGACATAATAATTTGTATATGCAGTATGACATGTATGCAAATCATATATCAGATAACGTATGAAACGAATTACCATCATAATCAAGCTAATCAACCTCTAAGGGTATAACAGTAATTTTACCTACCAAGGGTATTTTCGTAATTTACCCACCAAGGGTATTTTCGGTAATCTCGCACCTGCAATGGCCTTTCCATAGGCCCAAATGTCGCCCCGAGTGACTCGATTACCATTCCCAGACGTACCGGACTATTGGGCCTAAAACCCAATTTCGGCCCATTCGGGCCCACACGCTCGTGTGGGCCACCTAACACAAATCTAGCCACGTATATGAGATTCACCTAGTCTAGTTCACTATATACTAACATTTTATTCAATTGGGCCCACTTCGGCCCATCGCGGCCCTAAGTAGCCTCCACCCACAAGAATACTATTGATGGCCTCAATTATCGCGTCGAAGCCCCATACGTGCGCTCGCACGCTCGTGTGGCTACTATTGCCGTGACCGGTACTTCAGCAATTTGCCGCTCTACAACTAGAGTAGAGAAGTACACACCTGATAGGAATCTGGTGTTAAACCGCGTTGCGACCACTCCTGTGCCCAAACGCCCACCAAGGTATGTTAACTCTCCTCCTGGAATGCTCTTTATATAGCTAGCTCTTCACCTTCCTTCTTTGTATCTTTCCGATGTAGGATCCCTTCGTCAGTAGAGTTTAAATTCAACTGATACTCTTGCCGTCCAATCCGCAAAATAAATACTCCCTTGCTTCTCATGAAGTTCGAACCCAGGCTCCCTTGCAACATAATCCACGCCGCTAACCACTTGGCCACAAGCTCCTCTTGTGTCTTAAACCATGCACAACTGAATATAAATCTATATCCAAATTCTAAGGTCCAAGTAAAAAGAAAACCAAAATGCAAAAGCCAAGACTAGAACCTTGGACCTCCTTCCTTCCTTGTGGCATCACCCCCATGTCTCTTATGTGGCGTCACTTTGCCACTACACCACACACTCCACTTGTGCCATTTTCCTCCACATTTTATTCTTAAGGCCTACCTGCCAACTTCCAGGGTTTTTTTCACCTAAAACCAAAATTTCTCCAAAGCCAAATTCGATCCCGGGACTTCATAGAAGCCCTCTAACCTTCCAAAATCACTTATCTAATAGGTCCAACTTACATTTAAGTCGATTTCTTATTCTCCAAAAATTTAAACGCTACTACGCCCAAGGCCCATTGGGCCCAATCCTACTAGGCCCAATTTCGAGATGTTACAATGGGGCTTAGGTTAAAAGTGTGGATAAAGGCTGAATTAGAGGGTTAGAATCGAGATTGACTCGACAAAATACCTAACTAGAAATAACGAACTGATAAGGAATGATTACATCAATTGAAAACTTTATTACTAATAATACAAGCTTCTTCTTCAAGATTTGGAATTTTCATGTATAAGCTTAGCTGATATAGGACTAATAATGAATATACTTTAAAATTTTTTTTAAGAACAAATCATAATACATAATAAAAGATTAATTCAACTACTGAAAGAAAATAATTAGGCAACCGATCAAATTAAATCTCGACAGAAAGGGTAGTCAACGAATGGTGATAACAAATACAAAGGGTTTTGGGTTAATATTAGTGTGTGAGTCAAGAAAAAAGGTTGTTAGAAGCAAAGGGGTTCACTAGGGGTTAATTATGAAGGTAGGCTTTTAGTGAAGTGAGTGGGTTAAATCCTAGGTGCCTTTATCATCTCTGTATATCAAATCAATGATGTGGTCTTGACATGTATAATCGAAGCAAGTTCTAGAATAACAAATCAATGTTGACACACTCATAATAAAAAGTGAGCATGAAAGAATGTATGCTCTAAAAGGCTCAAAATCTCACAAGAATTATGGGTTTTTGATATCAACCTTGTGAATTTCAAACTTCAAGGTAATAATTAGATTCAGGTATACAACCTAACAAAATTTTAATTTTTGAAAATAGACTCATCATGCTTGATTCTCTAGTCTCCTAAAGTTTAAATCATCACTGCACAATTATCAATGAATTAATCCAAAACATATCAAAGAAATCATGAATCACAAGGAATTTCATTCTAATTAGTAATATGAGAAAATTACTTAAAGACAAGATATCATTCAGGGATTTGAGAATAATGAAAAAAATTAGGCATTTTCTCAAAATAAATATTCACCCCCCACACTTAAGGTGTACATTGCCCTCAATGTACAAAGATATATATGAAATTTAAAAGAAAGGGAGAGGTGAAACTTCCTAAATTTGGATGGCTTCCTTGAGTTGGGAGTCCCGGGGTGTGGTGGCTGCTACCGAGCTCTGCGCTAGATGAAGAAATTGGGAAGCTCGTAGAGAAATAGCTAGGAAATAATAATAATTATTCAAAATATACTAGATATATATTTAAAGACAAGAAAGATGAAGAGAAAGAAAATAGAAAGTAAAATAATATTAAAAGAAAATAGTAATGGACCGAAGAGTTCTTATTGTTAGATGGTTCGCGAGGTGGGTGTTATTTCTAGGGCTGTGGTGGGGTGGTGGTCGTGGTCGTGGTGTGATTCCCTAGCAGCCTTTAGAACCTAAAACCAAGAAACTAAAATAAGGGAAACTAAATTAAGTAGAAGAGAAGTAAGGATAAGCAAAATAAAGAAAACGAGAAAAGAAAAAGAAAAACTAAATGGCCTCAAATATCCTTGGCTTATCGAGTAGATGAAGCGGCTGGCATGAACTTATGTAGATCGATCTCCACAGGGGGACTGTGCTTGGATCCTTCCGCTTCTTCGACATGGCTATAATGGAAATCAAGAGTTAGAAGAATGAAGAAAGGTGAGAATGAAAAGGGAGGGGAGTGTAAAAGTTGTGGAAGAAGGAGAATTGGGGTAGGCGGGGAGAGGGGAGGGGTGGTTTTAAATAGAAAATTCATGTCCGGTACATCCCAACACCCTTATATTGTGGGCGTGTTGATTCACACGGTCATGTCGCATGGCCGTGTTATGCTTCGTTCGTTTCTCCCACGCCTATGTGCAAGTTGCCAAGCCCGTGTTGCTAAAACAGTGTCGGCCATGGTCGCATCGCACGATTATGGTGTTCAGTTGGGCCCGGTGGCTTAAAGATATTTTTCGTCCTGTGTCGTACTATCTCTCCCATGTCAGTACGTACATCTGTAGCTTCCACACGGCCGTGTGCAAGGCCGTGTGGTGCGGGAATTTGCACTTTGGGTAGCTTATAGTTAGGTGCTAAAAAGGAAAAGTAAAAGTAAAAATAAACACTTGAAAATAATGGGGTTAGTGCTCTGGTTGCCTCCCGAGAAGTGCTCGTTTATATTCTTAAGCTAGACTTACCTCTCATTCGCACATTCATGGTGGTTTGAGGAGTTGAAAGTCCTTCCTCATGTTATCAGTCCTATTATTAGTATATAGTTCAAATCGAGTAGTGTTTACTTTAAAAGTGCTGAATATAGGATTACTTACCTCGACTGTTTCGCATGGGAAAACATTAAGTACCCTAAAAGTGATTTCTTCGTATGTATGAGGGCTAGGAGGAGGTATTCAGGGTCTGTTTTATCTAACAATACCTGATCTCCGATCTTAAATTCGTCTGTCCCACGGAATGGTGTTGGTTCTGCTTTGTGTATCCCTAACTTCTCCTTGAAGTGTGTCTTCCACTCGTCTAGTTCATCGATCTGAAGCCTTCGTTCGTCATGAGTTATTTCCTTGTTGGTATGAGGTCTAGGGTCTGGCTCAGTTGTGTAGTTTCGTGGTGCTTCCTGAAAAGAAGGTTTAACCAAGTGGTCATTAATAAAATTAATTTTCTCACCTTGATTACTCGATGCCCTGGCTTAGTCAAGAGCCTAGAGGCTGATTGATTTGTTACCTACACAAAGTATGAGTTCACTTGTGCTAACATCAATTTTAGTTCTAGCAGTTGCTAAAAAGGGCCTTCCTAAAATTAAGGGGATACTATTGTCCTCATCCATGTCTAAAATGACAAAGTCTACTGGGAATACAAATTTATCAATTTTCACAAGAACATCTTCAATTATAACCCTAGGAATTCTAACAGTTTTATCAGCTAATTAAATGCTCATTCTAGTTGGTTTGGGTTTCCCTAGACCTAGTTGTTTAAACAATTTATAAGGCATAACATTGATGCTCGCCCCTAAATTAGCTAAAGCATTATCAACAGATAAACTACCAATTAAGCATGGGATTGCAAAACTCCCTGGATCTTTTAATTTTCGTGGTAGTTTATTTTGCAACATTGCTGAGCACACTGCGTTTAGCTCCACATGCGATTCTTCATCTAACTTACGTTTGTTTGTTAAAAGATCTTTTTAAAAATTTCCTTGAATCTGGCATCTATGAAAGAGCTTCAAGAAATGGTAAGTTAATATGTAATTTCTTTAAAAGTTTAAGAAATTTACCGAATTGTTTGTCTGTGTTGTCCTTCTTCATCGCATCGGGGTACGGTATACGAGGTTGGTACTCTTTAATTACGGGTTTTGGCTTATCCAGACTTACCTCGTTCTTACCTTCTTCTACCACGTTTTTTTGGCTTACCTTGGGCTCATCTAACCCTTCACTATCGTGAGCGGTTATGGCTTGAAGTTGCTCATTTGGGTTAGTCTCAGTGTTGCTTGGCAAGCTGCCTTCTGGTCGTTCTGAGATCAGCTTAGCGAGTGGCCCTAATTGGTTTTCGATCCCTTGAATCGATGCTTGTTGATTTTTAAGTGTTGTTTCGGTGTTTTGAAAATGTGTTTCTGACACCGCTATTAATTTTGTCAGCATCTCTTCATGGTTCGGCTTCTTTTCCTGTGGGTAAGGCTGTTGTTGGAAGTTGGGAAGGTGTTGCTGTCTCTAATTTCCTTGACCACCCCATGAAAAATTGGGGTGGTTCCTCCAACCTGGATTATAAGAATTACTATAAGGGTTATTTTGAGATTTTAAATTGTTACCCATATAGTGAACTTGCTCATTTTCAGCGCTCAGGTTGTAAGGTGGATAGTCTGTGTTGTTCATCCCTCCTCCATTCGTGTCGCACTGCATAACTGGATGTACCTGCAAAGAACCACATAAACCATCAACCTTTTTATTTAACATCTCTACCTGATTTGATAGCATGGTTACTGCGTTGAGGTTGAAAACACTGGCTACTTTTGATGGCTTTGTCCTTGTGACTTGCCACTGATAGTAGTTCGTGACATCTCTTCAATGAATTCGTAAGCTGCCTCAGGAGTTTTTTTATTCAAGGTTCCGCCGGTGGCTGAATCAATCAATTGTCTAGTTGAAGGGTTCACACCGTTGTAAAAAGTTTGGATATGTAGCCACAAGGGTAGTGTGTGGTGAAGGCACCTTCTCAATAGATCCTTGTATCTCTCCCTTACGTCGTAAAGTGTCTCTAAATCCATCTGCACAAAAGAAGAGATATCATTCCTCAATTTTTCCGTTTTGGCAGGCGAAAAATATTTCAATAAAAATTTTTCGGTCATCTGATCCCATGTAGTGATTGATCCTCGTGGAAGAGAATGCAACCACATTTGGCTTTTTTCCTTAAAGAAAAGGGAAATAATCGAAGACGAATGACATCATCAGAAACGCCATTTATTTTGAAGGTATCACAGAATTCTAGAAAATTTGCTAAGTGTGTGTTAGGATCCTCATCCTGCAAACCATCAAACTGAACAAACTGTTGTATCATCTTTATAGTGTTAGGTTTCAGTTCAAAATTATTTGCAGCAATAGTAGGCCTAACAATACTTGACTCGGTTCCTATTAAGTTAGGTTTAGCATAATCATACATAGTTCGAGGAGCATGATGTTCGGCCATCTATGGAGGTGGCGGATTATTCTCAGCCATATCTTCGGCGGTATTAGCTTCGACTTCTTGCTCTTCTTCTATGTAATTTAAGCTTCGCCTTATTTCTCTACGATTTCTGCGAACAATACCTTCAATATCACTGTCGTAAATTAGGGGTCCTATCGGGTTCCTTCTAGTCATAAACTAGAGGTACCTGCCAGAAGAAAATTTAGAAAAGTAAAAATAAATTGCAAAAATAAAATAAATATAATATTGCTAAAGTAATTAAAATTAAGAGTTCTTAATATTTCAGTTCTGCGGCAACGGCGCCAAAAACTTAATTGTGTCTATCAGAGTCTTAAAAATTTATATAAAGAATGATCGAGCCTAGAACTAACTGAGACAACGATTGAGGCAAGTGCACCTATCGAATAGTAGTATAGCTGCAGCAAGACCGGATTGTCGAACCCAAAGGAACCAAAAGTACTAATACTAACTTCTTTTTATTTTTTAGCCTAAGAATTAAAGGAATTTGTTATCTAATCTAAAATTAACTAATAACTAAGCTAAAGATGCAAAGACAAAGAGAATGAATTGGGGAAAATAACTTGTGAGAAAAACCAATTGATTAAGACAATACCCGAGGAAGAATCCACCTAGACTTCACTTGTTATCTAACTCTAAACCAGATGATTTATTCACTTGACTTGATCCGTAGGATTCCCTAATTTATATTAATACCTCTTTCGAGGCTACTAACGTCTAACCCTAGGTTGATTAATTGAAATCTCTTTCTAATTAAAACCCCTAGAATTGCATTAACTCGATCTATGGACTCCCATATTAGGTTTGACCCTAATCCGGCAGATTTTCGTCACCCTATTTCTAGGCGCGCGAGCAACTCCGCTTAACTATGCTAGATCTACTCTTAGGCAGGGACTTTTGCTCCACCACCTAAGCACATCAATACTTGAATCAATATTCGGGAAATACCAAAACAAGAATTAAGAACACATAGTTAAGAACAAATCAAGTATTTATCATATAGTCCAGCAAACGATAACAAGATTCATCTTAGGTTTCAACCCCCTCAGGTATCTGAGGGTTTAGTTCATAATGATAAAAGAATACATCTCAAAAGAAAAGATCCTCCGTCTTGAGTATAACCCCGACTTCTTTAGATGAATCAACTGGCTATTCTTCGAGTGAATCCCACAATTCTGGCCTCTCTGGCTCGGCTCCTTGGCCTAGCTGGACTCCTAGCCAGACTCCTCCTGAAGGTTGGCCTCTAGGGTGTTTATATAGGCTTTTGGAATGGCTTTATTTGCCTCTAAATACCCTAATCCGACTGAAATTCTTCTTTCTCACATCAGGGACACGCCCATGGAACACACTCATGTGAATCATGGCCAGGCCGTGTTTGAGACTATTAATGAGGCACGGCTGTGTGGTCTTGGGCCCAGGCCGTGTCGATTTCGTGATATGGCACATTTACTCGTTTTGGGCCCGTTTCTGGTTCTTTTCATCCTCCGGTGCTCTTCTGAGTATAAAACATGAAAACAAAGGATTAAGAGCATCAAATTACACAATTCAAGGCTTAAATCATCCAAAAGTATGCTAAACGTAAGATTAAAATATGTTCATATTACGGTTTATCAGGATCTAACGACACCTCCTCTTCTCTGGAATCTTACCTAGTGCGTAGTGTCTGTTCACTTTAGCAGCAATGACTTGTTAATGGGTCAAAGTTCATAACTAAAACCCGAGAGGGGCCAAAATACCCCTGATTTGAAAATTACCAAAATACCCTTAGTTTGAAATTTTCCAAAATATCCTTAGATTTGCAAAATTACTAAAATACCCCTGATTCGTAAAATTACCAAAATACTCTTGATTTGTAGAATTACTAAAATATCCCTGATTTAAAAAATTTCCAAATTCCCCTATTTTGCAAAATTACCTAAATACCCTTGTAGGGTAGAATTACGAAAATACCCCTGGGTAGTGAAATGACTAAAATACCCGTAAGTGTTGAATGTGTGAAATTTTTTATGTTGCATTCATGAAATATATGTTGCATTTGGGTGGGTTTTGATGATACGGAGGAAGATTTGAGGATCGCATAGTCGCTTGACGACCGTGGATCCATCGGTGGCTTTAAGTCCATTATAGCAGCTTTGCTGCAACATTTTAGTAATGCCGCTGCTGGTGCTACATTTGGAGTGTAGGGATGGGTGGGTTGATATTTATATCCCCACAGGAGTGTAGGGGTTGGAAGGGAAATAGAGTGCAGGGTTGAATTTGGGATGGGTGCATTGCATACATGTGATACTGATGTGATATGAGGTCATTGTGGGCTAAGGCCCAAGACCACCGTTTTTGATAGGGCTTAGGCCCAATGTGATAATTGTATGTTGATTGGATTACCAAGGGTCGTACACACTGAGTTTTGAAACTCACCCTCTTTTTATTAAATGTTTCAGGTGATCCTTAGTAAATGACTTGACGTGGGAGAGGATTCGGAGATGGCCACACTACAAGATACTTAGAAGTTTTATTTATTTGACTCAAAAGACATGGTTTTAATTACTTTATTTTCGTTGGATGTAATAAGGCCTTGTACTCCGATTTGACTTTGGATTTTGTGTTTTGTTGTTTCAACTGTTTACTTTATTTTTAAACTTAAATAAATTTTTTTAAGTTTAAACATGGTTTTCGAAATAGCTAAAAACATGGGCTTTTATCATTACTTAACAAGATTCAAGGATTTTGGGCTTTTAGGCCTTAAATTTTAACTTAGCAAAATCGTTTTGAATTATCTCTTTGATCTGACATCATCGGATTTGGCCATAACGTCTAGGTCGGGTCTGGGGGTGTTACAAACATTGAATCTCGATGAATCTAGGTTGGGTGCTCGTAAATCTTGGAACGACTCCGTAAAAAGGTGTGTAATGACACTATCGTTTCTGTGAGTTAGCAAAAGCTGAAACTTCGACATTTGAGGCCTCACAAGTGTGCGATCGCTCATGCAGTAAACCGATCCCACAATCATGGGTGATAGACTGTAGAGGCCACTACGAGCACTCTCGTGTTCTTGGGCCGTTATGGGCCTCGTTTGGCTGAAATAGGCCGATGGTCTCAACGGGCTCGTGGACCCTACACGGAATAAATACACGATAAGTGGAAAATACTGAACTGGGCTATAACATTCACATAGCCGTGACTGAATTTGGGCTAAATGGGCCACACCAGCGTGTGGACCCACTTGGGTCGAATATTGGGCCTTTAGCCCATTTACACCGTTTTGACCATATATGTCAGCTGTGTCACTCGAGGTAACTTTAGACCATTAGGAAGGTTGTTATATGACTAAAATACCCCTAAAGAGTAAAATGACTAAAATACCCCTAAAGAGTAAAATGACCGTTATACCCCTAAGGGTAGGTTGACTGATGTGTTCGTGATTTGTATATGATTGCTACTGAGTAGGAAATTCTGCATATATATGTATGATTTATGACATGACATACTACATGGGGTTAGGATACTGTTACGGAGGAAGTATACTGTACTAGTGGCTCTGCCCCATATACTGTTACTGGCAGCTTTGCACGTTACTGTTACTGGCAACCTTGCTACATTACGGTTACTGGTGGCTTTATCACATATACTGTTATTACTGGCAGCTATGCTGCAATATTGGTGTGCTGCAATATTGGTGTGTTGGTTGGGTGGGTCGATTTTATCCCCACATGGTGTGTTGGTTGGTACGGATGGTGTGTTGGTTGGATTGGGGTGGGTTACATATGTGCACCATATTGATTCTGTATTGGGCTTAGGCCCACATTGATTACTGTAATGGGCTAAGGCCCATACTGTACTGTTACTGAATAGGGATCAGGCCTAGACTATTACTACATGATAGGGAATTACACACCGAGTCCTCATAACTCACCCTTTTCTTTTAACTATACAAGTAATCCCCAGCCTTAGATGATTTGGAGCAGCGAGGGACTCGAAGGTGGCCACACGTTCGCTACTATTTATTTTAGACCTAGTTATTTAAATTGTTATATTGGGTTGATGTTTATGTAATAAGGCCTCTGGTGATTTTAATTTCTTTTAATTGGGTTTAATATATTATTTTGAAACTGCCAAATGGATACAAATGAGTTTTCAAAATTAATAATTGTTTCAAAAAACAAACACACATTTTCAAACTTCAAAATGACATTAACTAGAGTAGCTTCCGCGGATTTTTAAACTAAGAAACCAACAGTAACAAACTTAGCAATCGTTTAAAAACAGTTTTCTCTCAACAAGCCTGATTTCGAAAAACACTTCGATGTGACATGTCAAATTCGGTCGTAACGTCTAGGCCGAGTTTGGGGTGTTACAGTAAGTTCATATGCAAAAGAAATTAATAAACTTGTGTGGATAAATCCTCACAATAATTTCTTAAGATGATATAATCATTATATCACATGATTACACCTTATTACTCTTGTTCACATTAATCTGTCTACTTGAGTCACTGTAACTAAATTATTTATTTCTCGAGCTACAGAGCTCCGAATGAAGAACCATTAATTTTCCCTGAAACTATACTCACATAACTTCTTACCGTAGAAATTTCAGAATTTTTGGTCTAGCCAATTAGTACAGTTTATTCATTAAGTTTACCCCTATTTTGCTGTCCAACAGTTCTGACACTTCTTCACTACGAATCAGTTTTCTCCTCATATAAAATTCATATGATGTTCTCGTTTATTTCATTCTCGTTTATTTCACTTGAAAATATACTTACTAAGGATTTCAAGCATATGAATTATACTCTACAATTATTTTTTTACAATTTTTAATGATTTTCCAAAATTGGAACAAGGGATTCCAAAACTCATTCTAACCATATCTCACTAAAATTCAAATATCTCATAATTCAAACTTCTTTTGCTTACTCTGTTTCTTTTATAAAACAAGTAACTCATTAAGCTTTAATTTAATATC
This sequence comes from Gossypium australe, assembly GCA_005393395.2. Lineage (NCBI taxonomy): Eukaryota > Viridiplantae > Streptophyta > Magnoliopsida > Malvales > Malvaceae > Gossypium > Gossypium australe. The sequence continues at coordinate 36,343,085 of CM016619.1, forward strand.
TCACCTAGCCTTTAATTCAATTTCCACCATTTTTGGTGATTTTTCAAAGTTATACTAATGCTGCTGCCTACAACTGTTTTAATGTCAATTTCACTCATTCATTAATTCTATGTGTTCACTTTCATTTATACACATTTACACCAAAGCATATTATAACTTGGCACATAACAACCAAGTGATCATAGACACATCTTACTCATTTGCATCATTATCAATAATGCATCATAATCCAAGCACATTATTTATGAGTCTCGTATACATACATGTGCTTAGTCATAATACTCAGATATCCTACTCTTACTTATCTTGAGCATACTCCTTGAATTTCCCATTGAACTACTTGTAATATTAGGGTTGTTCGGGATATCTTCTACACCTGGTAGGATGCTGGAAACACGAAAATTTATATACTTTTTCAAGCCCCTTTTGACCCAAATTCGTGTGGTTTCGAGTAATTTTTTGTCGGAAAATAATTAAATATTATAAAATAATTAAATTATGCTAAAAATATGAACATGATGAATTTTAATTAATTTTATAGTAAATTTTGATTTATTTTGACTATTTTCGATAGATTCGCAGAAAGGGCGAAAATCAGCTCGGCAAACACTACTCAAAGAACAAAATCGAGAAGCAATTTGGAATATCAAGGCGAATTTATTTTCAGCCCAAGACGGTCCAATTATGAATATTTAATCATAATATAATTAATTTTAATTTATTCCCAATTTAATTTGGGTTAAATAAATTAATCTTAATTAATTATGAAAAAGGCCCAGTTGAACCGCATCAGCTGAACCAAACCGGTTGAACCGAACCAAGCAAAGAGTTGGGTAGCCCAAACTGTCCATAGGCTGGTCCAAATCAACTTGTTAGCTGATCAATTGAGTTGCAAAGAAGCCCTTGAAGACTTCTCAAAATCCCATTCAAACCCCTCCAAAATTCATGGCTTTAAAGATTTGCCCATGCTAATTTTAGCAAAGTTGAATCCATCAACTTTGCCACATGGGATGGCCAGCCAAGTGGGACTCCTTTGCTGCTGAATTTTTCTATTTTTAGCAGCCCCTAACACCTATAAATGCAGCCCCTAGCTGCTCATTCAAAACACACCTCAAGCCTTCACATTCTTCTCTCTCATTTTCTCTCAATTCCCCATTTTCCCTTTTCCCTTTTTGGTGTTCTTGTGCCGATTTCCCCTCTTGGAAAAGAGGTGCTTTCCAGCCATTTGAAGCAGCAATTGAAGTGTTCATAAGCCCCCTTGATAGCCGAGGACAACGAAGAACGAAGAAGGGATCAATCAGACAAGCCACGGAGAGCCACCGGATTTGTTTCTTGTTTCCTATCTCTTTAAATTATTTGTTGTTGTTTTGACAAACATGCTTATGAATATTCATGCTTTTGAAATGTTTAAATTAATCAATTTAGCTTGAATTTAATTCGTGTTGGTTTGATTTCATTTTGCCCTCATAGGTTATTAAAATTGTGTTTATGCTGTTAAAAGCCTTGGTGAAATGTTTGATTAAGTAAAATTATGTTTAAGTTATCTGGCATTATAATTGTTTAGATAGCTAATGAGTTCATTATTTAAACGCATTGAAATTGTAATTAATGGACACAATACTTAATCTGTGCATGTTTAACTCTTCTAAGGTAGCTGAAGATTAAATTAGCATTGTATTTGACGATATGTATGCCTTGCATAACTTGCAGGATTTTTGTGATCAAATTGTTTCAAGGTAAAAATACCTTGTTACTTCACATGATCTTCTATATGCTTGTTAGGTTGAATTAATCGTTTGCATCGACATAGGAATATGCAAGAGATTGTTTAATTTAATAACTATGTATGTGCAATAACATGTTTACTTTTAGAAGTCTGTTTAATCGGTCAAATTGGCATAGAAATATGTACAAGAGATGAATGAATTTTTGATTTGTAAATATGTCCACAAGTTAGCAAATTACCGAGTTGCCATGTTTTGACAAGTATAAACACAAGTTTAATAATTCTAAGGTAAGAAATGTGATTAGACCAACACAACTACGTCATCTTGATTAAAATCAGTTTTTGAAATCGTGCATTAGAACTTTGTTTTATTTTACTTTTACTTTGTTTTTCTTCTAGTTTTTAAATATTTCTCACAACCAATTATTTTTCCATCCCCAAAGTGTTTGAAACCAATTTCATGAATAATCCTTCTACAGTCCCTGTGGGTACGATAACTCGACATTTACTTGTCACTTTATTACTTGTTACGATTGTGTACACTTGCACATTTCCACCGTTCCAAGTTTTTGGCGCCGTTGCCGGGGACTGTTTTTCAAAGTCATTATTTGTGAATCTATTTTGCATTTTGGTTTATTCATTTTACGTATTTTTTTTACTTACTCAGTTTTTCTGTGATTATTTCAGGTGTTTATGAGTATTGACCAGATTATTGATTTATTCCCTGTGGACCCTGAAATAGAACGAACCTTTCGTCAACGAAGAAGACAAGCAACCCAGAGAAGGACCGAAGGAATGAATTTCGAGAATATGAACCAAGGAAACGGAGCAAACCCTGCTCAAAATCCTATCCTTATTGCTGATGATAGGGATAGAGCCTTTAGATAATATGCCGTGCCAGTGTTTAACGATCTTTATCCGGGTATTAGGAGACCCGAAATCGAGGCACAACAATTCGAGCTGAAGCCAGTCATGTTCCAGATGCTTCAGACAGTGGGCCAATTCAGCGGAATGCCTACTGAAGATCCTCATCTTCACTTAAGACTATTCATGGAAGTGAGTGATTCTTTCAAGTTAGCCAGAGTTTCCGAAGATGGCTTACGATTGAAGTTGTTCCCATATTCGTTAAGGGACAGAGCTCGTGCCTGGTTGAATTCATTGCCACTGAACTTCATTTCTACATGGCAAGAGTTAGTCGAGAGATTCCTCATGAAGTATTTTCCGCCTAGCAAGAATGCTAAGCTGAGGAACGAGATCACTGCTTTCCACCAAATGGATGACGAGTCCTTGTATAAGGCATGGGAAAGATTTAAAGAGCTATTACGAAAATGCCCTCATCATGGAATTCCTCATTGCATTCAACTTGAGACATTCTATAATGGTCTCAACGCTCACACAAGGATGGTAGTGGACGCCTCTGCTAATGGTGCTCTCCTTTCTAAGTCTTATAACGAGGCTTATGATATTATCGAGAGGATTGCCAGCAACAACTATCAGTGGCCAACCAACCGAGCAGCGTCAGGAAGACGAGTCACTGGACTTCATGAAGTAGACGCTCTTACTTCACTCGCTACTCAGGTATCATCGATATCCTCAATGCTTAAAAACCTTACTACTAATGGGTCTAATAGTTTTGCAGCATAGCTGCCTAATCAATTTGAAAATATAGCATGTGTCTATTGTGGGGAGGGACATTTGTTTGACGAATGTCCGTCGAACCTAGAATCTGTATACTACATGGGCAATCAGAACCAAAACAGAGGAAGGCAAGGGCTGCAATCCAATTTTTATAACCCATCATGGAGGAACCACCTGAATTTTTCCTGGAGTAACCAAGGGGCTGGAACCAGTACCACTTACACCCAACCCAGACCGACCCAGCCGTCTAATTTTCCGCAACAAATTTAGAAACCAGTACAAGCTGAAGCATCCAATAGCCTGGAGAGTTTGCTAAAGACATATCTAGCAAAGAATGATGCCTTAATCCAGAGCCAAGCAGCTACATTGAAGAATTTGGAGAATCAAGTGGGCCAGCTTGCAACTGAACTTAGGAACCGACCACAAGGTGCTTTACCTAGTGACACGGAAAATCCGAGAAATTCGGGGAAAGAACATTGCAAAGTGTTGCAATTGAGGAGCGGAAAGATAGTAGAGCCCAACACTGTCGAAGTTGAAAAGGAACAAGCTGATGCTTAAGACTCAGAAGAAGTTCAACCAAGTGTTGAAACCCCAGTTTCACCAGAACCGAAATCTACAAAATCCGGCAAAGAAACCTCAGGACCAGTTAATTCTGATCAACCAACAATGTCGTTAGAAGCAGAATTATCACCAAAGGCGAATCAACCAGAACCAGCTCCAGTAATGAAACCACCGCCACCCTACCCTCAAAGACTTCAGAAGCCGAAGCAGGAGATTCAATTCAAGAAATTCTTTGACGTACTCAAGCAACTTCACATCAACATCCCGTTGGTCGAAGCAATTGAGCAAATGCCAAACTACGTCAAGTTCTTGAAGGATATTCTGTCAAAGAAACGAAGGCTTGGAGAATTTGAGATGGTAGCTCTGACGAAGGAATGCAGTGCATATCTTCAGAACAAACTACCCCCAAAATTGAAGGATCCTGGATGTTTCACCATACCATGCAATATTGGATCAACATACTGTGGTAAAGCATTATGTGACTTAGGTGCAAGTATAAACTTGATGCCTATGTCAATATTTAGGAAGTTGGGGATAGGAAAAGTTAGACCAACTACGGTTACACTTCAACTAGCAGATCGATCCTTAGCGCATCCAGAAGGAAAAATCGAGGAAGTATTGGTACGTGTAGCTAAGTTTATCTTTCCTGCTGACTTTGTAATTCTAGACTTTGAAGCAGACAAAGAAGTGCCAATCATCCTAGGAAGACCATTCTTAGCAACTGGAAGGACTCTTATAGATGTGAAGAAGGGCGAGCTGACTATACGTGTCCAAGATGATCAGGTAACATTTAATGTTTTTAAGTCAATGCAATTTCCTGACACTATGAATGATTGTTCTGCAGTAGTCGATTTAGAGGAATTAATAGTAGAGAAGGAACTTAACGGTGTTGATGACCCATTGGAAAGAATTTTGACATCAGATCCTCCAAATGAGGAAGATGAGGACGAATACTCAGCTTTGCTAGAAGCTAATCAAAAGGGATTTAATCCGCAATCCCATTTTGAATATTTGGAATTAGAGAAAAGAAATTACATGCAGCCAAAAGCATCAATCGAGGAGCCACCTAAGTTAGAACTTAAGTTATTACCGTCACACTTAAAATATGTTTATTTAGGTAACGCCTCTACTTTGCCTGTGATTGTTTCAACTGAATTTAACTACTGAAGAAGAAGAGAAACTTATCATAGTTTTGAAACAATTCAAGAAGGCTGTCAGGTGGACCATAGCCGATATTCGTAGTATTAGCCCATCCGTATGCATGCACAAGATCATATTAGAAGATGGCGAGAGAGGAACGATTGATGGACAACGGAGACCGAACCCCATCATGAAAGATGTAGTGAAAAAGGAAATTATCAAGTGGTTGGATGCGGGTATAATTTACCCCATCTCAGATAGTTCATGGGTGAGTCTAGTCCAGTGTGTGCCGAAGAAAGGAGGTATCACAATCGTGGAGAACGAGAACAACGAGTTGATACCAACGAAAACAGTTACGGGATGGAGAATCTGCATCGATTACCGGAAGCTGAACAAGGCGACTAGGAAAGATCACTTTCCTCTGTCGTTTTTGGATCAGATGCTGGATAGACTTGCAGGACGAGATTACTACTGTTTTCTCGATGGATACTCAGGGTATAATCAGATTACAGTAGCACCGGAAGATCAACACAAAAAGACATTCACCTATCCGTACGGTACATTCGCATTTAGACGCATGCCATTTGGTTTATGTAATGCACCTGCTACATTTCAAAGATGCATGATGTCTATTTTTACTGACATGGTTGAGAAGTATTTGGAAGTTTTCATGGACAATTTCTCTGTATTTGGAGATACTTACGATGATTGCTTAGCCAATCTAGCGAAGGTACTGAGGCGATGCGAAGAAACAAATCTTGTACTCAACTGGGAAAGGTGTCATTTTATGGTACTAGAAGGAATTGTTCTAGGTCATCGGATAACGAGACATGGGATCGAAGTGGACAAAGAAAAAGTAGATGTTATTGAGAAACTCCCACCTCCAACATCTGTAAAAGGTGTTAGGAGTTTTTTGGGTCACCCCGATTTCTATTGAAGATTCATCAAGGACTTCTCCAAAGTGGCTAAACCCTTATGCAAGCTTTTAGAGAAAGACTCGATATTCAAGTTTGATGAGGAATGCTTAAAAGCCTTCAATAGTCTGAAGAATCGATTAGTCACGGCACCCATAATCGTCATGCCAGACTGGGATTAACCATTCATATTGATGTGTGACGCAAGTGACTTCGCCATTGGAGCTGTCATGGGCCAGCGAAGGAACAAAGTTTTTCATCCCATCTACTACACAAGTAGAACTCTAACCGGAGCTCAACTGAACTATACGGTAACAGAAAAAGAGTTACTTGCTATTGTGTTTGCTTTCGACAAGTTTCGATCTTATCTTGTAGGTACCAAAGTGATTGTCTATACGGACCACTCCGTGATTAAGTATTTATTGGCCAAGAAAGATGCTAAGCCGAGGTTGATCCGGTAGGTGCTTTTACTTCAAGAGTTTGATCTAGAAATTCAAGATCGAAGGGGAGTAGAAAACCAAGTAGCAGATCACTTATCCAGATTAGAGTCGCAAGAGAAAAATTCTCCACTTTTATCGATCCAAGAGACATTTCCAGATGAACATATACTGAAGGTAAATCATGTCCATAATATTCCGTGGTTTGCTGATTTTGCTAACTATTTAGCTTGTGGTTTGATGCCGATTGATAAAACATATCAGCAAAGAAAAACGTTTCTTCACGATGTGAAGTACAATTTCTGGGAAGAGCCATATCTACAATTTCTGGGAGATGTGTGGCAGAAGATGAAATACCGAAAATTTTATACTACTGTCATTCAGCTTCGAGTGGGGGACACTTTGGAGGTACTCGTACAGCTGCGAAAGTATTGCAAGCTGGATTCTTTTGGCCAACACTATTCAAGGATGCATACGCTTACGTAAAAAGTTGTGATCGATGTCAGGGGGTTGGAAATGTCACCAACAGAAATGAGATGCCTCGAACAAATATCATTGAGGTAGAATTGTTCGATGTTTGGGGTTGTCCTTTCCCTCCGTCTTTTGGTCACAAGTACATATTGGTAGCAGTAGACTATGTGTCCAAATGGGTCGAGGCTGAAGCTTATCCGACGAACGATGCCAAGGTTGTGATGAAGTTCTTGCAGAAACACATATTCACGAGATTCGAAACCCCAAGAGCTATTATCAGCGATGAAGGGACCCACTTTGTGAACAAGTGGTTAAAATGGTTGCTAGACAAACATGGAGTGAAACACAAGGTTGCTACAGCTTACCATCTGCAGACAAATGGGCAAGCTGAGCTAGCAAATAAGGAGATCAAAGGCATACTTGAAAAGGTAGTTTGCCCGAACCGACGAGATTGGTCCAAGAGACTAGATGATGCTTTATGGGCTTACAGAACAGCATACAAGACACCCTTAAGAATGTCACCCTACAGGTTGGTCTTTGGGAAAGCATGTCATCTACCTCTGGAGTTAGAGCATAGAGCTTACTGGGAGCTTCGACAACTCAATTTGGATCTCAAACTTGCTAAAGAGAAACGAATGCTCCAACTCAACGAGCTAGAGGAATTTCGAATGTTCTCATATGAAAATGCCAAATTACTCAAAGAAAGACTCAAGAAATGGCATGACAAGCATATCCGAGTTCGAGAATTTGAAGCAGGTCAGCAAGTCTTATTATTTAATTCCAGATTAAAGTTCTTTCCTGGTAAGTTGAAGTCACGTTGGTCCAGTCCATTTACAATTCATCCCGTCTATCCATACGGAGTTATTGAACTCCAAGGTAAGAGAGGTAATTTTCAAGTCAATGCTCAGCGTTTGAAACATTATTACGGAGAAAACCCTGAACGGGATAAAATTTCGTTCAGTTTATCTAACCCTTAGTTTTTATTGCTTTCAATAAATTATTTAGGGAATATTTCCGGGTTTATTATGCTCAAATAAATTCTGTCTAGGAGATTGGAACTTAAGCGGGACCGCTTGTGACCCCTCCAATCTTTCCTGGTAATTGATTTTTGCATAATTTTCCAAGGAATTAGCCCTTAAATGACAAAATAATTTTTTAGTTTTTCAAATAAAAAGGTCAATTTTGACCCAAGCCTTAAATTGCAACTCAATTTCAAATTTTTAGTAAGTCTAAGGACTTAATTGAATTATTTTCAAAATTTGGTTGCTATTTTCGTAAATAATAAAAACTAGGTGCCTCTTCTTGTAAATATTTTTAAAGGGCATCTAAAATAAATATTCTTATTTTCATACTTATAAATTATTGATAAACTTTAATATATAATTATATTCATTATAATTTATATATTAACTTTTATCGATTTAGCTTAGGATTAGAGTAATTTTATTTCATATTTATCTTAATAATTAAATAGCAATTGATAATTTATATGTGTTTATTTAATTATTAATTGTTGTTTATCATGAGTAAAATTAGAAGGGGACTCTTATTCTTAATGTTTTAATTATTCTAAGAGTTCTATTCCAATTTATACTCTTCCATCTATAAATTGCACCATTGATGCACCCCATTCACTCATCACTCAACTTCCCATCCACCAAAACACCAAATGCCGCAAGCCCCTAGTCCCTAAGCCTCCATTCAGCCAGCAACAGCACTCCAGCTCCAACACACGCCAACGCCAGCTCCTACCCAGACCAAGGCCCGCATGCCTACTGCTTCTCCAGCCGCCCACTCGCGCGCACCATTGCCGAGGCCTGCCTTGCGCACCACCTGCTCGCGGCCACCTACTGCAGCCCCCTTGCGCGCCACCAGCTAGCTACCTTGTGCGCCTATGCGCACATCTCCTTTCCCCCAACCTAAGCCAACCCTCCTTTAAATTCTCCTTTTTAATTCATTAGTATATTTTTATTTTATGAGTTCTTAAACTATACAGGGAAGGAGGTAAGAATATTTTTCTTTCTTAAATTTAAGTTTTATTCAATTACTTAATTTTTCAATTTATTGAAATTTTAGTAATTATTAATTAAATTTTTAAGAAACTAATTTTTTATTCTTTCCATCTTATGTTCAGGTTAATTATGACTCGCAAGTGAACTCGTGCCTCCGCTCAAATCGACAAAACACAAAGCAAATTTCACTGTGAAGAAGCCAAAGTAAGATATGAAAATATCTTCAAAAATCAACAGATGCATCCAGAGAAAGGTTTCACATTGAAGGAAAGCAACTACAGAGACTTTATGGCACGTATTCGTTAAGTTGCTGAAGCACTCAATTGGGAATTGTTTTGTGAAAATAGACCAAGTGTGGATGAAGAACTAGTTCGTGAATTCTACGCAAACTTAACTTCAAGCGAATTGACCGAAGTTCCAGTCCGCGGAATTAAGGTTCCCTTAAACTCTAATGCTATTAATGAGTTCTTTGAATTACCTGATTTCGACAACGATGAATATTCCTCTCTGTTGAGCAATATTAAGCCTGAAAATCTACAAGAAATCCTCGAGGAACTCACAGTTCCAGGTTCTAAGTGGACTTTGTCAAAGCAAGGAATCCACACGTGCCGAAGAGAGTATTTGACACCACTTGCGAAGGTATGGTTCTATTTCATTCGGTTCAGCCTTATGCCTAGTTCACGTGGGACTACAATTTCATTAGAGCGAATGGTCCTATTATACTCGATTTTAACTGGAAAGACCATTGATGTGAGCAAAATCATTTTGAGAGAGATGCGAAATTGTGCCGATAGACGTTCTGGCCCTGCCTATTTCCCCTTTACGATCACAATTCTGTGCTTAAGAGCAAAACTCCTTGCGGACGTAAAGAAGACAGAGTATAGTCAAGGCACAATCACCAATTGGGATCTTTATCGATGGCTGGAGATTCTGTTCTTCAGCAACGAATTGAAGAAAGCGAGGATCCCGAAGAAGCGGAAGATGAACCCACAGAAATCCCGCCAGAGCAATCAACTGAAGTCCCTAATGAGGCAGAATCAATGGAACCAGAAGCTGAACCTGATATCAAACCCTCAATGTTTAGAGCTCCACCGCCTAGCCCAGATCGTCGTGATGAGCTGTTGAAACTGATGGATTTAATGCAACACATGCAATGGCAGCAACAAGCTTACTGGAGATATGCAAAAATAAGGGATGACTCGATGAGGAGTGCCCTCAAGAAAATTTATACTAACCCATTTATTTTTGTACCTGAGTTTCCAAATTTCATATTTGAGCCATGGGTCTCATCATCAAAGAAGGAGCAAGGTGATTCATCCAGAGGCAATACTAATGGAGCAAAAGATGAGTCGATTTCGGAAGAATCGGCAAACAAATAAAAAAGGGAGGACTTCAACTTTTGTTTATTTCTTTCTTAAGTATTTTAGGATTAGGTTAATTAGGAATTTTTATTTTTGCACAATAAAATAAGAGATAGGAAGCATGAATAAAATATGAACAAGTCTCAAAAGCTAAAGTGTGGCAATAGATATATACATGTCTAGGATTGGATTTTAGAAAGAGCTTGGTACTTAAGCAGTCAATTTGACTCACCTCCTCTTTTCTAATTTTCCAACCTGGTGTATAGTAACACCCCAAACCCGGCCTAGACGTTACGACCGGATTTGGCATGTCACATGAAAGGAATGTCTACAAAAACTGTGCGTTCGTTAAAAAGTTCGTATTCTTTTTGAAACTCCGCGTTTTGTGGTTTGTTTATAAAAGCCGATTCATTTAATGCCCATTTTACCAACTAGCTCCTTGTTACTAATTTGAATAAAATTGTATTTGTTGTGAAAAATCGAGTTTAAGAAATTTTGAATAAGAAACAGTTTATTATCACTTTAGGAAAATCCCATATTGAACATTTAATAATAATAGGTAGTAATCAAATTAAAAGCTAAACCAAATAAAATACCCAAGCTAAAGTTATATTGGCCTTATTACATAACAAAATCCCAAAATTAAAAGTAAGTTTAAATAAAAGAAACGAGTTTACGAGAAAACATTGCAGGGCCACCACAAGTCTGCCTCGGCTCCCAAATCCGTGATCTAATGATTACCTGAAACATTTAAAAAAAGGGGGTGAGTCATCGAGACTCAGTGTGTAATTCCCCTTACCACGATAACTGGGCCTAAGCCCACAGTACTATATTAGCCCAATGTCATGGCATATCAAGAATGAGTGCAATGCAATTAATCCACATGATTCCACAAATGGGCTTGGCCCCAAATCCACATCAAATCACATACCACGCATTATGATGCAAAATGTTAACCCAACCCCACCTAGTGTCCATCCGCTACACACCCCCGTATATCCATCCACCACACACCAGGGGATTACTAAATCGACCCTCCATCCGCTACACACCTCTTTGGCAATCATGTTGCTCAAAGTCAATATAACGTGGCCTAGCCACCGATCACCATGTGACCAAATATAACGTGGCCTAGCCACCGATCACTATGTGATCAAATCACAATATCCACGATATGACTCAAGGTCATCATCAATCCACGATGAGGCACGAAGCCAACATCAATCCACGACGAGGCACAAAGCCAACATCAATCCACGATGAGGCACGAAGCCAACATCAATCCACGATGTAGCTCAAGGCTGACATCAATCCACGTACATAAATGTATACCCTTTCCTTCATTAAATATAACCTGATCCCCATGCACATACAACATATTATGATGAAATGACAATGTAATCATTATGAATATATCAGACAACGTATGAAATGAATTACCATCATAATCAGAATAATAATATACAACATAATCAAGCTAACCAACCTCTAAGAGTATAACAGTAATTTTACCTACCAAGGATATTTTAGTAATTTACCCACCAAAGGTATTTTCGTAAATTCGCACCTGCAATGGCCTTTTGAAGGCCTAATGTCGCCCCGAATGACTCAGCTACCATTTCCGGTCCTTACCGGACTATTGGGCCTAAAACCCGATTTCGGCCCATTCGGGCCCACACGCTCGTGTGGCCCACCTAGCACAAATCTAGCCACGTATATAAGTTCCACCTAGTCTAGTTCACTATATACTACACAATCGCGCATTTTACCCATAAGGGCCCATGTGCCCATTGGGCCCACTTCGGCCCATCGCAGCCCAAGTAGCCCCAACCCACAAGAATACTACTGTTGGCCTCAACTATCGCGTTGAAGCCCCACACGTGTGCTCGCACGCTCGTGTGGCTACTATTGCAGTGATCGGCACTTCGGCATTTGCCCCTCTACAGCTAGAGTAGAGAGAGTTACACACCTGATAGGACTCTGGTGTTAATCCGCGCTCCGACCACTCCTGTGCCCAAATGCCCTCCAAGATGTGTTTACTCTCCTCCTAGGATGCCCTTTATATAGCTAGCTCTTCACCTTCATTCTTTGTGTCTTTCCGATGTGGGATCCCTTCGCCAGTAGAGTTTAAATTCAACTGAAACTCTTGCCGATCCGCAAAATAAATACTCCATTGCTTCTCATGAGATTCGAACCCAGGCTCCCTTGCAACATAATCCATGCCGCTAACCACTTGACCACAAGCTCCTCTTGTGTCTTAAACCATGCGCAACTAAATATAAACTATGGCCCAAATTCTAAGATCCAAGTAAAAAGAAACCAAAATGCAAAAGCCAAGACTTGAACCTTGGACCTCCTTCCTTCCTTGTGGCATCATTCCCTTGTCTCTTATGTGGCGTCACTTTGTCACTACACCATACACTCCACTTGTGTCATTTTCCTCCACTTTTTATTCTTAAGGCCTACCTGCCAACTTCCAGGGTTTTTTTCCGCCTAAAACCAAAATTTCCCTAAAGCCTAAATTTGATCCTGGGACTTCCTAGAAGCCCTCTAACCTTCCAAAATCACTTACCTAATAAGTCTAACTTGCATTAATACCATTCTCTAAAATTTTAAACGCCACTACGCCTAAGGCCCATTGGGCTCCTACTAGGCCCAATTTCAGGATGTTACATGTATAGTATCTATTCACTTTAAACAATGAGGACATTGTTCAATTTAAGTAGGGGGGACCGAAAATTTGAATTGATTCCATTTAGAATAAAATTTTCTTTTAGTTATGATTAGGACATATTTTTGTTCAATAATTTGATATTTTGTTAATTATGCTAAACTTCAGCATTAATAAAGTTCTATTATTTTAATAAATTATTATGTTAGCTTAATAAAGATGTGAATGTATTTTTAATAAAGCATGTAAATTTGTATCATAAAATTTTTAGTTCCCTACGAAAAAATTAGGCATGCATGAAAGCTTAAGTCTTTAGAATTGACTTAGTAATTTCTTGAGGCGAAATCCTAAGAAACATGGAATGTTGAAAATGATTTAGGCAACTATTGTTTGGACCGTTTATAAAATTATCCTTTGGAACCCAATTTTGAGACTATATGGCCTAATTTTATTTGGACCTATACGATATTTAGCTATCAATTTTCTCTTCATTACTTCTAAAATTGTCCCAAACACTAGACTCAGTACTATTTAGAAGATTGTTTGAAAATAAGTTTGGGGGAGTGGAAAGAAGTATCAATTGCTCTGAAAGTTGTAGTACATGAAGCAAGTGCTCGAGTTTGAGCTTGTTTTTAAAAAAAACATGTACTCAAAATAAAATAAGTGATCAAAAGAGCACTAGTTGGGTATCAAGGGTGAAATTTCCGAAGGTTTGAAGATAAGCTGAGCCTAGGGTTTTTAAACAAAAAATTTCTGTATCTTTTACCTACCCCTAAGCCCAGCCACGTTACAACCTTATTAAAAGACCTATTGATTCAAAATTCCAATGTTACCTACATTAGTGGAGAGAAATTGCTCTGTTCAACATATGAAGACATTAGTTAAGCTAAATGATTGCAGTTTACTTTTTGAATAAGGAATTAAAATCAAATTGGTAGCGAGTAGCATGTCTTTATTAAGAAACATTTAGTCTAATTTTGCTAGTATAATAATTGTTGGGAGTAATTTGAATGATATGAATGTTTAAAGTAGCATAACTATAAAATTTCTTGTTCTTGAGCATAAGTATGCCAACATCATAATTTTGAAAAAAAAGTTGTTCTGAAGGAAGTTTTTCAAAGGTGTTTTCGAGAAAATTCTTTTCAAATTTGTGCATTACTCTGGACGAGCAATGAATTAAGTTTGGGGGTGTGGAAACACGAAAATTTATATACTTTTTCATGCCCTTTTTGACCCAAATTCGTGTGGTTTCGAGTAAATTTTTGTCGAAAAATAATTAAATATTATAAAATAATTAAATTATGCTAAAAATATGAACATGATGAATTTTAATTAATTTTATAGTAAATTTTTATTTATTTTGACTATTTTCGACAGATTCGTACAAAGGGCGAAAATCAGCTCGGCAGACACTGCTCAAAGAACAAAACCGAGAAGCAATTTGGAATATCAAGGCGAATTTATTTTCAGCCCAAGATGGTCCAATTATGAATATTTAATCATAATATAATTAATTTTAATTTATTCCCAATTTAATTTGGGTTAAATAAATTAATCTTAATTAATTATGAAAAAGGCCCAGTTGAACCGCATCAGCTCAACTAAACCGATTGAACTGAACCAAGCAAAGAGTTGGGTAGCCCAAACCTTCCATAGGCTGGTCCAAATCAGCTTGTTAGCTGATTAATTGAGTTGCAAAGAAGCCCTTGAAGACTTCTCAAAATCCCATTCAAACCCCTCCAAAATTCATGGCTTTAAAAATTTGCCCATGCTAATTTTAGCAAAGTTGAATCCATCAACTTTGCCACATGGGATGGCCGGCCAAGTGGGACTCCTTTGCTGCTGAATTTTTCTATTTTTAGCAGCCCCTAACACCTATAAATACAGCCCCTAGCTGCTCATTCAAAACACACCTCAAGCCTTCACATTCTTCTCTCTCATTTTCTCTCAATTCCCCATTTTCCCTTTTCCCTTTTTGGTGTTCTTGTGCCGATTTTCCCTCTTGGAAAAGAGGTGTTTTCCAGCCATTTGAAGCAGAAATTGAAGTGTTCATAAGCCCCCTTGATAGCCGAGGACAACGAAGAACGAAGAAGGGATCAATCAGACAAGCCACGGAGAGCCACCAGATTTGTTTCTTGTTTCCTATCTCTTTAAATTATTTGTTGTTGTTTTGACAAACATGCTTATGAATATTCATGCTTTTGAAATGTTTAATTTAATCAATTTAGCTTGAATTTAATTCGTGTTGGTTTGATTTCATTTTGCCCTCTTAGGTTATTAAAATTGTGTTTACGCTGTTAAAGGCCTCGGTGAAATGTTTGATTAAGTAAAATTATGTTTAAGTTATCTGGGATTATAATTGTTTAGATAGCTAATGAGTTAATTATTTAAACGCATTGAAATTGTAATTAATGGACAATACTTAATCTGTGCATGTTTAACTCTTCTAAGGTAGCTGAAGATTAAATTAGCATTGTATTTGACGATATGTATGCCTTGCATAACTTGCAGGATTTTTGTGATCAAATTGTTTCAAGGTAAAAATACCTTGTTACTTCACATGATCTTTTATATGCTTGTTAGGTTGAGTTAATCGTTTGCATCGACATAGGAATATGCGAGGGATTGTTTAATTTAATAAGTATGTATGTGCAATAACATGTTTACTTTTAGAAGTCTGTTTAATCGGTCGAATTGGCATAGAAATAGGTACAAGAGATGAATGGATTTTTGAGTTGTAAATATGTTCACAAGTTAGTAAATTATCGAGTTGCCATGTTTTAACAAGTATAAACACAAGTTTAATAATTCTAAGGTAAGAAATGTGATTAGACCAACACAATTACGTCATCTTGATTAAAATCAGTTTTTGAAATCGTGCATTGGAACTTTGTTTTATTTTACTTTTACTTTGTTTTTCTTCTAGTTTTTAAATATTTCTCACAACCAATTATTTTTCCATCACCAAAGTGTTTGAAACCATTTTCATGAATAATCCTTTTACAGTCCCTGTGGGTACAATAACTCGACATTTACTTGTCACTTTATTACTTGTTACGATTGTGTACACTTGCACATTTCCACCATTTCAGATGCCAATGCCATATCTCAGATATGGTCTTACATGGGATCACATATCGGTGCCGATGCCATGTCCCAAACATGGTCTTACACTAGCACACATCTCGAGCTGATGCCATGTCCTAAACATGGTCTTACACTGACTCTCCTCTATCCATGCTGATGCCATGTCCCTAACATGGTCTTACACTAACACAATTTGAGGCCAATGCCGTGTCCCAGCTATGGTCTTACACTGGCACATTCACTGCCATGGTCCAACCATGGTCTTTTCCGTCAATTCATAACGAGTCGTAGTACAAATGTACTTGGCCCTGCGTTTCTCACGATTGATCCTTCAATCCAATCTCGTACTTGCATAAAGCCATGATTAGATAACAAACATATATAACATAATACATCATCTTAGTTCAAATTTAATAATCGTTCACTATAGACTAACCATATAAACTTACCTCGACGCGAATCGGTCATTTTCATTGACATTTCCCCGTACTTGGTCCAAATCTCGATTTCTTTGATAATTTAGCTTTGAAAAATCTTGAAACCCTAGCCATGGCTTCTTTAAAATTTTGACAGCATGGAGAAGAGAATGAGCAGATTTTTGGGTTTCAATTTTGTCTTTTATGCCTTAAAACACCCAAATGAAAAAAATTTCCTTTTTACTAAACCTTTAATTTTTACCCTTTCATGACTAGTTTTGTCCATAACAAAATATGGTGGTCTATTTGCCATTTAAAGACCTCTAGTTTAAACTCCCATTTAAATCAAGTACTTATGTTCTAGAACTCATATTTTGCAATTAATGCAATTGAATCCCAATAATAAAATTGGGCACTTTATCGATAAAAATTACTTAACAAAATTTGCACACCATCACCCAAACATATCATAGACTCTAAAACAATCATAAATTAAATATTTTTTTACTTCGAGTTTGTGGTCTCGAAACCACTGTTCTGACTAGTACCTATTTTGGGCTGTTACAAACTCTTTCTCTCGATACCACCAATTCTAACGTATTCTACCACTGATACGCGGTGTCTCTCAAAAGTGATATAGCACATTTTCAACATTCAACAGGTGTGCAGGAAAGCTTATCAAACATTTGAATCATATTTTCAAGCAAAAACTCAACTCTCTCAGGATCATCATCAACATTAACTCTGAACTCTTCAGCCAAGTGTTTACGGATCTTATCAATTGCAGGCTTATTCAATCTTAAAATCTTGACACCTTGAGGAGCTACAGGAACCGGTTGAGGATTAGGAGGGGGTGGAGGTTGTTGAGCAACTGGGTTAGTTTGGATATATTGTATGAACCACTCGTTCATCATTTGGAAGAAGGCTTCTTTAGCCTCTCCTCCCTGGCTACCCGTTATGGGCTAGAATTAGACGGCGATGTCCCTTGAAAAGATCGGGCACATTACTTTCAACCTTATCAGCTATAGCTCAATTGGGATCCATTTACTATATGAAAACAAATTTTAAAATGTCAGGAGTAATCACACTATCACAGTTTATATATGGCATGTATAGCTAGACTCTCACACACGCTACGTTAGTTCCAGAATCGACTAAATCGTAGCTCTGATACCAATAAATGTAACACCCCTCACCTGTATTCAATGCCAAAATAGGGTTACAGAGCATTACCAGACTTACAACACATTTACACAAACTTATTTTATACATTTAATCAATACATACAAACATCATTCAATCTCAATCATTTTGTCCCTAATACGAGCCCACGAGGCCCTAAACATGCATTGGGAGTGGTTCGGGACTAAACTAATAAGTTAGGAAATTTTGCAACACTTAATAAAATTTTTCTCAAAACATGGGACACAAGCCCGTGTGGCCAGGCCGCGTGTCTCACATGGCCACTAGACACGCTCGTGTCACAGGCCGTGTGGACATTCGAAATAGGAGCACATGGTCGTGCCCCAGATCATATCCTACCCCGTGTAACTCTCTGACTTGGGTCACACGGCCAACGCACACGCCCGTGTGGCTAACCTTTGTACCCTAAAACTGGCCATACACACCCGTGTGTCAGGCCGTGTGCTAGGCCGTGCCAAACCTGTAGGGTATACTGAATTATGCCACACAGCCAAGTCGCACGCTCGTGTGAGAGACCGTTTGGAGTATACTGACTTGATTTTAATTTTGACTCCAGATGACACACGGCTGTGTAATATAACCATGTGTCACATATGGTTGAGACACATGCCCGTGTCTCTGCCTGTGTGGACAAAAATAGGCTATTTACCAAGACAATTTTCCACCCCAAACTTAGGCACACCTACACAACCATATAGCACAAAACATAGCATCAATAGGCATATAATTCAACTCCAAACCAAGCATGATTTATACCATTCCTAACACCAACTACTTCAAAAAATAATACCACATTATGCCAACTAAACTCATACCATTCCATATCTTCTCAAATCATCAAAATGACCATTAACAAATATGTATTATTTGGCCTAATTTCACAAGCATAATTAAACCATTTGGGCACCTATAACATCAATAACCATCAAGCATCACCTAACCATCATAGCATTCATATCACAAAGCATAAACACATGTATCAATACATGATTCAACCATACCAAAATAACCCCAAATAAACCATTACTCAAGGCTATATATATACAAACCATAACATGTAAATTTACAAGCCAATTCAATTGGCCAAAATCATTATCAAGTCATAACCAAAATGACCAAAGTCCCTATACATGCCATATACTTTAAATACCAAGGTCATAGGTACCGAGTGAAAGGTGGATTGTGTGAAAGGATCTCCAACGATCCTCAAATGCGAGCTAGCTTTGATAACACTACAAAACATGGGAAAAACGAACAAAATAAGCTTTATAGCTTAGTAAGCTCATATGAAATAAACTCAACTAATCATAAATACACAAATCATCAATTTGAACTTGTTAGCTTGATATTCATAAATACTAACAAATCTTCCACATGCTTAATCATATGCTTATATGCAAACTTCATAACTTCTTTGATTTTAAGCTCGTTTGATTCATATACATACCTGAACCAATCCGTAACAAACTCATACCCAAACAGAATGATGTCGAATTCCTGAATTCTCGTACATTAAGTGCCAATACATAGCCGAAGCTATTTTAATCTCGCACACTAAGTGCCATACATAGCCGAAGCTATCTCGAATCGTACACTAAGTGTCATACATAGCCGAAGCTATCTTTAATCGCACACTAATTGCCATACATAACCGAATTATCGTCAAATGTGACTGTAGTCTCGTATATACAATTTATGCAATATCAAAGCATTTCAAGCATAATTAAAACAATGCTTATTACATACGAACTTACCTCAGATGTGAAAACAACGAAAGGTCGACTACTCCATTATCTTGTTCTTTCCTCGATCTAAGTCCGTATTCTACTTTTTTTGATCTATATAATATCAAATTTAGCTCATTTAATCATACATTTATTTAATTTAGTCTAATTTATACATTAGGGTTATTTTACACATTTGCCCCTAAACTTTCACATTTTTCACAATTTAGTCTTTATTTCATAAAATCACAAATTAATAAATTCAAAATAATCCCATGCTAGCCAAATTATCATTATGCCCCTAGGAGCCCATATTTTCCATTTATTTCACATTTTGACCACAATTTCTCACATTTCCACAAATAAATCCTTATTTTGTATTTTTATTCAAAATCACTTACCAAAACTTGTATAATTCATATCAAATATTCATAATCTATCATCAAACATCAAAACACACATATATTCATCAATGGAATCATTCAAAATCTTTAACAGTTTTGCAAAATAGTCCTTGGGCTAGCTAGTACTAGTTGCAACGATCTCAAAAACATAGAAATCATTAAAAACAGGACAAAATAAGGTTGGCCAAACCTAGCTCAACAATGGCTTCTTTTTCTTCTTTCAATTTTGGTTGTAGATGAAAGATGAACACCATTTTATGATTTTGTTTTTATTTATTATAACTTAATAACTAAATACCAAAATTAACCTTGGTTATAAAACATAAAAATCACATAATATATGCCCATAATTGTCCACCCACCATTTTAATGGTCTAATTACAACATAAGGACCTCCACTTTAATGTTCCATAGCTAATAGACACATTTAACTAATAGAACATGCATTTTACACTTTACGCGATTTAGTCTTTTTTTTTTTCAAATAGACCATTCAAACGATAAAATTTTTTAACGAAATTTTCACACAATAACTCAATCATGCTGTAAACATTAAGATAGTAATAAAATAAATATTTTGACCTCAGATTTGTGGTCCCAAAACCACTATTTCGATTTGAGTAAAAACGGGCTATTACACCTAACATCTTTCCTGAGGAGCTATCCGATATACCTCTTGAGTCTGAGATCGAATTTGGATTTGAGTTGTTGCCTGGGACAGCACTAGTGTCCACTGTACCCTTTTACATGGCACTTAAGGAGTTCAAGGAGCTTAAGGCTCAATTACAAGAGTTGTTAGATCGTGGCTTCATAAGGCCGAGTGTATCATCGTAGGAAGCTCTAGTTCTTTTTGTGAAGAAAAAGGATGGGTTTATGAGGTTTTGCATCGATTATAGTTAACTAAACAAGTTGACCGTGAAACATAAGTACCCATTGTCGAGGATTGATGACCTATTCGACCAATTCCTAGAAGCTACAGTCTTCTCTAAGATCGATCTGAGGTCAGGATCCTACCAGTTGCAAGTGAAGGAGGTTTATGTGCCGAAGACTGCTTTTAGGACTCGGTATAGGCACTACGAGTTCTTAGTGATGCCCTTCAGTCTTACGAATGCTCCTGTTGCATTCATGGACTTAATGAATAGAGTCTTTCAGCCCTACCATGATCAGTTTATTGTAGCCTTCATTGACGACATCCTAATCTACTCCAAGTCTGAGTTGGAGCACGATGAGCACTTAGGGTTAGTCCTTCAAACCTTACTGAGAAAAAGCTGTATACAAAGCTCACTAAGTGTGAGTGTTGGCTTTGAGTAGTGATGTTTTTGGGAGATGTAGTATCTACTGAAGGTATTTACATGGATCCAAAGAAAACCAAGGCTATCTTATACTGGAAGCAACCAAAGAATGTTAGTGAGATTTGGAGTTTTCTCAGGCTTACTGGCTATTATAGGAGGTTTGTGGAAGGACTCTCATTGACTGTAGCTCTAATGACTAAGTTTTTGAAAAGGACTGCACCATTTAAGTGAACCAATGAGCAGCAAGGTAACTTTGACTCAGGCACTATGTTGATCCAACCCGAGTCTAAGTAGGATTATATGTTCTTTAGTGATACGTCCCATTCTAGTCTTAGTTGTGTGTTGATGCAAGACAGGAAGGTTGTGGCCTACACTTTGAGACAACTCAAGCCATATGAGTACAATTATCTGATGCATGATTTGAAATTGGCTACTATGGTATTCGCTTTTAAGATATGAAGGCACTATCTTTATGGGGGAAAATGTGTCATCTATACAGATCATAAGAGTCTTAATTACCTTCTTACTCAAAAGGAGTTGAACTTAAGACAGAGGCGTTAGATTGAGCTTCTGAAAGATTATGATTGTACCATCAAGTACCACCTGGGTAAGTCTAATGTTGTGGTGGATGCGTTGAGTAGGAATTCCATGTTAGAGTTAAGGGCAATGTTTGCTAGGTTGAGTGTAACTAATAATGGTGGTTTGCTTACGAATCTACAAGTGTGACCAACTTTGATTGAGGTGATTAAGCTAAAACAGATTTTGGATTCATCATTAGATCCCCATGTGAAGCTTGTTAAGGAGGGTAAGACTTCAGATTTTGCTTATAATTCTGAAGGAGTCTTGTGTTATCGTGGAAGATTTTGTGTGCCTCCTGATTTTAAGTTGAGGCAATTTGTTCTTTAGAAAGCAGCAGTAGTCCCTATGCTATGCACCCTAGAGGTAGTAAAATGTATAGAGATCTTCGTGGGCAATATTGGTGGTTGGGACTGAAACATGACGTGATAGACTTTGTGGCAAGATGTTTGGCGTGCCAACAATTCAAGGCTGAACACCAATTTCCTTTGGGTCTACTTCAGCCTATTCAAGTTCCTCAGTGGAAGTGCGAGCGTATCACCATGGATTTTATTAATAGGCTACCGTTGACGTCGTCCAAGAAAGATTCTATTTGGGTGATTATGGATCGATTGATGAAATCTTCCCATTTTTTATCAATGCGCACAGACTATTAATTGTAGAAGTTAGCGAGGCTATACATCACTGAGATCATAAGACTTCATAGAGTACTAGTGTCTATCATTTTCGATAGAGATCCTCATTTTACGTCACACTTTTGGAAGAGTTTACACGAAGCACTTGGTACGAGATTGAATTTCAGTATTGCTTATCATCCACAGTCTGATGGACAGACTGAGAGAGTTATTCAAATTCTCAAGTATTCAGATGGCTCCATATGAAGCACTTTATGGGCACAGGTGTAGGACACCTTTGTGTTGGTCAGATTTGGGAGAAAAGAAAGCTTTGGGACCAGATTTAGTTCAAGAGACTAAGAACAATGTAAAAATTATTCAGGATCGATTGAAAGCTGCATCAGATCGACAGAAGTCCTACTCTAACGTGAAGAGAAGGGATATTGAGTATAATGTGGGTGATGAAGTCTTCCTTAAGGTATCACCTTGGAAGAAAGTATTGAGCTTTGGTCGTAAGGGGAAGTTGAGTCCAAGATTCATTGCACCTGACCGCATCACTAGGAGGGTTAGACCAGTGGCTTATCAATTAGAGTTACCTCCATAGTTGGATCGTATTCATGATGTGTTTCATGTGTCGATGTTGTGACGTTATCAATTCGACCCTTCTCATGTGATTCCAATAGAGAATATTGAGGTTCGTTCTGATTTGACATTTGAGAAAAAACCAATATAGATCCTTGACTATGATGTTAAAGTATTAAGAAGGAAGCAGGTTCTGCTTGTAAAATTATTGTGGAGAAATCATGGTTCGAGTGAGGCAACTTGGGAACTTGAAGATGCGATGCGACAACAATATCCTCACTTATTTCCATCAAGTAATTTTCAGGACAAAATTTCTTTTAAGAAGGGTAGAGTTGTCACGTCCCATTTTCTTAATTAATTTTAATTTAGTAAATAAGGTGAAATTGCTAGTTCTTATGTCTTAAAATTATTCGCGCATTATTGAACACAAGTGTAGTGGTTAAGTGGTTAAGTGCTCCTTAGCTATCCTTGAAGTCCCTAGTTCCAACCCTATGTGCCTATTATTTTTATTTGATTTTTGCACTTTGTTAGCTTATGCATTCAAGCATTTTTTGTCCACTTATGTTGCCATATTCCTTTCCTCCATTAGCAAGTCAAGCTTGCCTTTTTAAGCGAAACACATCCCCCTTATTGCTCCTATGTTCAATCACCTTTCCCATCCCTCACCCTTACCAAAAGTGCAAGTGTTGACCACCAAAAACACCCTAGCTAGCCATACACCCCAATTTCCACCATTTTATTCTTTTTCTTTCTCCTCTCCACCTTTCTTTTCTCTCTTTTGACAACCACCACCACCATCGTTTTCTCTTTTCTCCATCATAAGCATATTTGGACCACCACATTACCATCGTCCACAACCAACCACTACTTCCCTTTTCTTTTTCCTCCCCCCTCTTTCACAGTACGTAACCGTGAGCCACCGTGGTCGCCGCCATAACCACCGCGAGCCATCTCTTCCTCCATCATTTTCTTTTTTCCTCTCCCTTTTCTCTTTTCTTTCAATTGAAAGTGACCGAACCTTCCTCTCTACTTCTATTTTCCCACCACCATCAGACTACCGCACCCCACCGTCGAATCGTCACCGCCATCGGTGGCCGATTTCTTCCTTTTTAATTTCTCTTTCTTTTTTTGATTACCCAAGTGGCTAAAACACATACTTTGTTTTATTTTATTCTATTATTTTAGATTATCCAACCATCGATTTCACTCTATTTTCACTCATTTGATCATATTGTAATGAAACAAGTGTAAGTGAAGTTTTGGGATTGAAAATCCTTCGTCCTAGAATTATTGTGACATGACTGAATGGTATAGGGCCTAGAAATTTCATATTTAATTTTATTATTTTAAAAATATTAAGTACTAACATGATCTCATGTAAACATGAAGGACGAACAACAATCTTCCGAAAAACCAATAGTGTGACATCGTGAGAGTGATGAACCCGAGCATTCAAATTGAGGGTAAGTGTTGGTGATATTTCCACATTAGATGTTGTATTAAAATTTATGTTATTCGATTATATCATGATTAAAATTGGTTAATCGTGTGATTATATTTGTGATTAGAACTAGATCCAAATGAGACTTTTACAAGGAAGCGTACAGTTTAGATCTGTTTAAGGTGTGGGATCTAAATCTCATTTTAAGTGAAATATAATGTTATTTACTTTAAGTAAAATGTTATTTAATTAATTAATTTGTGAGTACATTAAGTACTCGAGTGGAGTTGAAAAACCCAATCAAAGAGGAATCCAAATAAGTGTCCTAAACTATTAAGTGTTGTGAAAATCCATGATTTGTTATACGTTATGTATGTAATGTTGATCTCAACTATATGTTATGTGATTTATGGCTAGATTTATATGTGATGATCTAAACACATGATATAAGTATGTGTATGTTAAGATCCATAGTTTAATATAAATATGTATATTAAAGCATGCTAAAGTGAACACTATGTGATATGTGAAAATGTAAGCATGATACATGCATATGTGTAAAAATCGAGAAATATGAGTTACGAGCATGAATATGTGAAAATTGTGAAAAGTAAAACATATGTGTTAAAATTGCCATATCACGTACATGGGGTGGGATTATTGAAAGGAGGAAGCTATATGGCAGTTTAACTGCAATTATGTGGCCGTTATGTGATCGTTTATCGGTATCTATGTGTTGGCTTGTCCACAAATGGTGTGTTATCGGATGGACGAGTTCTGGGGAACTCGATATTAGTGTGTAGCGGAGATGGGTAGGAAATCCTCTGAAATGAGCATTATTACACAAGCATAACTTGTTATGTGCATTAAAAATGATGATATGTGAATTCCATGAAAGTTATTTTTATGATTATTTGGATGTGTTATGCTACGTGTTGAAATATATGTTTGTGATTATCTCACAGTGAGCCTTTTAAAGGTCACCCATGTTAAGTGTATATCTCAAGTAATCCTCGTAACTGAGGCTCGTATTTGGATCGTTAGAAAGGCTCTCAAATTAATGATCTCTTGGTCATAGGTATTTTTTTTTAATAATGTGGGACTTTTACGAACTATATGAGTCCATTTTGGATTTTTATTATGCACTTCAAATTGGGTTTGTCTTAATAAATTTTTGGACTTTATTTTTAAATTATGAACTATGGCATGGGATTTCTATTTTGATATTTTGGGATAATATTGCATGAATTGTTTTTATATGATTTTCGAATGAACAATAAATGTTTTAGTGATTATCAGTGGCTGCAAATTTGTGATTTAAAAACTAAGTTACAATACAAATATTTTTAATTAAAAATGAACAAATAATTTTTTATTGAAAGGAACACCATGTTTTAAAAATGACATATTTTCAAGCCATGTAAGTTTTTCTTATAAAAAGGTTTTGGCCATCTCTATGGCCCATGTAATTACTGAGATTGGGCCATTTCGTCTAGGCCTAGTTTGAAGGGTTACAAGCAATAAAACATGTCAAAAAAGTCAATACTATGAATTGAGTAGTTTTGAATGGATTAAAGGTTTGGAATTAGTCGTAGGTGAATTGTAAGATGAACGGAATTGGTTTTAGGCGAAAATACTGAGTGTAGACTGAGATATTCAAATTTAAAAATTGTTATGTTAAAGGTTTCTGTTACATGAGAACTTAGTTTAAGCTTATGTTTTTTATTGTTTGATGTGAGTCTTTGGCTGAATGTTGATTGTGTTGTTGTGTGATTTACTTTATTAAGGCGTTGGAATCGATAGGACCTTCTATGAGTATAGATAAAGGCAAGGAAATGCTAGTTTGAGTTTCGATGTTCGGCGAAAGTGTAATTGGTGAGTGTTTGGAATCGTTGCTCGTAGACACTAATCATGTGGTATTTGGGAATTTAGTAGTAGCCTAAACCCCTATTCTAAATTCTGAGTGTAAGCTTTCTCATACCTATGTTTATCTTGTGAATTATGTGCTTATGCGAATATGAATAAGTGAATTGGGATAAGTTGTTATAACATGTGATATGTGATTGTGTTAACTATTGTGAAAGTGCAAATGTGTACATGTTACGTATATGTTAAATGTTTGTGACAGTGTTTTGCTAAAAATGCAAATATGAAGTGATAGTGAATGGATAATCGGTAAATGATATGTGTTTGTTTTAGATATTTTGACCTTTTGATCTTGAAATCGTTGGATATAGTTGGCATGTCATAAGATTGTGAGTATTCACATATAAGTACAGTGGTTTTGAGCGTTTTGGCCTTGGGACATGTTGAAAGGATAAGGGAATGTGAGCTAAACTCCATTCAACGGGACATGTGAGGAAATAAGGAGAGTGTTAGTTATATGCTTCACTTATGGGATATGTTCGACTCTATGAGTCATTTGGTGTGATTAGAGATTCGTGTATTCAATTTGTGGTGATAGTGCCCACTTTATGTTTCATACCTCAAGAGTCAATTTATCAGTATACGTGATTGTGTGAAATGTGATACATGATTTATGGATTATCTTATATGATATATGATTGAATGAGTATGTACACTCTATGTAAATAAACTAATAGATAAAGCATGAATAGGTATTATACGTAACAGCCCGATTTTGGGCCTAATCGGAACAGTGGTTTTGGGACCACAAATTCAACACAGTAAAGTTTATTTTTATTATATTTATATGGTCTATAGTTTCATGGAATGATTTTGTAAAAATTTCATTCGAAAATTTTGACGTTTGGGCACTAAATTTAGTCAAAAGGACTAAATTGTAAAAAGTGCAAAAGTTGAGTTCTACATGCTAGAGGTGTCTAATTGCTATGAAATTTTAAATAGAAGGTCTTTAGATGGTAATTAGACATTTGTTAAGATAGTGGACAAAAATGGACATGGTGAGATAAAATTTAAAAGTTTTAAGTGAAGGGCATTCTGGTCATTTGGTAAATAAAAGAATAAAAAAGGGAAAATCAAGCTAAAATCTTGTCCATCTTCTCCCTCAAGTGTCAAAAAATAGAAGAACATCATAGCTAGGGTTTTGCTCAACTTCGAAGCTTGATTGTAAGTGCATCCTAGCCCCATTTTTAATGCTCTTTATGTTTTTGAAGTCGTTATCATCCAATCTATCTATTTCTAACATTAATTTAAGGAAAGATCATGGTCTAGGGTTTGAATCATGTTGGATGTTTGTGTATTTTGATGTCTAATGGTATATTATGCATGTTCGATGTGTGATAAACAACTTTTGCTAGGTGGTTTTTGATGAAAATGCTTAAAAGGACGTATTTGTAAAAGTTATAAAATATGTGGTAAAAGTGTTTTTTAATGGAAATTGAGGGTTGTTATAGTTATAAAAATGGTTCAGCTAGGCTTGTACATTAAATAAATTGCACATGTTTCATTTTACGAGCCTAGAGGCAAAAATGTAAATATGTCAAAGATTAGGGGCAAAAATGTAATTTTTCTATAATATGATTTTTGGACTGAATTCAATAATGTGAATAATAAATAAGTTAAATTTGCTATTATAGTTCAAGAAAGATGAGGTTCGAACCTTGATCGAGGGAAAAACAAGGTTAATGATGATTAGGTCCATTTCTGCTATTTTTGTACCGAGGTAAGTTCCTATGTAAATAATGCATTATTATTTATACTTTAATTGTGTTAATATCGTATGAATTGTGATTTACTCTTTGAATGTAATTGACAAAGTTCGACAAGCGAGAAAATCCCAGTTGAACCTTAGGAATAGTTAGGATACAAATGTCATGACATTAGGGTTATTGAGATTTCGTGTAAGACTTCATGTAAGACCATAGCAGGGCTATTGGCATTGATGTGAGATCCCATGTAAGAACATATCTAGGATATGGCATTGGTATGGCATTGTGAGTATGAGATGTCCCAAATATCCTTTAGTATTCCAAGTGGTTCAACGGGGAGTTCAAAGGAAACGTTAAAGTTGTGAAAGACTATGGTATGATGTGAAAGATTATGGTAAGTTGCAAGTTGGTACAGAGGTATGTACATAAAGCTCATGCTTAATGAGCTCGATTGTGATGAAACCTCGGATTGGTTCGATTGAGTAAGTTATGATGTTAAGATTTTAATAACATCTATGCTAAGCTTGATTATGAATTCACAATGACATTTATGTTAATTTACTTTATGTTAAATATAAGTTAAAGTGTGTATGATGCTTATTATTTGCATAGGGACTTACTAAGCTTTAAAGCTTACTCCCTTTCTTTTTCTCTTTTCTTATAGAGTCACCAAGCCAGGTCGAGGATCGAAGACGGTCGGAGATTTATTCACACTATCAAATTATCATTTTGGGTACTTATGATTTCAATATTTTGAGTTATGGCATGTATAGGGACTTGGTCTTTTTGTTATGTGTCATGATTGATTTGGCCATATGTGTTGGCTTCAATAGTTGATAATTAATTTTGTAAATGGCCATTTGATATTGGCTAATATTAGTTAAGTATATATACATATGATGATGTTCTCATGAATGTGAGAAATTGCATGATTTGAGATGCTAAGTAGGTGATGTGGGTATGTGCTAAATGATAGTATGTAAATGAAATGTGGATGCCTTGTGTATGGCTGATTGGGTTGAAAGTATATGCTTGGATTGGTGCTATGTTTTGTTGTGTAGGTTGGTGCATGGAAGGGTGGCAAAAAGGCTTGGTAAATAGCCTTATATTTATCCACATGGGTAGAAACACGGGCGTGTATTTAGGTTGTGTGCAACACACGGTCTGCCCCATGGGCATGTGTTTTGGCCGTGTGTCCCCTGCACCTTAATTGTTGCAAAATAGAATGCTCAATAATGAGCATATGGGCAGAGACACGGGCATGTGTCTCAGGAATGTGGACGGCACGGCCTCGAACATGGGCGTGTGCCCTGGCCGTGTGAAGTCTGCACCTATTTTATGAAAAATTATAAAAATTTAATCGATCACACGACCTAAGCACATGGGTGTGTGACTTGGCCGTGTGACCTCAATTTAATGATGATGTCATAAATAGAATACTCCCTAATTTGAACACGGCTTGAAGCACGGGCGTGTCCTAGGGTCACACAGGTGTGTCTCGAACCCACACGGGCGTGTGACCCCTTTTTCATGAAAAATTTTCTAAGTTCTCCAAAAGTTTCCAAAGTTCTCGGTTTAGTCCCAAACCACTTTCGATGCATGTTTTGGGCCTCGTAGGCTCGTTCTAAGGATGATATGAATGTTTTTGAAAAGTTTTAAATTTGAGTGGAAATTCATGTCTCGGTTTTGAATGTTTGCTTGTGAATAAGTTCGATAATGCCTCGTACCCTATTCTGGTGTCGAATACGGGTAAGGGGTGTTACATTATATGACACTAGACATAATAATATTTTTATTTGTATATATATGGTTGTGTTGTGGATGCATGATGACATGTTTGCATAGTGATTATTCTAATCATTCATTAGCCTTGTTAAGCTCACTCGTTCTTTTTAACATATGCAGATTAGTGACATTTCGGTGTGGGTGGTGTGGTTTTTCCGAGGGAGTGATCCAAGGAAGACATGTTAATATTTCGTAGGTGTTCATTACATATTTATGTTTTGGGGAATAAGGCAATGTGGTAGACATGTTTATAGCCATGTTAGTTCTAAACATTTCATTGGTTTTTGCTTTTGTTTATGAGGTTTATAAGTTATAAATATGCTTAGGTTTATGAAGATTGATGATGGCATGATGTTTCTTGCTCGGACATGTTCCTGACATTTTGAGCTGTTAAATTTAGCCGTTTAGATGGTTATTTGTCGAATTATTTGATGCATGGTGTTTAGAAGCTAACTTGGAATGGACTAAATACTTTTGTATGTTGTATTTTTTAGGTCTGTAACGAAAGTATCAATAATCAGGTTTTAAAAACAATACCTCTATGTTTTAAAACGTGTAGAGAATTCAAAATAGATATTTGGTATCGATACTCGGGGTAAATTTATCGATACTCTATGACAGGTATAGATAATTTTGACAGAATGATTTTTTTTTTGTGAGAAACAGAATGCAAGTTTGGTATTGATTTTCCAGGTGGTATCGATACCACTTAAAATATCGTTACTCTAGGGTTAGTATCGATACCTACGTGTTTAACTTTGAAATTTTGCTAAGTGGTCCAAATGCTTGATTATGTAACTTGGTAAGGTACATTGAAGTATGTCCAGCATGATTTAATGATGATTAATGCAAGTAGTCTTGAAATTTATGCAAATGCTATGAATGACATGTGTCAGCTTTAATAAAGTGAACATAATGTACAAGTAGTGAGACGGTGGTGTAGCATCTTTAAATTCAGGCTCGATGACCAGGCCAGTATAGGGTGTTACATTTGGTGGTATCAGAGTTCTAGATTCATTAACTCTCGGACTTAGGTGATTGTTGTGTGTTTGGAGTTTCAAAACTCATGAGTCTAATTTCTTTGTTTTCTTGAAATTGTTGATATAACTCTGATTGAATTGCTAGGAATTGTTTGAAATGACTTTGACTGAATTTCATGTGGGATAGGAACGAGAACACATTTCCTTTAATCCTAAATTTTTCTTGCAAGGACGAGACTTGGATCATCTTCTCGCCACTTACATCGCTTATTTGTTTGTTTGTATGTTAGATTAGATTAGATTATATATGCCTCCTAGACATCTTAATGTCAGAGCTATTTCTCAAGAGGGCGATACATCCTCTTCATCTACCATGCTGCTGTGTAGAATGAACATACCTAATGAGCGTGTAGGCCCTCTGATGGAAGCTATGATAGGGGTGTTTCAGCAGATTGCTAATCCTAACCTTGCTCCTGCACCTGGTAACCAAGGGTTGCCGCTTGAACGTCTTTGGGCGTTGGGTAGTAAGGAATTTTCTGGATTGAAAATGATTCGACCATAGCTGAGTACTATTTGGAAGGAATTGAAAGGATCCTCGAGGAAATGTCCAGTTCAGACGAGGAGAAGTTGGGTTGGGTTGTGTCTTTACTCGACGGTGAGGCTCATCGTTGGTGCAATATGGCTAGAAGAGGTACTGTTTCTAATAGATCGATTTGGAATTACTATGTTTTTAAGAGGAAGTTTATGGGTGAGCTTTATATGGAGGCTCATAAGCGTGAGTTTTTTTTATTTGGTTCAGGGAGATTTCTTAGTGACTGATTATGAGGCTGAGTTTGTGCTACTTAGTTAGTATGCTCCTAAGGTGATACTTTCTAAGAGAGATCGTTGTAAGAGGTTTCGATTTGGGATTAATTATGAGATTCGGGTTTACTTGATAACTCAGAACATGGAGATGTTTGATGAGTTAGTTGAGAAAGCCAAAGTAATTGAGGAGACTTTGGCTGAGCCACCCCGTTCTGTGGTAACTGATTTTGGTAAGAGAGCTTCTGATGGTGCATCTGGACGACTGTCTAAGATAAGACGTGATATTCAGGGTTCTAATGGGAGTGCATGACACGAGTTACGACCAATCTAGTCTGGGCAGCAAGATAGTGTTATAGTTAGTACTGGCGATTCATCATGTGGTTCTAGATGGTCGCTTTGTTCTCATTGTGAGTGTAAGCATTCGAGTAAGTGTCATTAGTTGATAGGTGGATGTTTTAAGTGTGGTTCGAAGGAACAATTTCTGAGAGATTGTCCAAACAGAGTTAAGGTTTCAAAAACTTATAGTTCTGCGCCAGTATCTCCGCATGCTAGAGGCCATGGTCGTGGTAGAGGTAGTGGGAAATCAGTTGGGCAGCGAATTGTTGCTCATACTACTTAGGTTGAGTCTGGAAGTTTAGTTTGAGTTTATGCTATTAGGGAACCACAAGATCAAGACTCGAACATCAAGATTGCAGGTATTTTTTTTTCTTGTGATCGCTTCTTTTATTCTCGTCGGTAGATTTAGGTTCTACACCTTAGTAAATTATGAGTGATTTAACTAATAAGTGGAGAGTCCTAATAGTAACTAGTGAATTAGGAAAAATGGTAACGCGTACTTTAGGCGAAAGTGTCATAGTGAATAGAGGAAATTGTTAGAGAAGTTACCGTATAATAGCCCGTGGTAGTGAATAGAATCATTAAAGAAAGTGGTAGGAAGATAGGGAGAATAGGAATCAAAGTTCGCAGCGAAAGGGTGATGGTGAGTTTAGAAGTAGAAGTAGAAATTTTTTTTATTAAACAAGTGACATGTTAGTAGGGAATTTCGAGGAAGAAATTCTTTTTAGAGGGGGAGATTTGTAACACCCCAAAATAGGGCCTAAGAGTTTTAGGGGTAATTTAGAAATTTTAACCTTAGAGTGTTCAGAATTTTTGACATGGTATATCGGTAATGTTTTCGATTATGCAATTTAGAAAATTAAATCAATTCCTAAAAATGAGTTTTAAATACCTTTGAAACACCCCAAACCCGGCCCACGAGCCTCGACCGGATCTGGTATGTTCCTCAAGTAAAAATGATTCAAACTTGTTTATTCCTTGGGAAAACTTTAAGTGATTTTCGAGAAAAATCTGAGTTGGGTTGGGCTCAAGTTGGAAACTAGTTTATTTTTGAAATAAAAATTTCCATTGGTTAAGTTTCAAAACCTTCAGTTAAAAGATATGCCGAATTTGTTTTAAGTTTCATTTTTAAATTAGAAATTATTTTCTTTTAGGTGTCAAAACGTTTAGTGTTCATTCTTAAATAAAATTTACTTAGTCTTTAATTTGATAAAAAATTCGTATCATAAGAAAATAATTAACATGCATGCATCAAATAGTTCATACTATGGCCTTATTACATAAAAAACAACTCAAAATAAATTTAAAGTACTTAAATAAAATAAAATGTCCAAATAAAGTAAATTCCTTGCTGAGCATGGCCACCACTAAGCTCCTGCCGACCCGGTCCATCACTGATCGTCACCTGAAAAATGTTCCCACAACGGGGTGAGTCAAACAGACTCAATGTGTACATCCAACACTTAGTCCAAACAGATTCAGGCATATCAAATCATACACATACATGTCATAATTTACAATTAATGATGCATTCCCGAACCCGAGCCTAGTTACCATCCGCTACACATCACCCGTACCAACCTGCACACTGTGTGGACTACTAAGTCAACCCTCCGTCCGCTACACACCATCGAAGGCAGTCGCTGCAGTCGACGTGCTCATCGCCCTTATAAAATTCATGGCATAGCCACCAGATAATATTTTGTGTCATGAGACACCACATTCAGATAATGTGACCGAAGTCACCACATTCGGATAATGTGACCGAAGTCACCACATTCACTTCCCCTTTCATAATCACCCATATGCCCATGTCATACAAATCATGCATTATCATGCCATGCTCCTTATTTCACATTCTTATCACATTCACTTATGTGCCATAAATCATACTCACAGTAGGAGTAGGAAAACGTAGCTGAGTACTTTGTACCATTGCATGGTACTCTTAGCCACATGTTACACATTCTTATTAACACATACATATAAACAGTACCATAAAACTATTAGGGCTTAGGGTAGGGTACACACCTGATTCGCTTAGCAAGTTCATTGAAATCCCGAAACCCGATCTATCGCTTTAGATCTTTAATTCCTATATTCGGCCAACACTAGCAATTTAATAAAACCCATTCGGCCATAAAACCAAATCCTAATAGGATTATCGAAATCACTTCATACCTTGCCGCCGATTTGGTTACCAACCAAATCCCGAAACTTCGCAGAGTTCCTCCCTTGCAATCGGCTAGGCACTAAAATCACTTAACTAATTAGTTTCGACTTTTAAACGAAGTAAGAAATAGATCTAGGTTCCTAAATAGGCCTTGGCCGAATGTGTAGGTGCACTTACCTTACGATTTTCAAATCCCGGAAGTATCCCTTGTCTTAGGTATCTGTTGAAATACCCATGGACACATGTTAGATCAATTTCTAACATTTAATCACTCTTAAATAGCCCTTGGCCGAATATACACATGACTTACCTTGAACCTTTAAAGTCCTGAAATATCCTTCCTTGTAGTCGACAACACCTAAATCCCGAAAGAACCTTCCATAGTTCCGCCAAAGAACAATAATAGAGATTAGATCTTAGTTTTTGACAGGCGTAAGAGAAAAAGATTGGAAACTGAATTTGATCTTACCCCTACTGAAGAAATCGACCACACCCTTGTCTGTCACCACAGAAGATTCGGCTTTGGCTTAGATGGTGGTCACTTGGTTTCGGCTTTTGGAGTCTTGTGAAAAGAAGAAGAAAAAGAATAGTTGCTTAAGAGAATTCGGCAATGGTGATCTTAGGGAAGAAAATTCGGCTTTGACTACTTGTGTTTTTGGCTTTTGACAAAATAAGAGAAGGGAGAAATTTGCTAGAGGATTTCGGCAGATGAACAAAAGGAGAAAAGAAAGAATAAAGGTTGGCCTTCCCTTCCTGCCGAAATTACTATACCAAGCATCCCCTATTCGGCCAACTCTATCAACTCCCTTGTTGATCTCCTATTTTATCTCTTATCACCCTTTTAGATTAATAAAATTAAACCATCAATTATCCCTTATCTTAATTATTTTATCACCTTTTATCTCTTAAAAATAAAAGGATTTAAACTTCGAAAATATAGCCTTGGTGTCGTCCCTTACTGCTCATCTCTGCTGAAAAATAAAAATTCCCTTATTGCTTCCCTTGTTACTCGAACCTCGGCCCAATGCACCTGCTTGTGGCGTCAATTCCAGAGGCCTTAAGTGGCGCCTCCAAGCCACTTAACCAAGCCTATTTGCGTGTCATATTTCACATAAAATTTCTCTTAAGGCCCTACTAAGCTTAGCTCCCTTATTAAAACTTAAAATATGATATTTTCTAATTCTTTCTCCCATACTCTATGGTTCCCAAAATTCATAAAAACACATTCATACACACAAAGGCATGCTTTCGCATTCAATTAAGCAATAATGCATAAGCCATAATCCAAGATATTACAGTTCTACCCCCCTTAAAAATAATTTCGTCCTCGAAATTACCTGGCTAAAATAAGTGAGGGTATTGCTGTCGCATTGCCTCTTCTGGCTCCTACGAAGCTTCTTTCGATCCATGATTTCTCCATAACACTTTGACTAGGGGAACTGACTTCCTTCGTAACACTTTCACATCTCGTTCTAGAATCTGAATCGGCTCTTCCTCGTAGGACAAATCTGGCCTTAGCTCCACCTCTTCAACCGGTACTATGTGAGATGGATCCAATCGATAACGACATAGCATGGAGACATGGAATACGTCGTGCATCTGCTTCAATTCCTGTGGCAACTCCAACTGATATGCCACTGGTCCAATTCGCTTCAAAACCTTATAAGGTCCTATAAACCTTGGACTTAACTTCTCTTTTCGACCAAATCTCATCACCTTCTTCCAAGGCGAAACTTTAAGAAACACTTGATCTCCCACATCAAATTCTATTTCCTTCCGCTTGAGATCCGCGTACGACTTCTGCCTATCAGATGCTTCCTTCAACCGTGCCTGAATTATCTCAACCTTCTCTTCGGACTTGCCACAATCTCTGGACCCAAAACTCAACGTTCCCCTAATTCCGTCCAACATGTAGGAGCTCGACACTTCCGTCTATACAATGCTTCATATGGTGCCATCCGAATGCTAGCTTGATAGCTGTTGTTGTACGCAAATTCTGTTAACGGCAAATATTCTTCCCAACTTCCTCTGAAGTCTACCACACAGCCTCTCAACATGTCCTCTAACACTTGGATTACTCGTTCAGATTGCCCGTCTGACTGTGGATGAAAAGCCGTAGTGAAATCCAACTTGGTGCCTAAAGCTTGATGTAGTGCTTTCCAAAACCGAGAAGTAAACCTTGGATCCCTATCCGAGATGATCGATACCGGCACTCCATGTAACCTTACAATCTCTGCCACATATAACTTTGCCAACTTCTGCAGGGAATAATCCACTGGCACTGGAATAAATTGCGCTGACTTTGTCAACCGATCTACTATCACCCATACCGAGTCCTTTTTAGTAGGCGTAAGGGGAAACCCAGTAACGAAGTCCATGGTAATTCGCTCCCACTTCCACTGCGGAATCATTATCGGTTGAAGTAATCCTGACGGAACTTGGTGTTCAGCCTTAACTTGCTGACACGTCAAGCATTTCCCTACGAATTCGGTAACTTCCTTCTTAAGACCAGGCCACCAAAACTGTTCACGTAGATCTCTATACAGCTTACTACCTCCAGGATGCATAGCATAAGGGCTACTATGTGATTCCTGAAGAATCCTCTGTCTTAGCTCCTGATCCTTAAGCATACAAACTTTACCCTTAAAGCACAATACTCCCTCGTCATTAATACCATAATCCTCCAACTCCTCATTCTGTACTTGCTGTAGCTTAGTACTTAACTCCTCATCAACCAACTGTCCCTCTTTCACTTCATTCAACCACGTCGGCTTAACTTGTAGCTCTGCCAGCAGACTTCTGTCATCATACAAACTCAGATGTGCAAACATCACCCTCAGGTCCGATACAACCCTCCGACTTAGGGCATCCGCCACAACATTCGCCTTGCCTGGATGATACTCTATCGAACAGTCATAGTCCTTCAGTAATTCAACCCACCTTCACTGTCTTAGGTTCAACTCCTTCTGAGTCAACAGATACTTAAGACTCTTGTGGTCTGTGTAGATCACCGATTTTTCTCCATAGAGATAATGCCTCCACACCTTAAGAGCAAAGACCACTGCCGCCAATTCCAAATCATGAGTTGGGTAGTTAACCTCGTGTGGCCTTAATTGCCGAGACGCATAAGCGACTACTTTCCCATCCTGCATCAGAACACACCCTAATCCTGTATGAGAAGCGTCACAATACACCACGAAATCCTTTCCTGCCTCTAGCTGAATCAACACCGGAGCTTCAGTCAAGACCCTCTTAAGCTTCTCAAAGCTTTCTTGTTGCCTGTCCGTCCAAACGAAAGGTACTTCCTTTCTCAACAACTTCGTCAAAGGTGCGGCTATTGATTAGAACCCTTCTACAAACCTTCTGTAGTAGCCTGCCAATCCCAAGAAACTACGAACCTCAGCCACCCACTTAGGTGGTTTCCAATCTAACACCGCCTCAATCTTCCTAGGATCCACCCTTATTCCTTCTGCAGACACTACATGTCCTAAGAACGCAACTTCCTTAAGCCAAAATTCACACTTGCTGAATTTGGCATAGAGCTTCTTTTCTCTTAACACTTGCAACACAACCCGTAGATGCTCATCATGCTCTTCCTCCGAGTTGGAATACACAAGGATGTCGTCGATGAACACAACAACGAACCTATCCAAGTATGGTTGAAAAACCCGGTTCATCATATCCATGAACGCAGCTGGGGCATTCGTCAATCCAAACGGCATTACTACGAACTCAAAATGCCCATACCTTGTCCGAAAAGCTGTCTTATTGATATCTACCTCCTTCACCTTAAGCTGATGATATCCAGACCTTAGGTCTATCTTTGAGAAAACCGCTGCCCCCTTAAGCTGATCGAACAAGTCGTCAATCCTCGGCAAATGGTACTTGTTCTTGATAGTCAGCTTATTCAACTGACGATAATCTATGCACATACGCATAGTTCCGTCCTTCTTCTTCACAAACAAGACCGGTGCTCCCCATGGAGACACACTAGGTCGGATAAACCCACGATCGAGTAACTCTTGAATTTGAGCCTTGAGCTCAACCAATTCCTTAGGTGCCATTCTGTACGGGGCGATTGACAAAGGCGCTGTACCAGGTAGCAAGTCAATTCCAAATTCCACCTCCCTATCTGGGGGTATTCCAGGTAACCTCTCTGGAAACACATCTTCAAAGTCCCTTACAGTTCGAACTCCACTAACACTTTCTTCCTTCGTATCCAACACACTAACGAAAGCCAAGAATGCCTTGCATCCTTTCCGAACCATCTTATCAGCCTTTAGAGCAGAAACTACGTTAGACAAGTAGTTTCTTCTTTCTCCTATCATAACTACTTCCTCATCCTCTGGAGTTTTCAACTCCATTCGCTTAGCTGCACAATCTAGTATGGCTCGATGCTCCACTAGCCAGTCCATGCCAAGTATGAGATCGAACTCTTCGAAAGGTAGTTCCATTAAGTCGGTAGAGAATATGACTCCCTGAATTTCTAGAGGCACTTTCCGAAACATCTTATTCACCACTACAGTTTGACCTAGTGGGCTTACTACAGTCATCTCCCTATCAGAAAGTTTAGAGGCTATATCTAGAGTTTCCACTACTCTACATGCAACATATGAATGGGTCGAGCCCACATCAATCAAAGCAAAATAAGGCTTGCCACAAATAATGAACGTACCGGTTATGACGTCCGGTGCGTCTCCATCTTCCCTCCAGCGAACTGCATATACCTAGCCCGGCTGTCTTGCCTCTGTACTACCAGCACCTCTGCCGGGTGTTCCACGTCCTCTTCCAGTAACATTACCCCGGCCATTCGGACCACGGCCTCGCTGAGGCTGCTGTCCACCTCTACCAGCCTGATTAACATTCTGAGCTACTGGTCGATTTCCCTCTGGCCTCATAGGACAGTCCTTAACCATATAGTCCTTTGACCCACACTTAAAGCATCCTCCTGTCTTCTTCCAACATTCCCCTAAGTGTTTCTTCCCACACTGATCACAAGTACGATATTGCCCTCCTGTACCAGCTTGCTGACCTCGCGGCCCATCAACTCTAGGCCTCTTCTGAACATTCCCAGCTGACCCTGACGGCCCAAATCCTCTTTTTTACTTATTCCGATCAGAGTGCTGCCTTACAGAGTCCTTAATCCCTTCAGCTACCTTAGCCTTCTCCACTAACGTAGAAAACTCCCGCTCCTGATGCAGAGTGATTAACAACCTCAGGTCATCCCTTAGTCCGTCCTCAAACCGGACACACCGTTCATGCTCCATAGCCACTACTCCTCGAGCATACCGGCTCAACCTCAGAAATTCAGCTTCGTACTCCGCTACGGACTTGTTCCCTTGAACCAGCCCCAGAAAAGCCTTCCTCTGCGCATCCGTATATCTGGTTCCCACATACTTCTTTTGATATGCCGCCTTAACATATTCCCAAGTCAGATCCTCAGCTGTGGCACCTTCCCGAACTGTGAGCCACCATTGATATGCTTCATCGCGTAGCAGTGCCACCATTCCTTTCAGTTTCTTCGCAGGGGTCAGATCCAACTCATCCATAATTCGTTCCGTTGCCTCCAACCAATAATCAGCCGTACTGGGTGCCACACCAGATACTCCACAAAACACTTCAGCCACATTGGCTCGAAGTCGCTCGGGTACAGATTTTCGAGCTCCCATATTTCCACCTACGCCAGCCACCATCTCCAGAACTTGCAGCACAGCCTACGACACAGCATCATCCCCCGTCTGATCTTGTTGCTCAACACCAACAGCTGGTGGTGGTGGCGGCGGTGGTACCTCATTCTCATATCCTTGACCTGATCTAACGGGTTCCGACACGGTCATTCTGCCTCTACCGCGTCCTCGCACATTACGACCACGTCCCCTAGAGCCCATTTCTACGATCGCGCTTTAATCTGATTAAGAAAGTTTTATGAATTAGTCCTTGTTCCACTGATTATCCGCGAAGAAGTTTTGTGAAAAAAGTTTAGAAGTAATTCTTTCGATCAATCAAAGTTTCAAGTCTTCTATCCTAATTCAAAGAAAACACATCCATTCCATAGTATCTCCCATACACATTCACTCTTCGAACACTTTTGTCCGTTCCTATCCTAGGGGTATTTTCGTAATTGTCCTACAGGGGTATTTTGGTAATAAACCGGGGTCAATTTGAAAAATCTCTATAAATCAACGGTATTTCGAAACTTAGGGTTCTTTTTGAGAATTTGTTTTCCAAATCGGTGTTGTTGCAGAAATTTTAAGAATCGGGGGTCATTTTGGTAATTTTGTAAAGCAGGGGTAATTTCGCAAATTTCCAAATCAAGGTGCCTTAATATTTTGTAACGATAAAGTTCTTGAATATTTTTGGCAAAATCAGAGAATGTTATTGAAATCGGGGGTAATATGGTAATTTTGGAAACCAAGGGTTACCACTAGGGGTATTTAGGTAATTTTACAAATCGGGAATATTTCGAAAAAATTTTGTAAAACAGTCTTTACAAATTAAAAGGGTAATTTTAAGAGTTTAAAACTAGGGTTTTTTATAAAAATGCGGCTAGTCCCTTTCGGGTTTTAGTTATTGGGTTTAGCCCGTGAATAAGTCCTCTTGGTTAGGGTGAACCGAAGCTACGCACCAGGTAGGATTCCAGCGAAGAGGAGGTGAGTCACTAGAACTGCTTAAGTACCAGGCTCTTCCGGATCCAATCCTAGACATGCGCACAATGGTTGCCACACCCTAACTCGATGACTTAGTCACAGGTTTGTTTAATTAGGCATTTAAGATCTTATGTAACTGTTGGGGTAAACTAGTCCTAGAGTTCAAGTACTTAATATACTAATCTACGTTCCATTTCTACCCTTCTACAAGTCATTGTATAATTCACACAAGAGATAGGGGTACTTACCTGGTGGACTTCGGGTCGGAGACTTAGGTGCCATGCCAGAAAACCTGCTTTCGCAAAATTCTTTTGGGCTTCAATTTGAAAACATTTTGGGCCTTAAACCCAAGGCCGAGAGTTTAAAACTGGGCTCTGATACCAAGCTGAAACACCCCAAACCCAGCCCACGAGCCTCGACCGGATCTGGTATGTTCCTCAAGTAAAAACGATTCAAACTTGTTTATTCCTTGGGAAAACTTTAAGTGATTTTCGAGAAAAATCTGAGTTGGGTTGGGCTCAAGTTGGAAACTAGTTTATTTTTGAAATAAAAATTTCCATTGGTTAAGTTTCAAAACCTTCAGTTAAATGATATGTTGAATTTGTTTTAAGTTTCATCTTTAAATTAGAAATTATTTTCTTTTAGGTGTCAAAACGTTTAGTGTTCATTCTTAAATAAAATTTACTTAGTCTTTAAGTTGATAAAAATTTCGTATCATAAGAAAATAATTAACATGCATGCATCAAATAGTTCATACTATGGCTTTATTACATCAAAAACAACCCAAAATAAATTTAAAGTACTTAAATAAAATAAAATGTCCAAATAAAGTAAATTCCTTGCTGAGCATGGCCACCACTAAGCTCCTACCGACCCGGTCCATCACTGATCGTCACCTAAAAAATGTTCCCACAACGGGGTGAGTCAAATAGACTCAATGTGTACATCCAACACTAAGTCCAAACAGATTCAGGCATATCAAATCATATACATACATGTCATAATTTACAATTAATGATGCATTCCCGAACCCGAGCCTAGTTACCATCTGCTACACATCACCCGTACCAACCTGCACACCGTGGGGACTACTAAGTCAACCCTCCATCCACTACACACCATCGAAGGCAGTCGCTGCAGTCGACGTGCTCATCACCCTTATAAAATTCGTGGCATAGCCACCAGATAATATTTTGTGTCATGAGACACCACATTCAGATAATGTGACCGAAGTCACCACATTCAGATAATGTGACCGAAGTCACCACATTCACTTCCCCTTTCATAATCACCCATATACCCATGTCATAAAAATCATGCATTATCATGCCATGCTCCTTATTTCACATTCTTATCACATTCACTTATGTGCCATAAATCATACTGACAGTAGGAGTAGGAAAACGTACCTGAGTACTTTGTACCATTGCATGGTACTCTTAGCCACATGTTACACATTCTTATTAACACATGCATATAAACAGTACCATAAAACTATTAGGGCTTAGGGTCGGGTACACACCTGATTCGCTTAGCAAGTTCAATGAAATCCTGAAACCCGATCTATCGCTTTAGATCTTTAATTCCTATATTCGGCCAACACTAGCAATTTAATAAAACCCATTCGGCCATAAAACCAAATCTTAATAGGATTATCGAAATCACTTCATACCTTGCCGCCAATTTGGTTACCAACCAAATCCTGAAACTTCACAGAGTTCCTCCCTTGCAATCGGCTAGGCACTAAAATCACTTAACTAATTAGTTTCAGCTTTTGAACGAAGTAAGAAATAGATCTAGGTTCCTAAATAGGCCTTGGCCGAATGTGTGGGTGCACTTACCTTACGATTTTCAAATCCCGGAAGTATCCCTTGTCTTAGGTATCTGTCGAAATACCCATGGACACATGTTAGATCAATTTCTAGCATTTAATCACTCTTAAATAGCCCTTGGCCGAATAGACACATGACTTACCTTGAACCTTTAAAGTCCCGAAATATCCTTCCTTGTAGTCGACAACACCTAAATCCCGAAAGAACCTTCCATAGTTCGGCCAAAAAACAATAATAGAGATTAG
This sequence comes from Gossypium australe, assembly GCA_005393395.2. Lineage (NCBI taxonomy): Eukaryota > Viridiplantae > Streptophyta > Magnoliopsida > Malvales > Malvaceae > Gossypium > Gossypium australe. The sequence continues at coordinate 36,385,789 of CM016619.1, forward strand.
ATCTTAGCTTTCGACAGGCCTAAGAGAAAAAGATTGGAAATCGAATTTGATCTTACCCCTACTGAAGAAATCGACCACACCCTTGTCTGTCACCACAGAAGATTTGGCTTTGGCTTAGATGGTGGTCACTTGGTTTCGGCTTTTGGAGTCTTGTGAAAAGAAGAAGAAAAAGAATAGTTGTTTAAGAGAATTCGGCAATGGTGATCTTAGGGAAGAAAATTCGGCTTTGACTACTTGTGTTTTCAGCTTTTGACAAAATAAGAGAAGGGAGAAATTTGCTAGAGGATTTCGGCAGATGAACAAAAAGAGAAAAGAAAGAATAAAGGTTGGCCTTCCCTTTCTACCGAAATTACTATACCAAGCATCCCCTATTCGGCCAACTCTATCAACTCCCTTGTTGATCTCCTATTTTATCTCTTATCACCCTTTTAGATTAATAAAATTAATCCATCAATTATCCCTTATCTTAATTATTTTATCACCTTTTATCTCTTAAAAATAAAAGGATTTAAACTCCTAAAATATAGCCTTGGTGCCGTCCCTTGCTGCTCATCTCTGCTGAAAAATAAAAATTCCCTTATTGCTTCCCTTGTGACTCGAACCTCGGCCCAATGTACCTGCTTGTGGCGTTAATTCCAGAGGCCTTAAGTGGCGCCTCCAAGCCACTTAACCAAGCCTATTTGTGTGTCATATTTCACATACAATTTCTCTTAAGGCCCTACTAAGCTTAGCTCCCTTATTAAAACTTAAAATATGATATTTTCTAATTCTTTCTCCCATACTCTAGGGTTCCCAAAATTCATAAAAACACATTCATACACACAAAGGCATGCTTTCGCATTCAATTAAGCAATAATGCATAAGCCATAATCCAGAATATTACAACCTTTAATTTTGAAAATAGGACCTATTTGTAAAATAGTCAAAACTTAGAGTTTTTAAGAGGCAATTAGACCAGATTTTAAAATTCACCCCATATCTTCCCCCAACTAGTTTTATTTTCACGTTAGTTTTCTTCTCCCTCATTCTTGTGTCGTCCCTTGTTCTCCTTTGCTCTCTCATTCGATTATTTATTTCCTAACTCTAATATTTTGATTCCTATCAATATCCAAACCTTAAATCTCCATAAATCCAAGAAAAACATCCCAACTGTACATAGATTCCATCATCTTCTTCGCATGTGAGTTTTCCAGGTTTCGAACTAGGAACCTAATGGTAAGCTAAGACTTTACCACGAAACCAATAGGCTCATTCTTGTCAAAAATTAAATGTAAATTACATATAAGTTATGTGTGACTAGCTAGATATAGGATGAAAATAACCAAAATTCAATGAGAAGGAATTGAACACATGACTTTAAGTACACATCCAGAACACTCAACCACAAGAACATATTAATTTACTTTACACAATCAAACAATTCAAAATTTTAAGAAACTTGGGGCATTACAACTCTCCCCAGTTTAAAGAAATTTCGTCCGCAAGATTTACCTGGTTCAAACAAATTAGAGTACTGATGACACATCAAGTCTTCTGGTTCCCAAGTGGCTTCCTCAACACCATAATTCTGCAACAAAACCTTAACCACAGGTATACTCCTCCTTATAAAGACTTTTACCCCATGATCTAGAATCTATACCGGCTTTTCCTCAAAAGACAAATTTGGTCTCACCTTGATCTCTTCAACCATAACAATATGAGATGGGTCAGACTGATACCGCCTTAACATAGATGCATGAAAGAAATCGTGGATGCAGTCTAACTCAGGAGACAGCTTCAACTGATATGCAACTAGCCCTACACGCCTTAAAATTCGATAATGCCTGATGAACTTTAGGCTCAACTCACCATTACGTCCAAACCTTAGAACCTTTTTTCCACAGAGATGCCTTTAGAAAAACCTGATCCTCCACAACAAACTCAATATCCTTCCTCTTAAGATCTGTGTAAGATGTATGTCTATTCAATGCTACCTTTAACCGATCTCAAATCAGTCTAACCTTATCCTTAATCTCGATTACTAGATTTAGACCCATTATTTTCCTTTTGCCTAAATCTGTCCAACACAACGATGTACAAAACTTACAACCATACTAAGCCCCGTAAGGTGCCATTTAAATACTGGATTGAAATGTAACACCCCAAACCCGGGCTAAATGTTATGACCGGATCTAACGTGTCACATTGATGTGTCGTTTGAAAATCGGGCTTGTCGATAAAACTTCGTTACTGAATTTTCAATCCCATTTAATCAATTGCTATTTAAAGTGTTAGTGTTGTAAAATCAGAACATGTTGTCCAATTATAGGTCATATCAATTGTTATAAGTTTATCAATCTGAAATAAAATCGTAGAAGCCTTTTCTAGTTGTAAACTTTAAAATTTGAAAAACGTCATTTTCTTTAGAAATAGATATTGTTTTGAAAACCTGTGTTTCCTAGTCTAGTAGGTTGAAATAAAAAGAAAACACCAAATAAAAGTTAAAACATCAAATGGCCTTATTACAAAAATATCAACCCCAAAATAAAATATTTAAAAGGCTAGATATAAATTAAAATACTCGTGGACATGTGGCCACCTCCGAGACCCTCGCAGCTCCAAATCATATAAGGTTGGGGATTACCTATAAAGTTAAAAGAAAAGGATGGGTTACAAGAACTCGGTGTGTAATCCCCTATCATGCAGTAACAGCCTGGGCCCGAGCCCTATTCAATAACAGATCAGTCTCAGCTTTAGCCCTATACAGTAATAGAGTGGGTCTAAGCCCAAAGTCATAACAGTGCAAAATAGAGATGCAACACAACCCAATCCAGCCAACACACCACCCGTACCAATCAACACACCATGTGGGGACTAAGTCGACCCACCCAGCCAACACACCAATATCGCAGCATAGCTGCTAATAGTAACGCAGCAAGGCTGCTAATAACAATAAACGTGGCCAAGCCACTAGAATCAGAATACGTGGCGAAGCCACTAGAACAGTAAAAATGTGGCAAAGCCACTAGTACAGTACTTCCTCCAAATCAGAATCCCAACCCCAATGCAGAATGTCGTGTCATAAATATTACTTGTATACAGTATGCCATACTCATAATCAGTCATATAAATATCATACACACATCACTTAAACTACCACTAGGGGTATAACGGTCATTTTGTCAATTAGGGGTAAAACGGTAATTTTCACCCCTTAGGGGTATTCCGGTAATTCTACTTATAAAGGTATTTCGATAATTCTACTCTATAAGGGTATTTCGATAATTCTACCTTACGAGGGTATTTTGATAATTCTATCCTACGAGGGTATTTCGGTAATTCTACCCTTCGAGGGTATTTTGGTAATTCTACCCTTCCAGGGTTTTTTGGTAATTCTACCCTTCCAGGGTATTTTGGTAATTCTACCCTTCGAGGGTATTTTAGTACAGTTATGACCTTTCCAAACGCCTACCATCGTCTCGAACGACTCGAATAACTTATACGGCCAAAATAGTGTAATTGGACCCAAAGCCCACTATTCAGCCCAAGTGGGCCCACACACTCGTGTGGCCCACTTAGCCCAATTTCAGTCACGGTTATGCAAACTTAATAGCCCAATCCATTATTTGTCACTATCGTGAATTTTACCCATGTGGGGCCCATATGGCCCATCTCGGCCCAACGAGGCCTACTACGAACTAAGCCCACAAGAATGCTCGTGGTGGCTTCTACAGTCTAGCGCCATGTTCATGGGCTCGGTTTACCATACGCACGACCACACGCTCGTGTGGCATCGTACGCCATATTTTCAGCTTTTCGGCATTTAGCCGGTCTACAGTCTTAGCAGTGTAACCATTACATACTTTTGGCTTTTCAGCCGATTATCGAATGCTGCATATGATTACACACATGATTGCAACAACGACGAGCCTGAATAATCTAGAGCACACAACCTATAACCAACACAATACACGGTTAATGCATACTCTTAATCTACCACCTTTATTTGCTTAATTCACAACCACTCACCTTGATAGAACTAACAGATACTAGCGCCTCCCTGCTGATCAAGGGCGATTTCCCCCTCGTAACATGATTTGGCATAACAAAAGTTGTTAGAAACAAGCACACATTTGGCCACCAGGAGAAAATCAAAAGACAAAGCTGAAGCTTGTTAATAGAGTCAAAAGAAATCTTTACTAAGAACGAAATAATAAAGTGGTTGTAGTAACCCCTTACCAATATCGATAACCAACGTATTTTGGCAGTAGTCAATCAAGAAAGTTCGACCCTAACCACAGAGAACCAAGAGATTTGAGAGGTAGAGAGTATGAAGATTCGGCCTAACAGAGAAGGGAAAAATGAAGTTTGAAAAAAAAAAGAAAAGATGGAAGTAAAAGAGGGTCGACCATAGCAGAAAACGATAAGAGAAGATATGAGAGAAAGACTTCAAAAGAATGATCAGAACTAGGCACTTGATGTTTATGTTTCGACAAAAAGTGGGTAACAATTAAGAATAAGGATGAAAAGAAAAGGCCCGAATGGTCAAAAATGTTGCACGAGATCCCACAAAAAAAAGTAAACTTGAAATGGAAAAGAGAAAAATCCTGAAATTGCAGAGAAAGAATTCGGCTTCTACACTCTCACCAATTGCCGAAATGCACCAAATGACATGCCCTTAGCCGAAATCCCCCTACTCAAGCTCTCCCAAATTCGATTATGATTCCCTCACATCCTAACTCCTTCAAACTCTCCACCAATTCTTCCTTGATTTGCTCCCAGCCTCCCATTCAAATCCATTCTAATTTGATGACCAAGTCTCCAACCTCCTCTGCAGAGTTTGATTCAAACTCTACCTCTCACGCCACTGAGTCATAAAATAAAAACCTCCTACTTGCATGCCATGGGATTCGAACCCCAATTCCCTTGCCACATTAGTGACGCCACAACCATCAAGCCACATACTCTTTTTGTGACATAAAATCACACACATTTAAACATAAGTCCTAACTGCCAACAGCCAATTTCACTTAAGAGCAAAAAATAAAAATTTTCCAAGGCCCAGACTCGAACCCAAGCTTCCTAAAAACCCCAAAATACACTCAAATACTTAGCCCTTGAAGAACACATGGAATTTAAGCCAAATCATGCAAATTTAAAAACCCTACATTTTTGGGGCGTTACAACTCTACCCCTTTAAAGAAATTTCGACCTCAAAATTTACCTGGTCAAAATAAGTGAGGGTATTGTTGTCGCATCGCCTCCTCTGGTTCCCACGTGGCTTCTTCTAAACCGTGATTACGCCAAAGCAACTTGACTAAAGGAACAGATTTTCTCCTTAATACCTTAACGTCACGATCCAGTATCTACACCGGTTCTTCCTCAAAAGTCAGATCAGGTCTAACCTCGATCTCCTCTACTGGCACTATATGTGAGGGATCAGAGCGATATTGCCTCAGAATGGATATGTGGAACACATTATATATTCGGTTTAACTCAGGAGACAACTCAAGTTGATAGGCGATCGGTCTCACATGCTTTAATATCCGGTAAGGTCCAATGAATCTAGGGCTCAGTTTGCCTTTCCGTCCAAATCTCATAATCTTCTTCCATGGTGAGACCTTCAAGAAGACATAATCCCCTACAGAGTACTCTATCTCCTTACGCTTTAAATCAGCATACGACTTCTGCCTATCAGATGCTTCCTTTAATCGATCTCAGATCAACTTTACTTTTTCTTCGGTTTTAGAAACTAACTCTAGCCCCAAAACTCACCGCTCACCAAGTTTTGTCCAACAGGTAGGGGTGCGACACCTATGACCATATAACGCCTCCTACGGTGCCATCTGAATACTGGATTGGTAGCTATTGTTATATGTGAACTCTGCCAACGACAAGTAGTCTTCCCAACTGCCTTTGAAATCAATTACACAGCTTCTCAACATATCCTCCAATATCTGAATCACCCTCTCTGACTGACCGTCAGTCTGAGGATGAAATGCAGTGCTGAAGTCCAACATTGTACCCAAAGCCTCATGTATTTTTTTCCAGAATCGAGCTGTGAATCTAGGATCTCTGTCCGAAATGATAGACACTGGCACCCATGTAGCCTGACAATCTAAGCCATGTATAACTTGGCCAACTTCTGTAGCGAATAATCAGTGCGGACCGGTATAAAGTGGGTAGATTTAGTCAGTCGGTCAACAATAACCCATACCGAGTCCTTCTTAGCCGGTGTTAAGGGTAGCCCACTTACAAAATCCATGGTTACCCTTTCCCACTTCTAAAGTGGAATCTTTACCAGCTGTAGTAACCTAGAAGGAAGTTGATGCTCAGCCTTAACTTGCTGACATGTCAGACACTTACCCACGAAATCTGTATCCTCATGTTTAAGCCCTGGCCACTAGTACTGTTCACGCAGATCTCGATACAACTTGTTTCCACCAAGATGCGTGGCATAAGGACTGCTATGCGCCTCCCATAGGAATGACTGCCTCAGATCAGAATCTCTCAGTATACAAACTCTCACATGGAAACATAGTACTCCCTCACTATTTAGCCCAAAATCTGTAGTCTCCCTCTTCTCAACCAGTCAGAAACGAGGAACCAACGATTCATCCAACAACTATTTCTCCTTAATTTGATCAGCTCGGGTCGGTATCACTTGGAGTTCAACCAATAAACTACCATCATCAAATAGGCTGAGACGAGCAAACATTGCTCTCAAATCAGATACAATCCTACAGCACAGTGCATCGACTACTACATTAGCTTTACCAGGATGGTACTCAATCGAGCAACCATAATCCTTAAGCAACTCTATCCATCTTCGTTGCCTAAGATTTAACTCCTTCCGAGTAAGGAGGTACTTGAGGCTTTTATGGTCTGTGTAAATAATAGACCTCTCACCGTATAAGAAATGCCACCAAATCTTCAGTGCGAATACCACTACAGCTAACTCAAAGTCGTGAGTGGGGTAATTCACCTCGTGAGGCTTAAGCTGACGAGACGCGTATGCAACCATCTTACCCTCTTGCATCAACATACAACCTAATCCAGTGTGCGACGCTTCATTGTAGACAATGAATTCCTTCCCAGAATCTGGCTATATTAACATCGGGGCTTCACTCAAAACTTTTTTTAGTTTCTCAAAACTCCCTTACTGCTTATCAGTCCAAGTAAACGGTACCCCTTTACGCAGTAACTTAGTCAGAGGTGCAGCAATCAGTGAAAACCCCTCCACAAAACGTCTATAATACCTAGCCAGACCCAAAAAGCTTTGAATCTTAGATACAGTCTTTGGTGGTTTCCAATCCAATACGGCTTCAATTTTTTGAGGATCCACCCTAATCCCCTCGGCAGGCACCACATGACTCAGAAATGTCACTTCTCGCAACCAGAACTCACACTTGCTGAACTTTGCGTATAGCTGCTTTTCCCTCAGAATTTGCAAGACAATTCGAAGATGTGCATCATGATCCTCCTCAGTTCTAGAATATACCAAGATGTAGTCTATAAACACCACTACAAACTGATCTAAATAGGGCTGGAATACTAGGTCCATCATATCCATGAAAGTAGCGGGTGCATTTGTCAACCCAAATGGCATCACTAGAAACTCGTAATGACCATAACGAGTCTTGAACACAGTCTTATACACACCTGCCTCTTTAACCCTTAACTGATGGTACCTAGATCGAAGATCTATCTTGCAGAAAACCGACGCTCCCCGCAGCTGGTCAAATAGATCATCTATCCTTGGTAAAAGGTACTTATTCTTGATCGTCAGTTTGTTCAGTTGACGATAATCAATGCACATGCGCATGGATCTATCCTTCTTCTTCACGAATAACACTGGTGCTCCCATGGAGACACACTTGGCCGAATGAATCCTCGGTCCAGTAGCTCTTAAATTTGAGCCTTGAATTCCACCAGCTCTTTCGGTGCCATCCTATAAGGGGCGGTAGACACCGAAGCTATTCCCGATAGGAGCTCAATACCAAATTTGACCTCACGGTTTGGAGGCAACCCAAGAAGCTCTTTTGGAAATACATTCAAAAACTCATTAACAGTTCTGACATCCCCCACAAAAGGACCTTTTGAATCAGGAATGCTGACATACGCTAAAAACATCTTGCAACCCTTGCGAACCAGTTTCTCGGCCCTTAATGCTGAGATTACATTGGACAAATAATCTCTTCGCTCCCCTAACACAACCACCTCCTCATCCTCAGAAGACTTCAACACCATACGCTTAGCAGCACAATCCAAATTCGCACGGTGTTTCACTAGCCAATCCATGCCCAATATAAGATCGAATTCACCAAACGGCAGTTCCATCAAATCTGTCAGAAAGATAACCCCTTAGACCTCTAGGGGCACGTCTCTGAACAACTTATTCACCCTAACCGACTGTCCTAGTAGACTTAACACAGTTATCTCCCTATCAGTAATTTCAAACTGAAAACCCAAGTCCCAAACACAGTGCATGCAACATACGAGTGTGTAGAGCCAATGTTAATTAAAGCAGTGTATGGTACATTATAAATTAGGAAAGTACCATTTATGACATCTGGGGCGTCACCATCCTCTCAGCGACGAGCAGCATAGACCAAACATGGCTATCTTGCCTCTGTGTTACCGGCACCTCTGCCCGGTGCATAGTGTCTGTTCACTTTAGCCGCAAGGACTTGTTGATGGGCCAAAGTTCACAACTAAAACCCGAGATGAATGAAATTACAAAAATACCCCTATAGGGTAGAATTACGAAAATACCCATGTAGGGTAGAATTACGAAAATACCCATGTAGGGTAGATTTACAAAAATACCCCTAGGTAGTGAAATAACTGAAATACCCCTAGGTGCTTAATGTGTGAAAATGTGTATGTTGCATTCATGAGATATATGTTCCACTTGGGTGGGTTTGATGATACGTAGGAAGATATGTGAGGATCGCATAGTCGCTTGACGACCGTGGATCCACCAGTGGCTTTAATCCCATTATATGCTTAGCAGCCTTGCGGCAACGTTTGAGTAGTGCCGCTGTTGGTGCTACCTTTGGACTGTAGGGATGGGTGGGTTGATATGTATATCCCCACAGGAGTCTAGGGTTGGAAGGGGAATAGAGTGCAGGGTTAGATTTGGGATGGGAGCATTGCATTCATGTGATACTGATGTGATATGAGGTCACTGTGGGCTAGGGCCCAAGACCACTAATTTTGATAGGGCTTAGGCCCAATGTGATAATTACATGTTGATTGGATTACCAAGGGTCACACACACTGAGTTTTGAAACTCGCGCCCTTTTATTAAATGTTTCAGGTGACCCTCAGTAGACGGCTCGACGTGAGAGAGGACTCGAAGATGGGCACACTGCAAGATACTTAGAAGTTTTTGTTTATTTGTTTCGGATGACTTTATTTTATTTACATTGGGATGTAATAAGGCCTAGGATCTCCAACTTGACTTTACCTTTGGGTTATTATTATTTCAACGGCCTAATTATTAAACTTAAATAAATTTCTAAAGTTTAACATGGTTTTTCGAAATAACTATAACAGATGGACATTTTTTTAAAAGATGGGCTTTCATTGTAACTTAACAAATTGCAAGGATTTTGGGTTTCTAAATCTTAAACTTAACTTTTTTTACTAAACAAAGTCATTTTGGAATTATCCCTTTGATGTGACATCAAAGGATTCAGCCATAACGTCTGGGCCGGGTTTGGGGGTGTTACATTTAGTGGTATCAGAGCCTAGTTGCAAAGCTCGGGCTATGAAATGGGCCGTAGATTTTGGGTTTTTAAAACAAGTAGATTAAAAATTTTTTACAGGATTCTTGAAATGTGGTTCACCGAGCCCTCGACATCGAGCCAAGTAAGTTTTTCTGTTACTACACTGTTTAAATTACTGAACTGTATTTAGATATTGGGCTACTCTAAACAATAGGTTCTTAGAGACTAAAGCCCGTAGGAAACTTAAGCCTGTAGTGGATTTACAACTGCGAAACAACTTCTAAATTGTTACTTGCATAAGACATGTGCTTTAAACAGTGGAACTATGAACTAATTTCATAAAATTCCTAATTCTGATAATACGAGAATCAACGATGAGCGCTAGAAGAGGTACAAGGGGTTGCGGCAGAAGCCGTGGAAGTGTTAGGTCTAGATCATCAGTATCGGGCCACACATCTGCTGGGGAGAGGCACCGACTTCACCAGAGCATGAGATGATCTAGGAGACAGAGGTCAGAGTGAGGCCACCAACCTCGAGTAGGGGTAACCCAGAATTCGTTACTGATGTGCTGACGCAGCTAGTAAGAAAGGTACTGGAGGAGGTTAAAGAAATTGGTGAAACACTTCGGATTAGGTGCGTGGACTGTAAGAAAAAAAAGAGATCGCAATTCTCTAGGGCTGCAATCTCGTTCTGTGAAGCATGTTAAGGTATGTCCAAACTTTCGGGCTTGCAAATATTGCAGAAGGCGTCATCTGGGTGAATGCTGGAGGAAGTTAGGAGCGTGTTTTAGATGCGGGTCTGAGGAGCATCAGACTCAAGATTGTTCAATCACCATTAAGTCGGGTATGTTTTGTATGGATGCGATATTTTGGGTATAGAAACTGTATGCGTGCAATGTTTATCTACTCTAGTGGGTAGGTTTTTTTTTGTAAGTGTA